>JASJOG010000040.1:0-600000 GCA_030142905.1 Heliopora coerulea
GAAATACATTATGAATCCTTTCATTCCTTTGAGCTCTGTTTGAATACTCTTATTGTCTTTACTTGTAGTAGTTTACCCTGGTCAAAATGCATGTAAGACTTTCAAGCTATCAAGTACAAATCCCTCAAGGATAAATGTGTCTATACTTAGCTATCTCATTCAAAAATAAAAAAAATAAAACATAGCCACATAGACAAACATCTTCGAGGGCCCTAGGCAGGCGCTCATAGTGCCTATTGGTTAATCTGCCACTAGTTGGTGTATGTATGGATGTTGTATGAAGATTTATTACAGTTGTTAAAGAACACGTGGTCACGAACTAAATTTTAAAGTCTATTTTAATAATTTTGAAATGTAGTTCTGATACTTGGTTTGCGTAGTGACAAATACGGACCAATGAACAGTGCTTCACCTTGTTGGTCGGTACGATTCTTTGATTCCCTAAATCACATTTGAGTTTTTTCCACTTCTTGATCAAGAGTTTGTAAATCAACACCCCAATAACGCGCGTCCGAAATGATGGCGTCGCGTCGGTGCGATGAAGCAATGCGACATGTTCCTTTCACACTGCGGTATGTAGTGAAGAATATGTTGTATTCTTCTGTTTTGCCGCACTTTGCAAATCCCAGCATTAATTTTTATCCTAATGGGTCTGTTGTTGGTGTAGATGAAACTCGTTCAAAAGAATTCCGATACTCAGTGCAACGTCACTTCGTTGTATTCTGGGAGAAAATAAAAGCATTTGCGACATCTCGATCGAACTCCATTATGACAATTAGACCCGACGTCGTCCAATAAAATGGATAGCTCCGTCCTCAGGAAGTTCCAAAATGTACGTATGCCAAAACTGTACTTACGAAGAGTAGGCCACCGCTCGGTTCACATTCACCTGATATCAACGTAGTATGCCCATTTCCACAAATCCTTAAAAATCTTACACTATACATATGAATGCCTTTCCACTATAAAAAAAAAACTTTTATAGTTTCCGATTCTCAGATTTCAAAAATATTTTATTCGGAGTTTGATTCCTCTAACAAAGCAAGCCTCAAACAACATAAAATCACAGTAATGATCTGTGGGTTGGTCCGTTGTTGAAAATCCTTTTTCCGGAGTTACTAGAATAAGTACTTGAGAAATTGATAATATTCGGCACAAGTATAATTATAAATACAAACAAAAATTAATGACACATTAATTGAAGCAACTTCTGAAAATCTTAAACTTTTCACATGGCTCAGCTGTAATGACAAACTCCTAAGAAACTGCAGCAAGTAATTACTACATATCACATGATTCTTGATGATTCTGATTAACATGCTGATCTAGGCACTCTTCAACTACTTTTTCTGCCGTTATGTATTTAATGAGGAGGTATACAGAGCTAATTGCGCCTTATCAAAATTTCTCGCCTTCTCGGAGGGCCATTGTGGTGTAACGGCGCATAGTAATGCCTATCGCAAGGGCAACCCTCGTGTAATGCGAGACGATGGTACAACTGAACTATGCTTTAGATCATTGGCGGATTAAGGGGGAGGCACTATACGCACGTGCCGGGGGACCCACACTTTTCAAGGACCCGCACAATTTTTGGCAGCCCAAAGCTTTCCAGAGGGAAGGCATTTTAATGCTAGACACTAAACATGGGATGCCCAAACTGTTGCTGCAACACAGCAGTGAAATTGGCCAAAAAGCCTTCATTACCACGCCATCGACCTATCGTCAATCATCCAGACTTGAAATCTAGGACCGTAAAAATTCCACGTTCCACTGTTTCGTTGATTTAAAATTACATGAAAAGTTTGACATTTTATTTGGGCTTAAGATGTAATATATATGCTGTGTAAAGTGTTGAACCTGACATTTTTGGCGTGCTTATCTTTTGACTGCGGGATGGCTATGTCCCTTATTAAAATATGAGGACTATAAATAAACCAATCAGTTTCCAGTCACAGAATTACCAAAGCCCTACATTAGAAACTGACTATTGCTTTATAAATGGCAGTTTACTATTGAGACATTTAGTATATACAAATCTTTTATATTTAGCATCAGAACTCAAGCATTTTATATAATATATAAATATAAACATATTTATGTCGATATTGCATTCACTTGTTATTGTCATGAAGTATGATTTAGAGATTTCATTGTTAAATGCGAAAGGCATTTCAGTCATTGTATATTGCCCTTTCGTTGCATTTTATTTTTAATACGTAATCCCAAGTATCCTATCTACCCAACCTTTTTTTTTTGGTTTGAGTGGACATGATAGTGTGCTTGGGCCCTGCGCGTGCTTGATCCGCCCCTGCTTTGGATCGCATCATTTAAAGCAAAATTTGTTCCTCAAGTACAAGGCTGGGCATAACTTTCTTATAATTACAAATGCTGCTGTTTAATTCGGAGAGTTAACGGTTTGAATCCTTCTATCTTCGACCATTCAATTCAAAGTAGTTTAATTCGGCCATTCTACTCGGTGTGGTCATTTCACATCGAAATGAGCCGTTTAGTATGACGTCACCCATTGAAGTCGAAATGAGCCGTTCAGCAGTTCACGTAATACAATAAGTTCGAAGAGGTGCCATTCAATTCCGAAAAATATATTCCGGACGAGATGAGCCATTTAGTTTGAAGTTGTTAATTAAGGTGCTATACCATTTAATTAGATAAATTGAATTTTTTCATTATCCGACCGCCATATATTTTTGCCCTACCTAGCCTCGTTTCGTTTATGCACAAGATTTTAAATTGCTGGTTGGCAAGATAAAATGATGAATACTTCGGATCTGTTCTGAAACAGTGTGATCGGTTCTGAAACCTGAAACTTGTAGTAAGGGAGATATAAGCCGGTATTCTGTCTATTTCAATGAAAAAAGTGAGTGCTACGAAATGTATAAATGATTTCTTAGTTTTCTTCGCGTATTTTGAATGTAAACATTGATCCTTCTGAGCCTTAGATACTCGATACGAAAAACTAAGGAGGGGTGTGATCAGAGGCATGAATCATCATCGGTATTCAACCGGCTATAATTTTTCAGGAGCAAATGAAGAGTTACTGTGTGAATTATATTGGTTTAGATGAATAGTAAAATTCTGTGCCATACTATAGCTCCCTATCTTGTTTACACAAACTCCAGAAAGTTTAATCAACAAACATATAAAGTTTATTGGCGTGATAATCTCTTTGAAGCCTTGGCTCAACGAAGAGGTATTCCACCACTTCATCATGCGACTCTAGATGGGGTTATTAAGAAGAGATTGTTTCCAGGCTGAACTACAATGATCGTAGATGGCTAAGTAAAAATGAAGCGAGAAGCTTCATTCTAACTCAAAGTCTACCTAATGTTTTCAGTTTGAACCAGCGATCGAATATTTCTTTGTTATTTACGTTGTTAAAACTACTTTTAGCTGGTTTAATTAGGTTTATAACCTATTCCAACTAACTCTTACATGGCAAAGTCAATCAAAAATTCTGTAACTCTAATTCCAAACTATTTTTCTTGGGCTAACACCTGGCGATTATACTGGGCAAGAGCAGACGTCCTGTTGCGAAATTGTTAAATACAAAATGTAGTGTTGAAATTTGTTAACAAAATTTCTAAAAAAATCCCAAACAGATATTTTCCGACTCTTTTGCATTATAATCAGTATTAAATTATTTCACTTCACCTAACACCTGAGGATTTTACCCGACAAGCTGTGATACCCTGCTGGGGAAGGGTTATAAATAATTATCTCAATTAATTATATGCTTGCTAGATTATTTTGTCATTATTTTACTCAGGCTAAAGCAACATTAACTCTGGCTTACTCCAAACTGTTTTACTCCTCAATCAGAGACGCCATACAGTGAAACGATTAAAATTCTATTATTTTAGCAATTTGAGATTTTGATCGGGTATACCAACTAAAGATGATTGAGCAGCCATAATTGAAAGCAACTGAGGTTGTTTGGCAGAAGTTCTCAAAAAGTCTCGTCCAATTGATTGATGTTTCAAATTTTCCTCTCTAGCAAACCAAATCCCATAAAAAAGTGCTGTTAAAATGGTTTCTGTAAAAGAATTTCAAAACACTTTTTAAGGAGCAAAATCTAATGGTCCTCAAAAAAGTCGAGTGACTAATATTAAAGACATACAGAATTCGGACATTCGTTTACCAGAGCCCAAACATTTTCTACTTTTTGACGTTATAATGTTTCACCAACTGAAAAACCATTTAAGGTTATTCTGATCCAATAATCAAAGCACTATAATGACAGAATTTCCCCATTAATTATTACCCAACACCTGGATTAAGGTTCCCCGCTTCATCTAAAAGATTGATTTCCATTCTTTACAGTATAGGTGCGAGTATTACTTTATGCCCTTGTGAATGGGCGAGTCTCAATTCCTCATACTATTACTTCAGCACTCACAGGACCACCTGGGATAACGCAAGATCTTACTGTCTTGATTATGGCGGTGACGTGGCCATTCCCATAAACAAGGAAGAAGACAACGCAATCTTGGACGCTGTAAAACAACACCAACTTGTAGACCCCTGGATCGGACTTGTGAGACGTTATGATAAAAAATTCTTTACCGTTTATGGCTTGAAACCAATTTATACAAACTGGTTGCCACAAAACCCCGACAATCATCATGACGAAGAAGACTGTGGACATTATTGGGGCGGCCGTCTTCAATATCTGGCATGGAATGATAATGTGTGTTTGAAGAATTTTTCTTTCATTTGCGAGCTTAAGAGATCGTGACGTAAGTCAAAATGCGTTTTATATCGTCAGTTTATTTTGAAAAGATCCAGAGATATTTTTATAAATATTACTCATGTTTCTTTGTTTCACTTTGATCAAGTTCTTTTTAATAATTAAAAGAAATCTTACACATCGTATAGTTTACCTTGTGGATAAGAATATTCTTCTTCCAATTCATGTTTTTCAGCTCTAAGAGTATATTAATGAATTAGATACGTTTTATGCACTAGCGCAATGTTTTATGTAGCTGGGATTTTATTGTTGGTTACCATGAATAAGTAATTTAGTAATATGAAATACTTTCCCTCAGCATGGCAAATTAGCTGTATCCCATAACTTGTTGGTACATTTCTTTTTTTCCCCGTTAATAGGCTAATCTGAGGACGTGCAGAAAAAGGAAACGGGCTACGAACAGTGAATAACGAAATATGTGGTTGTTTTACAAGTGCTTCTTTCTTGATAGTATTTGGGTTAAAATTTAGAACATCTAAAATCCGGAAAGATGAAAGGAATTACTGAAACTATAAAATGGATGCATCAAAATAATCTTAATGAAAGGAAGATCAAAATAAACAATTTTGCAGTTTTAATAACAGTTATTGAACAGTCTCAATTGGTGTGTAGAAGAAATGTGAAAATAAATTACTCATTTGGCGAAGTAATTTTTGGTAGTTTTCTTGTATTAAACTTTACATTATAAAGATAATTATACATGATGGAGTGTTTGATGGTAATGCAATGGAGAGTGATAAAATTGGATACTATTTTTCAAAAAAGTATTAGAAAAACATTTGAAAGTATATTAATACATATGGTTGAGGAAGTCTAAGAAACAGGTTTGAATAGGATTAACAATATATTTTTGCAGTTTTATTGTAACTACACTAAAATTCAAATATAGCTAAAAACTCGAATCCAGCACCTTTAATGTTCAAAACTGCAGGAGAGTTTCACTCTTCAGAGGCTTATGAACCAATTAATCATTGGAGGGTCACACCCCACCTCTGAGGGAATCAATGGGCATCCTCTCACAGGAATTTTCTTTTATTTTCTGAGCCACTGAAACGCTATTTCCTGAATTTTGAGATTAGCTTTAACAAAAGCAGAAAAACATCATTTACAGCAATCTTAACGATGCGCATAAAGCAGCTCACTGCTATCCGAATGGTGCATTGATTGAAAATCCTAATCCTGATTAGTGAGTTTCACTAGCTAACTTCAACTCTACTAATAATACCGGATATTTTTTTAGTCCAAACTTAGTTACTTTCATAAATAGTGGCGCGTCCGTCCTCCTCGTTCTATTGTTTGGGGGGATGTTTTCCTACGCCTTTCCCGGCTTTCTATGCAGCTATGTTCTTTTCGATCGGTATCCGACTTTTTTTATCATTACTCTGACTAGCGCAAGACGTCTTGCTTAAGGACGTCCTGCACCGCAAAGGATTAGAAGATATAATTCATAATTAATTTGCCTATTCAGTTTTTCATTTTGATGTTTAAATTCTACCATCTCTATAGTTGTTGCTGAGATAGAAGGTGTAATTCAAAGAGAACAGAAATGGTTTTGGGTAGGCATGTTATCGGAATGAACAAAAGAAAGACAAAGATCAGCTGTGCCACCATATTTCCGCTATGGATCACACTCCTCTTACAATTTCTGTCCGTCTAATGATCAGGTCATCATACATTCACATTTGAGAAATTTAAATACTTGTATTAGGCTTGATCTATCCAATAATTTTCCTAAACGTAGTTATTAGCTTTCAAGATAGACGAAAAACTTAATTACCACTCGTCTTTGGCATTAATCTTCCCAGCTCAGGAGGTAATTAAAAGCAAAGAACTAAATTTACCAGGTCCTGGATTGAATTTCAATTGACCGCCGTCAAACTTAAAATTCACTATTTTTTTCATCTAGTCTCTTGTTTAGGGGAAGTTCAATCTGTTCTTAAAATTCAAAATTTATCTTTCACCCTAGTAGTCATATTTCCATAGGTCTTAGAAGTTTAATAATTTTGATCTTGTAAACAAAATCTTGATAAGATGGAATCATATCACAAACCGATGATTAAATAGTTAATTCAAGTGTTGCAAACTTTAGTTTTAATTCATTAATCTGCAGGGTATTTTGAATACATCCTTGATATACTTTGCTTTCCTCGGATGTGATGTCGATGAGAACCGACTTTGAACCTCCGGCTTCGTCGTTATACATCTTGATCTTCACACATAACACTTTCTTTATCACAATTTTTGACATTTCGCTGCGTTGAATCACATATGAATCTTTTGATATGTTTTTGACTCTCTCTTGATTAGGGTTCTGCACAGCTAGTTTTTTGTACCTGGATAAAAGCAGAAATTACCATTCCACGTCTTGGGAACATGGAAACGATCGTTATTTGTCTTTCTAGCCACTTGCCACGTTAAGTCAACTCGCTCTCTACAAAAGATTTCAGACTATCAACGTTACCTTTACAGACGGACGGACAAACACACAGATAGACAGACCTATAAACAGATAGACAGATTGACGGATATAGTTAGATATACGGATAAGTGGATAGACAGATGAAGGGGAAGATGGGCAGATGGATAGTTGGATAGATACACTGATAACATAAAGGTGGTCTTACACTTGCAATTTTTCACGCAATTTTGTTGCGCGATTGTGTGGCGCAACAAAATTGCGAGGTTTGTTGCAAGTGTAACAGCCCTCGCAAGCAACAGGCTTCGCAACCGTTTTGTTGCGGGCAAAATTGCCAAAAGTTGAATTGGTTTCAACTTCTCGCAACGATAGCCGCAACGTTTTGCTTGTATAACCAATCGGAATATTTGGTTTGGTCAAGTGGGTAATGGTCATAGCGACTCGAAGGGACGAAGAAAGTAAATTGACAGATAATCAAAAGAAAGAGCTAATACTAGCTCTAAAAGACTCCCCGAGTTTATGGAATACATCTCTGTCGGCTTACAAGGATTATTCAAAAAAGGTGGAAGAAACCCAAATGTTGTCCTTACGTTTTAACGTGAGCGTAGCAGAATTGAAGAAACTCCTTCATACTTTACGGATATTTATGACCAGGGAAGTAAAAAGAGTTCATGCAGATAGTTGTTACGTGTCCAGGTGGAAATTTTATAAAGACCTAGATTTTTTTGAAATCAGAAATTATCAAGAGCCTAGATGGAAAGAAAGAAAAAGAATGGAATGATGGAGATATAGACACCCTCATTGATTTCTACCAGGAAAACGAACTTTTGTGGAACCACACATTGCAAAATTATAAAGACAGAAATCTAAAAGGAGCGGCATTGAGCAAACTGGCTGGTATACTAGTGATTCATTCTCTTGTTGAGATAAAAGCCCAATGGCATACACTGACGACTACCTTTGATAGAGAACATAAGAGGGTGGAAGGAAGTAAGAGGACGGGTTCTGGAACAGATTCGGTTTACAAGTCTGAATGGAAGTACTATGAAAGGATGTTGTTTATGAGCCATAATAAGGAAGTAGATGAATCAGTAAGCACGATTAATGTGTTTACTGATTTAGAAGGTTACACAGTGTCTAGATGTTCTAAGAACCCTATACAGGAGAAATGCAAACGAAAGAGAGAAGCTGAAATTTCAGATGTCAAAGTAGAGCTCATGAAAGAAGCTATAAACGTCCTTAGATTGCCTGTTGGTAGTTCTGTTGAAGACGATAAAAGCCCTGTTAACAAAGAAATCAGTGCATTTGGAAAGCCAGTCCAAGAAACACTGATGAGATTCAACGACCAACAAAGATTGATTGCTAACAAAAACATAAATGTGTTATTTGAAATAGAGATGGGTGCTAGCATTGGAGGGCCATCACAATATCAACCACAAAATGTTGGTTTTGGCATGCAGTATCGATATAACCCAATGTTTACATTACCTCAGTCACCATTTTACAGTGGTCAGGTACCACAAAGTAGCCCCTCTTTTACAACATCATTGTCATCATATGAGGAAGAGCAATCTGTAAATATGGTTGGTCGATGGGCCACAACTAATACCTATTTGGGTATATTAATTGATATTTCTTGTGGGGTTTTTGCTAAAGTATTTTCAATTCTTTAAAAACACCAATATCTGAGACTGGGGAAGAAACTTGATGTAACCTTTTTGTTATACAGTTTTCACGATATGAGAAATTTATGTAGATATTAGTTTGTTGGATATCTTATATGGTACATTAATTTTATGCATTTGGTTGTATAAGATAATCTAGTTACTTGTATAGTTGTATTTCAATAATAATGCGCCAGTCAGTGGAAAGCTTTTAACCCTTTACCCTGCAACAGCATGGCATAAGACCAAGGTCATTTCCTAAATAGTTCTAACTCCCATTATTGTTGCTATTTCTTCAGGTAAGAGGATGTGGTCTGGACTTTCCATTGAGTAGTGCAAAACTAGCTTGCATTTTATTCAAAGTAAAATTAAAATTTTTAGTGGGCAATAGCATTTACTTTTCAAACATTGCTGAATGTCAAAGGGAAAGAATATAAAAAGCTTATAGTATATACTACAGTACATGTATAGTGTCAATGATATCCTAATTAGTTACAAGTTCAAAGATAAATTCCTTGGGTCATTCCTTAATTTCAGTCAATCAGTCAATTCCACATGTTCTCCACTGCCAAGAAACGGCTCCTTCACCGTTGAAATATGCACTGTACTCATCACGAATTTCTTTTGCTTCCCTGCTGTAGTTTTCTTCCCTGCTGTAGTTTTTTGCTTCCCTGATCTGGGAAAAAATCTGTCCAGGAGGTAGTTGAGCTATCATTCCGCCAGTCCCCAGGTGTGACAAGCCCTGTTGAGTCTTCTGAATTAATAAGAGCAGAGGTTGTTTAATGTCTAGAATATTTGAAAAAAAAATGTGTGATGACCTATAATATGAGTATATTCCTATGTTTTTGGATTTCCGGTTAGCTATTTGGTTAAACTACCAAATGTCATATTTTTCTATAAAATCACTTCAGTAGCAAAATTTATGCAGTATAGTAACACAAGTTACATTTTACCTCAAAAGATTATGGAGCACTAAGACTGCTAAGACTATCTTTGTGACTATCTCTGGTTTTAGGCATATGGGAGATCTAAATACCCGCCACTTGTTTCCAATAATACCAAACCCATTCTCTGAGGTTCTTCGCTTGCGAGAAAGCCTGTATTTGAATGTTCTCTGCTCATTGTTTAGCTGAGTACGATGATAAGGTTTCAACAGATAGGCTATTAGTGGGAATGCATCATCTCCCGGAAAAACATATGGAGTAAGCTTTTCCCTCTTTGGGAGAGACTTCGCTGGCGGAAGAGAGTACTCTAACGACTTAAAACTTTCTCCCGTAGCCAAATACCTCAGTGTTACAGCCAACCTTTCATCAGGTTTTATACTGGGTCATAATATTGTATCTTTCTTCAATATATTCAAAGATATTTCTTTTAGAATAAATTCATACTGGTTAGCGTTCATCCTAAAGAACTCTCTATAACGTGCTGCATCTTCTATGAGTAGTTCTTGAACCAGTTGATGGTAAACCCCCTATTTTGTCGTCGACTTAACCAAGGATGTACCCATGTCAGACGATTTCTTTTGGTGGTGGATTCCTCTTCAGCAAGCAAGTCTATTAGCATCAATAAAGCAAAACGTCTTTTCCTATTATGCGCCATAGAAAATTCGCATTTTCCGCGCAACATTGCAAGAAGTGTTACGTAAAAGATTGCAAGTGTAACATCCCTTCGCATTTTTGTTGCGCAACAAAATTACGCAACAAAATCGCGTGAAGGTAGATGAACAATCTTCAAGCTCGATACTGAGAAAATGATTTCTGAGCCCCAGACGGGGATCGAACCCGCAACCTTCTGATGACCGGTGAGAGCTGTGGGAGAGATGACCGTCTGGGGCTCAGAAATCATTTTCTCAGTATCGAGCTTGAAGATTGTTCATCTACCTTAATATATCCAAGCTCTCACGTTTCTCAAACATTAAACAAAATCGCGTGAAATATTGCAAGTGTAATAGCGCTTTAAGATGAGATTAGGTGAGGTGAGATTACGTGAGATAAGATAAGAAATCCTTATTTAATCAAGGTGATTACGTCTGAATTAATAAAATTAGCCTTCTGCTCTACCTGTAAGCCATGAATTTTTTGAAATATACTGTAAGTATAGGTTGATATTTTACAATAAAAATAATATTATATGACGCTGTTGTCGCCACAAATATTAACATCTCTCAATTCTATTTTGAACGTTTCCAAAGATATATTTGCTATATAATGTAAAGTGATTTAAGAAGTTCATTACTTTCTTAGGGCCAATCAGGCATGTGTGACTAGGGCCAACCCCAGTAACATATCTTC
Source organism: Heliopora coerulea (assembly GCA_030142905.1). Lineage (NCBI taxonomy): Eukaryota > Metazoa > Cnidaria > Anthozoa > Scleralcyonacea > Helioporidae > Heliopora > Heliopora coerulea. The sequence goes on from JASJOG010000040.1 coordinate 11,137, forward strand.
AAAAGACTCATTTTCCAGTACCAAATTTTGTCCTATAAAAATGGGCGCAAGTGGAAGATGATCTTGCAAAAGGTCTACTTTTTTTAAGTTACTAAGTTGTAAGCGTTCAAAAAAGGCTAATCCAGAAAAATGTAATTTTAGGTCTTAGGCCACTTTCAACAGCAGAAGGTCTACTTTTCGGAAGCCTCACGTTCTCCCCTCCTCTCCACCCCTAAAAGAAAGATAAAATAAAATAAACATTAAAAATGCGACCTGGTTACACGAGACTGAAACCTATGTTCACATGATTTCTTGTGTTTTTACATGCATGGTTACTTCATTTGCATACCAGTAACCTGAGACTCGAGTGATAGCAGGCGTTTTATGCAAATTACATGCCGCGTTGAAATGTAGTGAATCCCAGCCACTCGGTTCCATATGAAATATTCTACTCTAGATGAAGTGTACGGATCTACGATAAACTTACTTGGCTTAACTATGTGTTCACACAAGAGAGATATTTCACACCTTTTTAAGAAACCAACGTCGAAAAGGAAAAAGGTGAAAGTGATTCATCAGTTGATGGAGATTATGCTGAAGTTTCAGTTGAACCTTGGAAGCGGCCAAGACTTAAGTATGCAGCTGGGGAGGCTGAGGAAGATCGTGATTTAGTACCAGAATATGTCTTAGGAGAAGGGCAAGAGGATGAGCATATCCTTCATGATGAGGAAGATGGTCAAGACAGTATTTCTGAGCTAACTACAACTAGGACTATAAGAGAAAAGACGTCCACTTGTCCACATGGTAGGATGATGACTTCAGTTCTTTATTTCTGCTCATTATCTTGCCTCTTTATTTGCATAATACATATTTTAGTTACTAACAGAGTAGATTTAAATTTAATAATGTATTCCGATAGTAATAAATTAGAAAAAACGTAGGACGTAAACTCGTGGACATTCCCCAAAATGCTAAATACATATCACCAAACATGCAGATGTGAAATAATTCATGAATTGGCAGAGATGGTGAGAAAAGATATTGTGGACAAGATCAAAGATATTACAAGGGCAGAATATATTGTCTTTTGTAATCAGACATTACTGTCAAGGTTCAATCAACGAAAATTTCACAATGTTCATGGGGAGAGAAAACCTCGATGCCCACAGTCTGAGCAGAACCACCATAGGGTGTATGGAGACTTTAGGATTGAATTACAATTGTACCATTTTATTGTATAATTGCATAGAATTGTATCGTTAGATAGAAATATAAATGTTACTAATTTATATATTTTATCCTACTACATTTTATGCGACGTCTGAATCAACGTCAAATTTCCGTCGAATTGTGCAACAGAGCTCAAATATTAGAGCCAAATATTACAGAACTATTATTTTTGAATTATGCTTTTTTTTCTGATTTTGTTTGCAAGGTTCACGCTGTTTTGCAAAGTTGTCGATGGCGAAATGAGGGATGCGGCAAAGAAGGGAGTTGAGCTTAAATTCAAAAAGTATGTTCGAGATAAAATTTCTGTGAGGGAAGAGGAACTCTTTTGGACAAAGGAACTATTGGGACATCTTGAGTGTCTTTTGAATACGATCTATTTTTATAATAAAACGAGCCTAGACTTCAAATGAACATAAGCTTCTCAAGGTTTCAAATATAATTTTGAAAGACAACTTCATAATTTTTGATGAAAACCTTTCAAAAACGTTTCACGGAAGCTTGAAAGATTTGAAAAAGATTTCAAGGGTTATTGAGCACAAGTGTCATGAAATAGGCGAAATGCATTTTCGTTGTTTGCAAAGCTTTTATAGCTTATGTTTGAACAGAATTGCCGTATGCTGAAGCCTTTTATTTTAGGGCTTACTGACGTCGCTGTTTTAGTTATGAAAAGAGTGCAATGGGAATAAACACTCCTAGTAAAATATTACCAGATAAGCTGTGCGCGAAGGCAGGACTAAAAAGAAAGCCTGTTTCAAAGTTGTTTTGTAGAAAAACAAACCAGGGATCGAAAAGGTCATAGACCTGATTGTTTATTTCGCTACGAGAAAGCAAGTGATGACCAGATAACATTTGTAAGCAATGCGATGGCACCACCGATAAAGGAAGCGAAAGTGCTGAAAAGGAAGTGGGCTTCATTTGAATAGTATGGTGATTTGGGTGTATCTGATGAATTATTAGGAATTCTAGATATTCCAGAATTTAGTGTGGGTTCTGGTAGAAGTGCAGTAACGAGTACGTGTAGCTCACCTTTGAGTTGTACTATAGCACCAGTGTTCAATAATTGTGTTTAATTCTTGCGATAACTTTTGGATAGGCTAATAATTGCATTATTGTTAAATGATTTTGCCATTTGGGAAATTAAATGAGAATTTGTTGCTGTGCATTATTGCTGTTTTTCTAACTGTAGAAATATAGATGGATGCCATTCATGAAGTGAAGATACTAATCAATTACAAGAACAAGTGGTTGTATCAGAAGAATATACATCCACTAATGGTTGTAACTAATTAGCATTTTCATTGATTTTGGTTTGCATGGGGTTTACAGGGGTATCCATTCAACGTAATTTCAAAAAGTGAATTGGCTGGATTGGGATTAAATCTTTCCAGCATTTGTCCCGGGAAAGTAAATGAGTGCGAATCCGAACGATTGCTGCAAACATCTGTGATCCCATTACATTATTACAGGATTTTATCTTCATAAAAGTAATATAAGAAATAGTTTACTCAACCACAACACTGCTAGTGGGAAAATTTGGACAGGTAACCGCCACAACAGTGTATGTTGGTAGGTTTATAGAAGTGCCATATCCAAGGAGGTTATTGTATTAGATTCAAGTGAATTTTGCAAGAAAGCGTGTGTTCGGCTTGTATCTTTAATCGGTAAACAAGCTAGGAAATTAGAGATCTTCCACGGCATGTTTATATGGTTTTGTATTTTGAATTGCTTATTAATCATACATTTCCGACTCTTTTATTGTTCAAAAATCAGTTATTTAGTTGTGATAAATGTACGCACGCTGGTCTTCAAAAAAAACCAGTCAAATTAAGCCTAAAATTACTAATAAGCCAAATAAATATTATTTTTTTAAAGCCAAGTCGAATTTCAAAAGACGAAATTTGTAAAATTTGCCTTAGAAAAAGTCGAACTTTCAAACTTGATCTTCAGTTTGTTTTATTTGTTTCTAGGCCAATTGGCAACACCGATCTCTAACCCCATCATCGAACAGACTTGGTCTGCTGTATTGCAGTCTACCTAACGTGCTAAGCATCTCTCCACCGGGGTAAGAAGCTTTGAAAAAGACTGGGGCTTCAATCAGTCTTTCCAGTGCTTGAAAGACGGCAAAGCACTTCAACACGTTCAACTTCGACTTCATCCATGTTGAAATGACGTGAACACCTCACGCGCTTCGTTCTTATCGACGTCATAATGGTTAATGTCTATAATCTAAAAATCTGAGAATCTGTGGGCTTTGCACAAGTATCCGTAAGTACTTCATTATTCTTAAAATCTGTACAATAATATGTAAACAGGGTAACACTAATATAATCATGACATCCATTTACGTACCCCAAAAATGCAATAAATGCTTTCCATTCATGTAAGCCAAAAAAAACTATGTTGTCGACAAACCTCCACCTTATCAAAGGATTCATATCCAAATTTGTTGGTTTCTTGAAACAGGGTTGTGAATTTGATGGAAAGGTCGAAGGTTTATGATAAATTTCTTGTTTTACGTTGATAGCCAATGAGTTATTTATATTTACTTTATTTCTTCTAATTCTGGCGGAAAGTACAAAGCATACGTACAAGCAGCCAAAAAGCATATTTTACTGACGTTTCGTCGCTAGACGCGCGACTTCTTCAGAGTAGAAATGAATGATGAGAGTTAGCATATTAAATTATATTTACATAGTATAGGATGACACAAAGCCAATGAGAAAAGAGGAAGGTGTGAGAACAGGAAATAGCGATGAGAAGAGAGGTATAAATCAAAATAAGACAAGGGGAACAGAGTGGATGGTTTCATTGAGTTCGGGTTTAAATTTAGAAATGAGAAGGCTTTCCCTAATCAATAATTCCGAAGCGGTATTGCAATAGGACATAATGGAAAAGTCGTCAAAGGAAATGGGGTGGCAAGTTGTTCTGGTGTGAGCTTGGATGGCAGAAAGAGATCATGTCAGTTTCTTTCCACTCAAAGGTGAAATCCCCAAGTGTTCAGAGATTCGCGTGTGTAAATGGCGGCAAGTTTGGCCAAAATACAGTGCTCCGCAGCACTGACACTTATATTTATAAACTATATGCGATCTCATCAACTTGGGGATGACGTCTTTGAACAGAAAAAAATCTGACAGACGCTTGCCTGGCTTAAAGACAATGCGAAGGTCGATGTCAAGAAAACAAGAAGATAGAAGTTTGACTAACTGTTTACGGATCCGTAGTGAGCGTGTACCGGTAAAAGGAAGACAGAAGTAAATGAATCGTTTATTAAGGTTATCTAAAGTTGAAGACACAGGAACTGAAAAGGTTTTATCCAGAAAAACGCTAAGGCAATGTTCAAACAATGCTGAGGGGTAACCGTTGATAAGTAAAAGATTTTTAAGTTTCAATACTTCCAAATGAAAAACCTGATAGGACGAGCATATCTTAAAATACCTACCTAGTAAACAATAAATAAGATTGCGTTTAAATGAAAGGGGGATGAAGCTATCAAAATTAGTGAAAAAATTAGGCCGGTAAAAGTGGGTTTGCGGTAAACAGAAATTGAGAAGCCATTACTACGTTCAATGGAGACATCAAGGAAAGGAAGTGATCCCTTGGTTTCTAATTCACAACTAAAATTAATATTTTTATGTTTGTGGTTAAGATAATCTAAGAAAGGTTGGACATGCTCTTGAGATCGAAAAATAATAAAACAGTCGTCAACATATCTACGAAAAAAAAGGGGCTTAAAAGAGCTGGGACAGTTATCCAGCCAGTTTTTCTCGTGATGCGACAAAAAAATATTGGCGAAGAAAGGACCAAGAGGCGAGCCCATGGCAACGCCATCGATCTGTTCGTATAGACAACCATTGAATAGAAAATGACAATTTTTAACTGTAAAACATAAGAGACTACGGAGCTAAACATGCGAAAAACCTAAATAGTGTGTCGATTTGTGAAAAAGTTTCTGAATGATGATTTCAATGGTTTCATCGAGTGGAACGTTGGTAAATAAGGAGGAGATATCAAAACTTGCCATGAAAACGTTATCAGTATTAAGGTTCAAAGCACGTAAATCATTAAGAAAGGAGAAGGTGTCAGTGATCGTAAAGTCATTAGAGGAGAAAGGACGCAGAAGAGAAACGAGATACTTAGATAGATTATACGAGTGGGTGCCTATGGCAGAGAGAATAGGTCTTAAAGGAACATCGGCTTTGTGTATCTTAGGTAGGCCATATAGTATTCCAGGTTTGGAGCCTGTGGGACAGAGTTTTTTGTAAAGTTCATCCGAGGTAACGTTCTCTTTCTTCAATCCTCTCAGAAAATTTCTAAGTTTGGTTTCCCGACTTACTGTGGCTTTTAGCGGGTCCGATGTAAGGGTCTTGAAATTGGTGGTGTCGCTGAGGATGGCATTCATCTTCTGATTGTAGTCACAGCGGTTCAGGATAACAACACCGTTCCCTTTATCTGGCTTAATTATTATTATATTCTTGTCGTCCTTGAGTCCTTTAAGAGTCTTGTAGTCATCGCTCGTAAATAGAAAGTTTGGTGGTGAGAAGTTCCTGTAGCCAGATAAGGCGATATCCTTCAGATTTGTCTTGAAAAACTCCTCGGTAGTGCAATTTGAGAAGGTCTCACACCTTAGTTGTCGTTGAAGAAGTTCGAACGGAACCAGAAAATCGCAGTAGTCAAGTTTAGAGCGGGGAGTAGCGAAATTCAGACCTCTAGATAGAATGTTCTTTTCGTTCTGAGTGAGGACCCGATCAGAAAAATTGAAAATAATATCATCAGGGTTGAGGTTGGCTGTTGGAGAGTTGGAGCACGTGCGGAGAAGTTTCTTTTCCTGAATTTTTTGGTGTTTCTCAATATAAACAGAACATGAAATTGAATCTTTTAACAGATGGAATAAATACTCGATGATTATTAAAGGTTAGAGCAAAAACATAATTTGATATAACCTGTTTGAATTTATTTGAGATAACATACAATTTGAAAGTTCTTTACTATGTAAATATAATTTAATATGCAAACTCTCATCATTCATTTCTACTCTGAAGATGTCGCGCGTCTAGCGACGAAACGTCACTAAAATATATTTTTAACCAATGTCTCTTTCTGTGAGAATTTTGAGCTGGGCTCTTATTTTTATATTACGACTTCGCTTTCCGCCCGGTAAATCGCTGGTAACTATTCAGCCAAAAAGCAGCTGCTGCTTCAAATAATGCATACCTAGTGAAGAAAGCAATGGGGCAGAGAACCTCCTCTGTTTTTGCGCAAAAGTCAACGTCATTTTGTGGTTAAATGTCAACGAATGACGTTACGATACTGTCAATGGGTTATGGCTTTTTAAGAAAAACATCGCGTGAAAGTTTGGAGACAAACATGCTCTAATAAGTCCATCAACTTATATAAACAGAACATGAAATTGAATCTTTTAACAGATGGAATAAATACTCGATGATTATTAAAGGTTAGAGCAAAAACATAATTTGATATAACCTGTTTGAATTTATTTGAGATAACATACAATTTGAAAGTTCTTTAAAAGTTTCCATTACTGCCATAGGCATTACACGTATCCCTTACAAAAACGTGATAGGTATCTGAGCAATTTTGCTGACATTTTCACATCATATATGAAAGCGGAATGTTTTCACATGCATATAAAATACGTAACTTACAAATGAAATGACATGGCTCGATATTTAATATGTGAAATTTTGGTATACGAAATATGCATTTCATAAATAAAATGGAAGATTTTCTTGTAACTGATATTTCTCAAAAACGCTCGATATTATAAGAGGTTCTATAGGCTCTTTGATATCACATATTTCGGTAAACTTAACAAAAATCTCTTTTCTATCAACTTTATTGCGTTTTTTTAGTTCTGAGAACCATTGACGGTAATGAAGCCAATTGCATTGTTTCTAATTATTGTTGGTACGTTACCTATTTACGAATGTCGAACAGCAGGTAAGAATTAATTAAAAAAAGAATAGCGAGAAATGTCTTTCTTTACATTCTCTGCAAAAAGCGAAGGAGTGAGCGTCTCGATTGTAGTTTGCTTAGAATAATAGCGCTTATCCAACGACACACTCACAATTCATTGTTTCAACAGAACCTTCAAATCCCTTATTGCACTAATTAGTATTAAGGACTCCAGTCCAGAGTGCCCTTTCAATGTTAAATCTTTTATCAATAAAGTAAACATTGATCAACCTTTACAAATTAATCAGAATAAAACATTGCTTTGCAGGCTTTCATACACAGCAATAGCGGTATTCTACCTTAAGAAATTCGGATTGACTATAGTAAACTGCGCACTAACAGAAAATCAATGTTTTCAAACATTGTTTTCGGATTAGTATGGCTGAGAATCTAAGTACATCATCATCCACAAACTAAAATTGAAAGGACAATCGATCATCAATAAATTATTATCAATGGGCAAAAAAGTCAAATGGTTGTGACATTGCTGAAACTGACACAGAAAATCCTATCATTTCAAGTAATGGCTCTTGACTATTTAACGAATGGCTTTCGTTCGAAACATTATTCGGGTTTTACATTTTCAATTTTAGCTGTTTCACAACCTTTTACACATTCTACGTTTGTACCATATTTCAAAATTCACAAAAAAAATTCCGGGCTTAGTTGATATGATTGTCCTTTACCGCCAAATTACGGTCTATCATATTACAATCTTACAGTTCTTTTGTCTCGAGCAGACATAGTCATTACGGACATCACTTTAAGGTAAACACAATTACAGCTTACACACTTATCAAGGCATACACATCTTAAAATTTCTACATTCCTTAAAAAGGAAGTTGAGAACAAAAATCTAATCGTCTTAAAAATTTAAGTGACTAATATCAAAGACATACAATCGTTAACTATGATCAACTCAAATTTCTTCAAGTTCATTTCAAATTAACAATCACTAGGCTATAACAGATTAACACCACAACATCTGGATTTGGGATCGCTGTGTCAATAAAAGGGTTGATTTCAATTTTTAACTACACAGGTGCCAGTGTTACTTTATGTCCTTGTGGCTGGGTTAGTATGAATTCTTCATGCTACTACTTCAGCACTGAAAAGGCTAACTGGGATGACGCAAGATCTTACTGTCTGAGTCATGGCGGTGACTTGGTTTTGCCCAGGAACAAGGAAGAGGATGTCGCAATCTTGAAAATTATAAACCAGCGCAAACTTGATCACCCCTGGATGGGACTTGTGAGACGTTACGATAAAAAGATCTTAACCGTCGATGGTTTAAAGCCAAAATATTCAAACTGGATACTAGGGGAACCAAACTATTTTAATAATGAGGAAAATTGTGGACACTACTGGGGAAGAAGTTATGGTATAGATGGATGGAATGATGTAGGTTGTTGGTGGAAGTTAAATTTCATTTGCGAGTTAAAGAGATCGAAACGTGAGTTAAAATCTATTTCTATAGCAAATTCATTATCCAGGGATCATTGGACAAATATTTTTCTGATATATTTGTTCTACGTTGATCAACTTATTTTAAATAATCAAACGAAATACAAAACATCGTATTAGCTTGCCTCATGAATACGACTATCCCTCCTTCAATTAATGTTTTTCAGCACTCAGGGAAGTTCAACTAATTAGATATCTTTTGGGCGTAAATGCAATTTTTTATATAATTAGAGATTGTTAATTGGTTACCAAGCTTTAGTAATTTAGCAGTACCCAGTATTTTTGCTCAAGAAAGCGAAATAGGTGTATCTTAAAACTTGTTAGTTCAGGATTAATTTTTCATTCATTTTTTTAAGTTTTTGCATACTGGAACTTCCTGTTACCGTCGATTCCTTCTTTTATCCATTTATAGGTTAAATTGAGGTTGTAGAAAAACTGAAAATGGACTACGGATAGTGAATAATGAAAAATGTTCTGTCGCATATGATTCTTTCTGGATAATTTTGGGTTAAGATTTAGTACGTTTAAAATCTAGGGAAAAAAAGAATTAAGAAAACAATTAAAAGGACCTTATGAAATAATGTTAATGCAAGAAAAATCAATTAAGACATTTTTTCAGTTGTAGTGCATCAGCTATAGAGCAGTCTCAAATAGTGTATAATAAGAAATCTCCAATTAAATTACTATTTCTGCACATTAATTCATGGTTGTTTTCCCGTATTGAAATTTATTTATAAAGATGATTATTGTTCAGTTTCTTTTTATTGAAAATGCGTTTTGATGGTATAATACAGAGTATTATTTTTCTAATACGTATTAATGTAAAAACACTTGAAAATGTATAAATGTTTATGAATAAGAAAGGCCCATAGACACCCCTCTTCAATCGGGTCAGACATTTACTTTTGTCACTTGAGTGTAACTACACTTAACGTCAATTACCGCTTAACCTCTTTTCGATTCGAGTCCGATTTGATTAATTATGTTTCAGCCAATGCGAGATCTTTACTTGTCAACGAGAGAACTCTCCTACCGGGTGGATTAAAACATCCACTTCACGATTGACCAACTACTTTACTTTCTCATTTTGATATTTAAGTCCTACCATCTGTGCATCAGATCTTGAGGTAGATGGTAGGATTCAAAGAGAACCGAAAATATGTTGTGAAGCTAGCACTCATCCCACTGTGTCGATCACAATAAAAATAAAAAAGACATAGCTGATCTGTGTCACATTTTGTCAAGGATGAGTCACATCCGTCTTGCAATTTTTTATTATCATTCACATTCGAGAAGTTTGAATATCAGTCTTGATCTATCCGATTAATTTTTGTCCACTCAGTTACTTCACCACTTATATAATACAAAATGTAGCACAGAACTAGATCTCCTTGGACCTGGGTTAGATTTCTGCTTACAGCCGTAGAGCTTAAAGTTCCATTTGTTCGCATCTGTAGTCTCCTGTTTAGGGAAACTTCGCTTTTTCTTAACATTCAAAGCTTCCCTTCCACAATTTCCACGTTGCATACATGTCTTACTTAAAAGATAAATATACGTAGAATCTCTTTGACATCTGCCTTTTTGCTTGGTAGTGATTAATAGTTTTAGTTGATGATTCCGTTGTGGCACATTAAAATTGTTAGGTTCCTATTTACGCAGTAAATAGGAAAGTAAAGATAACTTTCACTAGCACATTAACGAGTCGAGAGGACAACTTTTCAATTAATATTCACAAATCTGTTTGATTGATAAAGTGACGTTGAGCACAAAAGAAAACTTATTTGTATGACGGGGTACGGGAAATGTATCGTACACTACGTACATATTGTACACTATGGCCAGCCGACAACCTCAAAAAGTATAAAATAAAACATATTCCGAAGAATAAAGTCATCTTGATAACTGAAGATATGAGTCAAAGATATGTTATTGTAATTATCATTCTGTCTGAAGATGACTTTGAAATAAAGTCGAAATATCACAGTTTCACCAATAGTTTTATCTTGCATTGACTCATATTTTTGAGTTCTCAAGATGACTTTATTCTTCCGAATATGTTTTATTTTGTACACCATATATAGCCATTAACTGAACATTTGAAGTTTATGATAGTTGAACACTTATATCATTATATTGTTTTAAGGGATTAATTTTTTTGTAAATATAAAAGTTTTAATGCGATTTATCAGGATAATTTTGGCCTTACACGTATTATGTAATCTCTTAGAGTTAATACTTAACAATTTCAGTCGTCTCATGTAATCGTATTTCAAAGAACGTTGGGTTTTCTTTTTTTTCTTCAAAAAGTCCCATCGCTGTTATTTCTTTTCAATTTGGCATAACTTGCCAGATGGTTGTAGTTTCAGACAATGAAACCGGAAAGAAATCCCCTGTCTGTGGGTCAATGATATATCAAACGACAATGAAAAACTACGTTTAACTAGATTGCTCAGGAAAGACATCATATATTCGATATTGGAGTAACATTTCCTAGAAGCAACACTAGAAAATAATTTGAACAGGTGGTTCAAATGTTCTATATTATTAGCAAAACAACTGAAATTAACGAAAAAGATTTTAGTCATTTTTCTAAACGTTCCTCACAAGCTAAAACTGGTTAAGGTCCTAATTTTCTGTTCAAGAAATTATATTTGGCTAAATAAATTGACAAACAACGAGAATAAACGGCATTGCTTCTTTAGCTTTTTACTTTTTCATGCTTTTCACTTTAGTTAATAGTTTTGGTATAGTCATAGATTGATAGACACTAAACACAAGCAGACAGGCATGAAGAATGGAAGGCTTGCACGAAGGCAGGCATTCATGCAGGCAGACACGCTTGAAGGCAGACGGACAGACAGACAGATGGACATGTAGGCAGACAGGCAGATATGCAGGTATAAAGATAGATTAATGAATGGATAGGTGGACAGACAGTTGAATTCAAGTCCACCAATTCTGATGAGTTAACTAGAAAGTAAACTAAATAAGAATTTAAAGCTATGATTGAAGTATTGCCAATCCAGCATCACCAATATGCGGTGAAAGTTTTTCGCAAAGGTTTCTTTTATCACTTCCTACAAGGTCAGAGGTTTTAGACTGGTATGAATTCGCCAACGGGTGATTAACTTTTCCTTATTTAACATATCCCTTTTCCATTTTTCAGTTTCCAATCTCACGATTTGATCCAAACTTGAAATACGTTGATACAACAAACCCTCATCCATCCTCCATTGCATCCCTTGAGAATGCGAGTTAGATTGATAATTTTTCAAAATTGTAAAATGCCCTAAAATTTAATTTTTGATTGACAAGTCGTCCATACAATAACTAGGAGAATGAATGGGATACAAAAATAAAACAGCACAAAGGGCTAGAGAACACGACTACTAATTAACAATAAAAATTAGATATTTAAACTGCTGGCCTTCCTTTTTATTCCCATTCTGTTTTAAAACAAAACTTTTCGTGAGAATAACCTTTAGCGTAACAAAATGCTAAGAGGTCCATTCTCGCTATTAGAACAATGAATGCTTGGATCAAGACTCTGTTTTAGTAGCGGGCTTGTGAGATTTCGTACGGTCTTCCACTTACACATCTCGCTCAATTTGCCTTAAACTTATAACATTTTTTACTACATGGACAGGCTTTCCGTCATAAAAATAGAGCATTCTCCTCGTTTTCCAGTCGGATAGTAGCACTGCGGACTGTTCATGATTTGAAATTGTTTTACCATATTTTTTTTTCGAAATTGAAAAATTCTAAGTTATTAACTGGACACAGATATCTGAGAGGTGCTATGATGATTTACATTACACATCCGGAGGTACAACAACTTTGTAATGAAGATGAAACGAATTACGAAATGGACGAAATAAACGAAGAAAAATTGCATTAGTTCTGAAATTTTGTCGCTGACCAACTCCGGGAAATAGAAAACAGAAAACAAAACAGAAGCAAACCTGGTACAACTTTTGTGGAAAGGAGAATAAGTAGAGCGAAGTAAAAGGCATGCTTTTTGCACAGTTAAATCTCCTGCTTTGTTCATTTTCAAAGATATAAAAAAGAAGATTGACGAAGCGTACAAAACAACAATTCTTATATCTTTTCAACGAAGCGTTCAGCCACACCTTAACATTAAGGGTTCAATGGCTAATTTGCTGAAAGAAGACGAATTTAAACTTCCTCGAGAAGTTTCAAAATCTAGAAGAAAGTAATTGCAAGCAGTAGCATCCCCGCGGAAGGGGGGGACTGGGGTGATCCAGATCCCAAACTTATCTTCATGACTATTTTTTCAATTCTCTGAAATCCACTGTGAAACAGATGCGGCGTTAAGACATAAAGATCGTTTGTGTTCACATCAAAAACAATTCAGATATTCCAGAAGAGCTACTACGAATAACGATTATACGCATTTTTGTTGTATGTGACCTTTTTTTAGTTCTCTGTTTTACAATAGCATCACCTACAATTTAATCCGTATAAGCCTATAATTACAATCCTATCACTGACCCCTAATTTCAGTCCGAAATGAAGTATTTTTTTAAAGTTTCCAAGGTTTTGTAAAACTGTATTAAAAATCTCGAGTGCTAGAGCGCACAATGTATAAATAGATAAACAGACATATAGACAGATAGGCAGATAGGTAGGTTGACAGACAGACAGATAGACAGATAGACAGACAGCCACGGTAACAAAAAGCACGTTGGCCAGCATTGATTCTACAAGATGGAATATTGAGGCTATCTCTATATCTTGTCTGTCTATCATGAACAATAGCTCGAGTTGAAAATTTATCTGACAAGTAGCTAGGTGACAGACCTTTGAGACATTTATGCATCATAACTGCATCATTGACCATAAGTCTTTGTTTGACATTTAGCCATCGAAGTGATCATAGACCTGCAGAGATATGGTCATATTTGCGAAGTCCCAAGATAATCCTGGCTGCAAAATTTTGAACAAGCTGAAGCTTATGGATGTTAGTCGCCGAAGTATTGCTCCAAACTGAGGAGCAATAAAACAGCCTGCTAAAAACAAAACTATTAATAATTAACAAAAGTGTTTCCTTATCAAGTAAATGCTTAATTCTATTAATCTGGATCAGTTTGTTTATACAACTAGCAACAGTTTTACGTATGTGTTCATCATAGGAAAGGCACTGATCCATAAACACTGCAAGATCCTTTGCTACAGGTGTCGATGGTATTGGTTTGCCACAAAGTGTTATTGTAAAGTCAGGTAACTGTCGTAGCAATTGCGGCACACCTATCACAAGAAGTTTAGTTTTATCTGGATTCACAAGCAGTGAATTGTGACAGCACCACTTACAGATTTCGTTTAAATCAGAGTTAACTGCAGAGACTGCGTTACATAACTCCTTAGTTTTAAATTTCAAGTAAAGTTTAGAATCATCAACGTAACAAGCAGTTTGACAAAATTTAGGTACAGTTAATAAATCATTTATATAAACAGTAAACAAAACTGGGCCAAGAATGGACCCCTGTGGAACTCCATAATCAACTGGGAGAGACTGCGAAAGCACATCCCCAATACGAACATACTGGTACCTTCCTGTTAGGTAACTTTTGAACCATTCCAGCGCTGATGGAGACTCACCAAGGCTATGAAGTTTAAATAACAACATGTCGTGGTTTATACTGTCAAAGGCTATTGATATATCCATCAACACCAATATTGAGATTTTCTTTTCATCCATAGCTTTTAATAGGTCACCAGTGACAGACAAAAGAGCCGTTTCAGTGGAATGGTATTTACGATTACCACTTTGGAATTGTGATAGCTTGTTGTTATCGTCTAAAAACGTGACAAATTGTCTGTGAGCCAACCTTTCATTTACTTTGGATAGTACCGGTAACAGTGATATGGGCCGATTGTTACATGGATTTCCGGCATCGCCATCTTTAGGAACACAAGTTACTTCTACAATTTTCCACACACGTGCAAACATATTAGATTTAAAGGAATTGTTCATCAGGGATGTGATTATATGCAAAGTAGCTGGTAAACTATCCTTAAGTATTCTTGCTGGAATTTTATCAAAGCCAGGCGCTTTATTAGAAGGCAAATTTAAGATAACATTCGCCACATCGTTCTCTGATACAGGCTGAAATTCAAATTGTTCACTCAGCACAGGAATGTTAGGGGTTGCACAGACGTTTGAGTCCAAAGTCCAATTTTGGTCCTAGGCTAACTGTTTGGCTTTAAAAGCTGTTAAACTTCCAACCGATGCGAAATACTTATTAAAACTGTTGGCCACATTCTCATGACTGTCATTAAACTGTGGTAAACTGGGAGATTTTTTTGGTAAACATTGATTAATCACCTTCCATATGGAGTTTGTGTTACCTTTGCTATTTATAATCTGCGATCTCACGTAAGTCCTTTCAGCCAAATGAATTTCACGCTTCACTTCCTGCCTGAAAAATTTATACGCATTCCAGTGCAGTTTGTCATTTGTTTTCATCGCACTTTTGTACCAATTATCACGTGAACCAATCAATCGAAAACTCTTCTCACTAGGATTCCACCCTTAATGGAGTTTTCTGCAGACGGCCATCATAAAGACGGCCAGAAATATTCAATTTTTATTAGCAAGATCGAATAATCAACGTTTTCAAGTGCATTCGAAATATAATACCACTGATGTAGGTCTTCTAACCTCCAAGAAAGTACTCCGATTAAACTCGACGTCCCATCATCAGTAAAAATAATCTGTTGGGAAATCAGATGTATCCACTTCCTCCGCAGCTCTTTTCATTCCTGACTTCATCCTTAATGGAAATTGAAGAAAGACTGCTCAGGATTCCTGATGTTGTTGTTATTGTTGTTGCAAAAGCAGTCAGGTGAAACCGACAATTTTCGCCGTAGATGACATAGAATGCGAAATCTTCGCCTTACTTTCAAAACTGCCCATAGTCAGTCTACCTAGACAAGAGTTTGAAAAAACATAGGGTTTCCAGCTGTCCTGCCAGCCTCTGGAAGACGGCAAAGTACTTCAACACATTCAACTTTGACGGCATCTATGCTGAGATGTTTATAGGTTTGACTAATTAAGCACCTGAAAGGTAGTGAATGCTGTCTTTCTGCAAAGCGTGGAGACAGTGTGTTCTGGAGTGTTTCTTATAGTGCATTAAAGGTATTGAGGAAAATTGAAAAGTGACTTAGTGGTTAGCTGAGTCATTTTTCCTCAGCAGGAGACCCAGTGGCACAAGGGTAGCCATCCCGGCCTGTTTACAGCGCAGTTGCAGGCAAAAGGGTACTTTTTATTTTACTTTTTTATTTCGCCAATGCACTTCTTGCCATTGATTCAAAATAAGGCTGGATCGAGCGACAAGTGCTCAGAAAATGATGATTGAAGTCGATTGCAGCGGCTATACTGGTGTGACCACTTTCCCCCATTGAGCTCTGTATAATGAGAGGTCAGTGCTTTATAGTTCAGTGCTTTCCCAACAGTTTACTATTAACGAATAGCAATTTGTCTTCGTCAATGGATTTTTTTCCTGTTTAATAAGCCAACTAATCATAAACCCTGAAACAAAGGAGACGTTCTGCAATCTTTGAAGAGCAAATCTTTAGTTTTTAGTCCAAGAATAGCGGGGAAAACAAATTTTGAATTCAAGTCGGAATAAACCTTAGCAGTTGACGAAGAAACGTTGGGAGGCGCTTTCGTTAACAATGGTTTAGACGTGTACTTTTTCTGTCACAGATCATAAAAAGACAATTTCTATACCAAATTAAGACCTGGACGGCTTGGAGAACCGAATCAACGACGAATCATTGAGGTTAGTCTATATTTCTCATTTGCTTGATGTCTGGTAGTTTTCGTGACTTGTAAACACCTTGAATAAGAACTAAATGAAACAACTTGCTATTCATGAAGACAAAGTTGATTGAATGAAGGTAATCATGCCTTTGAAAGCTATGGTGCAGAACTATATCCTTTTATCGATTTTTTTTTGTGGGTTCAAGTTATCCTTCTAGTCCAGACATTGATCAGTCAATTCATCCAAGGGACTTAACCAAATAGTCAACAACTAGAGTTTATTATTTCCTGTTTTGTTTTAATTTTTGTTGACCGTTTTCTCCAAGTAAACCTAGCAACCAGTCATAACCATTTTCACTAGCATGACCTTTCAGTCATATGCATACCTATTAATGTCATATATTCAGCTAATATGTATGTATTTTCCATTCATCTTCCACCTGTTGAAGGCCACAGACTGGTGGCTGAATGCTCGTGAATTAAATCTTTTTGATCAGTGAACGTAATGTCCTGTGTTAATGTCTTTACCTGACCGTGTTTCATCCGTATGCTCTAATGACCTTTAGACCTTGCTGAAAACTATGTATGTCAAGGATGGGAAACTGAAAGTGACTTTCAATTGATAAGTCATTGCAGGGATATCTAGAGGCACTATTCTTCCCGCACTTATGGTTTTCAAAATTTTTAGGGATGGGAATAAACCATTACTTCCAGCAGCAATGCCCCTGACTGGTTCATGTAAAATGTTAAATAGTGCCCTTGGATTGAGGTTGTAGGTGTTATTTTATATTCCTAAACAACTAATGTCATTTCCGTTTTCTAGGAGTAGATATTTCAAAACACGGATACTTTGCAGTTAAGGAAAACCAAAAAGCAAGGTCAAGAAATACTTGCTGAAAGTTTTTTCTGTTAACACACTCCATATCAATACACGCAACCTGTAATTATTATAGAAATTACTATTCCAATGAATGGGAAAAGGATTAGTCCATAATTTCATTGGCTAAGAACGTCAAAGTGATAGACGTGTTTATAATTACAGGTGTATATCAGTCTACTGCTACTTTTGTCATTGAAAAGTAAGGTATTTTTGTAGCTCAATTAATTATAGTAATATGTTAATCAACGATGTAGTTGTGGTAGCTTGGTATATATATATATATATATGTTTATGATTTTATGTGCGTTCTCAAGCTGTTTTACTCAGAAAAACTTTCAGGGACTCAGAAAGTTTTTCTGAGTAAAACAGCTTGAGAACGCACATAAAATCATATATATATAGTGAAATGGTGGTGAAAAATAATAATATGCAGGTTTTAAAGGTCTTTGTTGAAATACTTATAATAGTATGGTATCATATCAAAACGCCTATTTGTTCCCATTAACAAAAATGTTAAGGTTAGAAAACAGATGAAATTATTCTCTGGAAACTCAGGTATCTTGGTGCTTCATCTTCCCTTCTTTCACTTCATTCAGCAAATTTGCAAAGGAGTCAATTAATGTCGGTTGAGACTTTGATTCCCTTCCAAAGTTCCTGGCACTTTCTTGAGGCTATTTCCAAAGTTCATGTTCAATTCTCTTTTAAATAATTCTAAATTTATGCCTTATCTAAAGCTAAACACAAACAACAGCAGGGGAACATTGTCGACTTTTTTGTTTGCCCTTTGTCCAATTACAAATTTCTGAGTTCAAAACTTCCAGTAGTGAAACTGCTGTGCAAATTGAAGTATTTGAGATGTGTTTCCCGAAATATATTAATAAAATTGACCCCTGGAAATTGTCAGGCCCTGCCAAAGGCCTTCTGTCAGAATTGTCCACTATTAAACAGGTACTTCGTTTGTACTTATAATTTCATTAGAATTAGGTGTATGTGAAACTCTTATTGGATACTAAAACATTTTTAAAAATAATTATTGACCACCAATACACTGTATTTACATGACTAACAGCACAGAATTGGAAAGTTCATGAAATAAAAATGTAAGTATTTAAACTGTTGCGTCTCAAACTCAACTCATCGTGAACATAAAACATCAAAGGAAATGAACTTTGTAATGGAAAATTTGAAATTAGATTTTCATAAATTTGGCCAAATTTGGCCAGCTTTCATCCTGATATTCTTTTGAGAAGCAAAAGTCAAACACCTGTGAAGGGGTTCTTCAACGACTTTAAAATACCACGAAGATTGTAAAATAAAATAAACTTTGCCTCATTTTTCATCTGCTTCCATGTATTTTGAAATCTTACCCGTGTTGGAACTATCGTCCACTCCAACTCAAAGTTGTTACTCGACGTCAGTTTTCCACAATTCATTTCTTCTATTCAACCAACTCGACCGTCATGATCCAGCAATCACAGAACCTTCTCAGGTTTCTTGCGAACGTTAATCTTCGCAAGTGGCAGCGCTAAGATTTTGTCTGGGTCTGTCTCACCTGGTTCGAAAATTGTTGTTAAAATCTTTTTTTTTTAACTTACACTTTCTCCTTTTCTCAACATTTTTTACTTACCCAAATATTTGAAGATGTCTTTTGTTTGTCAGTGGCGCTATAATCAGTTCGGTTAACTAGACTAGTTTGTACTTAAGAGGCGAACTGCAATTCGGTAACAGCAAATTGTAGGCAGAAAGGTCACACAGTGGTCACATCAATGTGGCCGCATAGTTATACATATATACTAGAAATACGTGTACGCAACAAACCCTCGCCCACCCTTCCAATACATCTCTCGAGAATCCAAGTAACATTGATAATTTTTCAAAGTTGTCAAAAAGACAAATCGTACTTACAATAATTGCAAGAGGTAATGCAATAAACAAAACACAATATTTGGCCACAAATAATAACAACCTAAACAGGAAATATTTTACATTTAAACTGCTGGTCGTCATATTTACGTTTAAAATTTCTATTCTGTTTTACTACAACAAAACGTTTGGTGAGAATAACCTTTAACGGTTTAATAAATGATAAGAGATCCATACTGACAATTCTACTGTTTATCAGTGAATGTTAATAGCAAGACCCTGTATTAGTTGCGATCTTGAGATATTTCGAGTCGTTTTCCAATCAAACTTTTCACTCATTTTGCTTTAAAGAAAGATTTTTTTATTAGATAGCCAGGCTTTCCGTCTTAAAATTGGATCATTCTCAAAGGTTACCGGTTGGATATCAGCATCACCGACAGCTCTTAAGTGAAAATTTGTTTTTGATATTTTTTTGTCTTAAAAAACTGATAAATTCTATATTATCTCAAATTAATGTCTAAAATTAATGGTTAAAAATGTCTGTTAGAAGGGCTACGAAGATGATTTATGCTAAGTATTTATCCGGAGGTAGAACACTTTGTTGACGAAGATGAAACGAATAACGAAACGGACGAAACAAACAAAGAAAACATGAATGAGTTCTGCATTTTTATCGCTGACCGAAAATCGGAAAATACAAAACATAAAACAAATACGACCAGCAAACCTTGTGCAAGTTTTGTCGGAAGAAGAACGGGAAGAGAGAAGTAAAAGACGTACTTTTTCCACGGTAAAACATCAATAAAAAAGAAAAATGGCGTACAAACATGCAACTCTTGCGTATTTTCAACTAAGCATTCAGTGGCACTTCAGTACAAAGGGTTCAACGGTAAATTTACGCAAAGACGACTTTAAACTTTCTTCAGAGGTTTTAAAGTCCTGATGTAAACATTATTGTTCGAATACGGTAATTGTCATCATGCACAAATCACTTTCGAAGTGAAAGACTGAAGCGGACAACTGTTTTTCCGAAGGATAATTTGCTGACCAAAATCAAGTAGTTTTGCAACGAGTTACATGGTGGCTGTTTACCTTGTATTTTT
Source organism: Heliopora coerulea (assembly GCA_030142905.1). Lineage (NCBI taxonomy): Eukaryota > Metazoa > Cnidaria > Anthozoa > Scleralcyonacea > Helioporidae > Heliopora > Heliopora coerulea. Next base: position 31,415 of record JASJOG010000040.1, read on the forward strand.
GTTTCGTGCCAAAAATACATCCTAACGTCTTCAGTGGAGCGAGATATCATAGGGAAAAACTCCTGATTGAGCCGATGAAATCTTTGGGCGAAAAGCGGAGAAAGAATCCAAAGACTGTCATGGCCTGGACAACTCTTCTGGACAGTAAGTGTGCTATCCCACTTCTCAGAAAATTGACCATGAACGCTATCCGGTTAAATACTGCAAAATGTTCAAAAGTAATCGTCCTACAGAGATGAATGAACCAGAATCTTCATTTCACTTTACCAAAAAAGCACCAGCAAAATCCAGGCGATAATATTTGGTACAAGAAGTCTTCCTTAGAGAAGAATGAAGTCGGGAAGATACTTTTGAAAGCTACTCAAAACAATTCCGTTCGCATAACTTGTATTTCAAAGCTACTCGATTCAGACGTACCTGTGACTGTGTAGCTCAGGTAAGTGGTTACCGGAACGTGAAAAATCCCAAGATTTATACAAATCGGCATCTATTTAACTTTAGCGAAGAATGTCGTTTTAATACACTTGGTTGCTTAGGAAATATCCTGCCAGCAAGCGAGTTCCTTTACGTCTTTTGTTCATATAAATCAGAAAGAACCAAGACAATCCGTTGCTGCAAAAGTGAACAGTTAGCAAATGCCTATTCCAAGGAGCTAACTTTGAGAACTGCTCTTTCAAGTCATAAATTGTCCAGTTACTGAGGTGGCCCTCAAAAGCGAAACCAGCCGCAGGCACCAAGAAAGCCATTTCCTTTGCCCGACTTAAATCATTTACTGGCTTTAGTGTTCAAATAATGTAAACAACTTGCGAGACCCATACAAGGAAAAAAAGAACGAGACCAAATCCATTTGCTTCAATACGGTACCAAAGTATGGTTTGGTCAACAACATACCAGTCCCCGTCGCTCCCCGAGCTTGCACGCGGCATTTTGAGTGACCGGAATCAATGGATATATATATATATATATATATATATATTTATATATATTTATACATATTTATATATAGAAACATACATACACAAAGCAAAAATTTTTCTCCCTAGTCACCACGCGTGTAACAGGACTCTGCGCACGTCGAGATTAGTACCCTCGCACCGCGCTTCGCGGGGTGGGCGAGGGGATTTGTCCAATGTCAATTTCCCTTAGTTAAGACTATTCGGATAGTTCCTGTGTTATCGGTGAACAAAGCTTCTTGCTTTTCTAATGTTTTACCTTTGGTCATAATGGTTTGTCTGGGGTATTGGTAAGATACTCTGCCAAAAACGCTAACAATGGCACTTGTTTCTCGTGCGACTACAGATGTTGCAGTTGTTAGGTCAGGCTTCATATCTTCATCCGAGCTTGCTCTAGGATATCGAAATTGATTTCGCAATCAGTTGGGAAGTGCAATCTTGTTTTTTTATTTATATGAATCTCTTCTACATCAATGCTGGTATTCTTTTTTAGTTGATATTTTGTGAGTTTAACAGGTGAAGATGATTCGTATCTGGCCTTACACTCAGACTTGGACTGGCCATTGCGCCATCCCACCACAGAACAATGGCTGAGTATTGTTCTACGGTACGATGGCCCGATGGTCAGTCCAAGCCTGCTTACACTGGAGGTGCTTTTCGGGTAAAAAAAGCAGACAGTTCTGTATGTCTGGCCTTTAGTCTGCAACTTCACGTCAAAATATAAGTTATTTTCCTACCTTGACTTTAATGTGGACAGGTTATGAACATAGAAAATTTTAGGTTCGTCTGAAAAAGCAACAAAAGGTTTCTTAGTTGGATTATAAAACTTGAATTGGAATGTGACATGCAAGCAAAAAGTGATCGCTGAGCGTTTTGCAATGGTATGTATTTCTTACAATGCTCACCTTCCCTCTTAACTTTTCTGATTGGTTTTGCCTCTTGTTTACCTAAGTGATAAGAAAAAGGTGTTTGTTTGGGGGGGGTTTTTTCTAGTTTCTCGCTTTGCAGGTGAATAGTATTACGGGAAACAATTATGATGCATGATTATGGAGTGATCACTAAAACGAACATGGCTTCATATTCAAATCTACAATGACCGATCATGTATCGAAATACACATGGATGTCATACGGTGTGATTATTAAATTACTGTAGGGGTAAGGAATCCTACTTGTAAATTCTAGATAAAAATGTCCAAATATCACGGGTATGATTATGGTATATGTGCCCGTTACAGATCCCAAGAAGTTAAAAATAGGAATACATGTTAAATTTGCCTTGTGAATGGACCTTGACCATCCTTTTGTAACACTACAGAAACATAAAATCCACAACTTGATTGACATTTAAAAAACAAGAGAATTCTGTTCTAAATGTTAATTACCACATATTTTTTAAGGAACGGTCTGTGTAGCTATACGCTTTAAGAGCGGATGTCAGTAAATATCAAGAACTCGTGGACAAACATGAAATTTCGGATTCCTTCATATTTTGTCTGGATAATCCTTTTGGTGAACTATTATTCAAAATCACGATAAAACTTTCCAAAGGAATTTTGTTTTGAGGTTAAACGTGAAATACTGCATGGAGTCAGAGACGACGTTTCATCGGCCGAAAATTAGCAAAATATAAGTCGTTCGTGACGCGAAATGGTTCATCGTATCTGTATTAAATTGAACACTTGAATATTCGGACATTTCGTAAATCATAAAATGGAATAAAATCAGAAATACGGGCATTTTTATGAACGCTTCAGTGAGGACGAAATTTGTTAATTTCAGCACCGTAACAAAACTATGTAATGAGGAAAGTTCAAAGACAAAATTGATGCCCCGGTGTTTTGAGTTTTACAATAAACTTTATAATAATAGAAAGCGCTTTTACAGTATTTTAGTATAGAAAAAATTTAGCTCGGGTAATTAAAAAGTTACCTGTTGAGAGCTGCAAACGTCGAGGCTATTGTCCATAAAATGGCTAATATCACACCGCTGCTACTAAGAAGATATCTTTTAAACTCTCAGTGCTTACTTGAATTTTTGCAAATCAGCAAATGTTTCGCATTTCTCATTGTCCATTAGTGACGCGTGCACAGAAGAATAGTTTTTGAAGCTCCTGATCGATCTTTTACAACAAGGGCAAAGCGTCAAATGTATTCGCAACTGTCTTGTCAGCGCTAATTAACAAAGTTAATTACTCCATGAGTCGCTACCAGCGAAAATCCTCGTTCATTTTTTCTGAAAGTCACCCGAAATCTGATTAGAAATTTCAGAGAAAGCTTTCTTGAGCATATTGTTTTTATTCGTGAACGAGTGCGTCTTATTATTCATGGCATTTTGAAACAATACACCACAGTAATTGTCTAGCGGCAAGCAAGGAACATATTTGACTATTTGAGTAACAGCACTCTAGCAAAGTACAAAATGCCTTAAATGTACAAACAAAATACGAAATTATTAGAAAAAATTATTTTAAGGTCAGTTCCATACCGCTGGCGAATTTACCCTACGCCTTCAGATATGTTGTATAACTTACCATAATATTCTGACGACCCTTTTCACCGTCTGTTGGTAATATACTAAGTAATCCAGCACTCAGCTTTAATGTCAAGCCAAAGAGCAAGGCTATAGTTTCAAAGGTATGTTCGACGTAATAGGAACCCAGTTACGTTATTTTAATGAAACAATTATTAGTACTTGTTGTAAAATGCCTCTGACAATAATCAGTTTCGGAATTGTCGCGGTAGATCTATGTGTGAACCAGCGTATGATGGCAACGTGCTTAATTTCTTCCTTTGTAGATGGTGTGAATTCTTGCTGCGCAGTATTTATCGTTTGCAACCTGTGTTCCTCTGAGTGAGTGAGTGTCAAAAGCTGTATTACAACATCTTAAGCCCTGTTTACCCAGTAACATTTTAGGCACAGCACGGCAAATTAGCTGTGCCGAGACCTGTAAATACAGAGGTGCTCGACATGGTTAAATTTTCAGGCACGGGTGCCAAATTCTCAGACATCCGCGCTGTTTCCACTGTGAAAATCACCCGTGCTGTGCCCAAAAATAGTGGCACCCGTACCAAAATTTTAGCCGTACCGTGCCCAACATGTTACAATGTAAAAGGGGTTTTAGTTCTAAGAAGGTGTACGGAAATACAAAGAAAACTGACTATGAGATGAAACTAATCCTAGCTCGACCAGGTGAGAAAAACTAATAATAAATAATTATTACTATTATCGGCTGCTGTAACTTATCAGAAAAAGTTTCCAGATAAAATTTGTATACCGGAAAGAAAAAGAAAAAAAGAATGAAAAATGAAAACCAGTGGACAATTTCATTTTTCATCACCGCTCACCTTACAGAATAATATTTTTCTTATTTTGAACTCATGTCCAACGGGTACCCTTACACCTACCGTTTGTTTTCTGCTAGTTCCTCAACATGGAATAATTGTTGTCGATTGCACACTATCGATTTCACGATCGCCCTTTGCTGAAAAAGTGTTATGAGCTGCAATCTCTTGCGGGTCCGTCAGAAGACCAAGTTCTCCTGATTCCCGAGCCAATACCACAAGCGGCTTTAATAAATATAAATTATTTATTATGAGTTTTTCTTACCTGGGCGAACAAGGATTAGCTTCATCTCGAAGTCAGTTTTTTTCACCCGTTTCACATATTCTAAAACGCTTCCCTCAGTTCTAAATTTTCGAATAACGCTTTGAAGCGATTGAGACCGTAATCCAAGTAACCTGAGCCTGTGACAGATTTCCCCCGAAAGTTTGGGGGAGTTGGCATAAGTGTTAGGTTAAGGTTAGGTTTAAGGTTGGGGTTAGCCTGAGGTCAGGTTGGTCAGATTACAATAGAGCCACGCTTCAAAGCGTTATTCTTTAAAATTTAGAACTGACGCTTTAAGCATTTTTGAGTGGGTGAAATGGCTGGATTTTTATATCTCCGTACTCTTTGCTAGAACTGAGATGTTGTAGTACTTTTTGGCACTCACACAGGGGAGCACAGGTTGCAACCAATAAATACTACGCAGTCTGGCCGCAAGAATTCTTGTCATCTACCATGGAAGAAAATGAGCATGATGCAATCATACGCTGGTTCTTAAACCAACGAAACGCTATTATTTAATAAACAAGACTCTACTTCAACTAGAAAATAATATGGTCATTAGGTATGGATCTTCGGTGGCAATTCCGAAATTGATTATTGTCAGAGGTATTTTCCAACAAGCACTAATATTTGTTTTTATAAAATGTAGTAGATGGGTTCTTATTACGTTGGAATACACCTTTGAAAATGTGGTCTTGCTCTTTTGGTTCGACTTTAAAGTGTTTAAAGGCTGGATTATTTAGTGCATTTCCAGTAGGTGAGGAAGGTCGTCAGAATATTGAAAAAAACTATGCAACATACCTGAAGGCCATAGTTAAATTCACCAACGATATCAAACTGAACTATTTTTTTTTTTAAATGATTTTGTTCTTTATTTACATGTTTTTGTAGACACGCTGTTTTATAGCCGCTTACCACGTATATACTTATTTCACCTGATTACTCACGGTTCTTTATGTATGTTCGGTGAGAGACCATAAAACTAGTGAAACAATAAAACTAAAAGGAACTGTTGCAAGTAGGCCCGTCACTCAAATGCGTTCCTTGCTTGCTGCTAGACAATTATTGTGCCAAAGTGCCATGAATTATAAGACGCATTCACTAGCGAATAAAAAATATGCTCAAAAAAGCTTTTTCTGAAATTGCTAATCTAATTTCAAGCGACTTTTTGAAAAAACGGGCGAGGATTTTCGCTCGTAGCGACTCATGGAGTAATTAACTTTGTTAATTAGCGCTGACAAGACAGTTGCGAATACATTTGACGTTTTGCCCTTGTTGTAAAAGATCGATCAGGAGCTTTTCTTCTGGTGACTAACCAATCCAAAACGTGAACGGCAGACACGGCCACAGTCCCCACAGATATACCCCGATGCTGCTAGTACTGATGCTACTACCTTTGCAGCGGCCTTTCTCTTTGCTCTCTTTGCTTCGATGTCGGCTTTCAGCTTTGTCTCCCCTGCTCGGAGTGCCTGGCTGCACGTGGTCTTCCATTTATCTCGGTCTTCAGCAAGTAGTTCCCAGTTGTCGGCTGGCAGACTTGTTGCAAGCATGTCTCTCTTGCAGACATCCCTGAAGCGTAGCTTAGGTCTGCCAACAGGCCTCGACCCAAGTTCCAGCTCCCCATACAGAAGGTCCTTGGGGATTCGACCATCTTCCATTCGGCGGACATGGGCTAACCACCTCAGTCTACGTTGTCTGAGGAGGGTGTACATCGAGGGAATACCTGCTCTTTCAAGTACTGCATTGTAGACATCTTATCTTTCCATGAAATGGACAGGATGCGGCGAAGGCATCTCATATGGAAGGTGCGCAAGCGTTTCTCCTGCCCAGCATAGATGGTCCAGGACTCACTGCCGTAAAGTAAGGTGCTCACGATGCAGGTACGATAGACTGCAATTTTAGTCTGGGTAGTAAGTTTCTTGTTCTCCCACCCTTGAACAGAAAACTTGGCCATGTTGGTTGCAGCCTTTCCGATTCTCATTCTGAGCTCCACATCAAGAGAGGCATTGTTAGAGGTGGTAGAGCCAAGATAGGTAAACTGCGAGACGACATCCGGAGTGTAGTCTTTGATGGTTAGAGCAGGCGTGGCTTCGGAGCCTTGGCACATGATTTTCGTCTTCTTCAGGCTGATGCTAAGTCTAAAAACCTCACACGCATTAGAGAACCGGTCGAGAAGGCTCTGGAGCTTTTCTTCACTGTATGCGACAAGGGCAGCATCATCAGCGAAGAGAAAGTCGCGCAGCATTATTTTGCGAACTTTGGTCTTTGCTCGAAGGCATGCAGGGTTGAAGAGTTTCCCGTCAGATCGAGTACGTAATAGGATACCTTCATTAGCTGACCTGAATGCGTGTTTCAGGAAAATATGTATGGAAAATAGCCTCGACGTTTGCAGCTCTCAACAGGTAACTTTAATTACTCGAGCTAAATTTTTTCTATACTATAATACTGTAAAAGTGCTTTCTTTTATTACAAAATTTATTGTAAAATTAAAAATACCAGGGGATCAATTTTGTCTTTGAATTTTCTTCATGCTCACTTTTCCTTTCATGCTCATTGAAGCGTTTATAAAAATGCCCGTATTTCTGATTTTATTTAATGTTCTGGTTCACAAAATGTCCAAATATTGAAGTGTCCAATTTCATACAGATACGATGAACCATTTCGCGTCACGAGCGTGTTATACTTTGCTAATTTAGGCCGATGAAACGTCGTCTCTGACTCCATGCAGTATTTCACGTTTAACCTTAAGACGAAATTCCTTTGGAAAGTTTTTTCGTGATTTTGAATAATAGTTCACCAAAAGGATTATCCAGACAAAATATGAAGGAATCCGAAATTTCATGTTTGTCCACGAGTTCTTGATATTTGCTGACATCCGCTCTTAACCGTTGGTTTTTTTTAATCTGTATTTACGTGTTTCTGAATTTTTTACATAAAAAGTCTGTCAAATGTCATTGGTTCAGTAACTACTGAGGAAAGATTTCGAGCTCGACTGATCGCTACATATGATATTCCCAAAGTCGTTTCCTTCTTGCCAATATCAATCTATGCCTTTTCTAAAGTCATGCCCAGCTCTTGTGGCTTGTCAATGCCCAAGCAAGTGTTAAAGGTAATCGTTGTCTTTCGTGAAATGAGTTAATTAGGTTCACCGTAGCAGTGACCATCCGTTCTACCGGTTCTAAAATGCTTCTGTCAGTTCTAAATTTTAAAATGACGTTTTGAAGCGTAACCAGATTATAATAAGAGCAATCTGACCCTTAAAAAGTTTTTCCCCGAAAATCGAAGGGAGTTGGTCAAAATGATACGGCACGAAGGAGCGCATTAACAAAATACAAAAAAATTAATTTTTTTCACTCTATCCAATAGAAACATACGATTTTCAATTAACATGCATCTTTATCATAATTATCCAAAAACTGCTATGATTGGTTAATTTTTATTGAAAAACGATACCTGAAATACGTGAGGACAGTCATCGATCGCCGCGCTCGATGGATAGTAGGCGTGGTATTTAAAGGGTTATGTCTCACCAATTTAAAATTGAAGACTGAAGAACATCAGAAATGAATAAGAAACCAGTGAACTGGAAACGTGGCGTGAACGATAACACCAAAAACAACATTTTGCTGATTACTCAACGTACGAGCCTAGCCGTGTTATTTGAACGCACACTACATGTGATAAATTGTAATACCGACCCTAATCTATAAATGAACCATCACAGTACGACTATTGTACAAAAAAAATATATCCTACCATATATCTTTCTTTTACTTCCAGTTTTCAATCAAAAATTAAAGAAAGCACATGGCCGTGTCGAATTGCATTGTGGTCGACTCATGTCGTACGATCACAATGCAGTGCGTATGATACGTTTTGAAATTTAGTCCCACTACATGAATTAGGTCTGTTGCCTAGCTCGCTTGCTGCGGCAACAATTAGGACCAGAACACCTCATGCGCTGGGTGTTTTGTGACGTCACAATCGTTAATTGTGTTTTATCTAAAATCTGACGTTTATCCTTTTGCTTTGGATACTCATCTGTAAGTATTTCATTATCCTTAATCTGTACTAAGACATCTAAATCAGATAACTCCCTTTGTGACCATTGTCAAGTATACGTCCTCGTCTCATGATATGATTATCCGTTTACTAAATCCAAAAATTCAGGTAAAATTTCCTTTCAATGCAACCAAACAAAAAATTCGTCGTCAAGAAATCTCCACCGTACCAGAAGATCATACCCAAATTTGGAGGCTTGTTCAAGAAAGTTGTGAATCAGAAGGGGGATGGTCGAACATTTAGTGTAAATTTTTGGTTTATTTGTGATTGGCAGTGAGTGATTTATATTTACCTCAATTCTTGCGATTCTTATGCACGGGAAGTTTTACGTTGGGGGAGTACGACAACGTCTTCTCAAAGGAGATTTAACGATCTTAAAGCATTTTATTACATATGGGAACGGAAGAAGGAAATTAATGGGTTAGCATTTATATGTGCTATTTTTTTGAAGAAGGCCAATAGGGAGTAGAGGAGTTACATCATGTTAAGGTTACTGAGCATACAAACTTTGGGCATACAAACTAAACTCACTTATTGCCAAGTAGCTTATATCTTAGAAATTCATTGTTAATCTATCTTACTATCGAATTCGGTTAAATTAAGAAAACTAGAGACCTTCGGATCTTATAAATATTTCATAGTTAAAAAGAATTCAGTGAACCATAAAGTACTAACTGCGCTTACGTATGTCGTTGTGATCATGATTACGATGAACGTGTGAACCAGGCTTACAATTGACCAGTTTAGGTTGAAACTGATGAGTTGCTTAAATTCGGTTGCCGTCATAGCAACGTAGTTTTTGCTTTATCCGTTGCTCTGAATTTAAGCAACGTATTAGAAACCACAAAAAATCCTTTCGAGTAGTGATGATAGCTTAGTTGCGGCCAAACTAAATTATGAGCTTACGCTCTATTAAGCAGCGCATGCACATGTGCGTGTGTTTGTGTGTAGGAATCTGCATGTTTATGTTACAGTACATAGCTGTGAGCATTTTCGGGTATGTTTTCTAAATACCGAAGCAAGTGACAAGCTAGGCGGAAATCGTAATCTTAGAAAGTGCTTGGAACATAACGCGGAATAGAGCCATGATCAAGTAAAAATAAGTTTTGATGAGTGAACTAAAGTTGGTTACGTCACGTCATATAACATAACGAGATACTAGTAATTTACGGCAACAACCTAGTCAAAATATTCATACCAACGATATTTCACTTTGAGCTGCATTTGACATCCACAACGACTTGCGAATCCAGGATGTTCGCAATTTGTAATCGGATGGTAGTCAAAGCCGTTTTCATCTTTCTTAAAATGTAGTCTCCTCGGTTTGTTGAAGGCCCCATCAAAAACCTTTGAATCAACAACAGCCAGTCAACGAAGTCTAAAACAGGGAGCAAGGTGGCGAGATGGTGAACAAAGTTGTTGCTTTTCTCTCACCAGTCCCATTTATGCCATTGATATTGACTGACATGAACGTCACAATGCCGTTTAAAAACAATACATGCTATGGGAGAACGTCTATCACTGGAAATACTCTTCTCCTCAAAGACATTCGTTCCACTTCTCAACGCTTAGCCGCTGAAAAGGGAATAATGCGTCCCCTAACGAAAACTTCTAATCGGCCTGACCGATTGTTTAATACTGCTAAGGCCTGGTTCACATGTGAACATAAGCATAAGCATAAGGACAAAACAAACGGCAAAACAAAAGAATGAAGTCAGGTCTGCGACATAAGGATCCTCGTAATCATAAGCATAAGATCATAGTCCAAGCATAAGCCAAGAGCCAAACAAAAGACGAAACAAAGAAAAATTCCTGTTGTTTTGTCTTCGCAAGTCCCAGAGGAGATATCATGCTTTGTTTTCACATTGATCTTGTCCTTATGCTTATGTCCTTTGTGTGAACCAGGCTTAAGCATTCACAAGAGCGTGAAATCTGAGTATTTAATATAAGTTTTCTTTGGTTTGTCTCACGCACTATGGTTTCACCTCGAAGCCTGGCCATATATTTACGACACACGAAAGTGAACTTGAACCGAAAATTGCAAGGCCTGTCGTTGGCGAATGTTACAAAAAAATATATAAACATACCCAACTGTAAAATGGAGTTTCATGATTACGTCATGGTTGAATAAGTTCAAACATTTTCAGTTCGCGTCACCAGCATTGACCAAGCGAACTCTCTCAGAACCTTTCAAATCTCTCAAAACGCAGACTAACAGGATTTTGTATGCAGAAATTTTTACGAAATCACTGTATACCATTAGAAAAGTATCACTAGTATATACCGTGTGGCTACAGGTATTAAATTTCTATTCAGAAATTGTGGCTACCAATTATTAAATCTATTTACCAAAGGTGGGGCTACCCTTATTCAAACTCTTTCCTAAAAGAGTGGCTACCAGTTACCTACCATTGTTCAATGTCTCTACAAAAAGTTAGGCTACCATTATTAAATCTCTATACCAAAAGTTTGGATTCTAGTATTCAATGTTTTTACAACAAGTGTGGCTATCACTTTGTTAATCTTATTGAATCCTACAGAAAAGTTGGGCTAGGGTTGGACTACTCTTATTAAAACCATATAAGATAAGTGTGTGCGTTCTGATTGGCAGAGACTCTCTGACTTGCAGTCACTCATTACTTTACCGTAATGGACTGATCCATTACGGCAGCATCGGCAAATTTACAGAGGTTGGTTATATGGCAGGACTTCGTGGAATTTTTAATCCCTTTGTCTACTTTTCTGCTTAAAGTCATCGAAGAAAAGATTTAACCTGGTCTTGAGTAGTTAGAACCAATTAGATTGGTTAATAGTGAGTGGACGGTCAACTTTCACAAACATCTAATAGATTGTTTTAGTTAATCCTTCGTAAAACGTATCTGAATCTAATTTGTTTCTCTGCAAAGCAACTGGGAAATTTTCCCGTCAAAACCTGCTGGTCTGTAGGGAAAACTTACTGCATATCGGCGTTAATTTCACTTAGATGCCCAAATTATCGGTTGTTACTCGGACATTTGGTGCAAATTGATATTTCTTTGTGCTCTGGGAATGCAAAAGTGCGTGGTGACTAACTCTTTTCCGCGCTATAGACATGTAATATATTTTTATCAGAATATTTTGTTTGTTTGAAAAAAAATGCCATGTGATAAACTTCTTATCATTAACCTCGTCCGTCTTGTCATTTCTAGAAATATCAGACCTGGGTCTTTTATCTTTTACTGTCACGACCCCAATCTGATATTTTCCCGTAATCATCACTCTCTCGGTTGATGAGAAGTTATTAGTAAGGGTAACCACGTAGTAGCTATACTATCCGTTAACGGTTTTAATAAGGGTGGACACACCGTGGTCAGTCAGTCTTTTTACCGTTTGGGTTTAGATAAATATATACAACCGTTTCCAAGAAGTTTTTGGCTAGGTTCCCATTTTCTTCCTTAAAAATATAGTCGTACTTTTCTTTAACAAAAAAAAGAAAGAAGAAAGAAATGAAAGAAAAACCAAATAAGGGAAGGAACGTGAGTTGTAGATAGAGTAGGGTATCATTCTTTTGCATAAATTCCAAGAAGGTCATCAACTCAGTTCAAGTGTACTGACTGCTAGAGGATAAATTTTTTTTGTGCGATTACATGAGACTTTTTTAGCCCGGATAGTTCAAACCGAGCTACAATTTTCTTCATGTAATCGCGAGCTCCGTTTTTGAAGTATTTTATTTCAACCCAATTAACCGGACTGGAATTTCAGCCCGGCTTCTTCCGGATTCGATTTTCGTTCCCGGAATGAGAATAACTGCTTTGACTTTTAGTTTGTTCGTTATCAGATCCTGCATTTCCTTTTTTGTTTGACCATATTCTTGCTTTCGGTCTCAAGCACTTTGCTGTTCTCTTTCGGTCACACTTTTCTGCAACAGCATTTCTTGTTTCGCAATGAGCACTGGACAGTAAGGTTGTTGGACCTGGCTTTTGATCGTGGAGCTAAATGTCCATGTCAGCGTACTTCTTGACGAACGCTTTTAAGTCGAAGACGTCGTGTGTTTTATCTATTTATAATGAGCATCCAAGCATCGAATGTGGAGTCCGCTTTCATCCAGAATCCCATTCGCTTGCAGCATTTCTCAATTGTGATCAGAATACTATTCAGGGTTTATCACGTTTTATAATTACTGTTATTAGTATTATTATTTTTATCATTATTATTATTATTGTTATGTTTTTTTTATGAAGAAACGTATAGTTACCAGATCGTTAACTCGCCTGAAATATACGGCGCTGTTAATAACCCATCTTGTCGTAGGTAAATGACATCACAGAATGTCAAAGATTCTGTCCCCAGACTGTTATTGAACTAATTGGACAGTCAAAAACCGTGAATTCATGTTACTAGAGTGATTTACGCAATACCACTTAATTAAAAAATCGACGTTCATTCAAGGTTGAGGCAAAAACATGAATTGAATTTATCCGAGATAAGATACACTTTGACACTTGCTTCAAAGGTAGCATTACTGACACTGGCATCATACGTAATATGTCGAAAAAACACATAACTTTTTTTTTCTTTGAACTTTCCATTTTTTTAGTTCTAAAAAGCATTGACCGTGATGAAGCCAGCAGCATTGTTTCTGATCGCTCTGGGCACGTTAACTATCTACCAATGCCAAACAGCAGGTAAGGATTAGTTGAAAGAGAGTTGTCACACAATATTTTGTACGCTTCCCCAACATATTTCACAGTAAGTGTTATAAATCCTAGTTGTGTCAACGTTATATTTGGGGGGAAATGGAGGGATATAGACCCCATCCACTCCGGCTCCGCTATCACTGGTTGTTTACAGGAATTCTGCGGTCTGTTTTTGTTGGCCTGTGTGGGTTCAATTTAAGGTTGTCGATGCTGTTAGTCTATTGTCCTGTGGTTTGTAGTTTGTGCTATAAGTTGTTCGTTCTGCCGAGTGCCAATCAAAGTCTTGAGTTCAACTCTCTGCCGGTTTCACCTATTTATGTGACCTGGCAGTTCACACATTTAATCTTGTGGATTGCGCCTTGTCTGTCGTGTGAGTGTTTCTTATTTTTAACAGTGGTGGACTAAGGGTGGGGCCACCTGGGCCTGGCCCCCCATCCCAGCATTAAGCGGCCCCCCACACTTAGGAACTCCAAATATTATTTTCTTAATATTAAAGAAAAAAATTGTATCTTCAGTGTTTCACCTAAAATTTGGTCCACCACTAACTCACCATGAGTAATGCGGAATACAGCAAGCTACTTTATAATAGAAGTGTAATATATCATGCTCGTTATGTGTCGTTGAGAACCTGCCCGAGGTCTTTGGGCGATTAAAAAGACAATTAACATCACACAAAAAGATTAAAATATTTGAGTGATATTATAAGTAACTAACAAGGTAGAAAAAGTGGTTCCGTTCTAGTGCAGACCCTGGTTTTTAATGTTTGTCAGTAAATGATTGTCGTAGAGTTGTTATCGGTCAATGTGCAACACGAATGTTGTAAGGTCGTATAATATGTCAGATGATCTCAGACGTATCTTTGATGTAAGATGTTGTAGCTTTGAATGTTGTCGGATTGTTGGTTTCGTTCGTTTCGTTGTCTTTCATAAAGTGTTGAGTTTGATGAAGTAGGAGTTATGGTTGCTCTTGCGGAACACGTGTTGTAGTGCATAAATCGTCAGGTGAATCACAAATAAGTTGTGCTGGCCTTGTCAATGTCCTGATCGTGGTGGCGCTGTGTGATGTTAGGTTGTAGGATGATTCGTCCGATTGTCTATCAGTATGCGTTGGTTTCCCAGCGATAAACGCTGGCCCGTAATTTGTCATTTTCACGTTTTACCAACTAGTCTAGAAAAGGATGTGCTCCTATTTCTTCGATCTGCTGGAAAGACTGTATGTCACAGTTCTGTGAGTTAAGGTGGTCGTGAAAGTGGTCAATGTCATCGTCATTTAGCACTGTAATACTACCGTCAACGTAGTGAACCCAAAAGTGTCAAGTGTTGGATGTGAAAATCAAACGAAACTGTGTGATCCCACCAGTATTCACGGACCTGTTAATCGCGCGTTTCCCCTATAACCTTTTCTCAAAATTTTGTCTTGCGCTTTAATCATGGTTATAATTGTAAGTTTTCAATTTTAATTCCTTCCCGTTGGACAATCTTCTATAGTTTTACTCTGACCAATATTAGATAATTTTATTCTGGCTAACACCGCACGATTTTACTCGGCAAGGGAAAATATCCTGGCAAAAAATGTTATAACCTATTCCAATTAGCTCTTCCTTGGCAGGGTCAGACTAAAGTTTTTTTAATTCTGTCTAACACTAGACTATTTGTCCCCAGCTCACACCTCCCCATTTTACTTGGAAAGAGAACTCTTGTTGGAAAGAGTTCTCTTGCTAAGGTAGAGGACATTTTTAAGCACAATTTCATAATTACGAAAAAATCCTCAACAAATTTTCATGAACTGTTATTTTTTCCTATCGCGATCAGTCTTAAATTATTTTACTCTAGCTATCACCTGACAGTTTTACTTGTCAATGGGTTACACCCTACACAGGGAGGGTTATAACTATCTCAATGAACTAGCCATTTCTTATTCAAAGAGAAATGCTGCAAGGTAGGCATAGCCAAATTAAGAAACAACGTCTCTACGTTTGGGGTGAGTTCGTTTTTAAGAGCCTTTAGGTACGTGAGATCTCAATGTGAGAGGATCTGGTCGACTGTGTGGGTCGTTTATTGACGAACTGCCACATATTGAGCAAACAACAAGGCCGAAAAACTCATAAACAAACACTGTCTTCTACTTGAAGTACCACTAAATCGTTCGTGACCTTGGTGAATGCTTCCATTAACGAATAAAGTTGAGTTTGACATCATAAGACACCTAACACTGACGAACAAACTGACCTACTGCATGCAAAGAGAGACGTGATGCCTGCCGCTGACCATACGATTACAAGGGCTCAAAATTATTCCGAATTATCGCAATCCTCAAATCGAGAATTTAGCTGGTATTTAAACACACATATAGCCCAACCTCAATTGTAAGATTATTGTTGCTGCTCACCCAATGGAAAGCAACAACTATTTCCCGTTATTCCTTGCAAGATTATTCATTGTTACTTTACTCAGCCCAAAGTCACAATATTTTTTCGGGTAAAGCCCAAATGATTTTACTCGTCAATTAGAAGAGACGTCCAGCTGTAAAATAAAACAATGCAGTTATTGATAGAGTTTTGTTTTTATGGTATTTCTAATTCAGAGAAACTGTAGAGAGCCTAAATATTCAACTAACATTTCAAATTTTCTTAACTAGGACACCAAGTCCTAAAATAGAATGGTTCGCTAAAATGTCTGGGGTTTTTAAACAGGAGTTTCAGAACTTTTTTTTGAAGCAGCAAAATCTAATGGTCTTAAAAAATGTTGAGTGACTAATATCAAATACTTGCAGAATTCGGAATTTTCTTTAATATGATCCAATCAAAGGTACTACTTTTCAACGTTTTAGTGTTTCACCAATTAAAAAGCTAGCGAGGGTTATTTTGATCTAACAACCAGAACGCTACAATGGGATCTCCGAGTCAACCAAAAGTTTGATTTCCATTCTTTTTTTATTTTATAGATGCGAGTGTTACGTTATGTCCTTGTGAATGGGTTAACCTCGAGTCCTCATGTTATTACTTCAGCAAGCGCAAGGCCACCTGGGATAACGCAAGATCTTACTGTCTGCATCGTGGTGGTGATTTAGCCCTCCCCATAAGCAGGGAAGAGGATATCGCAATTTTGGCTGCTGTGAAGAAAGAAAAACTTTTTCACCCTTGGATCGGACTTGTGAGACGTTACGATAAAAAATTCTTTACTGTTTATGGCTTGAAGCCAATTTATACTAACTGGCTTCCAGGGGAACCCAACTATGATCTTGACGCCGAGAACTGTGGACATTATGCTAAGACAAAAGATGAAAGATGGGCATGGGATGATGGGAATTGTTTGAAGAAGTATCATTTCATTTGCGAGGATAAGAGATCAAGACGTAAGTTAAAATGTATTTTTATGCTCAATTTGTTGCGAAATGATCCAGGAATAATTTGACCAATATGCTTTAAGTTTCTTTGTTTAACTTTGTTGTGCTAAATAATTGAAAGAGATGGTGCACTTGGTATTAGTTTACCGTGTGGATATGACTATATATATTCCTCCTTCAATTAAGGTTTTAAGGCACTCTGGGGATTTTAATGAATTAGATACTTTTTTGATGCAAATGCAATGTTTTATGCTTATCCCAAAACTTCTTGGCGTAGGATTAACTTCGTTTTTTTTTTTACTTGTTATACTAGAACCTATTATTACAGACGATTCCTTCTTTTCTCCATTTGTAGGCTAAACTAAAGTTGTGGAGAAAAAGAAAACGGACTACGGACAGCAATTAATGAAAAGTTTACTTGTTCTGAATGTGCCTCTTTCTTGATAATATTCGGGTTACAATTTAGAAAATATAAAAATCGGGAAAAAAGTTTTACTAAAGCTGTGAAAAGCACTTATTGTATTAATGTTAATGAAAGGAAAATAAATTCTGATGATTTTGCAGTAAATATATTCCAACAGGTACTGAGTGATGAATATCTTAATTTTGATGAGTATGCAAAGGCTTGGCCATATGACTATTTTTCCAGCTTAATTGTAACTATACACTTAACGTCAATTACCTCTTAAAACTCACATCCACCTTGTTGAATGTCCAAAACTTTTATTATTTGAAAGATTTCTGTTTTACCTGTATTTTAAATAGTGTCCTCAATTAGTTTAATATAGCTAAATACATCGACACTTAAATAAAACTTTCAATCAATCAGTCAATCGATCAATCAAGAGTTTTACTTTTCGATCCATATCCGACTTCTTCGATTTTACACTGGCTAATGCTGGCGTAAAATAAACCAAGAAAAATATGTTTGGACGGCTCACAATTGACCAAATCGACTAGCCCTCTTCATCGCTCCATAGCTTGTAGAGAACAATAACGCGCAAGACCATAGCTGCGTTGACAATGTATCATAAATGGTCAGATCCTTTACAGCATGATCCAATTTCTTCCTTCCACACCTCCACCAATGATAATAATAAGCAGCTGTGCGGATTTCAATGAATCCAAATTCACACAAACGAAAGTATTTAACATTACCCAACAAACCCCAATGCATATTGAATGCAGTGACAGTTCTACAATAAGCCTTCTAAATAAAGCTAATGAGAAACAGCTTCAGGATTCCTGTAGGATAGATCATTAAAGTGATTATTTAATTCCCTGCCAGGGGTTGGAATTTCTCTAACCAAATCAACAGGAAATTAAACAGTAGTGCATGGCTTGATCAATTGGTAATGAAATAGAACAGTTTTGAGTATTCTTTTACTGAATGATGAACACGCAGTGACTACTTGGGCTCGCTGGAACATTACCTCGATATGGCAGGGCAACAAGAAGCCGCTGCGAATACATAAGGTAGGATCTTCTGAGACAATCTAAACCAAACTGTCAACAATATCATAAATATGGTCTGTCAGCAATAAGCATCCAATAGTCTGTGAATCTTCATTACATGGGTGTCTTTTAAATGAACAACTCTTTGCTATTTTTAAGTATACGTCAAAAACTCTTAAGGGACTCATGAGGAAAATTCAAAGGAAAATCATGTAAGCTTGTTGTGTCTTTAAATGTAATAAAAACAGGATTACATTTCTCCTCAAATAAGAAAACATTCATTTTCGAATTTTCTACGCGAATTAGCGCATTAAGGGTATTGTTTATGAAATCATGTAAAAATCCTGTATGCAGTACGTGTTTTATCGTCCTTTATTGCACTGCAAATTTCTAATTTCAAAATTTTGAAAACAATTTACATTCACGCGCACATACACATACACTAAATGAAGTATAGCTGATTTACAGAAACTCTGCCTGTCGCGTACCCAGACATCAGGGTATTTGAAAGCCCAAGAGACCAAATAAGCGCTTCAAATACGCGACCTCCTGAGGGTCAACGGATTTTTCATAAAATAAGAATTATGGAATTAATTGCGCCGGGAGAAGCCGCCTGGTTTGAACTGAGTGCGGTTTAGTAATGGAACGTAGTGCATGCACTAAAAACTTTCTTCTTTTTGTTTATCTTTTATTTTTGTTTTTTGTTTTTTTTTCCCGGTTTAATAAGCAGAACAGTTTCTTTAAGAACTGACAACTGTTATATTTGGCTTATTAACAATCGGATAAGACAAATCTGCGAATTACCAATCAATTTTTCAATTGGCTAATAACAATTTTGGTTTGCCAACATATTCCCTTTTCATGTAAACCCTAAGAATGATTCATAAAACACATTAGCTTTAGGTAATGTAAATAGACTATTTATTCGTTAAATTAAAATATGCATTTACGAAATTACGAAACTATGCTTTATACATTCATATGGGGATACTTAACAAGTCGTACCCCATTACCGTAAGCAACTGTGAACTCCCTCGAGCGGAGTGTTCATTGTCTTGCTACCAACGTCATTCCCTTTAGAGAGGTGAACAATTACATTACAGCCTGTTTTCAATATAATATTATCACAACCAGATTATGACGCAAAAGACACAAATTAAGACACAAATGTGTCTTAATTTAAGACACAAATGTCTTAAATTAAGACACTAACGTCTTAAATTAAGACACAAATGTGAATAGGGCTTGGGCCTTTATGAAAAACGTTCTAACTCATATTTTTGAACGTCATGCTCCAGTAATAGTAAAGAAAGTAAGAGGTAAACCAGCACCGTGGTTAAGCAGCGATGTGAAAAAATTTAATCAATGAAAGGGACAAACACTTCAGGAAATCGAGACGAATTAAAGAAGAATCAGATATTTCAGCATATAAAAGTAAAAGTAATGAAGTAAATATCGCAGTTAGAAAAGCGAAGTCCGCCTATCATAAAAACCTATTAGAGGAAAATTCTAGAGATCCAAATAAATTCTGGAAAACATTGAAGTCAATTTACCCTACAACGGCAAATGTCAAACAAAATCTGCAAACTTTTGTCCTTGGTGGTGTAAAAGTAAGTGACCCAATGCAAGTTACAAATGCCTTTTGCTCATTTTTTACCAGTATTGTTTCGACCTTAAAAGAGAAGGCCATCCCGCTATGTAACTTTACCTGGAGAAGACCTAAAAGTATATCTCTAAGGACTACTCTACAATTTAAGTTCCACTTGGTAACAAGGTTGGATGTCATGCGTCAACTAAAATCAATGAAAAGAAAGAAAGCAACTGGACTGGACAACCTACCAACAGGCCTATTAAAGGATTCAGCTGAGCAAATATCTGCCCCACTAACATATTTAATATACTTATCACTTACGACAGGCGTCTTTCCAACGGATTGGAAGGCAGCAAAAGTCATGCCGATTCATAAATCTGGACCTTTTACGAATTTTGATGACTATCGACCCATATCAATTTTACCAGTATTATCCGAAATTATTGAAAAGATTATACATCGCCAAGTCATATCATTCCTCAATGAAAACCATTTACTTTCGCAGTCTCAATTTGGCTTCAGGCCTAATCTTTCCACAGAATACGTAGCAACTCTATTGGATGATATTAGAAAAAAATATTGATGAAGGTAATTTGGTTGGAGCTGTATTCGTGGACCTCACTAAAGTGTTTGACACTTTAAGTCATGCTACGTTATTCGAAAAACTCTCGCAGTATGGAATAAAAGTAACTGAACTTGAATGGTTCAAAGACTATCTTTTTTTGTCGTAAATCTTTTGTCTCATATAATGGTTGTTTATCTAAAGATCATAACGTTTTTTCTGGAGTACCACAAGGCTCGATTTTGGGCCTGCTGTTGTTCTTGGTATATTTTAATGATGCTATAGAGGCAATCGAGCACTCGAGTATTATTAAGTATGCTGATGACACTGTTCTGTATATTGCGGGCAAGGATATTCAATTTATTCTAACCAAGTTATCGAAGGATATGGATAGTTTAGCGGACTGGCTCAGAGAGAATGAGTTGATAATCAATTTAAAGAAGGGAAAAACAGAATCTCTTTTATTTGAAACTGCACAAAGTATTGCGAAGCATAGTGAACCTCTCAAAATATCCATATCAAGTCCATCTCCCACTGTTATTGCAACAACAAAAGTATACAAATACCAGGGTGTATACGTGGATAGTTTGCTGAACCTAAATTCAAATTTCGATAGATGCTATAAGGGAGCAACTGGAAGACTGAGACTCCTGGTAAAATTAAGATTTTATATGGCCAAGCAGCAGCTAGCGCCATTTATCGTTTGATGATTTTACCAACGTTCACGTACTGTGGCAACTTACATTTGAAGCTCACGCAGACTCCAATAAACAAACTCTCATCATTCCACGCTCGAGCACTGAAAGTTGTATTTAAAAATGGAATTTTAGATCAAGACCATGAATTACCGTCACCCATCAATGTAAATAAAATTAAGGCATGTAAAATAGTACGTAAATTTTTAAGCAATGATATTTGTGATCATTTTAAGAATTATTTTACTTTGCAATATCACGAAAAGCAAACAAGAAACAATGAATATCTTTTAAGACTACCTAACATTAAGACTGAGTACGCACGAAGATCCTTTTTTTATGGGAGCAAAGGTATATAACGAACTTCCACTAGAAATTCGTAGAGCTGAGAATTGTTAGGATTTCGAGGAACAGTTAAGTGAGCATTTCAGAGATCGCTGAACTTTAATAATATTTTAATATTAACTCTAGTCAGATTTATTTCTATACTCTATTTTAATTGTGATATATCCCCTTTTTTACCTTTTTATTTATTGCTTGGTTACAGGACACACATGGATAACAGCAGGTTTTGCTGTTGAAGTGTCCATATTCGTTTAATTATTATTATTATTTGATTGCAATATCACAACACATACTATTGCATATGATATGTAAAGATACTGCTGTTTTCAGCGTGATTGTCAATAATCGTAAAATATTTGTCATGGCTTGAACACAAGCCATTGCAAAAAGTTTGCTCGGATGACACCACCTTTTCCGATGAGTCACCATTGTGTAGCTTACCGCCTCAAACAACACGTACAGATATTACTGTACTACATATTTATACAGTAGTGTGCGATGCCTTGTTCCCGATACGTTTGTGCTCAAGTGTCGGCAAAATGTTTGCAAAGATGATTGCTACATGCACACGAACATAGAAGCAGATCTATTTTTGCTTATTTGTGTATAGTTTTGATCAAAAAGCAACGCGTGAGCGATGCAGTGTAATGGACATTTCAATCAATGCAAACAGTTTGGGATGGCGTGTGATCAGAACATCGCAAAACCAGTTTGAGATTGTTTGGGACGGACTCAAGTTTATACGAAAAACACCCTTAAGCCTTTCTTTCTTTCAAAATCTTCCTCTTGAACTTTGTTCCAAAGTTTATGAAAGGAAGTCTTACATGGAAAATGTTGCTGGTATTTCAGGAGACAGTTTACGACTACTAGGACTTCTGAAATAGTTTTTATCTCCTTGAAAATTATTTTTTCTCTCGGTGCTTCGCTTTGTCAAGTAGTCGCTACGTCATTTGGTCATCATCACACATTTCGTATACCGTTTGAACATCAAACTGATTTTTTGCCATGTTGTTTCACTTCATTTTTAGCAAAAGATTAAGGAAAGAGAATCTGAAACACATTGATTGACCCTGTTCGATCCTATTTGTATTACAGGTAGAGTGCAACTGTCAGCATGATTAATATAATTCACATTTTGAGAGGTCTGTTTATTCATGATTATTGCATATGGATAAAGCGATGCCGAAACTAAGGTCCTATCGTTTTCGAGGAGATCGATAGAGTTGACATGATGGTTACTGTTTTCTTTCCGAAACTTAACATGTCCTCACACGTACCAATTCTCACAATCTATATCACATAAGATTAATAACTGTTCTGTTTGACTCACTTTCTGGTCAACAAAACTGGTCAATAACATCCAATTTACAGGAATTAGAAAACCACTTAGGTAACGCATCTCACGAATAATACCACCCAAATGCTGAACAAATTAATTTCATATCGTAAGTTCATTGAAATGAGCTATTTAGTCGGAGTTGGCGGACACAAATACGGAAATAAAGTTTGGGAGAATCTCGAAGTGGGTTTCTTTAAGCTCATTTCATCTCAGTTAAAGTCTGAATTCCTTCGTTAATGGTTCACCTTGGTATATGCATAAATATACAAATTTTGCTCTATGTTAACAGAGGAAGAACTATCATTAAGAGTAAAGGAGATTCAGTAACAAAATTTTGCATGTTTAATGTCGCGAAGAGATTTTCGTATCATTTATTTGCTGTTTCATCAAAGCCAATTACACAAATAAATTCTTCCAATAAGGTGAAGGGAGTTTACAATCGTGGAGAGACTCTAATTAAACCCGTTCGAACATTCAGTAACATCAATAACATAGACACTCTTTTCATAACAAGTCACTACTACTTTTTAATAGGTTCGCACCGAAGATACCCCGGAAGACATGACTGCATAAAGAGATGCCTTACAGCACATTTATTAACAGTTATTGTTCCCATATTTCTTTCACTGACTGCTAGGAGAAGATGATTCATTAATTGTTCACGGGCATTCCTCACTACCTTGCTCTATTTTGTCCTCCATCTCAGGCAGGATGTCTAGGCGACTGCTGCCAGCCTTAATTGCGTCTTTCAAGGCGCTAATGTCTTGCTTGGCCATATGAAATAATCAAGAGTAAGGCCCCAGTTTAATCATAAATGGAAGGCAGAATATAGGCTGCGGCTCTGAATAAACGTAGAAACAGTTTAAAGGTTGCACACTGCCAATTGTGAAAAGTTTCAAGGTTTTTTTATCTATTTTATTTCATTTTCAGATCAAAGTGAGGGGTTTTTTGTTTGTTTCGAGCTTTCGTATAGTCAAAATGTTAAAATTAGAGTAATAAAGCAACTAGTGGTCAAGTTAGGGTACAAGCAAGGGGGGAAAGCTGCTACTGGGACGGTTAGGTTAAGGTTTGGGTTTGCGTAAGGTGACCCAGATAATCTGTCGTTGAATTTAAAGTCATGGAAAGAAAACAGGTAAAGCATTTTGAGCCTATTTCTGGTTGATGCGACTTAATAGAGTTAGGGTGCTACGGGTAAAGTGGTAAATAACGGACAGGACTTCAGGTTACACATCGGGTAACGCCCGGATATTCGGTTGGCGTCGACCGTTCGGATAGGCAACGACCTTTTACGAAACAGAAAATTGCGACGCCGTGGCTTACTGGGACATCGGGACGTTTTTCGGTGGGCCCCGATGATCTGTATGCAACTGGGCCTTATGAAAAGCTCTAGGCGATTTTGCAACTTACTAATTTTACTCTGGCTAACTATAGACAAATTTACTCGTCAAAGAGAGACCTTGAAAACCTGCCCAGTAAAGGGTTAAAACTCCTGGAGGCCAGGAGGATTCCTTGTGGCTTTTAAGCTTTTAAATTTTATTACTGATGTTATGCAGTGGCGTTAACTAACTCTGGGCCCTTGAGCCAGCACCCGCTGACTGGCTGAAAGCTATACTTCCTGTCTGATAAACAGAGTTCTTTTTTATTCATTGTGCGCACTTGGATAGGTCGTAGTCGCGAACTGCAATGGCAGACAAAAAGGCTCAAAGAACCTGTGATTCTGGAAATTTACTTCCCAATGAGCATGTCCATGAGGCTGTTTTGGATGAAGTTGAGTACTATATTTCGACCGTATACCAATCTTTGATTCTGTCAAATTTCTATTTCAACACTGCCTACGCGACACACAATTTTTGTTTGAGTATTATTGTATGTTTGGAATAACTGGAATACCCTCAAAATCTAAATTAAAGTCTGTTAATCTAGAAAAGTTACTCTGCTCCTTAACAAAGTTACTCCATTACTTTATAAAGCTATAGAGTACATGCAACCGCTTGATTGTAAATATTATAGACGCATATCATCATGCCAGTTCTTTCTTCTAAGTTTTTTATCTTAAAGACTTTAAGGTTTTGGCAACTCTGTTCTACAACCGACATGTAGTTTCATTGACAACAATCTCCTCAACCCCACCACATACACCCCCGCTAAAAGTGGGACATTAACATATTTCCCGACCCCTATTTCACAGCCAAGGCACCTCTGTTCTAGATAGTTTAATCAAATAGATGCGATCTTTTAGGCTAACAGCAATATGAAGCGCTGGGGCTTCATCACAAATAATATAAGTTAATTCGAGTCGTCGTGTTTTCATATTCAATCCACCCTGCACTGCATTGTGATGATATTGACCAGTCATTGATATTGTCAAACAAACTGTCACGTCTCGTTCTTTTTGACTAAAACAACCGGCCTTGTCGTTAGGCTTTCTTACCAACCCGTGTCCGGCAATAACTTCGAGCAGTCCAAATGTTATACCCGAATTTTCGATGAATATGCAGTGACTGACAAAGCCTTAGTTCATAAGCCATGAAGAGCACTTAAAACAATTCTCGATGACTGACTTCAGGGTGGTTGCGATCTGTAGGAAGAGATCTTACAAGTTTCACACTAACCATTATCCTATTTAAGGCTTTTCCAACCTTTCTGTCTTTTACTTCAGGCAACGCTGGTATATCCATTCTCAGTTCTTTTCCATGATATGTCGATGTGTAAGCAGACAGCAATTTTCAATTACGAAATCGAGCATGATGTCATTTCTTCGTTCACTCTGACAATGTTTGCACCAGAGTATGATGTTTTTTCAATCCAGCTTTCCTCGACATACTTGGCGATATAATGCTCAAGCCCTAGACCTGTTGACACCTATAGTATCTCCAACTGCCGAACAGTCTTCGATAAGAGCCCAAAATCCCCAATATGCCCTTGATGTAATTCGTTTGAAATAGGATTTTCAATATTTTAGAGGCTGATTACATGGAGATCTTCAGCCCGGCCTTCTGATAAAATACTTGAAAAACGGAGCTCGCGATTACATGAAGAAAGTTACAACCCGGTTTGAGCTACCCGGGCTGAAAAATTCCATGTAATCGCACGAAAAAATTTCAACTCGGGCAGAAAAGATAATTGAAAGGTATGGGAAGATGCAAATTGCCAAAATAACAAAGTCTACAGACAAATTCCTACCTGGGTTCATTTCCGATTTCAGTTTCAGCCCGGGCTGAAATATTTCATGTAATTGTGACCTTTTTCAACCCGGTCTGCCGGGCTGAATTTCAGCCGTGGCTGAAATTTTCCCATGTAATCACCCCCTCAGAGCTAAGTTCCCATCAAATTCAAATTCTTATTTGAAATTCCCTGGCTGATTACGCTTTGATTAGGTTAATACAGTCCTTTTATAACAAAACTACTTCAAGTTATTAAAACAGGGGGGTTAATAAAGCAGCAAATCATGTAAATGCAAACACATTCACGGAAGCAAAAACTCCTAAATTGTGTTATTCAATCTCCTTTTCTTTTAATGATACTTCTGCTTTCGTTAACGAAGAGGCAAAATGTATATTAGTGTAGCATTTTCCATTCATCAGAACCCTATGTATGTGCTACTTGTGAAGTACTACAATTCCGGCCAAAGCAGACATGCCATATTCTTAATTATAAGGCAGTTGAGGCAAAACATTTTTGTCCTAGGTAATTGTAAAATACGCAAAGAAAGTTTCAACTTCCAGACATCTTTCAGCGTCACATTCAAGTGCTGATGTTGAATTGTGTCAGTATTATTTAGCATTTTTTTAATGACTTAAATGTCAAAGTAAGTAATTTCCTGCTGTTAATTATACTTTGCTTTAACGCTTGTCCTTCTGAAAAATCAGTTGACCTAGGCAAGATCTGAACTTGCTGAACATTGTGTCACCTGACCACTGTTCTACTAATTATCTTGTCATGTTAACTGGAAGCACAAATCGAGTTTAATCCGTTTCGGTGTCAACATAACATTGATCCAGGACAATTTTTGATGTTTATTTTCTAATTTCCTGTTAGCTCAGTAGTTTAACAGGTAAAGTGAAGGCATGCCGGGCAAATCGAAAGGGCGTTTTAAAATCTTACTCTACTTTTGTGTGGTCAGATAGTTTTTGTCTAATTTTAGCGAGGCGGTATTCAACCAAGGGGGCGATAACTTTACAACCTGGTATGGTTGAACGATCATTTTTGAGATAAAAATAGAATCACAATTATAAGAAAAGTTGAAACAAGAAATCAGAAATCAACCAGGCACATGCTGAGCCGGTCTTTATGTGATACTGCCGCTTTCGAACTACATTGTAGTGGTACGATTCTGCATGTTTGCCTACGTTTTCATGGTGACACTGAATCTTGTAAGTGGTGTAGCAACGATGCATTCTTTACCTTTACCTATATAAACATTGTTGAAATAAAACTGGGAAATTTAAGGGTTTCTTTTCCGGGGGAAACGTCAAGCAACAAAAAAGTTTTGAGGGGAGCGTCCGGTTTAAGAACCCCTTCTTTTACAATATTGTCCTATCGATAAATTTTTACAACACATCAACATACGAATGCTTTACTAAACACTTTTATTAAATTTACGCACTACAACATCGCAGCCAGGAGCTACAAAAGTAATTTATTAATATCATTAAAATTAATATCAGGCAAGATGTATCAGCAATCAAACCTCCCGCCAGATAAGCAAACCCTAATCACTGCAAGCTAAACAGAGATGTTAGAAATTAAATATGAGAGATTAAATGTCCCTCTAAGCCTAGGAACAAAGAAAGCCGAGAAAATACTGAAACTTGACAAATCTTGTCTACTTGCCTCAAAAACCTATAGCACGTGACCTCAAGTTGGACATCTTTACAAAATTAAGTCACAAGTTGGATACTGTTGTAAACAGGATAAATATAAACCAAATTAAAAATAGCGCTAATATGTCAATTACGTCGTAGTCTATTGTTTTTATTCTATAGTTTAACTTTACATGTGTAGAAAATAAAATTTCTTTTGCTTATGATATGTATATCTCCGTGACGGAGCCAGCCTTGGTTTGCCGGGGGGTAAAAATTTATTCCTATCCCGGTAATTGTTGGACCATCGTTGGAACACATGATTAACCGGATCAGTATTTAGCCTCCCTTTCTTCGGGCCTGTAATATTTAGCCCAGGTTTACATAAATATGCTAAGTTACCTAATTCAAATCAGGCCCAAGAATCATCCTGCCTATGGATCGCGGTGGTACGGGAAGTAGAACGAATGTATTATGGCCTGACTAATTCCGTCTCATCTAATGTTGGGATCCCATGTCTAATATAGCAGGAACCATAGTTAATTGGTAGCCCTAGGATGCTTTGTTTGACTTCCTTGGCCAACATTTTCCCATTTACATCTTCGAACTTCTCTCTTTCTTTCTTGCTTGCCTTTCCTGCTCCTTTGCTCAGTGTTCTCCTTTTTGCCCCGTTCCTTCTCATTTTCCTTCCGAATTTTCACCGTTACCATCCTTCCGGAGGGGCATACTGTTTCCTATGCCCCCTTCACTTGCTAAACCATTGGTACATCTCCAATTATTGAATTTTGTTTAAAACTTATTTTTCTGGAAATCAACTTCTTTTATTCATAATACCGTATGTCTAATTCATAGATATGACGATTTATGTGGCTTAAGATTTTTTTTCTGAAGGTACCCTTCTAGTGTCGTGTCGTGTCGTGTAGCTTTCATGCCGCCTCTAATACTATCTGTCATTTGCGATTTCTACTGATTTTAAAGCTCTTAATAAAAAGGACTTGATTTACTATCTCTGAATTGTATTGTTGAGGTCCACGAAAATGTGTTAAACATACTTAAGGTAACAGTTTCTTGTATTAGGCAAATACTTGACACGATCACGTGTCTTAACATTCTCGATGTCACCATGTATTAGGTTGAAGGTTTCATTGAAACCGAATTTGTAAGAAGCTCTCTGTAAGCAGATTTATCTCCCTCCATTAAATGCCCAACATAGCTCTTAGACATCGTAGGAGCTGGAGCAATTCTGGATTTCTTAGTCATAAATGAAGGATCTTATTGATCAAGGTTTCTGTGGTTCATTGATTGTTAACCATTACAACTAATTCGGTGAGGATTTGAACGCTGCGAAAAGGATTTTTTTAAAACATACCAACAAAACAATAAACTGGTTTATCCTATAAGTTATTGACTTGAACATCAAGCCTTTAAGGGGATTAATATCCGTGAGCATATACATATTTTGAATTCATTGTCTGAACATCAAAATCCTTGATGTTTATTTAGAGATATCTTAACATTTAAAACTAACCACCAGTAAAATGGAGTCCTTCCAGTAGATGATGTTTTAATTGACATTTGTGATAAATATTTTAAAGCTTTTGGCAGTTTTGATTTAAGAAATATTTATAAACCTCATAGCGAGAAATCGCATGTTCATTGTGTTGTATCCACTGAAGCTAAGATGAGATTCAGAAATCCTAATTCGTCACTTATGCTGTCAAATGCTCAAGTGAAGTTGATATGCGTTTATCCCAGACCTCCTAGTTACCAAAAAGATTTATCGTCTAAGCTTATTGAATTACATCATTCTCGAAATACCTTAGATTTAGATTTTTTATTTATTACTAGAGATACATAATGAAGTGTTGAGTTATTTAATCATTTCTTCTCATCGATTTAATGCCAGTCACCAGTTTTATTCCAAATATTGATTGTATTAACTTCAGTAACAATTACCTTTTGTTGCTGATACCAATAGTTTTTGTGGTTATTCATTTTAGAATTTTCAATTATTTATTTTCTACTTTCCATGCACGTGTCGATACACATAACTAAGAAAGTTATTATACCAAGCGTAACTGACAGGATTTCACTCATTGATTGTCTCAATCTTTTCGGCCAGTTCTATTGTCTCCCTTGTCCTAACTGGGTTTTAATTTAGATTTTGATAACTCACAATTTAGGCAGCCCATTCATTCAAATCAAATTATTGCTTAACATGGAAACAAGGCATAGTTTAATACATGTACTGGTGGGCCATTGAGCCCAACAAGCCAAAATGTTTGTGTGCCTACGCAGCTTGACTAGTACAACGTCATGATGAGTGGTTTTAACGACACTGTCAGAGACTATTAACATGTGACCCCCGGACTGTATTATTTTTATTGAGTTTGATTTTAAAATGGTAATCTTCACAAACACATTTGGAAAAGCGCTTTTTAAGCAACATTTTACAATTGTACTTCAGGCCCTAGTTTTAGTTTTGGCCCGCCACTGAAAATTCCTTAAGTCATGCCTTGCAAGAAAAATCTATTTTTACAAGGATATTCGGAAACTTAAATTCCACAACTGGCTAGCTCCATCCAGACGATTTTACTCGTCAAAAGGGAGACACATCAGACTAGAAAGAGTTAAAGAGTTAAATTCCTAATGGTATTTTTAAATTTTTGTTGTTGCTGTTTTTGTTGTTTGTGTTGTTGTTGTTATTGTGTTTGGATATCATAATATGAGTAGTTGGTGAATTTGGTGTATTCCTATACTTTCAAAAAATGTAAACACACTCGTCCAGCAGCTCGCGTTTTTACACTTTCTTCACAATCGCAACATCCCGTGTGACTAGCAGACAAAACCGTCAGTCATCTTCAAAACACATCGTGTAGACTACGCAGTACATTGTAACAGATATAACGTGACAATGGTAGATTTGATGTTGTGCATAATGGCGGCATAATAATATAAGAAACGTATTCTATCACTTCAGGTGTGAGAACCGCATAAACCTTCAGAAAAACTGTATCAAAATAACTAGTCTGCGTCACAACACGTCTAATCTTGTGTCTGCTTTACCTCCTACATCAAACTACAAATGGTACTTGGCGATAAATACTTCAAGATATTAGTGACAGATATACCTGGTTAAAGACCACATTAAGTTCATTGTTGCTTTTCTTCCGTGCTCATCACGTGCCACGAAGCCAGTCAGAACAAGTGCAGTCAAAATACCAGAGGTCAAAGTCAAAAGGACGCAACTGGTCTAAACCGAAAATTGTTGCGAAAGTGCCTCGAGAAAATACAAAACCATAGAGAAGACAATCATCCCATCGTCTCAGGGAACGCTGTTGTTAAACAATTTGATACAATTTTGTTACTACTAAACCATCGATGGCAGTGGCACAGCGGAAAATACAAGTTCAAAGTTCAGAGTTTGTAACGGTGTTATGCAACAGTCACCTTACATTCACGTGAGCACCATATACTTGCCTTAAACAACAAAACCACTTATTATCGACTTAATCCCTCATAATCTACACTGGATATGTAACACTACACCTGTGTCAGACATCCAACAGACGTAAAAAGAGCAACCGTTTCCTCTTATATTGTTTCTTTGAATACTACTTTAAAAAGAAAGGTCACTTGCGTGACTTTTTGTGCCACAAGGAATTCAAACTTTAAAAAACCCGTAGCAGTACCTGAGTCCACGTGACCTATGCTTGCATGAAATTTGCGTGTTTTAGGGTGATATACCCCAGACACTTGTGTTTGTGAGATATATCAATATATGATTCGGAGTAGTGTAAAATTACAAAGTTGAGTTCTGTTCTGGCCCAAGCCGTGGCCACATGACACCCACATCCAGGCTTTGCTATGCTAGAATTTACCACATCGCAAGAAACATTCCTTCTTAAGCATTTCAGGCAGCAAATAAAGTTTTAATTAGCTGTGCTCAATTTTGGCATTGATTAATGGATGCTACTAGGACTTAAATTAAAAGCGAATGACAACTCCTGTTATATATATGCTTTTCGGTAAAAAAGTCGAGGAAATAGGTATTGTTAAACATGGTTTTCTGAGGTTGGGATTTATTCATTGCTTCCCCTATAGCACGGTGACTCGTAGCTGGCGCAGTGGTTTAAACCCCCTAATGTTACAAAAAATTAAATAATGTTAAAAATTATAGGAAAAACATTGCCAGGCAAGTTGAAAATATTAACTATTTTTCCTCTGCTTACGACAATTTTACTAACGTTCCTTCCTCATGCGTACGTCCTTGAGTTGTTGATTCAAAACATCGTCGTTAGAAAGGAACTGGAAACCTTTGATCGTTCTAGGCGGTATTTAATCCTTGTAAATGCGCAACCGGACATTTAGTTGCCTTAATTCGTTTATGACTGACCTCACGTTGCATTTCCAATGTACTATAAAATGAAGTAAATGAAACATCCCATTGTATATCGATGGTGTAATACGGTGGATAAATCTACTGGTAGTATACTATCTTTTAACAATTCAAATTACTATAATAATAATATGCCAGTATAAAGAGTATGAATTCCTTCGTCTTCCACATAACACCATTTCCAAGTTCAAATTCGAATGTTGACGAATATTTTTTGGAGTTGTTCCATATGCTGAAACCATTCAGTCGAAGACACCCGATATTTTGTTAAATACTTACGTAACGTCGAGACTTAGATGAGTTAGATATTACACGCAGGACATAACACTCTTGACAATGTTTCACTCTAGTTCTTTCTATGTGCTCTTATCAATAAATAAAGCCAGCTGAACAAAATCACCATCAGTTTGGCTGCCAAAATCTTCAGTTATTACAACTATTATTCTACGGCTTGCTTACGTCAAGGCCTTGCTTTTGTTTTTCAACGACGATTATGCATGAGCGAAATGCCAATTTCCAGAACTAGAATATTTTATTTATCGATTTTACTTTTTTTTCGTTGTCTCTTTCGTTGCTTATTTTCATTCCCTAGCTATAGTTTAAGATTATTTCAAATTTAATCTTTTCCTTGATATTTTGATTTCACTTTCGTGGGCCCCGCTTTATTTTCTGTCATATAATACAATACAATACAATGCAATACAATACAATGCAATACAATACAATACAATATATGATACAATATAATATAAAAAAGTATGATATAAAGTAATATAACGTAATTTAACATAACATAACATAGCGTAACATAACATAACATGACATGACATAATATAACATAATATAGCATAATATAATATTGTATAATATAATATGATATGATATGATGTAATCGATTTATCTCAATTGCAACATTCTCGAATTTCTGGCGATCGCCGAAGCTTGAGAGTCACCATCTGGTTTCATGTGACAGTTTGACAACTAAGAAAAAACAGTACATTCTGCTCTTGTTTGTTTTGGAGAGTCGGCTCAACAGGATTCTTTTTAGCACAATTATTTTAAGACACAGTGCCTGCATGATTCTAACAAAATATCTTTTTAAAATAACCGTCGAGTTGGTTGAATTCGTTCGACCACGAAGGAGAAATGTCAGCACCTTATCGAGCAATTATTTTTAGTGTCTTGATCGGAAATAATTAGAATGTGTGAAGTAACAATTTTCTCATGCCTGTTGAGCTTTCTGAACAAAAGAGCTGTTGACATGTCTATTGTCACCCATCAATTCTAATATTGAGGCCATTAAGCCGTCAATTAAGAACGCTGTAGAAAGAAAGACAACATTTGTCCCAGTCTACGTTGATAAAGTGAGTGGCATGCAAGTTCCTTTTCTTCCTTCACTACGGCTTACGCACACCAGTCTACCTGCTTGTACTTTGCCTTTGTGCCACAGAAAATAAAAAACAGTTGATTTACTTTTTCTCCTTCCATTTGTACAACCAAAATTCTGTTAAACCACTTAGTCTTAGCCCTTTATACCAAGGGTAGAAAGTTTAATCCTGACTGGACAAGAAAGGTAGGCCATCGTTTTTTCTTTCTATAGTGCTTAAATATAGTTTCTTTACAAGTAAATAAATGGGAACATCGTCAGGAACAAAATGTCAAATTATCCTGTTTAAAAGACACGTCTTCTTATATTCGATGTCTACTTTGCGTGGTTTTCTCTGAATCGCATTGTGGGAAATTTTGTTTTCACAGCTTGTTTAGGGCAAGCGAGTGCCAAGCTTTAACTATCAAAAACTTTTTCGATCATGAATTGGAGATTACTGTTGGGACTCTTTGGCAAACTGAAACTTGTCGAAGTCAGGTAATTTTTGTTTACGTTATGATCTGCAATTTTGTACAAGTGATAAAAAGCTGGAAATATTCACACGAGGTAAAAAATGGATCCATAAACGTAAAAGTAATTCCTTGAGCGGCGAGTGGAAGTGAAAAACTTACCCGCAATCTAAGCGAAGAAAAGCTGTACTTCCGTTTCTTTGTACGTTATGAACACTAACAACGTTTTTATTTAACACGTGAACGACGAATTGGTTTTTTAACATGAAGAAAGGTGTGAGGATTGTTGAGAGCGACTGATGGCTACAGAGTGAGGGAGTGGTGGAACATAAGGTAGGTTTAGTTGTTTACGTAATACCAAAGCTAATGTAGTTCCCTAACAGCTTTTCAGGCCACACTAGGTCACTAATTGAAAGAGACAAGTTATTTTCAGTCTGCATGCAGACTTGTGAAATGTAAGAACGCGGCCAACGCCGGTATAAGTAATCAAATACAGATGTAGCTGGATGTCATGACATTGGCTTGTTATTACGAGCCGCAAAACAATATAAACACGATTTCTTTCCTGGTTGGCAACACGTTTGTACGTCCTACTGTAATCGGATCCTGTTCTATCAAAAAAAAACGTCCCTATGAAGCTATATTGTTCTCTGTTTTAAAACCCTCGCCGCAGCTACAGTCGCGCTGCTGTTAGTTTGACCTTTCGTGTTTTTATTGGCGGGAGATAAACTCATGAGCGGAAATGGTGCCAAACGTAACACATCGTAACAACCACTTAATAACTTAAAAATTATGGAATCCTACTTACAGTACATTCATACTTAAGCCGCAAAGAAAGCATACTACTTGCCCGGTGGATTTTTAATTCGCTGTCGAATTGGTAAACAGAGTGAACAGACATGCTATGAACTTTGCAGTTTAATCAAGTTCTTTTAAACATGTCTAGCGGCAGGGCGTTTTAATCTCTTGATCCATTTACACCCGCAAAACATGCGCATTTTTTGCAAATGCTAAAACGGGAAATGAAAATTGTCATAGCAATAAACCAACTTGCAAAACTACTCCAAACCCAGAAATACCTTGAGTAATATAACAGAACATTAACGTTGTGTCGATTTTGACTCACACAATATTTTGGTTTTATGATCTAAAAATTCCCTTCATGAATATTCCGAGCAGGACAAGTTGGGGGCTTTGTTTAGATTTTTTGTTCTAGTTTGGCGTGGTGGTGGTTGATGGTTCCATCATCTGATGGGAGTGATAAATTATTCGAAGCCCCACTTGCACGAAATGTCTGCGCATAAATCCATAAACTAACCATTGCCACTTGCTTGATTCTCGATTGTGTAATGCGAGATAACTCCGTAAACGATGATATTTTTCCTAATGAATGGCCAATCAGTCCTGGCTCGCTTCCAAGACTATGCTGGGAACTGACCTTGCCTATTGCCCATGCTTTAATGATATACAAATGCCTGGTTATAACAGCGGCTTGAAACATGTTCATCCCAGCCGGGAAGAATCCCTTCAGAGTGAATGCAGAAAGCAGCAAACTATTAAAAACGGCAACTTCTCACCATAATAGTGGCAAGAAGTCGAATCTTTAGAAATCTTTTAACTGCTATAGACATGATTGATTCAAAATCCGGCCTTCTTGGCAATATTCCATGTGCGTTCACCTTTTAAAACTGCGCAATCGTCCTCTGCTGAATCATTTGAAGAGCAGCCAGGGCGCACATGAGTGTACGTCAAAGCTATAAGAACAGTTTATCCTCCTCAGGTAAGAAATGGTTAGTTTAAAAAGTCTTAGCCAACACAAAAAGTTTTTATGGAAGTAGTAGTCAGTTTTTAAAGGTACATCAAGGAGACTGCTAATTTACTATTCTTAAGATCGTCAAAAATGGGCAATGCATTACTCTAGCAAACCTAGCGGGTGTAGCCAGAGGATTTAGCTAAGTACTTTAACTTTTAGCGTTTAACTTTCTACACATTACTGACCGATTAATAAGCTGCGACTGTTCTTTATCTAAACCTGAATTTGTTTCAGCAAATTTGACGGTTTTGTTTACACTTCTATAACTGACATCTTTCTACGTTCAGTGTGTACTATGTGTCGTCGTGAAATCTTTGAACTCCTCTCCGGCCGTGGCGTACTGTGACAACCCAGGACAGCATCAAGAATACCCGAGAAACTGTAAATTATTTGTTACGTATGTTAGTTTTAAAGCCAAATTTTCATTGAAGAAAATATCCTCTTTGGCTTGCATTGTGTTAAACCTAACTTCCTGTTCTCCTAAGAGGTAACTCGCCAATATCCGAATTCACAACTAACACCATTTGCAATATTCAATGAAAGAAATCTCTGGAAGCCTTTGCCATTTCAAACATCCTCACAGTAGCAATGGCATCTCAATCTCGTTAAAATTGAAAAGGTTAAAGATTGTCGTAAGATTTAAGATATCCTCCTGGGTGAATTCCAACAGTACATTAAACATCCAGAAAACAATCGAAATGGTTGATTTTTATGGGTCTGATTAAATTTTTTCAACTTGCTTATCGATCGATAAAGTGGTTATCTCATTGTTCTTTTTGGTATATCACTTTACAGGAATTTCTAAGCACTATATCATCATTTGTTTGCAATGGAACTATTTGGAAGAACTTTATTACCGTAAAGTAAATTAGATCAATTTACCGACATAGGAATTTGAACCATAAACGTCCTCGACTTGCGACAAGGTATATAACTAGGGGTAATGCCTTTATTTAGAATTTTATTTGAATTGATGGAAATTCTTCTCCCTGGTGCAGGAAACACCGCGCAAATCATCCCGACAAATTTGGGTCATTTCCTTGATGGACCACGATTGTGTGTTATCATCGCGGGGTTATCGATTGAAAATAAACAGGATGACGTCGAACTGTCGCAGAGAACAATAATAAAATGAAATTTGTCATGTGCTGAAAACGACGGTAATACTTAACACGGCTTCAATCCGATTGCCTTTCAATTGTCCACGTGCAGTGTTTTCTTCATCTCCAAAATTAAACCGGCATGGGGGTTTTTATCAAACACCGCTGAGCCATCGCCAACACGAAGCTTGTTTGCCTGCTTAGGACAGTTTTAAGCAGACCAAAGGAAGTACATTTTCTCAGTGTCACTGCTGTTAAATCCTTCCACGGGATCTTATTTGGAGTTGGAAGTAACCCAGATGATTGAGATTTTGACTGCGTTGTGACCTTTCCAGAAGGTCAGCTTTGTTTTGAATTCAGTAATACAGACTTTTAATCTGTAAAACAGCGTTTTCTTACAGTAGGATTTTTTATTGAAAATAAAAGAAGTTTTAAAACCTTTAGTCTTCAGACTATAGTAGACGCTGCCATGCACGCTACCTATCCACAATATTTGTTGTGAATTAAATCCAATATATGCGTCACATAATCGTCGAACCTGAGTCAGACAAATTCAGCCAACGAAGTGCGACGGTGCCGTGACGTCTAAAACGAATTAAATTTGTCTGTAAAGTTAAATTTATCGTACAAATCGGAGTCATAATAACGCCGACTGGTCAAAGTCGCAAATAGGAATTAAATTCGGGGATTTTACGAGGTATAAAGCAGAGTGTATATGCTTATTTCAATTAAATGACAAGAACCTACAGAATTGACGTACAACAGTCGTCGCAACTCCTGCAATTTGAAGAAATCCTTAATCGAAGTAACTGTTTCGACTCCCGCGACTAATTCCTAATAATAGAATTCCTGCAATTGGGATCACTGCGATTAATATGGCTCTCAGTTATAACTTAATGGAACCCAGGCTAGGTGACACCTGAAGCTCGTAAGATAAACGAAAATAGGAGTATAGGCTAAGGAAGAAAACATTGCATCATAATACTAGGATTGTCCATTGGACTAATTTGAGATAAAAAGAATAATTTTTTATTCTTTCGCTTTTTTCCCGTCACTTGGCCTATGCATGCTTTCATATGTTTATGCTCGTGGTTTTGCCAATAAATGATGTCGTGGTTTGACTAGCAGAGGAGCTGATTTCGTTGTCTTGTTGTTATTTGCACTGGTTTATTATTATGCATGTGAACCATGGGTTGTCGATATAGATGGTTGTTGGTTATTCAAACCTAAGAACTTGGCTAGGATTGCTTGAATGCGCTTGACGGATTAAAGGTGAACACCCACACTGGCCATGGTTCATTGCAACAAGAAGGATGCGTGGTTGGACCGTTAAAATGCATTGCTTTTTTAAAATTTAAGTCTAGAAAAATGCGTCAAATAACCCAGTTTTTATTAACTCTCTAATCCGATTGTTCTACGTCCAACAGACTGAACGTGATCAGACTTGTGTTAATTATATTTCAGAATCATCCTCAGAGATATACATGTTCATGTATATCTCTGAGGATAATTCCGAAGTAGAATTGAAACACTACACATCCTCTCATGGATAAGCGTTAAGTTGTCATGAGAATGTCTCGTGTACTTGATTTGGATAAAAACTCGCCTTCTGTCCCTGTGGACTCGATTGAAAACCCTTTTTTGAAAACCTGAAAAACATTTTCTCGTTTTGAAAAGAATTTTAGACTCTTAGTCGCTACTGAAACATAAATCATTCTTAGTCTTGCAACAAATAACAGCCGAACAACTACTCTTTGTAGAAACCTGCGAAAGAGCGAGTTTGTGCGATTATATATCAAGACTTTTGGATTTAATTTTTTAATCACCATTATGTAGGCATCCTTCTATGTAGCCAGACGTCCTTCCAGACCATTCAATCGCAAATGTTCGGGACAATGTTTGTAAAGCTCACCCTCCAAGGTGATGTGACAATGACTTTTGTACACAGTAAATGTTGCACGAAAATTTCATACGTGTGATATGCCATTTGTGGACGATCGTTCACGATATTTATTTTTTTTTTTTTCCCATAACATGTTACGTCAAAAATCGTCGTTATTAAAAATCATTCCGTGTACGGGACTTTAAGTACTATTTATTTAGGTTGTTTAGTTAGTACTGTCTTTGATTCTTAAAAGAACACAAATCAAAATGAATCCGGACTTTTGCTCCTTGTGCAAAAGTAAAATTGATGAAACTTTTGAACTTCTTTTATCGACATTATTCGAATATGAGCCACACAAGCGATATTTTTTCTTCATTTACAGAAATGTTGCGGATGTTTTTCCTAGGAAAGGAGATAACATTGCACAAAAACGTCTGTGTTCTTGCCCGCCAGTGTTCGTCATTCTGGTTTATATAATTTCTTTTTAGAAAAACACGGAGTGACAGTAAGGAGAAACACATATTCTCCTTCGGACCTTCTCCTATTGATACTCGTAATACTGGTGCCATTAATTCATCCACTTAATTAAGTAAACGTGCATAGCATGAAACTGCAGCTCAATCAAAGCACGTTAAAAGTTGAGTGTTGAATTAAACTGGTGCAATATATCCGAAATAAAATACACTTCAAAACTTCTTTCATAGCCACCACTACTGACATTGGCATCACCGGAATACTTCGGAATGATTGTGAAACGCAATGATTTAAGTTGACCGATAGTTTCTTCGATATTGCATATTTTGGTACATTGAAAACAATTTTGTATCTATCAACTTTCCAATTGTTTTGTAGTTCTGAGAAGCATTGATAGTAATGAAGTCAGCTGCTGTGTTTTTAATCGCTCTTGGCATGTTTACAATCCACGAATGTCAAACAGCAGGTAAGGACTAGTTGAAAGAGGTTTACCACAGATGTTTTGTTTACGACGATTAAATTACATTGTTTGGAAAAGCGATGGAGGGAGCGTCTCGCATTGTTATTTTTCGTTTGCAGCTGTTGTTCAGACTAACAGAGACAGGATAAGCAAAACATTGCTTCAATGGCTTTAATACACAACAACAACAGTATGCTACCTTACGACCAGGGGCGTAGGAAGCATGGTAGAAGTGGGTAGGCCATGAAGGAGGGCTGAAAATGCTCCTGACGGCCACAAGCGTATGAGACCGATTTCAACCGGGAAGGGGGGTTTGTGGCCTGTTGCCCGAAAATTTTCTGTGTTGGTTGCCCAAATTTTCAAAATGAACCAACCACTAAGCCATGCCTTCAACAAAACTGCGCTTATTATATATTTTACGCAATACTAAAATGACGTCGAAATGGGTATAAACAAGACAAAGGAGGGCAGAGGGGGTTACAGCCCACTCTTCGCAGAACCTTAGCCTCTCTATCGGGGAAAAATTAACAATTCGTCTGGGAATTTTCACTGAAGATAACACATATATTGTACAAACTATGAGAACTTGTTACTGATGTAGCCAAGAAAGGTAATAGACTCTTCTCTTCGTGTCAAATCTAAAAGTAAACTGTTTCCTGTGAAATGTTACGGTTATTCTTGCAAAAAGCGACGTGATATTTTTGACCTTCAAATAAGGATATTTACAAACGGGGCTTGGTCCTGGTCCCTCTTGTTTAGCCCCTATTAGTTGGGACGTTAGCCCCTGCGTCGGGGGATTCCTGGCACCACCCCTGGCACGCACATATTATGGTGTACACCTTTCAAATGCCATTATATATGGATGGATGGATGGATATATGTGTGTGCATGAACGAATGTATGTGCGCGTATGTATGTTTACTGAATGGAAATCGCTTACGGAAGTGTTACACAAAATATAGTTTGGTACCTGATTTACAAGTTGATGAGTGGCACGGACAATAAAATTCACACACAAAAACTTAAGTTTCGTCACAATAACAATTAAAATAACTTAAATTTAGTCCACAATGCAGCGTTGCATAATTGAGTGCCCTTTTGACTTGTTTCACTTAGCCTCTTCGATAAAAAAGAATAATGACTATTCAGTCTACCTGCCATACACATCCAGCTGGCCGTCAATCATCGTTTTTCTTCTCCAGCCAACTTGTACTTAATTAATTTTTTGTACTTAATTAATTGTACTTAATGAATTTCATATGAACGATGTCACTTTGAGTTTTTTCTACTCTATCCTCGTGAAATTTTTTAATTAAAGGTACAATTTACGTTCAAGTTAAAGAAACAACTGCAGATTTACTCAGAGATCCGACGATTGCGAGGGTATTTGGTAAACAATGATACATGTGCCTAGAGCCCCCCTAGCTTTCTCTATAAACCCTTTGCCGTATTTTTTACCATTTACAGAGTATGAAAGATAACCCAAGAAACTCTTCTGTTGTTTTGACACTTGTCGGTCTGAGGCATTTCCCTTTGACGAGTAAAATCGTCTTTGATGGCGATACACTTAAATGAGACCGAGGTGAACCGAGCCACCACATTCGCGCAGTTGTTCTGGTGATTTAATCTAGTCAAAAACTATACTTGATTAGATTATATAAGTCAGAATTAGGTTTGCATACCATAGTAAATTAAATGAAGGTCTTTGGTGCAATAATGTTTGCAGTTACAATATAGCAGTTATTTGAAACATAAAGATCGTTCGATCGTCTTATTATGTAAAACATCCAGTAAATGGTTAAGATAATGAGATCAAGCTAGATGCATACATCGAGAAGCAATCCTAAAAATAATTGAAAAGATTGGTGAACTATCGCCAGTGTTAATTGATTTAAAAAAATCTGATTTTTTATTTTTTGAGAAAATTACCATGGACCTTCATCACACCGAAACCAAGTGTTCTAAAGTGTTGAGATTTTTTGATATTTTTAGCGGTTATGAAGGTATCATCTCCCACTTTAAATATGGATTCGTTTGAGATGTTATATCATGCACTTTCAGGTGTGGTTCATCCGACATCCAAACATCTCGAAGTTGGTTACAAAACTAACTCAGCTATTGACTCGTTTTTCAACAAATGCCACGTGCAATGAAAAATTTCCTCCTTTTTTTTTTGACCCTTTTTCCTCATCGTCAAACTTTTTGAATTAATCTTCACCTTAGTTTAAAACTCTTAAGTAACAGACCAAGGACGGCGGAGCAGGGGGCTGAGGACTATATCTCCACTTTTTCCTAAATATAACAATGAAACAAGTACGTTTAGAAAACATTTGTGAAATTTCACGGAGAAGCATGCAAAATGCTGTATTTTTATTACAACCCCCCCTCAAAATTCAATTCTGCCATCCCTGCTCGATACTTTCTCGGCGATCTAAGCACGTGTTTAGGGCACCAGAAAAAAAGGGGCAGCGTCGAAATTTGTAAACTGAGAATTTTTGAAATCGTTTTGTTCATGTGCGTATTTAAATGTGACGTTCAATGAAATAGGAAAAACGAAATTCAGTCCTGTTGATCGTTACGATACCCAAGTAGAGGACCGGATACGAAGTGTATTTCCAAATGTAGAGATCGAACTACGTGTTTTTCTGACATTGAAGATTACTGGCTGCTTCGCAGAACGCTCTTTTTCTATTCTTAGAGAACAACGTGTTAAGACAGAACTGATTCACTTCCTCTGCTGTTTATGGAAGTAGACATGCTACGTCGAGTTAGTTTTGATGAAATCATCGAGAATTTTGCTATTAGAGAACCAAGAAAAGAGCTATTTTAATTTCGGAGTATATTTAACTTTTGTTTCATTTCAAAAGATAAAAATGACTTTACTGCTTTGTATTTATTTCTTATATAGAGTTACATATAGGGAACAGGGAAAACCATAATCTTTTCAGTGGTTAGGGTCTTTAAAGGTCTTGATCCGACCCTGAGTACCACTTTCAAAAAATTTTAAAATTGCTTTTGCGATTAAATAAGCAATGCTTACGAGATTCTTCGGAAGTATAAATACAAATTATTAATTTTACTTTGGTGTTGAGCAGAAAACAATTGCAAGGTGGACATTGTTGCATAAAACAGATTGATTCATAAATTTTACCCTCGAACAATGTGTCGCGGAAGAAAATTTGCCTTCTTAGGGAGGAAAAATTAGGTTTTCCATAAATTTTGGAAACTTATTTGCTGTATACGCTTCTGTACCATTTTTGTGCCAAAATAAATGTAACATTTTCCCCAACTATGCCATACCCTAAAAATTTTTGTTTCATTAATTCAGAATGTCAAGAAAAACTTGGTATGGCCTCTGGGATTATTAAAGACAATCAAATTTCAGCTTCGTCCTTTTACGGCACTCATCAACCAAAATTTGCACGTTTCCATGGCGATTCGGCATGGTGTGTCAGTGCTGATAAAGGTCCTGGAGGATATCTGGAAGTGGACTTGGGCCGTATAACAAGATTAACATGGCTAGGTACTCAAGGATATGGTAAAGGATACGTTTCTAATTACACAATTCAATATAAAAGACGGAAAGAAAATAAGCAATGGAGACCTCTGGTGGAGAGACTACCACAGAACATCACTAAACTAATTGTAAGTGCTTGGTCTTGAAAAATTCAACGAATTAAGTAAGACTTGCAGTGAGATGAATATGACAACTCAATTATATCATATTGACGTGCTCGCAACTTAATAATACACGTTTACCATTTCCGGCTTTCAAAATGCGTCAGTATAACTTAATGGAGTATCTCATTGGCGATTAGAACATTACCGTTTGCAATGGGAGCCAATTTTTTCCATATCAAATACCGTTAGTAATACTTCACAACCTGTCATGTCAACCTCTCAAGCATTACATATGGCACACTATAATCATACCATGGCATCACGGCCTGCTACTCATTCTCATTCCACCCGCACGGGTGGTCACAACAAGAGAATCTCTATTCTCATCAAGAGTTCAGGATGATTACCTTGCTCCAAGCGACAACTTGTTGAAACACCACGAAACAAGTTGAACTTCGCGTCAATTGTCAAATTTTGTGAAGAGATGTGCTAAAAGGTTGTTGGCTCCAGGGGCGGAAACTTCTAGGATTTTACTATTGTTGCGATTTTTAATGAAATTATTCTCAAATCTTCAATCCTTTCTGGACGGTGGTGGCCTTTTTAGCATTTTAATCGGCTAACGTCTCTGCATATGGAAGGGTTCGAGTTCCTAGTCGAGTCAAATATGTCTGTGGGATATCACGAGGAAGACTATGAGGAATAATAACTACCAATTGTTTATATATATAGGTACGGTACCACTTAAACTTTGGGTGATTTTGGCAAAAGATTTCAACCAGAATAGCATCTTTTCATTCAATTTCAACAATCTTTGTCAAGATGAAACTCTCATGAAAGACTGCACTGTGTAATAGGGTTATCACTGGTTGATCCAGGCATATATAGTCTGTTTGTTTTTTTTGAGGGGGTAGCATTCCACTCACTGACGTATACATAACTGACTGTATGGTCCCATTACGTTTGAATTGAAACAATCGTCCCCAGTAGGGATGGGGTCGATATGGAAATTTATGAGTCCTTCTGCTAACCAGCA
This sequence comes from Heliopora coerulea, assembly GCA_030142905.1. Taxonomy (NCBI): domain Eukaryota; kingdom Metazoa; phylum Cnidaria; class Anthozoa; order Scleralcyonacea; family Helioporidae; genus Heliopora; species Heliopora coerulea. The sequence continues at coordinate 75,466 of JASJOG010000040.1, forward strand.
ACCGCTGACCTGTATTTTTAACAAAACTGAGGGCAATTTCTGAGTCCTTTCCGTGCATATTTTTTTCAAATTCTATGTACCAAGTATTGGTAGTAACTTAATGAGTTTTCAACTCATTGCCTTGCCCAAAAACGTCTGAAATGTCAAGCACTTGTTAGGTTGTCAAGTGTCAAGAGATTATCCTAAGATCGCTTCGTTCCAAAATCGATGGTATTCAGTTCGACTCGTGAAAAGCTTGACCACTCTCCGGCCTTGCTTTATTTTGAATCAAAAGCAAGGAGATTAGCAAAATTGTAGCGATAATAGACCTCGTTAGTTTCCACGTTTGTTTACTCATTTCAGATCTTGGAGAATTGCAACTCTGGAGAAATGTTTCTTTGAAATTTAGTGACAGTAAGATACACATCACAGTCAGTGGCGGCGCCAGCCGTCAAAAAGTGGTTGGAATGGGTAGGGTCCAGAGCAGAAACCCTTAATAATTTTACCGGGCCACGCACCTTTATATCAAAGATAGCCCCTTTTTCCACACTTCTTGTCAAAAATGCAAGGGATTATTACAATAAAATACCAAGAATTCGGACATCTTCACCTTTCCTAGACAGGTCTTCCTTTCCCGAATCATATTGCGCAAGCCAGGGTAAAATTGATGTATATTCCGCAAGCTTGGTATGTTGTCGATTGACCAAGCTAGAATTCATAAGCCAATGATATTTCACAAGAGGTTTTTCGCTGACAAGGGCCTTCATGATAAGCAGAATGATCTGGCAATGATCAATGTTCTGAATACTCGCCCAGTGAAGATAGTGGCAACTAAATTATCAATTTCCAAAGACCTCATTTAAAACCTTACCTTCCCCTTCAATATTTTCTTCTCGGATTTGACGAAGTGAAAAATTGACCTGGACAGGAGGTGCGGGAACAAGTCCCCCACAGTCGCCCCGTGGCGCCGCTACTGATCACAGAATAGTAATCAGAATGATAAAGAATCAAAACATCAAGTGGTCTAAACTGGGCAATTTACCTACAAAGCTAAGGAGGTCAGCTGGCAAATGAAACAGTACCAAGTTCTGAACTCTGCTGCGATCGTGCTTTTAAATGTTGCTATAAATTTGCTCAAAAATTGAGGCAAGAATAAACATGTAAATAAAATTAAAAGTATATATAATTTAGTACGTTATTGTCAGGCGTTTTAACTCTCTTCAATGAGGCCATCTTCTCAGATTTCTGTAACGGGTGAAGTTTTTCAGCCCAAAATGTGGGGTTGGGGAGTGTTGGGCGGAATCGGGAAGGTAACTTGTTTTTGTTGTCGTTTTGGGGGTTGCAGGGTGTTGTTTTGTTTGTTTGATTTTTGCTTTGCAACAAACCTGAAGTTTGGTTTTTGTTTTCTCTTCTTATCAGTCTCTTCGTGGTAATTCTGATACGACACGCCGGACATTTGTAAAGTTAAAAGGAACACGAATCGTGCGTTATATTCGTATCATTCTCTTGGATGGCGTCGGAAAACAATGGTGTTTGAGGCTAGAGCTTTATGGATGTAAATGGAAAAACAAAGGTAACTGATTTAGGTTGAGTATATAGGATTTCGTGACAGCATTATACAGAACAAGATGAGATAAAATGAAATGAGGTGAGATGATGTGTGGTGTGATGAGAGGAGAGAGGAAAGGGGAGGAAAGGAGAAGAGATGAGGTGAGGTGAGGTGACGTGATTTGATTTAAGGTGTGAGAAGAATTGAAATCAGATAAGATGAGGTGAGCTGTGGTGAGTGGGTTAAGAAGAGGTAAAGTGAGGGTAATTGATCTGGGATAAAGTTAGGAGAGGAGGTGACATGAGCTTAAACTTAATGAAATGAAACAAGGATGAGAAGATATAAATAAAAGCATGTTGAAAAGATGATAAAGAAGTAAAAGAACTCTCCAGTCTGATGCATGAACACGTACTTAGTGGACCATAATGAAAAAGTGATTATTCTCAACCATAATGCTGGTTAACAACACCAAAATTGAAATTGTACGAGTGGTATTTCCGTGACTAAACTCCATCACTCACATTGCAGACGGACTGATTTCCTACCACAGCGAACAAGGAAACATCCGAGGCGTAAATGAAACCGAGGTGGTTATGAACGATGCTACGTACGATGGTGTTGCACAGTTCCTTGGTCGTCGACATGGGGTTCTTCAAGGAGGACTAGGCCAGCTCACGGACGGCGACGTTGGTGGCGACGCATTCTGGTACGACCTTGGCAACGGAAAAAGCTTTGAGTGGGTTGGATGGTTTGATGTGATAAACTCTAAGCCTGCCATTTTATTCGAGTTCGATTCCGCTAGACAATTTTATAAAATTCGTTTGCACAGCAATAACAGGCCAGGAAACGTGAAAATATTTCGAAATTTGCTGGTCGCTTTCAGCATGGATGGACAGTATTTTTCCCGAAAGTTTGTATTCTATCCAAGCTCCGTTTTGCGGGAAAAAAGAAATCAGAGCATGTGGATCGAGGTGGATTTAAGAGGACACGTGGGGAAGTATCTCAACTGTGAGTTCTCATATGATGGAAAGTGGATAGTTCTCAGCGAGATTGAGTTTGAATCCGGTAAGCACTGGGATAAACACAGCACAAGATGCTTTGTTTATGAAACGGGATATGTGTGTTGATGCTTAGAGTTGATATAATAACAGAAAATATTTAGTGCAATATTTCACTGACGTCATGAGTACGTGCAGTTTCCAGAAACTCGGCAACAGTTGACCGTGTCCAATTACCGTAAGGGTAACGAGGTCTGGGTTTTGACAGGTTTAGCGTTATCGTTTTGAATTAGAATATTTTGCTATGTTTAGGCCTAGTATTGGCTTCTTTATTTCCATCCAGGACCCAACATGCTTTTTAATTGTTCAATATTTGGAGCTGTGAAACAATAAAGAGGAAAGATATTGCTGACTTCGGTTCTTTAAATAAAACTCGTAGACTCCTCGTCATGATTTTGGCCTCAACTTTTAAGATGTGTCCAAGTCAAAAGCTTGTAGTGGTCTATTTTGTATCAGTACCTGTACGACTAGAATGGCGAAAACGATTACCTGGGGAAATTAAGGTTTCAAAACTATAGTTCCGTGTACCCTGTGACGATTTCTTTGATATTGCCCCTCAATCTTATTAACTTTTTTTCATTGTTGCACTTCTATAATTCCGCTTAGGGGTTCTGTAGCAAAACTTGGCTTAGAACACTACTTTCTTTTGCTCTTTAGAATAGTTATATATTATATCAACATGCCCTAATCAAGGAGGCAACCAAGACTGATAAATGTTTGCGACGTTTGCCAGAAAAAAATTGTTGCTGTGATCACATGACGTGAGAGTCCAGTGACCACTAGCATTCAATATAAATGAATGTTATCGCCGTCAAAAGACATGCACGGCGTAATTAACCCTCAAATTATGTTTAATTTTTATCTTCATTTTAGATCCTTTCAATGGTTTACCACCTCAGCATACCAAAGCAGTTCCTCCGAGTACACCTTCCATCAAAACTGAAGGTGAGTATGACCATTTTTGCCAGTGACTATGTGTGAAATAATTATCCTTGAATTTCTCATAAATTGTCTCATTATCTTCCACAACGCAAGTTTTTACAAATTTCATGATGACTTATCCTGGTTTTCTTGAATTTGAAATTCTAGGGAAAAGTATGACCCGTTTGATAAGCAATCCTCCATCGATTAAGCATCGTCCATCGCTTAAGCCCGTGGACCATGGTCCCAACGAAAAGACGAATCTACTGAGTGTTCCTGTGATTGTCGGAATGGTAGTCGTATTAGTAGTGTTATTGGTCTTCATAGTAGTGCTTCTTTTATGGTTAAAAAATAGACACGGAGTTGACGACGATGGGGGAAATCCAGTTCGTAATACTGTCCGTATAGTGAATCCTTTAAACAGAGACCCTTTGCAGAACAAGAAAGCAAAACAGTCCTGTAGCTCAAGCGATTCGGATGAAGACGTTGAAGAACTGCTGCAGAAAAAAATGAACAACTTCGTTCCGAGAAGCCACACGTGGTACAAATCCAGTAAGTATACATTGTTCGTTTATGGGAATTATGACGTGAGTTTATATTAATGAAAATAACGTGATCTAAAAGTGTTTTTCACTCTCCAAATAATATACATCAAAAAAAATTTTTCAATCCTGTTTGGCTGAAAGCCGTATAGTTCGAAAAAACGTAATTCGGTGCGAATTTCGAGGGGGCATGAAAAATCCCAGTTGACCAAACAAATCCTCTAACCCATGGGCAGCCAATCAAATGCTGCCTCTAACGTGCGGGAAAATTTGGAGAAATTGCGAACGAAAACAACGATCGCTACTTAGAATAGGTTTTGTTTGGCCCACGGTTCTCGTTAGTCGCGTTCGTAGATAATCATTCGGTTTCTCGCTCAGTTTATTAATTAGTAAGTAATTACTGAGGCACGCAGCATTATATCCAATAACGCGGTGTGCCGAAGTTATAATTACTGACCCTTTCCAAAACCCTTTATGTTTTCTCTGCATTGTATCAGCGAATTCGGCGAGCAAAATTAAACACACTCAACTTGCACAATTTTGCTATTTGCATCCGCTGACATAATGCCGAGTGAAAACAATAGGTTTTGATGTGGGTCAGTAATTATTATGGACTCGTGTGTATTTGAGCGATGCCAAACTGTATTCGCACAATAGTTTCCCAAGATTTTGAGGTCTTTGAATAAACACGTCCGCTCATCCAAATTAACTTCGAACGGAACACAAAACCGAATGATTAGATGGACACTAATAGAAAAATTGAAGCTCCTCAAGGCATCACGTTCCAGTGGAAGGCCTAGGTCAAAGTTGAGTACAAGTTGCCAGAATTTACCTTAATTGCCTCAGCTTGCATTGAGACTGACCAAACGAGAACTCATGATGCCGCAAGTATAACTTCAAATGCTTAACTGAAAGCGCGATTTTATGTAACTTTCCACTAATATCGTCCTCAATTTCCTGCGACGAGTGTCAATAAATGTCAGACACCTTGTATTGACGCGCCAAACTAAAATACATGAAACGGAAGCGATATTGAATGAAAATAAATTTTCCATTGTCAGAATGATATATTTTGAGCCCAACCTGAACAAGTTGTGCAAAATGCAACTCTTGAGCCTCCGGCTGGGAGATAAACCCGCCATCCTGCTAATCTACCAACACTGACAAATTCGTTGGAATGGAACGGAAGTACCAGCCACCACCCTCTTCCCAACATTTTAATGTTGTACTCCAACGAAAAGTCATTGGTCGTCGCTCTTCCGAACCGCTTGTCGTGTTCATCTGTATGGAAATATTGAGAGGGGGAAAGGAGGCTAGATTCATCAAGATTAATTTTCATGCGATTGCAAAGAAACTTTTTAAGTTCTTCCAGCTAAATTTGTCAGTGACTGTAATGCAGTGCTGTGCCAACATAGCAAACACACAAAGACCGTTGCCGAGAATATCATCTAGAGTTCTACAGTTACATAGGTGACAATAGCATTTGTATTTATATAGGTGGTAATGTCATTTGTATTCATTACTAGCTAGGTGGTAATACCATTTGTATTTGTATAGGCTACGCCGCTTGTATTCACAGATGGTAATACCATTTGTTCTTGTAAGTGGCGATGCCATTTGTATTAATATAGGTGGTAATGTCATTTGTATTTATATGCGGTTCCCAGCCGCTAGCCTAAGAGTTGCATTTTTCGCGCCTGGTGTCGGTTTGGTCTAAAAATATATGGTTTTGAAACTCGAAATTTTGTTTTACTTAAAATATCCTCCATTGTTATGACTATGATTATGATTATGATTATTTAATCATATTCTCCAACAGTAATCCTTCAGCAGTTTTAGGTTGCTGTTTTTCAACGGACCGTAATCTACCTGTTCGTGTTCATGAGCCTGTTCTTACGTCAAGTAAGGCGCGGATCCTATTTAATCCACATCTTATTTCTGCTGAATGAATCATTGGTTTCTTTATGTTTACACGGTCGACAGCTGTTTAAGTAGAGGATACTACGAGTCCATGCGGCGATACAAATTTTATATGCGAGTGTTGGTAATATCTCTCATGAGAGAGCGAAGCAATTAAGAGATATGATCAACACGAAAATATAAAATTCGAATTACCAAAAATCCATGTAATCTTCTGTTTATTAAATAGAAACCGATGAAGTAGCGACAAGGAAATTGATAGTGTATATTTATATTGTCGTGTATTAACATAAATTGAGTCGTTCATGTTCAGAATTTTTATTTATATATTCTAGTTGTTTATTAAATAGTGTTTTGTACTCTTTATTTAGTTTATATTATATCAAATAAGATCTTGTAGGTTTGTTAATAATGCAATTCAGCTTTTGGCTGTGATATGTAACTTATTAACTTTCTCCCTGCACGATCAGTCATGTACGATTTTGCTCTGGCTAACGCGGTTTTACTTGTCAAAGAGAGACATCAAACTTGTCAAAGAGAGACATGCCGGGAAAGGGTTAAACTATACTATACTTTACCATACCATACCATACTGAACTATACCATATCACACCATACCACAGTGTACCATATAATACTCTACTCTACTCTACTCTACTTTGCTCTACTATACAGTGGAACCCAACCTTACGGACACCCGGTTATTACGGACATGTTGTTCTGTCCCGGCCGCAACTTATACAGTATATTATATTGTATTAGCATATACCTCGCTTGTGGATCATGTTTTTTGCGCAATCTGATTGGTTCGTCTACCTCGGAATATCCTGCACTACTCATCTCCGAGCAAAACAAGATGGCGTTCAGTTTTGTTTCAGTTACGGAAGAGGGAAATTGTCTTGAATAAACTAGCCCTCGTGCAAGACAATACCGAAAAAGTAAGGAAATTTGGTAATAAAATATCCAGGAATTTGTATTTCGTTTACAATTTGGGAATAAATGCTCTCAGAATGTGTTTTAAAATGCTTTGTTTACAAATGGCGAGCGGGCGACAAGCCGACGTTCTGTAAAATTGTCTTAAAAATTTAAAGAAGTGTGTGAAAACAATTATGCGAAGTATATGCTAAAACAATTATTCACCTCAGTGTCGGTGAATAGTGCAGATATTTACCTCGCCGCTTCGCGTCTCAGTAAATATCCGTTACTATTCACCGACACTGAGGTGAATAATTGTTAACTATACTACAGTGATTAATGTGAAAGAGATGAATGATATCTTCATTGTGCAAGGTGAAGGTCGTCGAAAAGTGATATCTTGACTGTTAGCGATGAAGAAATAATTTTTTCTGAATAGGACAAACGTAAGTAATGCATCTATACCTATTCCATAAATAGAAATATCAAGAAAGACACTGTCAGGTATTTCTGGTGATTCTATGTGATTTTTAACCAAACATGCACTCTCGTCCATTTTCTTAGTTGGGCGAAATTTCTGCTCGCTCTTTCAGTACAATATACTTTCCTTCTGGTAGAGAAACTGCAGAAAACAATAAAATAAAAAGGCGTGCTGAAAATGTCTGAAGTGAGACTACAAATTTGTCTGTTTTTATTATTTTTAGTTGACAGGTACAAGAAGAACAACATGAACAGGGTGAAATATTTGAAAAAGGAATGTGAAATAGAAGAGAAAGAAAAAGAATCTGAAAACGTGTTAGTGTAAACAGAAATGCAGGGAAATATCTCGCTATGTAGCATAGTATGAGCAAGTCTTGTATGTAAGCTTTATCACTAAATTAGACATCCGAGGGAGATTATTCGTACCCAGGTCTTACAAAGGCTTTCCAATACAGGTATTTCTTTAAAAACTTGTAAATCCTGATATGATACATGGTTCCCTATCCGTGGTAAAACCGTGTGCCGTGATATCGAAGGAAATTCGATATCGAAAGATATCGAATGAATTAGTAACGTGGTCTGGAGCGCAGTCTAGCGAACGCAGACAAATCGCTGAGCTTGTAGGGTTAAGGTTAGGTTTGGTAAGGGTTCGGGTTAAGATTTGGATTGAGTTATTGTCACAGTTAGGATTTGGGTTAGGGTTTGGTTTAGGGTTAAGGTTAGATTTAGGGAATCCGCAGAGTAGTTCCGCAAGACCAATTTTACTTGTAAAAATATACAGTTAATTTTTAGTTATGCAAGGAAAAGTTGGTTCAAATTTCTTTCTGAAATTCAAAGCACAATTAGCAGCAATTATTAAAACAGATACGGAAAAAATAGAAAGCCCCGAAGAAGCCGAAACATTTTCGTGCAAAGCAAAAATAAAAATATGAAGTCCGTTTAGCCGAAGTCTCTGTTAAACATTCTGATTGATCAAGTTAAGATTATAAATGTCTCTTTTCTGAAGAAATTTCTGCTTAGCCAATAGATCTTTTAGGCTAGACGGACTTATTTGTAAACTAGCAAAAATACTGGTGAGCTGATAGTAATAATGTTAATTAATGAATAAAATATTATATGATAGTGCACTAACAGAAAAACTCATGAGTAAAATATGATATATTAATACTATAATACAAATGGTCGTGCTGGTAGTAGTTCTGACGATGATGCCGACGTTCACGTTGATGTTCACGTTGATGATGCATGACAGATGTTGATGGATGTTGATGTTGATTCTCACAATGATACTGCTATAGCAATTGACATTCATATTCACATACATATTCATGCATATTCATACAAATACTGACAGTGATACTGACACTGATATTAATATTGATATTCATATTCATATTAATGTTCACGATGCTGTTGATGTTGATATGGATATGGAAATGGATATGCATATGGATACTGTATTGATGTTGATGTTGATACAGATGTTAATACTGAAGTTGATTTCTGTGCTAATTTTGATTCATTCTCAGTCAAGTTTACTCCTTTCTGTTTGTTTTTCACTGGATCTACTTCAACCTAAGTGCAAGCCATGAATGTGTAGTGTTGAGAAAAGAATATCATATGTGATTTTTTTTAATATAACGCAACCAAGAACTTCAGTTCTGCAGTTGTATACACTATTGTCCGGCACTTTATGAAGGATCCCAATATCGTCTTAGACTATTATAAACATTTTAAGTTAATCTGGATTGTATATAGGCTATTTGTACAGTTTATTGTATTTGTCTGGCGACTATTTTGAACTTTTGAAGTTGGGTGATAAAAAAACATTTAACAAACTTGATATGCTTCACGTCCAATTACTTTGTTTATCTAACATAAGTAACTTAAACTCGAGAACTAATTAAGTAGAAGTATTTCGCGAAATTTCAATAAAATTTCGCGCTGGAAAATATACATGTATACTAATTAACTAACCATGACAGTATCTGTCGAAATATTAGACCTATGGCCTAATTTAAACATTTAGTAGCCCTTGTTGATTTTAGGGACAGTTTTATAAAAGTAGAGCACTTAATCATAAAGCATTAATCTCCCGAGTGATTATTTATTTCGTGATTTAATACAGGTATTAGAAAAAAGAATTATAAAAGATTGAGTTGTGTGGAAGGTTATAACAACTTTTAGAAGTGAATAACTTGGCAAAGAGCGCAGGCAAGAAAATTTTAAAACACGGAGCTTTCAAGGCCTTGATTTACACTCAGCTAAATGTCATGCGTGTTTTGTTTCAGATGCACAACAACACGTTACATCTTATACGCAGATGAAGCAGTATTTAAAGCGAATAATCTCCTTCTCATAATACGAAGTAAAAATTCATGAATAGAAACAAAAGAATTTAAAGTTTAGCGAGTGGTTGTAAAAGTGATACAACAAATGTTTTGATTTACGTGAATTTATCTTGTAATTTTCTCCGTTAAAGTTCGTTGTAATCTTCACAATTTTTGAAGAACATTAATTCTTACATGTATTCGTATCTTAAGAACTTTACAATATTCGCTTCGGTGTTGTATCGGACATGCAATAACGATACAACATATAATACCCGTTACAGCACCGCCGCTCATATTGTAAATAGTACTTCACATAGATCCAAATGGATATCAAGCTTTTTCCACTCATATGTCTTTAGACGTTGATGTAAATTCCAAGTCGCATGCGTCCATTGGAAATTAATACTATCCTATCAATTCAAGGCAAAACTATTTCACTACTATTTGAGATATCAATACAGAAATAAAGTATGCTGGGTTCTAGTCATGCTCTTTTAATATTAAAATATATATATTTAACGTCTTTCAACTATTAATCATTCCAACATTTCTCTGGCATTTTTTGGGGGGGGTGTTTTGATCTCTTAATATCCGGGCTTTCCGGTGCAATCTTAAAAATTATATGTCAATAGCTTCATTATGTGCATAACAGTGAAAAAATCTTTGCTCATGCACTTGTCATAACTGACTTCAATAGCTTTGAGTTTAGCTCTTAGTTACTTTTTCATATCGTACCCATATATATGACGATGTGAAACATAGAAAAAATTAGAAACAGAAATGCTCCCGACCAGTACTTATCGCATACCTGATTAGAGCAGAATAACACCCAACAGCCGCCAGAAAAATATCTATTAGTTCTGCCGTCGTGTGGCTACTCAAGAAATGTAAGGAATAGAATGGTTCCAAAACCTCATTTAGAATGAAAACTAATATGCCGAGATAATTACTTTCAGTATGGATTTTTCCTTTTTCGGATGCGGTTTATTTACTTCCATTGGCGAAAAGTGACATCCTATAAACCAGATCCATTGCAGATCGGTTTAACTTTATAATTCGTCAATAGTTGGAATTTTCGTTTTGTTTATTGTTTGACTCTTCCCAGACGGTAGTATGACCATTGACGAGCACGAGCAAAATTGTTTGGGGTTTGTTGAGTAGAATTCAAAGGGACCTCCACCGTCTGTACAGAGATAATGAGATACTTTTTAACTCTTTTCTAACAATATGGAGCTCCCATTATGGAGTGAAATCATTTGGGGTAAGCCAGATTATGTCGCCATGATCTGGAAAGAGTTGAAAAATTAATAAATATTACAAACATCTTTAAGGAATTAGTCTAGCTCTAGCATGACAGCCATAAAAATTGCTTTGTATCTGGACAGTAGTTCAGTCCTAGAAAACAATATAACTGTGAAATGTGATTGAAACTTTTGCTGTACAATTAGAGGAATTAACGAATGGTTAGATTGACCTTAAAAGAAATAAGAACTCGTTGTCTGCAAACGATATGCCAACATATCGGGAGAATTTAGGCTTCGAAAGCGATATTTTTCAATGCAAATTGAAGTTATTTTCTCTGTGTTCATATCGAGTTAAAGAAACTACTGTCGGCCGTTCATAAAAAGTCAAAATGGTGGAAACATCATCCATTTGTGCTCGTGTCTCCACCGTCATTTCTCGTGCTCAAATACTTTCACTCCTGTTTTTATAATTATAACTTTATGAAAACAGCAAAATGATTTTTACTTTCTAATAAGCATTTTCTCATAAACCGGGATTTTTTAGGACCATGCTTTGCCGCTTGGAAAGCTACGAGTGCCTTGCTAGAGGTTAACAAATGATGTATTTCTTTGGAGAGAAAATTTCATGAATTGACCTACACTGCTAAAGTCAACTTGAGCGGGATTCGAACGCGCAACTTTGGGTAGCCAGACCACTGCTCCACCAATTGAGCTATCAACTCATCTGGGAGCAGTATGCTCGTTCAATCCAATTTAAGGGCACAAAAGATCCTCGCGACAACTTAACACTCGATATCCGTGAGGATGTGCAGTGTTTCGATTCTATTTCAGAATTAATCTTGGATGAAATGAGCATACTGTTCCCAATTGACTCGACAGCTATATTGGTAAAGTTGTGGTCCGCTTACGCGAAAATGCGAGTTCGAATCCCACTCTAGTCAACTTTTCCAGTTGACTTTGACAGTGTAGGTGAATTCATGAAATTTTCTCTTCATGTCACTCGGAGAATGAATCTGAAATATTTCTTTGGGTTACGCATTTTCCCCCTGCTTTTTCCCAAAAGCGGTTAACACTTCAAGTTATTAAGAACAGCTGCTTCGGTGCAGCTTTGAATGCTCTTAATGAAACCAACCACTCCGCGCAACCTTTAGCAGTGTCGGATTTACCCAGTGGTAATTCGGGCAATTGCCCCGGGCCCAGGCTCAGGGGCTCATTCTCAAGAGTCAGGTCTCGACTAGTTACATCTAAATGTGGAAAGTTATCGTTGTACTGTAAGCGATGAGTCCCGATTAGCATATACCTCGCAGGTGGATAGTGTTTTTTGCGCAATCTGATTTATTCGTCTATCTCGGAATATCCTGCACTATTCACCTCTGAACAAAACAAGATGGCGTCCAGTTTTGTTTCAGTAACGGAAAAAGAGAATTGTTTTGAATAAACTAAGCCGCCATGCCAGACAATACCAAAAAAGTAACAAAATTTAGCAACGAAGTATCCGGGAATATGTATATATTTCCTTTACAATTTAGCGATAAATGCACTCAGAATGGGTTCAAACTGTTTTGTTTTCAGACGGCGAGCGGGCGACAAGCCGACGTTCCGCAAAATTGTCTTAAAAATTTAAAGACGTAAGTGTGTGAAAACCATTATGCGAAGTATATGCTAAAACAAAGGCGGTTCGGGAAATTTCCACCACCATTCATTCACCTCCACTTCGGTAAATAATTGTTAATTATATGCAATTTCAAATCTAATTAATCTTTCAGCAAATTTTCTAACAATGAAGAGGTTTGTGGATAAATTTGTGCTAAATTGCTTCCATGCAAAGCTAAAATACTGAAAGTGAACATCTAAAAAAAAAAATAACTGTAAGAATTCATTCATTCATGTTATATTCATGAATCGATTCTTTTATTTATTTTAATGATAATTTCAACGTTTCCGTTTACTTTACAAAATCAAACCGAGTGCAGGTTATACTTTTCACGAAAATAAACTACCAAACTAACGAGAAACCTGATAAAACGGTCTCGATGAATTACTTTAGGAAACAACCAAGGGCACGTCCTCTTTTTACCCTTAATTTACCATGTTTAGACAATTTAACACACTTCTTGCGCCACACGGCATCTTTGAATTCTTTTGAATACTCGATTATGTAAAATTGGTCCAGTAATATTTTGTCTTGAACACTTTTCCCATAGTTAGGAATGTTTTGAAGCCGAACCAAACAAAAACTAATAACTGAAGTCGCGTAAAGGACTGAAACTGACGTACAAGACCGGGAGGAGGACTGAAACTGACTTACAAAATTACCCTCCATGGGCGGCCATCTTGGCCTCACTTTTTGTCCGAGTAAATGACTGGGAGTTAGCATTCCAGATATGGAAATTGAGTTCACTGTTTTGTACTTCAGTTTCAGTCCTTCGCGGCCTCGCACATCAGTTCCAGTCCTTTGCACGACCTTAATCTTTAGTTTTTGTTTGGTTCGTCTCTGAAAGAGTTCACAACCATGGAAAAAAATATTCAGACGATATATTAGTGGACCAATTTTACAATGACGAATATTTAGAAGTATTCATTATTGCTGTGTTGCCTAAGAAGTGTGCTAAATTGTCTAAAGGTGGTAAACGGTAAGAAGTGGACGCGAAGTAATTTTCCAGATCGTTTTATCAGGTTTCTCATTAGTTTGGTAATTTATTTTCGTGAAGATATATAACCTGTAACTCGGTTTGACTTTGTCGAAATATATTTGAAATTCCTAAACTCGTTTCTGTCTTTTGAAGAGATGTTTTGTGTGTATTTTCAAAGAAAACTCTTCAGAAAATGTAAAAAGTTGCGTGGGAGACTAAAACTGACGTACAAGACCGCGTGAGGGACTAAAACTCATGTACAAAATTGCCCTCTAATTTCATTGGCCAGTTAGTATTGCAGATATGGAAATCGAGTTCACTGGTTGTACCTAATTTTGTCGACTGTATTGGAAATTTTTTTCCACGGGGCGACCGGCCGCGAAGCTTGCTAGGATTTTGGTAGAATACCTCCTTGGAGCTTTTTAATACTTTTTGCTCCTCGCTGAAATGTTTAAAATTAGTAATCTAAACTATAGAAAATCCCGTTTATTATACGCAGGCTTTGGCCGATACCCTTTTTTGGAAGGCAGCATTAAAACCCTTAAAAGAAGCAAAATGGATCAAAGTACTTCAGAAACTTGCGAGAGGAACTACCTGAACTGAAATACCGCATTTCATCTGGTCAATGTGTTATGTTATCAGCGGTTTTATGTGTCGTTGTTCCATAAAGGGAACACCAAACGGATTTCCACGTTTGGATACTTTGATCCAAACACTTGGGATGCTTATTTCAAGTAATTTGCATTTACTTCCATGTATTTTTATGTTTATAATCTGCTGAGCTTGAATGTAAATACAAATTACTTCAAATAAATCTATTACTCCATGCAAAGTTTCAGAGAGCACTTGGGATGCTGCTTGATTTTCGAATAGCTAACAAAACACTCGCTTTGAGGCTCGTGTGTTTTTACGCTTTTCTGAAATGTCGATCATCCTGCGGGTTTGAATAACAGTATCCAAACAAGGAAATCCACCAGTGACAGAATACATACTTACTAGTTTAGATTCTTCTTGTGTGCTTCATACTTTGGGAAGTGACTATGCAGAAAAAGTGAGCAATAGCTTCACGTTCACTCAACATAAAATGTGGGATTGCATAACAGGTACATCGTCCAGGCTAGCGTACTCATGAGAAAAAATGTTGGTGACTGACGTTTCGACGGCCTCAGTGGCAGTCATCTTCAGTGTCAAAAAAGAGGAAGACCAAAAGTCTTCCTCAAGACTACATTAACCTGGACGATCTACCATCACCAATACGTTCCAATTCTCCCGAATTCATATAATTTACTTTAAAAAATTTGACAATTCGTTAGTGTAAGCGAACCTTTAGTCACTTCGTCGAACACACAGTTATTCGAGGGGTCTGATAGACTTATGCCCAAATAATTAAGTTCATAACCCGAGATTTGTACTCATATGTGCCTAGTGCCAGCACCATCTTACTGCTTGACAGCTATGAAATCCCTCTTTGTAGTCATCACCAAACCAAACGCAACTTGAGCTTAATACCCAAATTATCGTTGAACTCTTTGCTGGATATATCAAGAACTTTTACGAAAATGAATAAACTTAGAAAACATCTTTATGGGAGTAGTGGTCTTTAATATGGCAGCAACATAATTTTTTGTGCCTAAACATGAGCTAAACAATAGGAACGAGAAAATACAAGTGTAATTTAAGCGTAAATGAATGTTTTGCGTACAAACAAATGAGCTAAATTAACAAAAATGATCTTAGCAATCTAAACGAGATATCCTTGTTGTAAGCGAATGGCAGTAATATATTTTTAACGTGACAAAACATATCAAATAAGAACATCACTTTTTTCCGTCACTTGATCCTTGGTTCTGTAGCAAAATAAACAAGTAAAAATCTAATTATCCTCCTTACGAACAATTCAATCATCAACGAACAATTGTCTTTGTATAAGACTAAATCTGGTAATTTATGGAAGGAGAGGTTTCTTAAGAGCTAGCCTTACTAAGTACAGCAAGCAAACAAACGAGGTGAGGAATTTAACTGCCGTAAAACTTTTAAATCTGGAATTAGACCATTTTAAACTTAGTTATTTTATTACTTAGTCATTTAATCCCTTCCAGTCAGAGGTGTCTTCCTTTGAAGAGGAAAATTAATTGGTGTTAGCCAGTGTGACATTATAAAAGTTGGATTCGGATCGGAGTAGACTTAATGCAATTTATATAGTTTTCAGGCTAATTCTCACAATTTTGACTTAAGTGTTGTATGTTACTGTGATAGCGCCTATTTAGCATTAATTAGCATTAGCACAAGCTCATTAGCATTACCCAAAGGAAAAGTATCAGGATCATCATCATCTTCGTCTATTATTGGTATTATTGTTATTAATGTTATTACTACTCTTATTGCACTCATTGCTGTTATTTACGTTACTATTCTTACTGCTGTTATTGTTCTTGTTTTTATTGTTGTTGTCATTGTCGTTGTTATTGTTATTTTTATTGTTACTATCGTTATTGTTGTGGTTATTATTCTTAATATTGTTGTTATCGTTGTTGTTATTGTTATTTTTATTGCTGAAGTTGTCAATATCGTTCCGTTGGTATTGTTGTTACTTTTGTTGTCAGTACTGTTGTTGCGACTGTTGCTTTACCAGTTTTCAGTTTTGTTGTAGCGACTATTATCGTCATTATCGTTATCACTGCCATTTTCATTCTCATTCTCATTATTATTAACTTTATTTGAAGAAGGCGAATAAGAATAATTACTACTCTTTTCCTTCAAATAACCCCTGAGAGTTTATCCGATAAAGGCGTCATGCAGTTCAAACAAAGGGAAGACAAGAGTGGGACTATGGTTACTCGCTGGAGATTCTTTAAGCGAGTTATCTTTTCAACGTCACTATCACTCCATAATTATCACTCCCAATGACGTTACTAGAAAGATTAGGTAAACTAAAACGGCGGCTATGCTACATGACAAACTCGAGTTTTATCATTCAATTTTTTTTCCAGCTCCTACAAGATTTGGAAAAGTATTCGGTTCACGTCTATTCAGTAAATCAAATTTAATACAAACTAAATTATTTGGACGTTCTAATAGCGAATTTCATTAAAATGACCTCTATATGGCCATGTGCACGAAAATAGTGACAAAGGTCCCGGTAAATGTTTCAAAGGATAGCCCATACACTTCACGTTTATATACACTGGCGTTCAGATGGTGTTTTGGGAGACAGCTTACTTTGTATGATGTGAAGTGGAAAGTTGGGTAAGACAGATAGAGGACTAAGCAAAATAAAACGAAACTAAACTGCACTACACTGCCCTATACTGCACACTATACTGTTTTGCACTATACAGTGCTATCCTATATTATTCTGCATCATATCATACCATACCATAACATATCATGCCATACTATACCATACTACACATATCCTTCCATACAGTACAATATCATACCATGCTATGCTACATTGTCATATTTTTCAACTAAACTTAACTGGGCTAAATGATACATGGCAGTATGGGTTTATACATGAGCTAGTTCGTCGAGGCAGGATAGATTTTTATTCGAGTACTGCTCTCTGAACTACATCAAAACCAAACCTCCTTTTATTGCTTTCCCGTAGAGTTTCACATGGACTTCTTTTACGTGGCACCAGGATCGGAAATAGGACGTGACCTAACGCTCACACAAATTGTCACAAGTGTCCAAAACAATATTTGGTTTCCCATACTTTTTAGGGATGTTTGAAAGTCCGACTTAGTTTTAATAATGACCAATATACAACACATTGATAACACCTAAACTCTCATGATTCCTACAGATTTAACCACCCAAACATAGCAGGTTTTATTCCATTCAAGTCTTAAATTGCTGTCTATGCTATTCTTCACCAGAAGTTTTCACGCAAGCGCCGATTCTAAGGCTTGTCGAAATGTTTGAAAGATCTAAGCTGAATAGTTTTCCGTGAAACTTTGTTCGGCACAGATCACATAATTCGCTATGAAATCCTGTTTAAGAGAAAACAAGATTTCAACTAGTAGAGGGATATGAACGCCCAAGAAGACCCTTTCCATTAAAGTGCGAAGCCACGGGACGTATTCCGGCTACGTAGAAGTTACAATCAGTAATCCATTGCATTACCTTGAATTTTTCTCGGAGACGCTCAATATGGTTACTGACATTTTTCGGTTCCGATACCCGATCACCACTATGTTCACCTTCAGAACTCGGCGGCGATGGTGTAGTAATTCGAACAGCAGGAATTCTCTCAGCAAGCTTAAATAAATCCCAAATAAAGCTTATAAATAAATAACACAGAAAGGCAAAAATGTGTGTTTTGGAGTGTGGATGGAGAAAGCATCAATTCAAAAATTAACAAAAATCACTGAGGAATGAAAACTTAAGAGTTAATCGTTAATACATGTAATTAAATCGCCATTGCTTGATATAAACCATATTCTTAAATGTCGCCTTACTCAATATTCTTTTGCATGAACATCAATCAGCTCTCACAGCTTCGTTTCAGGGGATAAATTCTCTCGAAATTCTAACACAGCAACAAAACTTGGGTACCTAATTCATATACACCCGCAAAAGATTATTAAGGGAGGCGCCATTTACGATCGGGATCTTTTGATATTGGGGAAGGGGTACGGAATTCAAGGCAACAAGAAGGACTTTCGTAAGATCGTGCTACGGGTATTCATTGTGGCCTTCTTGATGGACATTCCTAACTCGCGAGGTTACGAGGTATGGGTTTGAGTGTGCCTTTCTTGTTTGACATTCGTAAGACGGGCCTCCGACTTTCTGAGTGGCTTTCTTCATGAACATTAGGACGACTCTGGCAATGGTATTCAGTGTGGCTACCTTGACAGCCATTCGCAAGGCGGGACTACGCTATTTGGATTCCTTTCTAAATGTACATTCATACGACAGGGTTACGGTATTCAGTGAGGTCTTCCTGCCTTATATAGATCCACGCTTTTGGATAATCTTAGTGAACAATTTTTAGTTCTTCGCAAATGCATGAGTAAATTTGATTGTTTAATTTATGAGATGCTGCTAATAAAACAATATAGACCTAGTTTAAACGGACAATCAGACTCGATTAAGTCAAAACTTTTTTAGTTATTTATTTTATTTAGTATATAATTTTATTGTAATATATTCTTTAGGATTCTATTTAAATTCCAATATTGTAAATTATTTTAATCTCTCTTGAAAATGATGTCAAGATGACATCGAAACGTCGAGTAGCTCTTATATCGCTAATTTTTATTATTAAATGAGGTAGAGTTGGCTTGAGAAAAGAGTGCTCAATGCGTTATTTGGCAGCTGAAGATCGCCGACAAGCGTGAAAGTCATAGTTGTGACAATAACATTTTAAGCTAAATTCTGTATATATATATATATATATATATATATATATATATATAGATATAGATATATCTTTTCAAATACAGATGAGGTACATATAAATAAAAGAATAGAAACATCAAGTGGACTTTCTAACATTTTTTATTGCACTACGCGTTTTGCTAATTTTTAGTAGCTCGTCAGGCTTCATCAAAAAATTCAAGCCTTCTCTCAATTCCACATAATTATCTACAGTAAAATTTATCCAAAAATTTACCCAATCAAGTGTTATTAACGACTTCACAATTCTGTATTTTAATTAATTAATGAAGCCTGACGAGCTACTAAAAAGTAGCGAAACGCGTAGCGCAATAAAAAGTTAGAAAGTCATTCATATATATATAGCCTCTAGTTAGAGCGCTCTGGCATGGCTTAGATGTACCACATGTGTGGCACATTTGAGTTGCCTATATAATGTAGGCTCCTCCATCCTGATCATCAGCACTACACTGATGAGGCCCAATAGGCCGAAACGGTTCCGTCTGTAGTTAGATATCGCTCTATGGCCTCTTGGTTCATATTGAGCGCTCTACAGGATGAGTCATGCCGCTAGCGGATTTGCGCACGCTCACTAGCCTCTAGTTAGAGCGCTCTGGCATGGCTTAGATGTACCACATGTGTGGCACATTTGAGTTGCCTATATAATGTAGGCT
Organism: Heliopora coerulea; assembly: GCA_030142905.1. Classification (NCBI taxonomy): domain Eukaryota; kingdom Metazoa; phylum Cnidaria; class Anthozoa; order Scleralcyonacea; family Helioporidae; genus Heliopora; species Heliopora coerulea. The sequence continues at coordinate 95,096 of JASJOG010000040.1, forward strand.
CCTCCATCCTGATCATCAGCACTACACTGATGAGGCCCAATAGGCCGAAACGGTTCCGTCTGTAGTTATATATATATATATATATATATATATATATATATATATATACATACATACATATATACATACATACATACACACATACAACATATACATGTATACATATATATACATACATGTATATATATATATATTTATATATATATATATACATACATACACACATACAACATATACATGTATACATATATATACGTACATGTATATATATATATATATATATATATATATATATATACATACATACGTACACACATACAACATATACATGTATACATATATATACGTACATGTATATATATATATATATATATACATACATACACACATACAACATATACATGTATACATATATATACATACATACATATATATATATATATATATATACATATACATATACATATACATATACACATACATATACGTACACATATACATATACATATACAGCAAATTGCAAAAATTTTGGCACAAAATATATCAACAAATAAACATATCACGACCATTGTATTTCCATTTTATTCTTACTTCAACGGTCAGTGAAGATATGCTATGTGTTTTTTGGTACATTCTTTGGCCAGTCTAATGTATTATGGTTGATTAAAGTATTCACAGTGGCAAATTTACCTATATATGCTTTTTTTCTTCGATATGTTTAGGTATGCCAAAATTTATGCATTTTGTATTTATGCAATTACATGTATACCATATATATATATATATATATATATATATATGCACATACATATACATATAGATACACATACACATACACACACACATACACTTACACATACACATATACATACATATATATAAATATAAATATATATATATATATATATATATATATATAGTAAAAGTATAAGTATAGTATAAAGTAGAGTAAAATGAAAAAAGTATAGTGATACAGCAAACCTTAGCTTGATGTGGACTCAAACTTCCTTGTAACTTAATCATACGTTTTTTAATAGTTTCTATGTGACTTGGGTCCCCAAAAGTAGGAGATGGATCCATCTCATTCCCTACGAGCAAAGAACAGGCCCATGTATGTGGAGGTACAATGTATTAATAAAAAATAATTGCTAATTTATATAAAATCAAATTAACTATTTTCAGTACCTATCCGACCTCTCCAATCGTAAAGAGTTACAGGCGACGTAACGTGAAAACGTTCAATAACGTTAGCTGAGTACAAGTACCAGAATAGCTTACAACGTTTTCTTTTTTATGCAAATATTTAATACCCAAAGAAAATGGAAAGACAGTTGTTTACATTAGAACAACGACGAAGATTTCGAAAAGCCTTCTGGTCAATGTATTCAGAAGTCAAATAAGGGAAACCAGCCATTGTTCCATTTAGGCTGTTTTCCACCTGGCGAATTTTATTGGGCAAAGTGACTTTTTCTTTTGTCCGACAAGCTTCCGACTGTAAATGATGACAGATATATTCACTTACATAAAGAAATGCCAATTTACGATAAAATTCGCCAATTAAATCCGCCGGGTATTCTTTTGTATTCCAAAGTATAAATAGAATTTGATGTAGTAGGCAGGTTTGGACTGGCCATTGTGCCATCGTACCGTACAACAATACTCAGCCATTGTTCTTTGGCGCGTTGGCACAATGGCCAATCCAAGCCTAGTAATAGGTAACTGATATCAATATTATCACAGACATTGAACCGTCAATTCTAAAGATTTAGTAATATAGGTAGTTGTAACAAAGGAATGAAAAGCACTGTACCATTTTTAAAAGGTTTTAAAGAAGCACTTGGTTATGGTGCTCAGCAAAACTTTAACTGATCTCATTCTCTGAGTTATAATACGTACAATGGTCTCCAAAACATGGATTTTGGGTCCTGAAAATACACCACATTGCATCTTTTCGTATTCAAACTTTCAACCCTCCAACTATTTTCTTATTTCCTCCTTCTATTTTTTTGACAAAATGAAAACCTTGACGATTGTATAGGGTTTTCCGTTCTGGCCTATCCGATGTTTTCTTATCGCGGATCTACAGGGTACGAATATTGCATAGGACTGTACGTCCCGATGTATACGATTCAGTCACAGGCCTCATATGGCAACATTTGCGAACGAGAAGTAAACAGAAATAGTGCTATTAAGCCATAATCGCATACGCCGAGGCAAAAAGTTTGATGCGACGACTGTGTCGTCCTGGGCCCGGTTGTCCAAAAGCCGATTAACTCAACTCAAGGTTAAGACTAATCTAGGGTGAAATATCTGTAATCCTCGGTTAGCTAACCCAAGGTTTAAGAAGCGTTCTTCAGAGGCCAATTAGCAGTGGTATTAGTTAATCCTGGGTCAAGAGTTTTAATCCATGATTAAAGGTTATGGTAATGGCTAAATGGAAAAATATGCAAAGCTTAGCAAAGAAAATCCATTGCACATGAAGCGTAGCAGAGCGACAGGCAGTGGACCTCCTCCAAAACCACCCTCAACAACTACATAGAAAATAATAAAACTTTTTGAAAATACGCCGTCGTTTACCGGTTTAAAAAGTTTTGAAAGTGCAGGTATGTGTTATTTATGTTGGGCAAGTTTAGGCGTGTATGAACAGGAAACACATCAAAATGTTCTCGCCAGTCTCCTAATTTTAAGAACCCACTCTAACATACAACTCACTGCAGCTCATTAAATTTAAACAGTAAAGTCTAAAGGCCTCATCATCAAGTTTTCGGACCAATATTTCGTGATGAAACAGTAAAGATGATTGTTTGCCAAGAACAACAAAGAAAAGTACAATAAGCTTATTCTTATTTAGTCTTCGTCTGAGGGTCACAGGATAAAGTGACGTTCTTTTCGTACGAGTGCAGCGAAAACACCGCTAATTACTCTCGATACCGTTAGGGACTAAAACCCTGTTTACACTGTAACATTGTGGTCACGACACTGCAAATTTTGGGCACGGCGAGGCTAATTAGCCGTGCCGAGACCTACATATACAGAGGTGCTTGGCACGGCTAAATGTTAAGAAGTCCGCACCGTTTACATTGTGAAAATCACCCGCGCCGTGCCCAAAAATAGTGGCACTAGTGCCAAATTTTAGCAGAGCCGTGCTCAAAATGTTAACAGTGTAAACGAGGTTTTAATCCACTTAGCAAGGTGGATTAAAGTTAACCCTTTTCTTTTTACCTTGAATTAGCGCTAGTCGAGCTTTGAGCAACGCAAATTAACCTTGTGATAAAATTTAATCCTCGATTAGGGAAATCTAACCCAGAGTTATCGCTAATCGGCTTTTGAATAACCGGCCTCTGATGACCAACTTGAATTAGGGGGAGCGTTCACATGAATCCGGATTGAAAGTGAATTGAAACCTCGTTTATATAGGAATTGTGTTCCAGGATCGAACAGCGTGCGAAATCGGAAATTTCAAGATGGTGACCGATAACTTTGGAGTCGGTATGATTCTTTGAGCGATTTACACTTAATTCCAACATGTCCTGACATCAAAACTTTATTAGAGTCCTATTCTATTCCTCATCTCAGCTATTGCCTTTTGAAAGCTTTGACGCCTGCTGAAAACCTTCTGGTTTTTTCGTCGTCCCACTTCCATCGCTCGTTAACAGAGATTCCGAGATTTCAGTTGGCTTTGCTACCATATTGTTACCTGCAAATGTTAAAACCACGAACTCATTGTTTGTTGCCGTCCCACAGGTCACAGCTTCCATGTTGGTGTGAAAGCTTGCACCTCCTCTACGTGGTACCGGAATGAACTTTCAAACCCGAATGACATTTCATTCCGGAATGAGAACCGGTATGACCTCAATCCGGAATGAGTTAAGTCTCATTCCGGATTCTTGTAAACGGCAAAGGGATTTTAGCAGGACCGGTATGACTTCAATCCTCAATGAAACTCAGTTCGGAATCATGTAAAATCCCCCTTAATCGTACTCATCAGAAAGAACAATCGTATTGGCACAAGATTCTTCACCCAGGTGTATGCCATTACCTTAATAGAGCATAATTCCTAATAACTATTCGCTCGCGAATGTTTCACTACGTCCATAAGACTCGCGTGACAAAGGCCCCGTTCACACGTACCCGTTTTTGTTTCAAAATGCAAAGTTTTTCTTTGCGGATTACCTTCCCGTCCACACGTAACCGGTCAATCCGGTCACCGACAACGGAACATCTCAAAAACGCTTCCCTGAGTGGAATGTTTTGAAAACGCCGTTTTTCTACCCTCATGTGGACGAATGAAAATGGAACTTTTCAAAAACGCCAACGTCATGGTATGGTATCCCGCGCGAGATTTAAAATGGTGGACAGAAGTATCAGTTTTGGATCGCTTTCGACTAGGCTTTTTTCAAGTTCAATAGCGGGTCTCGAGATCAATTTAGCTTTGTTGGACGTTCAAGCTGACTAAATGAGGAGGATGTTTAACATTATCAGGGAACTTTCACGCCTGATCTCGAAAGCCAGTCTCAAAATCTTCACAGAGGACGAAGACAAACGAGACTCCGAATGTTTTGCATTAGACCACGACGTACAAGTGTTGGTGGAATAACTTTATTGCCCACTGTTATCGTTTTCAACCTGTGTTTGCGCATTCGTGTGCACGGAAATATTTTCAAAAATGGAGAAAACATTTGCGTTTCCAAACGAAAACGGGTACGTGTGTAGGGATCTCCCTAGGGTCTTTTTAGCGGGCGGTGCGCCTTGTGTTATCAATGCGAACGCCCGGCGTCGTGAAAACAGTTTAAGTAATCGAAATAAAAACAATGGATTATAGACGGTACAAAGGAGCGTGGAATTCCAGAGATGGTGCCGAGGACAAGAATTTCTATCTTTATATCACGTGTGAACCCACAACACGTCTCACTCGAAAGTCCAGCCAAGTGTTGACCCAACAGAACCCAAAGTCGATATTTTTCTGGGGACATCCCGGCGTGTGGACTGGGCCGAAATCGCATACATCAGAATGAACAATCGTATGCGACAATCGTAGCGTGGATAGGGCCTTAGATGAACAAAAAAATTTTTATGAAGATTTCGTATGAGATACTACGTGCGGGGACGATACCATCACAACTATTACAAACATGAAACAATTTCAGACACCTTAAAACATTCAGTTTCAGTGTGAGAAAAATCGATGGTGATTTTCTTGAAAAAAATTTTCGAATGGGTCCTTTTCTTTTCCCTAAAATTTTTTACAGATTTATTTCCACTTTTTAATTAAAACATATAAAAAGAGAAAAATAGCTAAACTAAGATAAAAAACTATTTACAAATAAAAAAATTTAAATCAGGATGGGATCCGCGTTCCCCACAAACATAATGAAGTGGATCTAATTAAGCTAGAAGAGAGTTTAGTTCGAATCTTAGAAATCGTAGTTGAATAAGTCTCATTAAGTTTTACGGCTAATTTGGCAGCTAAGATCTTATGGAATCTTGTACATTCTGATCCCATAGCTCCATTGGTTCCAAAAACCAACGGGATGAAAGCACCGTTCTCGACTTCTATCACTCTAAAACAGTAAATAGTCGACCAACCTCCTTTACTTCTCAGGAATGTTTTCTGTGTCCTAAAGTTCTGCTTTTCAATAATGGATGCATGCTTCTAACTTTATCGCATAATGGCAGTGTTTGACTCTACTTCTTACGTATGAAAATCCATGTATATGTTCCAAACAATTGCCATCGCAACTCTAAACTTTAATACTATATAATCCTTAACTATATATCGCCATTTTGGCCTGGTGTGTAAACATATGGTCCAAGTTATAACACCATCTAAGTATAGTTTGACTAGAATGGGTAATGACAGCAACCATCGAAACACTGTTAACATTGGTTGGGTTATCCTTGTAATTTTCCCTAGTAAGGCGTCAATATTTTAAGATGGTGTTGACTATTTTCGAGACTAAAAACTTCGTATCCAAGATTAGGTATTATATGCACCATCACAAACTTTAATTTTATTTACCATTTATGTCATCCTTGCTTGACTGTGTCAACGGAGTATCCTACAAAAAAGATGTTGGTTGAGACACCATAAATTTAAAGAAATAATCAATGAAACATGCTAAAAACAGGAACGTCTTACCAACTCAATATTTGAGTTAAAAGAAACAGTGGGAATGATAAAACCTTTTAGAAAGTTGATTTTATGTTATAAAGTTTCACTCTGTCTAAAAGTATTGAATGACATTTTGCTTGCGAGTGTTTTGCAGAGATCATTACAGATCAGATCAAAGGAATAACAGGAAGTCTGTATCGTAAGTTTTATGAAATCCAAAGTAGCCTAACACGCTCATAATGAAATTCATTGGTCTGACTTTGTAAATTCGTCCATCATTGACACTGAAAATGATTGGAAGAAAAGACTTTCTGGAAGTACGGCATTTGATCGTTAATTTGAAAGTACGAAATAAACATTTACAAATTCCATCCATGTAAAATCCTTTATGACTAACTTTCAATGGCACTATTGGACTGACAGGCCAACAGACAAACAGACGTCACGAGCAGGCAGATAGGGAATCATGCAAAGGAAGCAAGTTTAATGACCCAAATGCGACAACTTATTAACCAAGCAGAAAATTACTCATTTACATTACGTAGAACGTTATATGTAACGTTATACGTCCCAAAGGATAGTTGCTGGAAACAATTTCTTTCTCTTTAAAATAATATCAGTCTTTGAGTCACTCTAGGAATGTCCACTCACTACGTCCACACCTCATGTGATAAACAGATCACACTCGCATGAAAATTACAGAAGATTTCGCGAGATAACAATTACGTTTGTACTGAATGTGTATCTCTTACAAATAAAGACTCTATTTCTCAAAGACACATATTCCCAGTCCCACATACATACATTTCAATACAAAAAAATTCTCACGGTTCAAAGTCACTAGCATTTCACAGAATTCTTTGGATATAGAGCCTGTCCTCCCACCTAATAAACCTTATTCACACGTTTTTAGTTTTCGCTCAGTGCGTACATGTTTTTGCGCGTTTTGTTTGCCAGTGAATTTGCCAGAAGGAAGTAGATGGCGATTTTGCATAAACATAATGTAATAATTTAAAATAATTCTTTTACTTGGTTAATGCCTGACCACCTGGGTTTGAGCAGGATTTACACGCGTGAAACTATATGCAGTTTTAGTTATATTATCAAAGACTTACACCAGACATTGAATCCATAGAAATAGTCACTTTCAAGTTGTTGTAATCAGCCCGGTTTCTTATGGTCACACCTAGTAAGAACAGCAAGACATTGATATTAACATATACCAGTAAACCGAGAGTTTCCTCTGATGCAATGGTTCCAAACTTGTTAGACATAAATAGCGGTATCATTAGGACAATGGAACTCCTTAGCTTCGATGTTTGTTTCCCCATTTCAGATCATGCGATCCTATTATAATGACAACATTTCTATGGAATTATGACATTCAAATGGGGATTACAGCATTGTCATCAGAAAAATAAAATACCAATACATTACGTGGTATGACATGTGTAATTTACATACGAAGCTAAAGAGGCCTATTCGTGCGAGGATTTCATTAGACTAGATACTAAAACTGTTCCAATACCGATACTACAGTACCGATTGTGTCGTAAATGTCAAAAAATTTTTTGAGAAGAAACAGGATAACCACTTATTTCTGGTATATACGCGACCTCGTTGCCGACACGCTAATAGAACTTTACAATTTTTATATTTTTAGCCGTAATTTTGTCAAACATGGTGGCCACGGTGGCCATACTAGTGAACTTTAAAAAATAGAATACCATTAGTTGCTACAGAATACGGCACCATTAAGGCCGTCATACCTTTGTAGTCTGAAGCATAGAGCAGTGGCGGACACTTCAGGAAATATTGGGGGGACTAGTGCCGAAGGCACAAGCCTTCTAGGGGGGTTTCGGGGCATGCTCCCCCAGAAAATTATAAAATTAGAATACTGTTTCTTGTTTGTTTTTAAACAATGCCATTTTGATCTGTTATGTTGATTGTTCGTTGTTGTCATTGTGCTTCTTTTTCTTAAAATGAAGACTTCCTTGTGCTTCCATTTTTCAAAATGAAAGCTTTAGCTGAAATTATTGGGGGGGGGCGATCGCCCTCCCTCGACCCCCCTAGTGTCCGCCACTGGCATAGAGATAATATACAAAACTAGACAGTGATTTCACACCAAGACGTCAACCACCTAACCGTTGCCATAGCCATCAAAACCTTTCTGTACATAACTATTGTCTTGCCATAAATACCAAAACAACCTTTTTCTTTAACTTGAAACAACAGAAAAATAAGGTTTTTCAGGACTGACTTCCTCGGCAATATCAACGAACCCACTTATGGGTGACTCTAGGTTGATGCGATGACACCCATGGAAACCTTGTAATGTGCCCCCTTCTTATTGAACATACTGGAAGTGCCAGATAAAGAACCCTGACAAGCGCCTTTAAAGCTGATAATTGTATTTAAATTCTGTTAATCCTTGTTTGGAGTAGAAATTCACGAAGGAAGTAGGGTGAAAATGAAAAGAATTAAAAACAGTCGAAAATTTATTATATATCGCACACTGTACGTTAAAGGGCTGAAAGTTTGAATACCTTTCATTACGTGGCCCACGCCAGCATAAAATGATGACAAGTTTTATTATGCAGCTGGCCTATGCTCTAATCCTAACGGTTATACCAAATGGTAGTGATCATAAGCAAACTGACCTGGCACAGTTTGTAATATGATTGATCTAGCTACGCTCGACAGCATTCCAGCTAATCCAGATGGTACAAATCCCTCAATATCTTCTTCATCACTTGATTCGCCGTCAACTTCAACTGTCTGCGATTCCTACAGACACAATTAAATAATGGTCAGTTCTAGACTCGACTACTTGATATTTTTCTGCGAGAAGCGTGGTACTAAAATTTTCCACTCTAAGCCTGGATATTAATGTAAGTCATCGCACAATGTCCGGTCAATGTCCGTCGATTACTATCAACATTACTACATAGGGGAAACTACATTTCCAGGCTCCTTGTCATTTTCTCGTAAGATGCAAAACCGAGCCGTAATGAACATATCAACAAAGGTTTTCGAAAGGTTTTCATGATGGTTTGTAACTAAAGGCATGAACAATGAATGGCAAAAAATTACGTCCAGGAAAAATGATGAACTTTCGTTTACAAATCTGGCCAAGACTTCGAACCTACATAATTACGCGACATCAATATGGGCTTGACAACAATCGACTAGTTCACTCTTCTCCATCATGAAAAAACAATTTTTCTAAGCCTGGCTATCATAAATTAAGTAGTACCTTTCCACGAATAAGATTCCTCAGGAATTCTATTTTTTTACTCCTCCCATACAGTGCCATGTATTCACTGCGTATCCTCGCTAACCTGGAAAAAAAAATTTCCATGCAGTTAACAGAATAACAGGGTGTCATCCAGTGTTGTGGCGGTCTAGTAACTTCTTCCAAAGCATTTCTGTTGTCCATTCCCAAGGAAAATAAGAAACTTTAAAACTATCGAGTATCAAGGACGGACTAACTGACTAGTGGACTAATGGCAAGTCATCACTTCCAAGCACACTGGTATTACATATTAGATAAGCAGTAGATAACACTAAAAATAGGTTCACCATGTGTATACATGTGTCTACCACCTTTAAACTACTTCAAATTTTAAGGTGCGCACAAGATCTTTGTTCTCATTTAACGAAATGCAGAGCAGTTTTGAAATGAACAACATTCCCGTCCCCAGATTTCATCAATTTCTTTCGTGTGGCCACACAAAACGTTTTGGAGCAGTGGACACGCATGCACCGTATGTCCTAAATACTACGAAATCAGATTCTTGCAAATCAAAGGATTTTCATATATCTATTATTTGATTTGTAGCATTCAATCAGACAATCACATTATTATCCAATATCTGGGTCTCTGGAGGCCCACAGCTCTTCGCCCGGCCGTGGTTAGAAGAGACGGGATCTGGGGACGAGAATATGTGAACACTAGCATTGACTGTACCTTAAATATTAATATTGCTACTGATTGTATATTTGCACTTGTATTTATTGCATTTCCATGGCAAGGCAGCATGCCAAACGTTAACACATACACATTGTTCACCCGCTGTGAGGTTTGCATTGAAAAATATCATCCCGAGGTTTTCTAAATTAGTCAAAAGTTGCAGGCCGCGGGCTGTTTTTGGGTGCAAATTTTTCTATACGGACAAAAATAAAAACGGTACACAACATGAGTTTTTACACTGTGTTACCGCAGAGCAAATGACAACTGAACATGATATTAAATTCTGCCGTATTTGTTGACTAAAAACTAATGAGTTTCCATTAACTTTTTGGCACTGTTCAGTGAAATATCACTAAAATGTCTCGTGCTCTTCGAAAAACAAGGTGGGATTAAAAACTAACGGTAGTAGTAAAGTACGTTTTGCATGTAGCAGCCCGCTGCTACAACCAATCAACATTTATGAAAGCCTTTTAATAAAAAAGTTTTAATATTCAATTTTCATACATTTATGTATTTTGTGAATTCTGATTGGTTGTTGTATACAACGTGTCATGTTATGGCGACGCTTAGCCATGATTTACTAACATTAAGAAAAGGCTTTTAAAGCACGTCTAGACACCATTGAATGTTCTGTTGGCAATACGGTTATTCTGAAAGTCTATTTAAGTTAAATTATAGCTTGCATATAAGAAAAGTTGTAGACTAGGGAAGCTTCATATGTAGTCATGTATTTTCATTTTGAAATTAAACTTTTTTTCCGCAAACATAATACAGCATATTCAAACTAATTACTGGAAGGTTTAATAAGCCTCTCTTGAGATCGGGATTTTCACGCCCCTGATCACCAATAACGAATTCGAACTTAAACACAGCACTCGGCCAGAGGCGTAGTTATCCCATTTTGACTGGGCGTATCCAGCTTAATTGGTCCGAATAATGTATCCTTTTAAAATTTCCCGACCTTGTGTAGCCTCGCTTCCGCAGTCTAATACGTAAATTAGATATTAGCCAGTAACCAAAAGGGATTTTCACCTACCATACCAAACCAAATTTTGCAACGGCAAAATTTGATGCTGCAACTATCTATTTTTACCCGATTTTTTTTTTTTTTTTTTTTGTCAAACTGTGGGGGTGTCACACTACCGCACTGACCACATAAACTACACCACCGCACAGACCCCATAAACTACACCCCTGCACTTGGCTTCGCCTCTTGCAGTTATTAATTTCTCGTCCCAAACGTCATCACGTACAAGCAAATCCCAATAATACACTCACGAGAGTGCTTTAACTCTTGAACATGTTTTTTTCAGCAGAATTATACATACATTAGGTAATGCTGGTAAACCTACATTCCAAAAATCTTAGTCTATATAAAACCCTTAATAATATTTCATATTTGCACTGAAAGAAATCACACCACTTCAACAAGGGTCGACAGTATTTTTTTTGGACACCGAACGTAAATAAACTTATCTTAAAGTTATATCCAAAACCATTACCTTGGCATAGACTCTTTCAGGGATTCCGTCTTTCTAGAAATCCTGATAGAATGTGTCTTATCATCCGTTACACTTCCTGGAAAGACTATTCATTCATAAAATAACGTAAGTAGTGAGAAAACTTGTCATTAAACCGTTTTCAGAAGACTTGTCATGTGAGATAGGGATACTCTTCAGTTCGTCCCAAAGCAGGGATTTTTAAAATCTTTGTCCCTTTGTACCCTCTTGAAGACTGAAATAATGAAGTTTGCCGAACGACAGGAAATCATACAGCATGACGACAATTCATGACTGCTTTTTTAAAACCACATTTACAAATGTCTAAGAAGAAATATATTCCTGTTGGAAAAAAACACATCACACACTAAAGTTGCAACTTGTTGTACCACACTTTAAGTTCAGAAAATTTTCAACGTAATCCAGGAAAAGCTTGAATGTCATTGCGATGACATTTCAGTTTGCTAGAAGGAGAAATACTGCATCCGATTACCTGCATCCGAGAGTCAGGGTTTGAAACCCTGACTCTCGCACACATTATAACCACGAATTTTCCAGCAGTTATACAAGTCATTTTTTATGTGTTCTTCAGAACTAATTAGCCATCCATTATCATTGTCATTACCATCGCTTATTTCATTGTTTAATAAAATCATAACAACTGAAAATTCTTTTTATAAATTGCCTGGTTGCAATAGCTGCAATAAATGGCAAATTTGTTGGAAACTAAAATATATTCAGCTGGGAAAAGGAACTAGAAATCTAATTTCGGGATTGGACTGCTTTGTGTCATACAAAGCCTGATAATACTTTCTAATATTGCTGTGAATTTACTGTTTAACTCCTCAAGCAATTCATACGTGCAGTTTTAAGTTCAACTTGGCGACATGAATGTAAGGTACATATGCTTTTCATGTGAGAGCCTAGTGTTGTCACAGATTATTCATGTACATTCGTAAAGCTCATTTAATAAAAAAAAAGATTTCTTTACAGCCCCGGAAAGGGATAGAGCTTCAAAACATAGATGGATAGTTAAGGTTTTTGGTTCGATGAAGATATACTGCCTGTGCAGTAACAACGATATGATAATAATAAATGATGTTGATGGTTCATATAAATGTTATACTACGATGTTGTACATATGTGTTGCCACAGATTATGATAAGGCAGCAGAGCATATTCATCGAATCAACACCACTCGGTAGCTGATGGTTAGAATGTCTAACCGGTCATCAGAAGGTTGCGAATTCAATCCTCGCCTGAGGCTCAGAATAAATGAGTTAGACGAACACCTGCTCATCATCCGTAAGTGGATCTAGGTTAAAATAATTAAATATGCTTAATCTTTGATATTTCGAGACGGAATTAGGAAACACTACCGGAAATCCCTATTTACATGCTGAGATGTTGAGATGCTATGATGCTCGGGCTAACAAATAACAAGTGGGCATAAGTGGTACGAGTGGATAGTTATTGTTTGAATTCGGAAGTTTAGTTGTCAGATTGTTCACATCAATTTCAATTTCAGTTTCACAGTTTCACAGTGCAATCACAATTTCAACAATAGTTTTATTTTGTATTGACTCATATCTTGAGTTTTCAAGATGACATTATTCTTCGGAATATGTTTTATTTCAACTTGATGTGAACAATCTGACAACTAAAACTTCCGAACTCAAACAATAACTATCCACTCGTACCACCTGGATGAAGTTCCGACTTATGCCCACTTGTTATTTGTTAGCCCGAGCATCATAGCGTCTCAACATCTCAGCATGCAAATAGGGATCTCTGGTAATGTTTAATTTTGCCGGGTAAAAATCGGTGATGTTCACGAATAATGATCAAAAAAGTTATCTTACGAAGAATAGAAGGTTGCAAAATCAATCCTCGCCTGAGGCTCAGAGTGACTGAGTTCGACGAACACCTGCTCATCATCCATAAGTGGATCTAGGTTAAACTAATTAAATATGTTTAATCTTGCTGGGTAAAAGTCGGTGATGTTCATGAATAATAATCAAAAAAGTTATCATACCAAGGATAGAGAACATCGTTCAAGACGTGGCTTTTTTTAGGTCCGTATCCATTTAGAAAATCCATTCGCTGGTTTACGACGTAATCGAGTTAACAATACAACTCTGCTTGGTTTTCGCCATTCAGTCTGCAGAAATATGGACGTCAACATGCGGCTCAACTCTACATCCAACGTCTCATCAGTTCCTGCAACAAAATCCTTAATACGTTCATTCAGCTTTATATTGCTCGCACTAATGGCCGTCGCTGGACACACGTTGATGTTCCTCGCTGTTTACCGTTATCGGACCCTTAGGTCCATCCCAAACTTGATTATTTTGAATCTGAGTGTTTCTGACTTTCTTTTCTGTGCTATCGTGATTCCAATAAACTCGTTCCATTCCTTGCGAGATGAAAAACCAACCGGGGCAACTTGTCACATAGCAGGTATTGGGGCTGTCGTGCTTTGTATCGCATCGATCTACACATTGACATTTGCCAGCATCGAGCGCTTCATGGCAACAAATTATCCTCTGAAACACAGACACATGTTCCACATCGGACTTGTCAAAAGAACGCTGGGGCTTATTTGGTGTTGGAGTGCGCTTCTAAGTGTTCTTCCTTTCGTCACCTCAGGTTACGTCTACATTCGTAAATTCTTTCACTGTACGGTTGACTGGGCCACCGAATTGTCAATAACGATTGTGTACCTCATAGTGGGAAACGTTATTCCACTCATTACTCTTGTTTACTGCAACGCCTATGTACTACTAGCTATAAGAAAGGGTCGAGAAAAAAGATCTTCATATTTGTCATCGTCGTCAGTTCAAAAGACCCAGAAAATCATATATCTGAGGGAACGTCGGATTTCTTTTCTTATTTTAACAGTAATTGCCACATTTACAGTCTGTTGGGCTCCATATTGTGTTGCCATGATCTGTCTTGTAAGCAGAAATTGTTTTCTTCCACCAGAATTCATGTCAGCCGCAGCAGCACTGACGGCTGCAAACTGCTGTTGCAATCCCATCATTTATGGAGTTATGAATAAGAATTTTCGGAAAGCCTTCGGGGACATTTTGTTCTGCAAGTAGCGGAGCGAAACTACTTTCAAAGCCCTACATCGTTATTTTGGAAACTAAGAGAAAATTATCATGATTAATTGAATATTGTAACTATGCCTAAGCCATATTATATTATAAGGGTTAAATACATAGGTCCTCATGGAAAGTTTTGATAGCGGCTTAGTCAACACCATATGAACGACGGATCTGATGTTCCTTTCGTGCATTCTGGATGCAACATATGGATTGTTTAATATAGATTCGCATTCCTTCTTATTAGACTTTTAATAATACATCATCCAAGGTATTGTCATTAGAATATTTTTCTTGAATAAGAAGCCCTGAGGCGTTGGTGCTTCGAATTGACAATTTGTAGCTAACATTTGGTATAATTTTTGTTCTTTTCTTAATTGGAGATCGATTTAGTTCCTTCAATTTTATGCATATCCTCTAGCAACTCGAAAAATATGTAAGCATTTGGGATAGACTTCTAGTTTTCACAAAATTAGTTAATAAAATTATATAACTTTAATTTTGGTCGCCTTGATGCAGACAATACGTATCAAGCTTTTAAGTGTTTTTTCTTATTTTCTTTCGTGTATGACTACAAAATTGTTCGCGGCATTTGCTCTCCCCTAATTACTTTCTGACGCAAAAAAGTCGTAGCCATAAAGTCGTAGTTCCGTAAAGAAAAGAAGATACGAAAGGTAGGCAACATTTTATATTACATATTTATTTTAAATATGTTTTTCCTCATTCGCAAATTTTTTTGATTTTTTTTAGGCAGAGCTCTGTTGCAAGAAGCATACATCAAACGACAAACGCAACGAACAGAAGGTCAATAGAGCTTAAATGGAAAGGTCACGTTTTTCACAGAGGATTTTAACTCGTTCGAAAACCTGTATTTCTCTAAATTGACCTTATCCCACTGTTATGTTTGCGCACTGCAGCTCAACACACTTTTCTCCGATCACATCACTCATATTGGGACAATCATTCACCGTGTCGTTTCCCCGAGGACTCAGTCGGGTGGGTTTTTTTCTCCAATAGTGCGGATTTTAGATCCGAGTCTCAAGTTGCTTCAAGTGACTACACGTCAATTCGTGTCACGTATGGTATGCTAAGGCGCGGTCACATGAGCGATTTTGGGCCTTGCGATTGTTATTTTGGTGTATTTAATAACCCCGTAACACTTGATGCAACGAGTCATTCTCTGACGATTCGCTTCAGTTCCCCGTCGATCTGCTTGTGAGTTTAACACATAAACCAAGATGACAATCACGAGCCACAAAATAGCTCGTGTAAAAAAGGCGTACGTTACTTCTATTCCGTTAAGTTGGCCACCTTATGTTCGTTACGTTTCGTTGAAACTGTTTACACGGTACGACGGTCACGTTAGAGTGTTCGTCCTGATCCATACGATTCAGTCTTGAGAGACTCCAGGAAGTATTGCAACATTCATGAACGAATATAAAGTAGGAATTACGTTGTTAACCCTTTCCGGTCCGCACCCAACTTTTTAAGTTTACTCTGGCTAACGCCAGACGACTTTACTCGTCAAGGGGAGACTTCTCGGACAGGAAAGGGTTAAGGGATGATCGCATACATAAGGGTGAAGAATCATATGTGAGAATTGTACTGTATCATACAGATGTATATTTATTACACATTATTCGCACGTCATCTCATGATATCAAGCG
This sequence comes from Heliopora coerulea, assembly GCA_030142905.1. Classification (NCBI taxonomy): domain Eukaryota; kingdom Metazoa; phylum Cnidaria; class Anthozoa; order Scleralcyonacea; family Helioporidae; genus Heliopora; species Heliopora coerulea. Next base: position 111,454 of record JASJOG010000040.1, read on the forward strand.
TAACAGCCGATGTTACTTATTTGTTTGAATATCTTAAGTCGGTTGCAAACGATCTCAGACTGTTTGTGACGGTTAGGTTGGGAACTATAGCAAACTGTTTGTCTTGCGGTGCTAACGAGTGGGCGACAGTTGGAAGTAACACGTAAAAATAGAATCGGTTTTGTCTTATGCATTGATTGGGTTGGGTTGGGATAGGACGCACTGTTTTTGATCAAGCCATAGAAATCTATTCGGGGTAGACTTACAGTCATATGAAAAAGAGATTTAGGTTGCGCAACACTGCAGAATCAATACTAACATATGCCAGCATATTTTGTCAGAGCTGTTGATTTATCGCATCTGTTCTTACAGACTGCAACAGTTCTGTGGCGAACGAACACACGTGCGTAGTTCTGTCATGAAATTGACATAACCAGTCCACTGTTCTGCAGTATATCCGTATCAGTCTTGATGTACTCACAATATTCGGAGGATATCTAGTATCAGGCATTATGCAGAGCGGACGTTCGTATTGCATTTTCATACTACATACCAAATACACTTACCACTAAAAGGAGAAGGCTTTAGGTCCGTCGCGATCTCAGAGAATGGTATATAGGTAGGATGAGGGACGGTTTGAGGATTAAGTAATGACCTGTCAACAACATGTACAAAATAAGTTAGGAATGCACGAGAGAAATCCTACAGTATCTATCATTAAAGCTTATAAAATAACAGGTATCACGCATGAGCTCTGATTATAAAGGAGTATTCAAACAGTGAAAATTTCCCGCCAAAATTTTATGAAAGTTGTGTTGCTCGTTCGCTCAGAAAAACAATGTGATAAAAGAAAACTTGTGTTTTTAGCATGCATTTCACAGCATCAAAGCATGTAAAAATATTTGTGATTCTTTACTTCCAAAGTCCATTAATTTGCTCTCATATACAAAGACAAGCCTCAGATAAATTTCATCAGGCGGTAGGGATTTCCAAGTATTTGTCAATGGAAATTGAGGAAGATCCTTCAAAATCAACAAAATAACCACTCTCAGAATACATGTCCCTGTGCAAGCAAGTGTTTTACTCTATCTAACCACATATTCTGCCTGCAGTGTCAGTCTATGGCGACTCTACATGTAATACTGAACTGTCTGCTTCTTGACATGACTAAACTATCTCACCATTTTGTGAACTTATTATCTTCTGGAGGCTGAACACGAGGGAACATGGACTGTCTAAGTACCTCTTCAGGACTATGCGCAAGGTTCTCAAGCTGAAACAAAAATCTGCGTTTATCTATTGTTATAAAACAACACTCACGCATGCACTGATTGGACAAATGGACGAGCCACGTTTTCGCCCTTAGTTCAGACGCAGGACTGACGTGATTTTCATTTTATATCAGAGTACAAAAACATGGATGACGATGCAGGGATCGGTAAAATCTTAGTTATTTTATATGACAAAGAGAAAATAACTTTCGTGTTTCTCTACTGAGTTTGAAACATTCATGACGCCGTTTCAAACAGAAAAAATACCTGAAACAAATACAGTAAACGCTCGGCTAGACCTCGTGTTTTCACTGGGCATTTTGCCGGTTGAAATTACATAATTCATGTCTCTATCACAGCACAGAAACACTCAAGCAATTTTCTCGCTGTTAATTATAAGTAATTGTGGGAACCACAGCCGAAAAATATGGCTGTTATATGGCTACGTTTGTTACGAACGCACGAATTTAATCGGTTGATTTATGGTCACCGTCATGTACTTTAAACAAAATGTTGCCCGCAAACGCAGGTAACCGGAAAGCAATAATCATTATTGGGAACATTGCAATGTCGCCTGTTCACGCACTTTATGACGGAGTGATTGAGGGAAGAAATGTTTCCCATTTGAAGACGTGATGTGTACGCGAAGGGATGCTGCAATAGGGTCATTTGTACTGGAGAAAATATACCGAGACTAAAACAAGCCACGAACATTACAGTGTATTTGTATGAGCTCTTTCGCAATTTGTATAAGTTGCCGCATATTTTTGTCTGAAATAACTTCACTGTAGTACCATTTATACGCCTGTGTACACCTAGTTCTAGCCACAGCTTATTTTCTCTCGTATAAACGGTCCTTACACTAGATCGCTTTTGTTGTTCGTGACAGTTATCGAAGGTAGTTCTCCACATTTTTGGCAATATTTTGGGCATGTTATGAAAACAACTCTCTATCCTCACATATGGTAACAAAGTCTTACATAACAAATCACTTAATAATTGGCCCTTCAAAACAAACAGTGAAATGAAATTGCCTTGGGACCAGTCTTCAAGAAGATGTCATAAAAATGTGGGGTTCATCTTTTCAACGTGAATTTTTCCCCCGGTTCTTTGTACCCTTTTTTACTTTTTGCCTTGATTTTTGCCTTCACTTATACTACTGTTGTTTAAATTAATTCTTCGTGAGTTTTATAGATAAATGCTATGAAATTCGATATTTTATTAAAGAATAACATGGCAAAATATCATGGGCGGTTGTTCAGGTAGATTTTTTGCAATAATAGTAGCAGATTTAAAAGCTTCGGTCAAAAGAAGCAAAAAGTTTTAAAAATTACATAAGTTGATAGAATTATTCCGTTTGCTTATTTTACCAAGTTTTGAAGAAATTCACGTAAGCAACCGTCAAAAGATTTAATAATTGGACAGAAGTGGACAGAGCTGTCAAGATAGAATGAACATTGGACAAGATCAAGGTGGATTTCCACTTGGTGGAAAAAGTCGCGCACGCGACCGCCATATTGTTAAATTTGAATAGATTTCTATTTGGTTCCACCAGAGAGCTCTTTAGACAAAAAGGAAAAGTCACGCACGCGACATTTTGCACCAAATGGAAATCCACCTTCACTGTTTTCGCATGTGCACAGAGGCAAATTTAGTTCCTAGTCCCCTAAACATTTATCTAGAAAGGACAAACATGTGACGAGCATCAGAAAAGAACAAGCGCATAAGGTAAAATGTTCCTTTAGTGTACGATACCCAGTCAAAGAACAATACTATGTGACACGAAAATTAGGAAGATATTTCTTGTACAAAAACTCTATCAAAAAGAAAAGGAGGATAAAAATATCCATTTTTATCCCGATTTCTTTTTATCAGCTAATACGGAAGGTACGATCGTTCCCTTTCTAATCCCTTCTCTATAATCTACCCATGATTCCTGTTACCTGATCGGAAAATCCATAACCAAATAAGCCATAACTAAAGGCAAATTCCAGTTCCGCCCAAGCAGCTTTCTATAGAAACAACTTGAAGTCATTCTCTCACATATGACTTGTCAAAGCAGCCGCAGGCTGTGCTGGAAGTCAATTGATTCCGCAGTCGTACCTGATGTTTCCTGTTTTTCAACTCGTATTTATCCATGGACCAACCAATCTGTTCAAAAAGACGACAAAATATTGAAAATAAGGGATAATGTTATTTGATGTCAAATACAGTTACTTGAAGATAGTTACAATTTCCTACGTACGCAGTCTAATGCAGACTAGGCTTGTATACGTTCTGCCAGCAGAATTTCGAGCATAATTCACTACCTGCAGCATTGGGCATTCTGTCTGCAGAATCCCCCGATTTCGAGCAAAGTTAGACCAGAATACGGGGGAAAACCCGTAAGACAAAAAAGGAAACATAACAGTGGAAAGAAAGCTCAAAAAAATAAATAAATAAATAAAAATAAAAACGATCCAAATTATTTACATTAGCACTGTCTTTCGCTTCTCCCTAAAACTTGCCCGCATAACATCTCTCAGTGGCGTTATAAAAATAGTTTCACTATAATTTGGCTACACGATGAATATAAGTAATATTGTATCGAGCAGAATTTGGGCATAATTTTGTTTCCTGATGTGTAATCACGATGGCCTAAAATATATTGTACGTGGCTTCATTTACAGAATGGACCCTTGGAACTTCTAGCTTTTCCACGAAAATACGCTTTTTATGTTTTAGCAGCTCTGCCGTTGCATAGGTAGAAACGATTTGGTTTCTGGTTGTTAGGTTTTTTAAAGTGGATTATAACGTAAAGCTGTACATGCACAGTGTGCTGAAAATTACAGAACTATCATGTGTTAACACGATATCAATGTAGTGCTTTGCGCCGGTTTTTGTGAGGACGATGACCAAAAGGAGAAATTTCTTGGCTTAGGAAAAAATGTTAGAAACAAATAGAGTAGTTTTGCTTTTGTCAGGAAGCCAAAAGTTAGCCTTGTACTACACAGGAAGCGCTTAAAAAGCTTAAGAAATATGTACAGTGACAAAAATACCTAAACAGATGAGACTTATTAAACTTCCAGCATCCCTCAACACAATCACTTTCTCGTTTACCTATCCCTCCCTAAAGACGTATTACAACCAGAACATTCAAACGGAAGATGGGAGATTCTGAAGATGTTAAAGTACACGTACCTTCCACATCTGTAAGAAGAAGGCTATGCAAGTTTAATTAAGGAGATGTGCATCTGTAAGGAGGCCATCATGATAAAAAGTCACAAAGCAGGCAACTCGACTGTCTGCAGTCACCCATCAGGAAATAGACAGACTTGGGCCAGAACGTGCTTCTGGTTGGTTTTAGCACTAGACGGACTGATAGACGTCTGTACTATCCTCTTTTTTTTTTTTTTTTCCAGCGTTTCTGAGTATTTTCGTTATTGCTCAAATGCTAAATACTTCACCTCCAAGCAATAGTATGCCCACCGCTCTCCTTCCTACCCAGTGTCACTGCCATTTCTCTTTTCTGGAATCTTCGCCGCAAAAAAATGAAACGCAACGCTTCAACGAAGACATGGCAATCGTTCGAAACTTCTATTTCAAGCACACGCCGCACACATAACTAGAACTTATAATATCTGGGTAGGCCAGCAGACTGTCAAAACCCTCGCTAAGATAAATAAAATGGCTTCCACTGGGTGGACGGAAAAACGAGGAATGAACGCGCAGAGGAATTCACAAATGGAATAACGAACGAAACGAACGAATACAATAATTAATAACATTTTACTGACTAGAGGTTGCTAACTGGCCTAATTTGTATAGGTAATAGAATGGTTATCAGTGCAATTTGAAAAAAACTCACAAGTGCGTGTTCTTCCAAATTGCACGAGAGACCATGCTATTACCAATAATATACACGAAAAAAGTAATACAGTGCCAAATAGGTAATTCAGTGCAAATTACTGTATTACCTTTTTTCGACACTGTGCTAGCTTGAAATGGCAATCTTCTTAGACAATCAGAATCCATAAATTTCCTCATGTATATTATTAGGCACGTAACATGCTTAATTGAATAAATCAGAATCGAGAAATTGAATGCTTAATTGAATAAAAGACAAAGCTTCTCCATTCTGATTGGCTGAGAGCACTGATATTTGAAGGTTACGTAGTGTAGGCAAAAGATAATTTCCACTGAATTACCTTTTTGATCACTGTATTCCTTTTTCCACGCATATTATTAGCTAATCCTTCGGACTCGTGCGATTTTGATAGTTTTTGAAAAACTCACTATTGCATGTGGTTTTTTTCCAAATACACTTCTACCCACTCTATTGCCTATCATTACAACTATAGCTAATAAGGTAAAACCCTGGGTTAACAATCGATTACATAGCGGGAAAAACTTTGTCACGAATCACAAAAGCTTCTCTATTTTTATATCATTAATAATTGCGATTTAAGTTTGCATAAAAAATTAAAACGCCAACCTTTACTAATTTGTGGACGTGAAATATCACTTTCCCAATCAGTTTATGTTTCCTGGCGTTTTCATTATCGTAGCCAAGCACAGAGAAGACAACTTCGTTGGATAAGTCCTTCACTTTGGAGACAATCTACAAAATTTCAAAAGCCACGCGATGATTTAAAACCCGGTAATACACTAAGCATAACCAGGGTTCATGTGCGTTCCTGGTAAACAGAAAAAAATCGAGAACTTTCCAAGGCTACTCCAGGATCAAATGTGACTTTTCCCAGCACATCACAAGCTGTCCAAAACTGCAAGCCAAACTTTACTGCACGTCTCAGCAAGTAGTTTCTTTTTAAAAGATTTTAATGTCGATCATCTAATATGGTAAATAGGTGTTCATACGTGTCCAAAAATGTACATTGAAGTCAGGGACGTGGTTAACCCATTTTGATTGAGGAGTGCCCAGCTAAATTTGCCCGAACTTTGTAAACTTTCAAAAATTGTTCGAATTTTATTTGACGCGCATTCAGGCCATATATGGTGTACCCTCATTTCATCAGCCCCAATACGTAAATTAAATATAAACTAGTAACAAAAAGGGATTTTAATCTACTTTACCTCACCAAATTTTGCCCGAACTACTATCAATATTTTGCCCGAATTACTACCTATTTTCTGTCCGAATTTCCTATTTTTTCACAAACTTTAGGGAGTGTCACCCACCCCACACTCCCAACTTCCATAAACTAAACCGCTGACGAGAGTGCTTACCGTAATCGGGAAATTCAAGACGTCATTCCACACAACCTTTCCCTTTTTCATTGGCAAGGCAACAGAAGTGCTCTTTGTCAAAGACCCAACACAAACTTTGCCATATAGCTTGTAATGGTCTGGTAGAGACTCGCCATCCAGTGTAAGATTTTGACATCCAAATGCATGTACTGATAAAACACCAACCTACAGTAACGAATACCATTTAGTTTGATTGCCATGGACTATTCTCTCTAGGTACTAACAAGATGTTGAAGCTGAGTGATTATGAAAAAGTACTGATTATACTGAAAAGACCAAAGCAACACTTGTTGATATTTCTAAAGGGATTACGCTTCAATTTCCGCACTAGTACATGTACAAAGTGCATTAACAGGGATGTCCATTTGGCTTGTAGAAACCTGAGAATGAGTACAGTACTCAGCGCAGGATCTTATATAATGCTAGTCAATTTCCAGCTAAATTTTTGGAATCAGCGTTTAAAGAGGTCTGTTAAAACGATATGCACTGAAGTTTTCATGTTTCAACCAGACTTCACATGATACATAATGCTTGATGATATTAAAATTTAATACAAGTAAGTGCCTATGATTTTTTTCAATCAACCTGAGAGCAAAGCCTGAAGATTCATATATTACTTAAACACCAAAGTCAAAGTATATAACCTACTTACCATATATCATAGTTGGTGAAGCTTAGCAAGGAGTCTTTAAATTGCCCACATGAATATATATGTATATATTTATGTATGTCAAGAAAGAAATAACCTATGCAGTATATATTTCTTTCTCATTGTTCAGACACTGATGACACAACCTTGACTTTCCTGTTCTTCCACTATGCAGTCATGGACCCAATTATTATTAATTTTAACCAGCCTCCTATACTCAAGAATTCATACAAATCAAATGATTTTTTAACTGATATTCAAACAGAAAAACTCAAAAAAAAAACAAAAAAAAAAAACACTTTAATTTTTGGTTAAAAAAGGGGAGTTAGGTGCAAATTGATAAATACATGACTTATTGTACATGTACCATCAAAATACAATTATTACATACTAAACCTGCACTTATTGCTAGCCTTGATTTAAAACCTTTTCCAAAGTAACCCTTTCCCAGAAGGATCAGTGTGGTAACAATTACTCATGCTAACCCTTATGGAAATTTCAGATAATCTTTAAAATAGTGAAAAATATATACAATTGGAACATTTCCACATATAAAATTTTCATTTCACATATGAAACACCTAAATCACATGGGAAATGAACTGGTTCAAAATTTCACATGTGAAAGCCTGGTTTATGAAACATCTATTTCACATAAATGAATGAATGAATGAATGAATGAATGAATGAATGAATGAATAAATGAAAGACTTTATTAAAGTGTCATTGATATTTAGCTTAAAGAAACTAATTGGGGACACTATTTACTCATGAAGGTACACTGTATATCTAAGCTTAAAAAGTTAAAATTAATTACAATTTTCTTACAGCAGAAAAGAAACCTTAATAGATAAATAAATAAATAAAGTAATAAATAAATAAATAAATAAGATATATGTAAGAATATAAAGTCTTATATATAAAAAGTGTATAATGTAAGAATATAAAATTTAGACTTTGTAGCGGTCTAGCAGCATATGTCACATTTGTTACACCTGTCTATCAAAAGTGTTAGGTCTTTGTTCTTGATAGAGTTTTTGAAACTCTTAACATTCGGTTTCTCCCTATCACTATAGTCTAATTTGTTCCACAGATGTTCCAAAAATTTTCCATTTCACATATGAAATGGAACATTCACATATGAAAATTAATTTCACATAGGATATTTTCATTGCACATATAGAATTGAAACATTTTGCATGTGAAATATTAATTTCATATGTGCAACTGCATGTGAAATTTTTCTAAGGGAAGGCAAGACTACTGTATTTCATTTGCTGAGAGGAGGCATCCTGCCAGGAAACAGTTAATGCCTATGCTATAACATGTAACCATTTCTCTGAACCAGGAACATTTTCACATTATCAGTGGCATTAGGTGTGATATAATTTGAGCCCTACATGTATATTACTTACAGGAGCAGCTGCACTTTGCTTGTCCTCACTTTCTTTCAGCAACAAGTCCCGGTCTGCTTCTGTCTCACCTTCTGTTCCTAAAACAAAAATTCTATAATTTTTTGCTTTTTAAATAACCACAGGATTTATAATACCAAACAGAGATGAATTGATTACTGGAAATTAATTGGTAACAGCCAATAATCAGCAGCTTTTCTGCTGATTGGTTTAACAGGTGATCAGTTGTAGGCCAATCAAAACAACAATCATATTGGCATAATCAATACATAGCAGTGGTAATTCTAGCATGAACCACAGAGGGGGCCTGAGTTACTTTAGGTAGCATATTCCATGCACAGAGTTTAGTGCAAAATTTTCTTTTGAATGAAGATGTAACAAATTTATAGAACTGCGTTCACAATAAACAAAAAAGCCAAAATCGAATTGTCAATAATCACTTTAATTAGAAATAGCGATGGCACGTGACTATCAGAGGTTCAACAGGGGGGCTGTGCTCCCTCAGGCCTCCCCTTAAAATCACCACTGATACATAGAATGTTGACTTTTCACTTTATTTGTCAGCATGAACACCATATAAATTATATAATGATTAACTAGAGGAATATTGTAGCTTTGCATCACTCAACCACAGACAAAAATTTAAAGGCCACTACATTGGATAAATTGGGAGACAAAACAAATATGCCTGGATGAGATGTTCAAGGTCATCATCAAAGGCCACTTTGCTATTGTCTCTTGCTTTCATTTATTTTTTGAAAAAGAATGTAAAACAGTTAAGGCAATAAGAATAATAGCCAACTAATAACCAGAGAAGCTGTTTTCAACTATACAGCTAAGGAAAACAAACACAAAACAATTCCCTGAAGTTCAATAATTGTTCAACCTTGAGGATGTCAAATAGACAGTAAAAGGCCTGGAGAACAACTACAATTAGTCCCTAATTTACTCAAAACAGCAGTGTTCAATTTGACCAGAATTTTCAGCACCCATGTCCTCTCTAGACTTATATAAGTTAACGGGAGTTTATGTTCCATATAATTGATAAGATATTATAAATTATTCTTTCATCATGATTTCACTGTTTTGAGTTTTGCAAATTGGAAGAAACAATTATTGATAAAGTCTTTTAACTGAAACAGCTATATACTATAATTTAGCACTTTTCTAATGTAGCATGCCACGTTAATATATGATAGTAATTGTATTTTGCTTGTCAGGCCTCTTGTGTTTAGGCTTAAGTTAAGAGCCAGGTCTGAGCACATCCTACTTGTGTTTAATCCAGTAGTTTAGCACCATTTGATTTTGCATTTTCACAAAAGCCTTCATCTAGTTGCAACTTTTTGTTCTTCCCTGTCCCATTGTTGAATTAATTTGTTGCACATGCAAATTCACAGAAAGCCATAAAGAAAGCAACTTAGGGTTGACATTAAATACAAGTAGTATCATATTACTTTTCTCAATCACAAGACCATTTTGACATGTTGCTCAACCATTTAATAAAAAATTAACAACCTTATGATATAATTTTGGCTATACAGTCAACTCTCTCAATGCAGACACCTCCATAAAGTGGACACTTCTCTAAGATGGACACAACCAGCTGGTCCTGGCCATACATAACATATTCACATTAACTCTCTATAAGACAGACACCTATCTAAGGCACACCCTTAAAGCTGGTTCCAAGGATATCTGCTTTAGAGAGTCGACTGTATACTTTGTCTTAAGTACCTGTAGCCACTAATCTATAATTTAGCACTAATTTCATCCAAATAAATCAGAATTTTAGTAAGGGTTGTTTGAGGTACTAACCAACCAGATGCACAACAATCTTTAATATAATCCCACTTTACCCTCACTAGAAATTTCGAACACTTTATGACACGTTACCACAAGTTAATAAGGAGTCATAATTAATCCTAATTGTATAAATGCAATTACAGCAGGGTGCAGTAAAGTGTAGCTACAAACAGTGCTGGTATGGTAAATCATATTAAGATAGAGGAATATCCATAGAAATCACAGAAAACTAGAAAGTGGCATCATGCTATTATATAGTGGAAAAACTGCTTCTCTGGGTATTAGTCAGCTATTATTCTCATTATTGCCTTTACAGTAGTTAAATGTTTTACTTTCTATATTTAAAAAAAAAAAACCCAAAAACAAGGGGAAAAAATCAAGTGACCTTTGAGCACAACTTTGAACTTTTCATCCTGACTTTGTTTGATGTGCCTCCCAATTTATCCTACATGGCAGTTGTCAATTTGTCATTTGTGATTATATGACATTTAGCTAAAATGTCCCCTTTAGTTAACAACGTTGAAAATAAATATGAACAATTATAAGAGATCAGCTATTTTTGCTGCGGTCCCTTAAGTGATGGCACTCTTAAAACTGGAAACCTACTTGTCCCGTTCATAAGTAAAACTGTCTGGCAATGGCCAAAGCAAAATGCTAAAGTGCACCCTTGCCCCTTAACATGTTGGTTTTTCTCTTCTCCTGGTTGGCTGTGAATTATCAGACACTGCCAGACAAGTCCAAAAGTTCTCAAACCTAATTCACCAAGCTCCGATTCTGCCTGAGAATTTTTCTAGTTAACACTTTCCTGACTGACATCAAGCTCTACATTTCACTCTCATCTGGCTTGTGCCATACCATTTTACCCTAGCTACATGTAACACCAGATATTTTTACTCATCAAAGCAAGAACTCTGCTCACAGAAGGACTAAAAACAATTTTTCTAACACTTCCCAAATTGATGAACAGCTCTTACTAAGTATTTACTCTGGCTAACTGAAATAATTTCACTCAATCATCAGTGAGAGAAATCCATGCACAAAAGGGTTAAACTGTGAGATAATCAAGCAATCTACCAAGGGAAGTATCATTGATGATATCATAACAGCTGAATGCATAATGATGTGAACTACTCTTCAGCACTCTATAACTAAATGTAAAATTTAAGCAGACATTCAGGTGAGTCACAAAATCCTCCTTTCTTTCCAAAAACATTAAAATTTTGTTAATAAAGCCAGTTTTACTGTGCCTTTGTTGCTGTGGTCATTATCAGTGTCATAACCTCTTCTGATGGGTGTCCAAACAGTGACATCACTGAGATTTATTTTATGTCACATTCCTATCCAAAACCCAACCTAAAACTTATAAATTTTTCTTGTTGGTTTTTTACCCATGCTACAGCACCTCATAGACTAAGCGGAAAAGTCTTTTCACAACATTTCTTAAAAAAGTTATTACAAGTAATAGGTTAAGATCCACTTTTACTGATGAAATGCAACACAGCTGACTCCATTCCTTCATTTTCAAATAATTATTGACAAATGTAACTAGAATAGTTTAAAAAGCTTCCATTTACTAATCTCATAAATGAGAAATCAAATTCCCACTCCCCCTCTTAATGTTGTTTCCTCATGACAGAATATGGTGCACAATTGAGAAGAGAGGATGCAATCACCCTTTTCTTGGAGTAAAGCATTGATAAGTCAAGTGGGCTGGGTGGATAGTGAATTCCATATCCATTTTGTTCAAGCAAATTTGGTAATGATTGCAGACTTCAATTCCCACCAGGTATTTCAATTATGTACTGCAAACTCAGCTTTTAAGAAGAGAAAAGAAAAATTCGGCTAACTTGGAATCTTTGTAACAGTAACAATCAAAGCATCACCTCAATGATTTCTTAAATGCATGAGATTATATGCCAGAACATAATTAACTCTAATAAACATTGCTTTGAACTTTCTTTACAGGTTTCTAAAAAATTTCCATTTTTTTAAGTTAATGAAGAGCTGTTTTGTTTGAAAAAAAAGTACATCTGGTGTGATGTTACTACAATTTTATCATCCAGTTTTGGCTGTATTGTACATTTCCAGTATATTTCTGGGGTAAAGCCCTTATGCTCAGGCATGTAACAAGAATGATTTTATCTTATCCTTTGAAAAAAGATTGTAGTAAATAAAATGATATGAATGTTATGTAAAAAAATAAAAAAATATGTCATAATGTGACATATTTTTTTCTTTTTGGCATCCCATATTTCGGAGCAATTTTTACTTTTGCTCCCCCCAGTGAAAATTCCTTAAAAAAGGTACTAATGTGATAAGCAATATGCACTCCAAAACACAAAACATGTATTGCCTGTGATGGCCAACAATGGCTATTAATACATTAAACTTAATCACAAGAAAGTTGTGTTGAAGGCTGAACATCCCCTCAGGAAGTGAAGAGATCAGTTAGTCTATTTTCGCCACAGCTGGTCGGGCTGAGGTACTATTTCTTTTGTTACTCAATTTATCGAAAGGTTATTATTGAAATACACCTTAAAAAGACAATTTAAAATGACGAAAAGGTCACTTCAAAACATTTAGTTTATCGAAACATTAAAAACTGCTGAGCGGTTGATCGACGACATTAATAATTCATAATTACAGGTAAATAGCAGAGGTACAGCGTAAGTACGTAAACCCACTTACCGAATGGACAACTATGCTCAGCCATTAATCCAAATTTTTAACAGAGCTGCATTTAAAATAAAACAGCAGGTCAACAAATATCGTTTGTACGTTAAGAAACGTTTGTCCCTGTTGTGCCACCTTCCCTGAGAAATCCACAACAGTGACCAATAAGTCACATGATCTCAACTCCTTCGATATTACAAACCCTTTACAAATCGAGAAAACGAGAAAACGCAGGCGGTATATTTGCACAGCATGCCACAAATTATGTACGTAAGTGACGTAACCACCACGAATTTCTTTATTTCTGGAAAAACGCCTTTTTTAGACTTTGCACTCAAATACAAGAAACAGGAAAGGTGTTGTTTTAATAGTTATTATTGTTCAAACCAAATTCTGAGTGAAATAATAAATGTAAAGGCTAAGGTAAAATGCAATGCAAGTTAAAATACTGTTCTGGATTAAAATTTAACATGGATCCCTGAGGGAGGGATGCCCCTCATGCAGGCTGTAAGAAATATGGTTGATGTGATCTTTCACATACAAACTTTTTACATTGAAATGACTGAATTACTAAAAATTACTAAAAACTAAAAGCTCTGTCTGAAGACAGAGAAGTGCTTTTATCTGAGTTATTGGGTTATCAGAAGTGCTTTTATCTGTTAACTTTGTAAAGCCCAGGGCTCAACCCTGTGATGAGTAAAATCATTTAGAGTTAACCAGAGTGAAATGCTAAGGTATGCCCGTATCCCTTAATGGGGTAAACTATTGCTCCATGCACAGCTTAGGTAATTGCATAGCATTACAAATTCCATGTCCTAAAAAAGCATGCACACAACCCTTGTAAGAGTAAAAATCTATAAATATGTTGTGGACATCCATTTATTGGGGTTCCACCAAACTAAGAATGCTCCCCTATGTCCATACAAGCTTAGTCACCCTTTCCTCTAAGCCTGTGTCAGTTTTGAAAATTGGAAGACTCTAACTCCTGACTGTTACTTAAAACAGGCTATTATTTAAAACATGTATTCAAGCATATTCATTGATTATAATTACCTGCCTGTTGTTTTAAGAGGATTGAGGTGACTAGACTTTTTCAAGGGTGGAGACAGCCCCCAAAAAGTGGGGGGGGGAGCTAATGCCTATCAGATGTAACTTTGTACAGAAGGCAAATAACTTGCAGAAGAGTTTTTACAGGATATTGTTCCAACGAATGTTGTAAAGCTGTATGGTTTTCATAAATTTTAGGAAGCCTTTTTGATTTTTAAATCATGCAATTGCATGTCAACATATCTTACAATAATTTTATTTTTATAAAAAAGCCTTGAAATAGAATAGAAACTCACACAAAAAACAGTGACGTAGGCTCTAAGTGTACTACAACATGCACATTTTAAATATTAAAATGTCCAAAGTACTTAATCCTTTCATCATCCAAATCCACAAATTCTTTTTCCTTTTTGTTCTTTTTCTTCTTTCCTTTTTGTTCTTTTTCTTTTTTCCTTTTTGTTCTTTTTCTTCTTTCCTTTTTGTTCTTTTCCTTCTTATCTGTTTTTCTCCAGTAGAGACCATATATTGAGCAAAGTACACTGTCTTTTTGCCATTGAGCTTTTGCTTACAAGGAAAACCATGCAAAATGTATGTTTTCTGATGGCTGGTAAATACTAGTGCAAACATTTCGGGACATATCCATGGTTGCCTCTCCACAGTTTTAGTTCTATTGATCAATTATTACACTTTAGTCAGGGGCTTTTTTTTCCACTTGATGTTACATCACATTTCCTTCAGATGTCAAGATTCATTAAATATGAAAGTACAAATTTTGGGATTTTTCGGCAGAAATGGGGGGACTCTGTCCCTGAACTTTAAAAGTGGGGGGCTCAAGCCCCCCTTGCCCCCCCCCCCCTTATATCTCTGCCCATGCTTTTGGTACCAGTTGCCTGTCTTTCCAGCAAAATATTAAGGGACAGCTTATGTCATGACATAATGATGATGATCTAACTGATCCTAAGCTATCTTTAATTCAAACCCAAACCCTAATCCTAGTTCTAAATAAATCAGTTTTAACTCAATAGTGTCAGGAGTCCACAATGTTAACTAAACATAATGTAGCCTTTGCCTATACAAATTGGAAAAAAGGATGAAAAGTGTGGATACTGGAGGTACTCATCTGGTAAACATTTTAAGGTTTTAAAATATTTTCAAGGTTTAGTAGATGGCCATTTTTCCCTGGAAACTTTTTAACTTACACTCTAAAAATTCATAGTTTTAGTAAAAGAATTAACATTAAATTTGCTCCAGGCTTTAAACTCACCAATCACCTCTTCAAAGAATGAAATTTATTGGGATTCAACTGACAATTAACCCATTCAGTGACAGACATTCCATAAAGGGTTCTCCTTCATGATCTTATTCATTTCTGATCAATAAGATCATCAGGCCCAAATAAAATTCTAATTAAGTGCATCCTTGCCCCTCTATTAACCACATTGGCACTCAGCAGTACAGCTGAAGTAAAATAAGTTAGGGGTCTAGATCAAGTCCATGTGTGCAAAATACACAAAGATATTGGGAGGTTTGGAAAAATTCTTAATCTTTAACACTTTTCAATTTACATTTCTCCAAAGGGCTTTTTAACCCTCTCCAGACTGTGGTTGGGCTGCCATTTTGAAGACCATATTTGAACAAATCTAGTTGAGCACACTTCTGAAAAGTGCAGTGTCCCGTATTGCCATTCCCTCTCCATATCTCTTACTGCAGGCCCCTAATTCATTAAGGGTTATAATTAACATACTGCTAAATAAAATAATCTGGCATTAGCCCATTAATAAAATTCCAAAGTGCATTGGGGGCCCTCAATGGGCTAATTTTGTAAAACTTTGCCCTAATATATTTAAAAGCTCCAGTCAACACTTGGTTTTGAAAATAAAAACTGCAAGTCTCCTTTTCAAAAAATGAAACTTTTATCCAAATGCTACCAGTAAAAATTAACTAAGAAACAGCCATGTATTGAATACAACTGGCATCCAGAGGAAACTAAACTTGTGGTGTGCCCTTCTCCCATTGCCAACTTGAAAACTGAAAACATGATGGTAACGACAGAATGACAATTTTCATATTCCCATGATTTTTTAACATCGAAACAGTGTGCCACCCATAGGCAGTTGTCCCCACTTGCCCCTCTCAGTAGTCTATTGCCAACGTTGCCAAGGAACTGTCTTTACGTTTCCAAGGTTTTTTACCTGGAACAAAAAGCTAGAGGCGTTTCTTTACATATGCTGCCATAGTACGTTCCCTAGTGACTGAGTACTGACTTCTTTTTAGGAAGCCATTCAAGCTCATTTTGGGGTACTGCACGAGCACAGTCCCCTTCCTCTCCTCCCCTCCGTCTTGTTCAAACGTTTACTCTTTGAAACTCCTCGTGTCAGTTTCTTATTTGTCTGCTGAATTCGCATTTTAAGAATTTTTATGTTGTCTGTAAGATGTGAGATGTTCTCCCATTGAGATCACTTCCTGATTCCGTGTTACGGTGGTAGAAGGTAGAAGTTTACGGACCATAGATAGGCCACTCTTTGAGACGACGGTTCACCGTGAAAAGGTCAGTCGATTCACCACACCATAAATGCGCAACTTAAGTCTGCACATGTGCTTTCTGAAAGTGCTTTCATATAGAGTTTTGCTAAAAGAAACCTATCTCACAGTGAAAAAGAAATCTTCTGGTCGGAGCGTTGCTATTAAAAAGTACTGAACTTCCCGGAATTACTTCCTGTCGCTAACGATGTCAAAAGATGTTGAGATGAAAGATCTCAAAGAGACAAGTGACGAGAGGAAAGATAGCTCAAATGAAGAGGTACCAAAAGAAGAACTTGAAAAACTTACTCTTGAAGGTAAGTCGCTGAAGCAGCTTGTAAGATTTCGTCTGGTCTTGTTCGAAGATAGTATTCACTACAGTGTAATCTACCTGTGTCAGAAGATATTGTTTTTCCACCACTGCAATGGTGTACCCCTTAGAGCTGTGTTTTACATTTGGGATGAATTCAAATACAGTCCATCCCACCCTATTGGGGGACTGTTCTTGAATTACCTAGTTGAGTCATTTAGGTATAGTCCCCATCAAAGTTTCATCATATATTGTGAAATCAATAATTTGAATAAGAACATGGCTGTTAACTCATTAAGGGGCAGGGCTCATTGCTTCCATGAATAAAATTGTCTGGCATTAGCCAGGGCAAAATGGTGAAGTATGCCCTTTTCCCTTAATGGGTTAAACAAGCATTATGCAATTCACAATGGCTAGGTTAGTGGGCAGGTGGAGAGCTACAATTGGTTAATTAAAAACATTTTATCTGACAGTTAAGGCTTGTTTAGGTGATATAATTGTCATATGCAATTGTTTGTCCTAATGTATCTGATTAACTCATTAGAATCTTCCAGATGTACAGTATTTCTATAATTGCTGAATAAATTAAAAGCAAGAATTGTGACAACATTATATAGCCCAATTCAAACAATCATATACGTCAATCATATTGGGTAAATGAACCATTAAGTGAAGCTAAAAACATATAAATCATTCATCATCTCTTGAAATCTGATCAATGGAATTTGTATTAATTTTTCTTAACTATACAGGAATATTTACCAATTCACTTTTTCTTTTTATTGTTCTGTAATTAGACTTCAAAGAGCATGTTAAACATGTGGAAAAAGGAGTAAACAGTAAAGAACCACATTTTATCCTCAGAGTTTTACGGTCCCTCCCTTCAACACGAAAGAAACTGAACCACTCTTTGTTAAGAAAACTCATTAGTGGATATTTTATACAAGGTTGGTGAGACATAATATCGAAAAATAATGGAAAAGAAATGTTATGGTAATTACATGTACTATTATAGGGTCTTAAAACAACTCTAGTGGTTTCAAAGACTTGCTTCATGGCAAAAAGAATGGGTTAGCAGCTGCTCATAGACAGGAAATTTAATGACATTAAATGTTACAGTAAATGTCCATTCAAAGGATTTTGATTATGTTTTCAAAACCACTTCATAATATAGCATATTGTATTGTAATGATATATATATTATGAATTATATATTTTTAGTAGAAACTTAGTCGAGTACTATTGTAAATGCTGCATTCTGATTGGCTATGGTACTCATTATCTATTCGTCGATAGATAGCGAGTAGCGAGAATGGCTTCCACTTCTTGTTTTTGTGAAGTTTCTAAAGACAAAATAAAATGCTTACTTGAAAGTGCAATCCCAGAGAAAACGAAAAATGTTCTTTTCAAAGTGTGTTTCTACTAAAACAATTAGATTATGAGATTGAGATTTCTATAAGTTGATAGTTGATAGTTGACAAGGGTGAAGCCCTTGTCAACTATCACCTCATAGAAATCTCGAGCTCATAATCTAATTGTATGTAATCATATATGTATATATATATATATATATATATACATCATCATACTGCATGATATTAAAAGCCTCCCCCCCCCAAAAAAAAGTGGCATTTAGGGGAACAAACATACAGTGTACATGTATTCTGAAAAACAAACTTTGTAAACTTAGTAGCTAGGCTATAAAACAGTGGAACTGGTATTGATATTAATACCTGTATTTAAACTTTTTATCTATGTTGAGGTCAGGTTTGACAATTTTTTCTTGTTTAATGGCTCAGATAACTAGTTTATAAGATGTTATTCATTGAAGTATGTTTCTTGCTTTATTCCTTAAAGTTGTTGCCTGATACTGGTTTTTTAAAACTAGATTCTGCAAAGCATATCATGTAATGAACATGTTTCCTGACATTACCATGCAATCAAAACTGATGCACCACATGCACAAAAATCCAGGCAAATTAGGAAATAAATTCATCAATTTTTTAAGAGATTACTGTACAATAGAATGGCTCCAATTCATTTTGGATGTATTTTTCTTGGGGGTTTTGTTTTGTATTTTTGCATAAGCAGTTCAGTTTCCTTCATTTTCCCCACCTTCATTATGCATGTGTCCTGTCAACGTGGATGCATATACATGTGCACTATTCTTGGCAATTGAATATTGGGTGAAACATTAGTGAAATGTACTGTTAATTATAGGGTCCGCACACCTTTTCATGAGTGAAACAGCATGTGTACAGTGATTCACATGCATAAATCAACTTGCACATATGAATCTCACAGGTGTTTAAATTGATCCATTATGATAAGGAAATGCCAGGAAAACAAATCATTTTATCTCACTCATCATCTTACCAAGGTTATTGTCTGCACTTTACCAGTCAATCAAAATACACTTAAAACTCCAGCAAAAGAAAAAATTTACAAACAATGCACTTTATTCAAACAGTTTATCTTTATGTTAATCATCTTCTTCACTTTCTACTTCAAAAAGATTGTGATCAGAATTGTGAAAAAATATCAGGGTCTTCAGAATGATCTGTGCTAGTTGCACTATTCTCAATGCATTGATTGTTGCCCTCTTCTAATTCCAACAGTACTATGCCAAACTTAACATAATTTCATTGAGAACTTTGGTCAAGTCATATTTTATGTCAGGTAATTTTGCTCGTAAATGATTGGCCAAACTGGTAATAGCATTGTTTCCATAGTTATTTTCATCTGTCCAGTGTTTTGGGTAAAAAAAACTCACTGTTGCACATACACTGTCCTCAGAACCTTCAGTTCTGTGGTTTAAAAGCACAGACAGATTGGCTTTTGCACTTTTTTATGCATCACTAGCTTTCAACCTGTTGCAGTTGTTCAGACTATGCATCTCTTCAAAACTGATGCAAACTAATCTCCTGTGAACAGAAATTTTTCATGATAATATGACACTGCTGAAGTCAACCAAAAAATGCTGACCTGAGCAGGATTTGAACTCACACCTTTGGAACTCAATAGCTCAACAGGTAAAGTGGTGGACTGGTATCCTAATGGTGCGAGTTCAAATCCTACTCAAGTCAACATTTTTCAGTTGACTTTAGCAATGTCAGACTATCATGAAAAGTTTCTGTTCATGTATAACTTATCTCTGAGGATGATTCTAAAATGAAAACTAATCTCCCATGTTTGGCAGCTTTTAACCCTTCCCCTCCTTTCAAAATATCCTGTGAGAGAGAAAACATCCCCTCACTTTACTGTCAGCCTAAAATGCTAAAATGAGCTATAGATAACTGTTCAAAAATTCATCAACGGTGTCAGCAGAGTTCTCTCACTCCAACAAAGGAAGTGCAGTTGTCAGTATCACCTCATAGGCAAGGGGGCTAAGAACACATGAAGATGACCTTTCAGACATGTGACAAATAGCATGAGCAGTTTGGTTTGCATTTGTGCCAATGCATATGCATGTGATCGCACATGTCAAACAAAAAGGCCTGGGTCCAATTTAGTGATTGAAGGCAGCTTTTCAACTTGATTTGAAAATAAAATTCCACACACATCCCACTAAAAAAAATTTTTCAATAATAATGGTTCTGATCACAATCTTTTAGATCAAGCCTGTTGCAAACCATTCATGCTTAAAACAAATGAGGTTCTGTTACAGTACATTTTGTGATACTTTGTTCTTTGTTTGTTTTATTGACGTTTTATGGGAAAATGTCAATACAGAAAGGTGAGATTTCACCAAGCAGTATTTAGGTGAGACTTTTTACTGAGCTTTTAAATAGGACTTTGCAAAATAATTCATTGAGAGGAACTTTTTTGGTATATGGAGTGTTAGTGGCTATCAGCAGACCACTAATGCAAAAGACAACCGAGGACATGACTGGCTAGATGTGTAATTTATTGGACAACAAGTTGTGCTGTCACTAGACAAGTTGTGTGATGCTTGTTATCCAGTGCTACTGTCAAAGTAATGCATTAAAGTTGCAGTTTTGTAAGGTGTAAAGTTGATTCTATCAACTAGTTTTAAGCAATGCATGTTCTTCCAAAAATTGTTTTGTGTAACATAAAATTAGCTTAAAGAATTATTTTTGTGATGATCATGGTATTAACAAAGCAGCATGGTCATCATTTCACTGTTAGCCATCTTAGCACCATTAGAAACTGACATTGCTAAATAAGCTTTGCAGTTTCAGAAAAATCACTTCACAGATTTTTGCAATTTTCAAAATCACTTTGCAATTTGCAAAACACTAATTCAGACCTGATGCTAATGTGGATGGTACATGTATGCAGGTAATGGGCTCATTACTGCTGCTTGATTTTCAAAAGCTGTAGTTTCAGTTTGATTGTTAATATATTGTTGTCAAAACAATGGCTACAGTGGGAAAAATGCCCCATCTGAACCAGCATAATTTACCATGAACACTGGAACCCATATATATGTATGAAACCAGGATAAATAAGCACAAATATGCTCAGCCTAAGGTGATACACAGCATAGCTCTATTCATCACATGAAAACTTTTCAACTTGATTTTCTCATTAAGTACAGATTTGTTTAGGATGCAATATGATAACCTCAAAAGGAGTTCAAGCTGTATTTGATTTTTGATATCAAAACACTTCAAAGTTGGATAAAAAGCTTGGCCAAGCCTTGTTTTTCAACTGATGTGTAGTTATTTTGATACCAGATCAAACACCATAATTACTTTGTAATTATTTTTGCATATTTTTTATTAATTTTTTTTGTGTGAACAGCACCCTCAGCAAAGAATGAACTCCTCAAATTTCTTGATGAGGTAAGTTGCTGTTAAGCAGAAATGGAGCAAATTTACAAGTTTAACACCTGGGGCTCATCCCTCTGACAAGTACATGTAAAATTGTCTGGCATTTGCCAGTTAGGGTAAAATAGTGGTGTTTAACCCTTTGATGCTGATGGCTCATCCCTGTGTCAAGTAAATTTGTCTGGCATCATCCAGAGTAAAATAATAAAGTGCACCCTTTGTCTCTTAATGGGTTACCATTAAGATGGCCACTGTGATATTCAGACATTTGCAAAGGGCTAATTGCTGTAGCACTCTACCATGAGTATACCTGTTAGCTGATGGATTCAACTGTATTTGTGGGTTTTAATTACTGAATATTTTCAACTTGAACTGACTTTCCTTGCAATCTCTAAATGCTGAAAAGATTCAACATGTACAATTCACATTCACTGTTGGTCTTTCATATTCATGGAAGAGTCAGAAGTTGTTTAACTCTTTCCAGATAAGAGCTCTTACTTTGATGAGTAAAATCATGTGACATTAGCCAGAACTTGGTCATGTGACCTGGATCAGTCATGTTGCACAAGGAAGTAAGGGTCCTAGATCTGTGTACATTAAGGAATATTTGATACAAAGTTACAACCTAGTGAAAACTGACCTTAAATCTGATTGTGTGGCAGCATACAATATATTTGATTTTATAATATGTGCTCTTTCTAGTTTGTTTTTTTTTTTTGTTCTTTTATTATTTTTTTTATGTTTTTATTTTAAGTAATATATTTCTTGTCAATATGGTATAATTAACACTAGACACCACATTGAACTTGACTAATCAAATAGCATTATCTGTGAATCAAACAGAAATACCAGCAAGTGTGAAAGCAAAAGCACCAATATAAACCTGCCTGCACATCTCTGCTATAAACAGATATGAAGGCTAGTACAATGATATACTGTACATCATGCCATGTATAGTAACTTAAGCCAGTCACCAAGCAAAGTTTGCTCTGGTAGATAAGCCACAGGTGTATGCTGCACAGTTGCATACAAACTGTTAGGTTGTTTCTGAGCAGTACTGTTGTGTTGCCACAAAATGCAAGCCATGAGAAACATTGGTTAATTATACTGTAACCCGTTTAAAAAAATATACAACTCTGTCCGTTCTAATGACTTTGGAATAATGATAAGGATTTTGGAATAAAATTGAAATATTACCATTTCTTATTTATCTTGTTCATTTTAACTCAAATCTTAGGTTTCCAGGATGCTACTGTTCAGAGTTTGTTTCATTTTGTATTTCCTTAAATTGTCGGCTGGTAATGGTTTCTAATGACTCAGAGGTAGCCTATTATCATTGCATGCCACTAAAGAGTGGATTGAACAAAGATGACTGGGTTCTGGATGTGGAAACCCCCAGAATGTTTTTTCCAGGAAGCTTACATTTCACTCTCAGGAAATACTGTGCCCTTGTTCACAAAGTGGGTATTTGGTCATTTAGCAAACCGTGAACAGACAATAAAATGGTGGTGATATTGCAAGAATCTTTCTCTAAAACGTTTGTTTACTATTCTCAGAAATTTTACCTTCCGACTGTTCGAACTGGAAAACCAATCTTTGGGAGTGGTGGGAGGACGGATCCCCCATCATGCCACCATTGAAGTAGTTACCTCTTAATTATTTGATAAGTCTAAAATGTTGCGTCATCGCGTTTGCAGCACATGGAAATAGATGTCTCTACTCCTTACCGTCCACGAACTGGGAAGGCTGCTTCAACACCTGTTTTACCTGAAGTAGAATTTTACTTTCACCTTCTCGTTGTTATCCATCTGATTGATACTAAAGCATATGATCAGGTAAAGTTTCCTCACTATTATATTTTATGGTAACTGCAAGTATTTTATTGAACGGAAACTGTTTGTTCAGACTAACATCTTTGTGAGCGTTGGATATCTGCCACCTTTTAAAAGCGAAACAGTATATCACAAGCAAAGAAACAAGAAAATGGTCCCAGTGCATTTCTCTAATTGTAGTTTTAGGGTTTAGGGGGAAGTAAGCCTAGCCCTACCTCTAGCCTTAACCCTAAAAGCTATGATTGGGAAAGGATGCTGGAACTATTTTCTGGTTTTGGTCGTTGTTACATAATGCCCTCTAGAGCCATGGAACCCAGGGATACTTAGGGGACGTTTCCCCCACTTTTCCAAAATGAGTAAAAGTATCCAGTTTGTTGGAGTGAAAATATCCTTCTCTTGACTCTGAACTCGCCTGTTTGCTGGAAAGACGGTCTCCTTTCAGCGGAACAAAAACAGTGTTGTAGAAGGAAAGAATGAGTATAAAGTGACACAATCGCATCAAACCGGATGGTATTATTAGAGAAATTGCCTGTGAAATTTTGAAAATTTATTTTATCGTCATTGGTTGGCTTTAAACAATGCTCATTTTACACCCTAATTAAAGCTGATTTCATATACTGTAAATTCATGAATGGCACATCCCAGCTTGGAATTCCAAAGTGTTTTCCATAACTTTTTTTTTTAAATCATCAAGAAGCACTTTCAGGCGGTGGCTCACGAGTTTTAAAGAGCTTCCGCTGCCCTTAATGCTCTCCCTTTCGAAAGGTCACCAGTTCACCCCCACGTATATACAATTAAATACTCATTGAGAATTTGATTATTTGGTCACAACGACCACGAGGTAACAGTTGACCTTGCTGGGTGAAGCCCGAGTGTCAATTCATTAAGATTTTAGAGGAAATAGCCTGATTGTTTTAATAGAAATAAAAATATTTATTTTTGAAAATAAATTGCGAAAAACTGGCTCTGAGCATTTGGTGAAAAAATAGTCTTTATGGCTTTCCTCGCCGCTATTAGATATCTTTCCGTAATTAGATAAGTAGTCTAGCCAATCAGGTTCCAGTATTTGCATTAGTCCAGGGTAAGTTTCAAGGCCGTCGGGGCTGGGGTGGCCATGACCACCCCACTTTTTAAACGTTTTGACAATTTTTTTATTTAAATATTCTTGTGAATGTATGTAAAAAGGCGTGCGTCAACGTCCACGAAGGTGTGTCTTAGGTGTGCAAACTAGTGAAGCAGGTACTAATTCTGGAAATGAGAAGTTTTTTACCGCTTTCAGGAGTTAAAAAATTAGCGTACGGACGTACTATTGTGCGTCGAAGTTAGCCTGGAGTTCACCAAATATCTAGAAAGACGTACGATGTCGTTCAGCACCTTTGTACTTCCTTCAGAGACGACGAAAAATGAACATTCACCGTGGATTACCGTATTTGATTTTGAGGTTTGGCTGAGATTGTTTACGGGAGAAGACGCAGCGTTCGGCTACGTGGAAATCGAAAGTCTCGCTGATTACTACCGTGAACATGGCTTCTTAAAAGATGACGAAGCCTCTGCAATCCTTTTAGAATAGCCTTTACTCCGTAGTCGAACTCTTCCACTTCGCACACAAGGTTTACTGGATGTCTACCGCCACCTCATGTTGTAGAATGACGACGAAACATCCTAATAGTCAAGCTCATGACCACTATATCTCCTAGCACTGCTACCTGTGAACGGGGTTTTTCTGCAACGAATCGAAAAAAAAAACCCAGTTTGTGTACATCGCTCAGTGATGCAAGGATTCAAGATATTTTGCGTATTTGTATAAATGGAGTCTCCCTCGATGAGTTTGATAGCAAATCAGCTATTGATCAGTGGTTGTCGGTGGCAAAGAAACGCCATTTAAAAGGACATAAGTTGATAGGTCCTCGAGGGCCACAGAAGAGCCTGGTCAAAGGAGAAACTTAATTCGACAAGTGAAGATGATGTAGAGGAGGAAATATTAAACGAACTTGTTACGTTAGATTAATAATACAAATGGTATTTAATAAATATACTAATTTTTACCTTGGAAACTGGTTTAGAAATCGTACTTCAACATCGATGCAGCGTACGCCAGCTTACCTACTGAACGTACGATCTCGCACTCTCTCTCTCTCTGATGCCATTGATTGCCTCATCCTCGTTGATATCGCCAATGAGTTTACTTGCGGTAGCGACCACAAGAAGAATGTCTTTGGTGCAGAGTTCAAGCCCTCAGATCGGCTATGAATATGTTTTGTTCGTGTGATTTTCTAAAAACACTCGCGTGTTTGGATCACAGTATCCAAACACGGGAATCACGGGAATTTGGTATTTCTTAATTCCAAACAAGGAGGAAAATGAGTATTCCCATCGATTTGGCGCCTGTTTGTCATCCATGGATTTGATTATGTAGATAAGGGAGTGTGATCTTTATCACTAATGATTTTTCATTGGGTATCAAAATGTATGCATGCGATGTGATATGCGTTCATAGATTATCTACTATAATTCGCGAATTATTTAGTTTGAGAAGACACACGTCATAAACTTAGTCTGCTGAATTATTTGTTTCTTTTTAGGCATTAAGATGTTCCAACTTACTTCTACAAAAGTCAGAACTTCACAACAGGAGGACGTTAGATTTGATATTAGCAAAATGTTTTTTTTATCACTCCAGAGCATATGAGCTTGTAGACCGTCTGGACGAAGTCAGAAGGTAAAAGTTGTACTGATGTAGTTATGATCGTTACGTTCATCATTTATATATTATAAAGACTATGTATTATAAAATATGTTTCCTGTTACGCACGCAGTGACTGGTCAGTTACCTTGTGTATATCAGGCTATGCAAACATAGTTATGACATCATAGCGCTGCTTGACGCCAGAATTTGTCCTTGGCCAGATTGGGAAGCTCTGATTGGTTTACGAACTAATAAAGACAACTTACCATTCGATATTGAAAATAAATTTCGTTGTCCGCAATTATAATTGCTTAGCTCTTTGCTTACTTTATAAAAGAAAGAGAAATTGTTTTGTTGTGTTTATATAGCCTGATACAAACACGAGGTGAAGGTTGGGTAAACTCTCAAGCGACTTTGTAAGCCATTGAGTTCTCGAGTTCTCCTAACCTTCTCCTCGTGTTTGCAACAGGCTATATAGACACGGCTTCTAGGTTCTATTTCTTAATTCGAACTGCTGCTTGTATAACACAGCAAGTGTTCGAATTCGAAATTCGAAATGTGCTTTTAAAATTTTGGTTAAAGTTGTGGTAGACGAGATTCAAAATCCCTTTTAAAAGCAGTGAGACAGTTATCCTTTATGGTGTTGGAAATATTATTGCCCAGCAAATGATTTTCAGAAAAGCCATAGTGAATAAACACACCGAGAAAGACAGCAAAGAAATATTTAATTAACTGACGTTTCGTTGTGTAGCTTACATCTTCATTCTACTCTGAAGATGTTGTAAGCTACACAACGAAAGGTCAGTTAATTAAATATTTCTGTGCTATCTTTCTCTGTGTGTTTATTCAGTATAGCTTTTTTGAAAATCATTTGCTGGGCATTAATATTTCTAACACGACTAGTTTTCCTTTATGTCGTAGCATGTAATTGAGGGGAATAAATTATTAATTCACATATGAATTCATCTGCCGTTCGGCTTCATTATGTCACCGATTCGGGCTGTTTGGGACAATGGGTTAACTGGTAAAGATAGTATCTTCGTGTCTCGTAGTTCGATTGCATGCCGTTGCAAACACGTGAACATAAAACCAGCTGATTGACAATAATGTTTTGGATATCGGAGTTAGGAGATGTTCGAGGATGATTGCTGGACGTTCATCAAGCTCAAACGTCAGAAAAAGTATTTCTGAGCCCCAATACGGGGATTGAACCCGTATTCTCATTTTAAAACATCAGCACATATGTCGTACTTGCACCTTAGCTCGCCATCTCAGTTATGGTATGTAGCTGAATGAGCGTCTCACCGGTCATCAAAAGGTTGTGGCCTTCTTTGATTACTGCTGCGAAGTATGGGACTCTGTTGGTATAACACTGACAAATAAGTTGCAAACACTTCAGAATAGAACTGCAAGAGTCATACCGGGCTTTAAGAATGAACGCGGCCGATCTGAAGTGGCTTTAACTGAACTTGGGTGGAAAACCCTAAATGAACGTAGAAAGCCAGACTTATGTACAAAATTACGCATGACATACAGGGGGTTGTCAAAAAAAAAGAGCCCCCAGAGGAAACACGTTGTAAATAATACTTAATGCAAAATTGTCCCACAATTTTTGTGGAGATGTTTTTATTTTAAAAAGCTGGATGTCAGTGTGACAAAGTGTGAAGAAAGATGGGAAATTAGAAAGAACAAAGTGTGGAAAAGGTAAAGAAGAAATTTGGAAGAAATCAACAAATTCTTGGTTATATTCGTACTGGATGGAGTGCTAAGAAGATTGCTGCTGAGTTTTCTTTAAGCTATTCGTGGGCCAAGAAACTTTGTCGGCGACTAAAGAACAGAGACAACGGCGAAAGGAAACCTGGCTCTGGTAGACCACGCAAGACAACGCCTCGAGAAGATTGTTATCTGGTCGGAGAAGCTTTAAATGCACGAGACTCTGCAGAGGTCTGCCCAACGGTTGGTGATCTGGCCAATGCGCTAAGGGGGCGCTCATCAACTAAAATTTCGACAGCAACCGTTCAACGACGTCTCCGGGAACGGAATATAAAGAAGTGTGCCAAAACAAAGAAGCCATTTGTAAGCGCTGTTAATCGCCGTAAGCGTGTTGAATTTGCTCGGCGACATCGTGACTGGACCATAAGAGAATGTAAAAAAGGTTTTTTGGTCTGACGAATCACCCTATTGCATCCGAGGTCAAACCCGTCAGTATGTTTGGCGTACTCCCCAAGAAAAGAATTCTCCTCGATGCTTACGGGGCACCGTTAAACATCAGAAGAAAATAATGGTGTGGGGTTGTTTCTCGTGGTATGGAGTTGGTGCTCTGTATCACATTAAAGGAATACTAAATAAGGAAAAATACAGACAAATCCTAATTCATGAAATGCGTCCGTCAGCTCGAAGACTTCATGGGGATGCCTTTGTTTTCCAACATGACAATGGCCCTAAACACACGTCACTCCTTGTCAAAAATTATCTGCAAAACCAGCAAATAGAAGTTCTCCCCTGGCCACCCCAAAGTCCAGATTTGAATCCCATTGAGAACCTGTGGTCAGAGCTTAATCGTCAAACCGAACGAAGAAGTTGTAACAGCGAAGACGAACTATTCAAACAGTTAAAAGAGCAGTAGGAGAAATTGCGCCAAGAAGATGTGAAAAAGTTATTAAAAGCCGTGGTACCCCCATTGACTATTAAATGGCTGGGGGTTTTTGTTGACGTTTATTGATATTTAAATAAAATAATAAAGCAATTGTTTAGTGTTTAGAGTATTAAACACTGTTTAGTGTAAAATTCATGTAAACCGTCATTTCAGAATCATTCCACAACAAATATTATCTAAAAACGTGGTTTCTAATGGGGGGCTCTTTTTTTGACAACCCCCTGTAGCTCCAATACGACTCGCTGACATCTTTAGTATGTCATCCGCTTCCCAACATGACAATTTGCGAAATTCGGACATGAAGCTTTATTTGTCCAAGCCGAAAACAGACTACTTGAAAAAACGTCTCAGTTATAGCGGAACAAATCTTTGGAACAATCTATCGAGTGAGACGAAAAATGCAGTGTCTTTAAATTTATTTAATACTCTTATTTCCGAAACTAGCCTGAGGTAACTTTTCAAAATCACATTTCATTTTTTTTTTTTATCTGATTTCCTTAATTTTCTTGATATTACTTGTAAATATTGTTCATATTTGTAAATAGTTTGTTATTTATCACGCCCCCTTGGAAACCAACAACTGTGTGTTAAAGGGGTTAGCGTGACGAAATAAAGATTTTACCTACTTTGCCTACCCCGCCTGGGGCTCAGAAATCGTTTTTCTGAGATCAGGGCTTAACAAACGTCCAGCGATCATCCATAAAGCCAGCTGTTCACCTTTTCTTTTTACATGTATTTAAAACGAGGCCTGGCGCGTAATATTGCTGATGAAAATTAGACTTAATTCTGAGCAAATGGAAATTTATGTATGAAAAGTTTAGCTTCAGAGCTCGTCTCAACCCTTTCCGGCACGTACCCGACTTTTTAATCTTACTCTGGCTAACACCAGACGATTTTACTCGTCAAGAGAAGACGTCTTGGACAGGAAAGGGGTAAAAACTATCTCCTTAATGCAGACGAATAAGGTGATTTGGAAACCACCTGTTCTATTTTAACGTGTGTACGACGGTCAACAGTAGCGTAACATACAAGTTATTTACCATACCTACCATACCTTACATTTCAATTACATTTATACAAACAGTTTGCGACAGTTAGCGATAAGTAAACTAGCTGTAGAAAGCTAAATCAGCTTGTGACTGTTTGCGCCAAGATATAAACTCTGTCCCAAAGATAGCTCCGGAGTAATATTCAACAATTAATTGCGGTAAGACTGGGAGAAAACGTCCACTCTCATGTTATTTAATATAGCATTTACAAAACGTGATATGCTTCCGGCGCCATACCAAGTGGGGGAGGCACTGGGGTGCAACATTTTATAGAGCGACATTTTTGGATACAAAGATTCGAACTTTTTGATTATTTTTCTAGATTCAGAAAAATATTTTTCAAAATTGCAGTGAAAAATAAATTAATGTCTTGATTTCTCGTCGTTATTGACGACCTTGCAGCTGTGAAGGCATGGAAGTGTCGGCTTTAAATTTTCAATTACATTTTGTGATAAAAAGCAATAAAGCACAAAAAAACACTTGCTTCTACAGAAGTACTTCGTTCGGTTGTATACCGGTAGTACCGGTATACAATTATAATATAAGGAACTTGGGGTGCGTTAGAGAGGACCGTGGGGGGGAGGCGCCTTTAACAGAATTTGCCCCGGGAGAATTACCACCTTGGTACAGCTCTGTGTGCTTCACATCTTGCAAATTGTGATGCCATCTTGCAAGTTGATGGCATCGCCTAATATTTTATTTCGCAAATAGTCAGTGTCCTAATCAACGTTATATCATTATACTTTTATGGTGTCTGCTGGTAAAAGTCAGCTTATTTGTCATAAAACAACGTATGTGACCAAAGTTGTTCTCTACTACGTTTTGCACTACAATAAGTAACAAATAAAAATCACTTGCTTTTTGAACACGAAATTTTGACGGTCAATTTGTGAGAAGTAGGTGTTTCCATGATGAAAACTGACAGTTCTTCCATATTTTCATTTGTAAAAAAGCAGAAGGCAAAACCTCATGGTGGGAAAACAATCACATTATAAATACTGGATCGTTTGCTTAAAATAATTCAATTGCATGAAATCTCCAACTTTAACTTGTTGTGTAATTGACATCGACATCTGTATGGTGTTTAATATTGTAATAGAATCATGCTCAGGGTAACATGAACAGAGTATTTAGTAAATTGAATATTTAAATATTTCATTGAATAATTCATGAAATATTGTGTTCATGTTACCCTGAGAATGATTCTGAAATGGAGTCGAAACACTGCACATGCTCACGGATATCGAGCGTTAAGTTGTCTCTAGAGTCTCTCGTGCACTTACATTGGAGAAAACGAGCATACTGTTCCTAGTTGACTCGATAGCTCATTTGGTAAAACAGCGGTCCGTCGGGTAACCCGAAGACGGGAGTTCGAATCCCGCTCTAGTAAACTTTTCTAGTTGACTTCAGCAGTGTAGGTCAATTCATGAAATATTCTATACTATAATAGCCTTTTATTTATCGGACAATGTTGGTGTCGTGATGTGCTGATGCTAACGAGATATCTTCTGGTCACTTTTACAGTTTCTTCCACTCAAAATTAAGGACAGCCACATTAAGACACAATATTGAAGGACAGGTAAATATACTTACATTGCTACTTACCAGGAGGCATACACGTTAATTTTGTCCCAGATCCGTCTTCCGTGACATCCAGACACATTATTCCTAACTTTTACTAATATCTGTGTTTTCTTTTAGGCAACCCTTCTTAATCTTTTACTCCGAAATTACCTTCATTACAATTTATATGATCAGGTACAGAGACGTTTTCTTGTTTTAATTTTGCTTTTTCGAACATTTGGCGTAAGCACTTAACCTGAAGGTATATTCCACTTAGTCAGCTTTTTATTTTGGGACAGAGCCAGCGCTTTGACCCATGTATTTCGGCAAAGTGTTAACGTGTTAACTTGTGTGGGCGCACATGTTCAGCGGAACAAGTTGAACAAAAGTTCATGTAATTACTTGAAACGATAAAATGATCGCCTTATAACTGGTAGTTTTTTTAAACCTGTGGGCGCGCACTTCGATTGGAAACGGCGATGTCGTTAAAATGTGACGTAGCGAAACCTTGAAAATATAAGGATATGGGTAAGTTAATAAGTAATTATTGGATGAGGCTGAGCATGATATCAAGAATTATCCAGACCCAGCGATACATGCAAGAAAAGATTTGTAGTAAAAAGACTTGTGCGATTAACTTTCCAAACTGCTGCAGGCCATTTTTGCTGTTTTGTATTATTCGTAGCCTTGAGGTGGTCACGTCATCAACGACCAATAATTTTTCTTTTTTTGGACAGCTCCGTCGAATATAATTCGGCGGAAATGTCACGGTTTCCTGATGTTGAGAATTAATTAGTAAATGTTGACCAATAAGAAACAAGAATGATGTTTGAATGTGTAATAATATTCTTTGAATATTAAAGCAAGTTTGAAAGTGAACATGGCCAGTCTAACAACGTTCAGTGGTTTTTCTGGTGAAAACGTTACCGCAGGTGATCGAGACAAATTGTTTCGGGAAATACTCCTCAATACTTACGCACAAGAAGTGGCCTACATGACTCACAAATTGGTAGACGAAAACTATGAAGACCGTGCCATAGATTACTCGTCTCAAAGACAACACGATTGTTTGACGATGACAAATAATGAACGAGTGTGGTTGTGGTAGTATTTAGAATGTGCTGTGCAAAAAGTATCGGAGGCTAATGTAGTTAAAGTAAAGTAAAGTGCTTTTATTTATACTGGATAACCCTATCAGCTATCTGAGCTGCTCTCCCTAGAGGTCCAGTAAGGACCTACCCTCATGGGTCCAGTGTTATGACAGGAGGAAACCGGAGTACCCGGAGAAAACCTGCGATGCTTGGTAGAGTCAAACTGGGTAACACTCTTCTCACATGTCACCAAGGTAACTTTAATCAGATTACTGCAAGCGGCCGGAATCCAACCCTAGTCACAGTGGTGAGAGACACGTGCACTACCACTGTGCCACCAGCACCCCTATTTAAGTCGTGTGTTAACTGAGGGACGTTCGACCACGTGTTGAGGGGCTGAAATTGCTTAAGTAACCATGTCGAGACGGAGAACAATATTACTGCAAAAGCGAACTCTTGAAGTCACAGACACGTAGAACAACCGCAGGATATGTAGGTAGTAAATGAGAACAACTGGCAACAATATTTCGTTTCAATTTTTTTAATATCTACTTATCTGTGAAAGTAAAAATGTATGTACTGAGTCTTTTCATTATGCAACGGAGAAGATATATGTACATGTGCGATATCTATATAGAAACGTACTCACACACATACAGTATGAGAGAATTTTAACTGGTTATTGTGGCAAGACTTATTTTTGATTGTGTATTTGTACTTGAAACACAGATGTACGTTTGTAGCCATTTCTGGGTTCCTGATAGATAAGAAAAAGAGAGATACGTTAAACATGTTTCACTTTCGTTTTTGGCTTCCAGAATTACAAGTATACTTACCTGCAGCTTGGGCAGCAGAGTGCCCGGTCGAGCGTACTGGAATCAGTGACGTGCATGAACTGCATGCTTTTAAGTGTTTTTAATAAGTAGAATATATATGTGTGTATAAATATATATATTTTTGTGTATAAATATATATATAAATATATATATATATATATATATATATAAATATATATATATATATTTAACACAAGTATCGATTATAAAGAAAATGGTGTGACAAAAAGATCAATGTAGAAGAACCACTCGTTCATTTTCAACCATTTCAATAACCACTTTTTCCTTTGAAACGAACGAGTGGTTATTCTACATTGATCTTCTTTTTGTCATACCATATACAGTGGAACCCCGCCTTACGACCACCCCGTTAATACGACCACTTTTTTTTTCCCCGAATAAGAGCTAACTTTTTTTCTTATCTGAAAACCTCGTTAATACGACCACCTCGTTAATACGACCAACGACCATATTTTGATGTCCCCTACTGTTCAATACGACCACTGAACGTGTTGAGTAATGCCATTTTTGATATCAAATTCCCGACATGACTCCTTCGACGTTACCGGCGGAAATACGAGTGTATGCACGCGCAGGTTATGAAAAGCGCCGAATCTGTCATCGATCCATATTTCACACTTTTTCTAATTTAATCAGTGCAAAATTTTCTCACATGTCTTGACGATTTTCCTGATTTATTACCTTTTGTCCGAACACGCTTCGCAGCTTTGTGTATAAGCACTTTTACCAGTCATCATGTCTTCAAATTGTAAGCGAAAACGGCAGGAACTTGACTTACAAAAACGTTACGAAGTCGTGATATTTAAGCAAAAGAACCCTTTTGCCAGCGCAAAAAAAATTGCAGAGCACTTTAATTGTGGGAAAACCCAGATTCAAAGCATCTTATTAAAGACTATGAGGCCAATGTTACGAGCACTATCAAACGGTCAAGAGGTGCCCAGCATGAAGATATCGACAACGCTTTACTCGACTGGTTTCGAAAAGCAAGATCAAAAAACATTCCAATTACAGGACCAATGCTTCAAGAAAAGGCTACAAAAATAGCAGAAGTTCTAGAAGTTCCACAAGAGAAATTCAAGGCTTCGAACGGATGGCTGGATCGTTTTAAAAAGAGGTGTGGCATCAGGGCAAAGGTCATTTCAGGAGAATCAGGGGATGTTAGAGAAGAAACAGTAGATTCGTGGAAGGAAAGACTCCCGGAAATTTTGGAAGGACGAGAACCTCGCGATATCTGGAATATGGATGAAACAGGTCAGTTTTTCAGAGACCTTCCAAACAAATCACTGGTCGAAGTTTCCCAGAATTGCACCGGCGGAAAAAAGTCAAAGCATAGGATTACTTGTGCGTTCTTTGTCAACGCTAGTGGTGGAAAAGAAAAGCCAATCGTAATTGGAAAATCAGCAAGACCAAGATGTTTTAAAGGCATCAGAGATTTGGATAACTTACCGTGCCAATATTTCAACCAACCAAAAGCCTGGATGGAAGGTAGCATCATGATGGAAATTCTATCAAAACTCAATCGGAGACTGAGACGAGAAAACAGAAGAATTCTCTTGTTTATGGACAATGCCCCTTGCCACCCTGAAGACCTGGATGAAATGTATGAGCAAATCAAAATCGTCTTCTTGCCCAAAAACACTACATCACGACTGCAGCCACTTGATCTCGGTATTATTCAAGCTTTTAAGCTCCAATATTATAAACGCCTGCTTACACACGTTGTCAGTAAAGTGGATGAGTGTATTTCTGCGTCGGAAGTATGTAAATCTGTTGATATTCTTCAGGCAATTAGATGGACGGCCATAGCGTGGAATGAAGTTTCCGAAACAACAGTTGTCAAGTGTTTCATCAAGGTAGGTATCTTGGATTCCGAAGGAAACACGAATACAGTAGATTCCAGTGACAATGACGTTGATCCATTTGCAGATCTTGAAAGCGAACTTGTTGCAGTTCAAGTCTTGGCAAATGAAACCAATGAAGACAATACAGTTTCATTGAGACAAGTGGTAGATGGATGTCTTGATGCACCATTTTGTCAAGAATTTCCAAAAAATTGGGAAGACAGCTTTTTTCGGCAAGTGGGATGTGAACAAATCGATTCAACCACTGCAAGCGAAGAAAATCACGAGGACAGTAATGATGAGGTTGAAGAGCTCCCGGCAGCGCCAAAACTATCCTCGTATCGAGCGGCAATATCCTCAATGCAGGATGCTTTGGATTTTCTCGAGCAGAAAAGAAATTCAAAAACGGCAAATGAGCTCGCCAGGGTAATCTGCCAAGTTCAAACCGATTGGCTTGAGTGTCGGAAAAACCAACGGAAGCTTACAGATTTTTTTAAACCTAAAGAAATTTAAATAACTAATGTAGGGGCCTATTATCAAGGTTATTCATTTCATTTGGCTAATTTTGTTGAGTTGTGTTCAGTTAATAAAATTTATTTGTGGGTTATTTTGTGGTTTTAGCGTTATGCTAATTGAAATCTGACTCCGTTTGCCATGACGTCATTTAAAAAAACATTTGTTACGTATCTGATCCACCCCCGTTAATACGACCACCCCGTTAATACGACCAAATTTTTTCGGCCCAACGGTGGTCGTATTAACGGGGTTCCACTGTATCTATATATATATATGTATATATATATATATATATATATATATATATATATATATATATATTTATATACCAAATATATGTGTATATATATATATATATATTTGTAATATGAATTGGCGCAATATTTTGATAATTAACACCACAGTTCTGATTGAAAACGTTACTTGCAACATGTTTCGGAATGTGCTTGATGAAGGAATAAGCACATTCCGAAACGTGTCGCAAATAAGGTTTTCAAATCATGACGGGACGACATGTTTTCCGTTCGAATTGGCTCTCAAAGTAAGCAGGTTTATGTTGAATGTCGATGGGAAAATAATTTTCAGAGAAGAGCTTCGGTAAACCCCATAAAAAAGTTTTGATGTTTTAAAGAGTCTAAAAGGTTTCACCCGCAATTTGACTTCCATAGCGGTTAGCACGAAACTTGACACATTAGAAATATTTTGGGTTAACAAATTGCAACCTTGATCACCTGCTGTAGTGAGAAACTTTCCTTCTTTACGTACATCTTTAGGCAGACAAACTTGTGACAAAATCGTCATTCCCCGATGCAGCATCAAACAGTGAATGGGCGAGGTACTTGTACTATACGGGTGAGTGTCGTGGATCGGATTATTTAGTTTCTACTGTTATTATACGTCCGTGAAAAGACCGTTTTCCACAAGCCGTTTGTTTTGTGCTATACTTTTTGCAGTATACCATAGTCCGTTGTTTAATCTCCTCCGCGAGCTGACCTGCAATTTTGTGCCAGAATCAAAAGCTGGTGGTTTAAAATGTTAAACATGAAGTGTTAAAGTAGTGCTCTGCAAAAAATACGACAAAACTAGATAACTGATGTTTATTCGGATGATTGTTCGGAGCAAAATGTGAGAAATAAGCACAGTGGGTATTTTATGTTCGGAAACGGTGAGAGATAAATGTAGTCGATGCGACGAAAATATCTGCTTTGAACATGAGATATTTTGTGAGAAAAATATTTTATTGCCGTTATTACTACGTCTAAGAAGGCAGAAGTCAAGTGTGAACAAACATTCTGGGTTTGACAAGTTTATTCTAAGCGTCAGCGGAAAAGGAAGGTTAACTTCTAATACCAGATTTGATATAGTATGATCCTAAGTTAGTGCTGCTCCCATCGGTTCATATCCGTAATCGATTAATCGCTGTCAACAATCGATTAATATCGATTAATCGTATTGAATAAATTAAATCATGACACGTCCGCAGTGGTTTGTCCCTTCAAAGAAAGGGGTGTGTTTTAATGTTCTTAAAGTTCCAAAATTTTCCAGTAGAAAAACTGAAGAAAAAAACGTATATAATATAATTATATAAACACAGAGGAATAGGCTAAATAAAGAAATATGCACTTTGACTGTCTACATGTTGTTTTTGTTTAAAAATAACAGTGCATCAATAACGGCTGGCTTAAGTGCTGCACGCTTCTTCCTTGACCACAATTGACTGCAATGAGAGCGCGAGAATGCTACCTCTTCGCATTTTTTTTAATTCCAGAAAGAAAGTTCAGGTGAATATCATGCTGTGCGTGGTTGTTGTCGATGATCCGATTATTTTTAAGAATAATCGATTGTCAAAAAATAATCGATTAGTCGATTAATCGATTAATCGGGAGCAGCATTATCCTAAGTATTTCTTTCGCTGCTTGAGAACGTCGCCGACTACATTTGAAATAGTCCTCTCATCAGACAGGATGGAATGAACATAGTCGGCTGATGAGATTTGTAAACACCTCGGTAAGTGCAGCCGTGAACTTGAAACATGACCACAAAATTGTGTTCAAAGAATCATTGTGACCTGGTTACTCATCTTGTCACTCAGCGTTTGAATATCAATTGATGGTACATTGTATTGTAAGTTGATCTCCGCATACAAAGTCGCCTTTTATGGGAGATTTTTTAAAGAAAAACATACTAGAATTTGATCGTACTTTTTTTTCCAGTAGTGGCAAATGGATGCTTTTCACTCTGTGTCCTATGCCAATGATCATTGCAAACGTTGGGGAACAAAGTTGGTTTACGCCATAAAAACCGTTGAGTGGAAAACGGCTTGAACGCAGTGATCTTTTGCTGATGGATATTTTTTACTTGGGTTTGAGATTGTAGCGCAAGCACAGAGGTACCTTCTGGTACTGATCGGTATTTTTTTACGTAGACTATAGTAAAGGTGCTCCGTATTGCTTTGCTTACTTCGACGACTAAAATCGTCTGGCGATAGACAGAATAAAGTACCAGAGGTATTATCCCGCCAGGAAGGGGTTTAAAGTGCATATAAACGCTCTGCAGTTTGTACTTTATTGTGTAGAGGAATCAAAAAGAGTTGATACGTTCTTTTACAATTTTTTATTTAATACATTCGTTTTGGAGCTATATCACTTCAAATATGCCTATTTGCATGAAATAGTCACGCATTAACGAGGCCTGGGACTCAGAAATGTATCTATTTCACACAACAGAGAAAACAACTAAGTTTTGATCAGAAAATTATAAAAAATGTTTACATTTCGTAAAATAGTCCCCATGTCAAGCTCAAACTCGGACTCTAACACATATGAAAGCATATCTTCTGGGTCTGGTTCTTTTAATTTGCCAAGTTCCTAGGCCTTTATGGGATTGAGAACATATGCGAAAATATTTGGCGGGGAGTTCAAACTTGGACTTTTTTCCAATACGTAGAGATATCTGGAAAACGAATGGACAAAATCAAAATCTGTGGCAAAACTTACTAGCCAGATTTTAATCCTCTTTACAAAGAACTAAAAACCGTGAAAGGTTTTTATGCACTTTGAGAGTATGAAGTCTATATGTTTCGTCATATATATTGGATATCGCTTGCATATTTTCTGCGAAACAGTTTTTTTGTGGACGATATGGATGCATACCTCAAGTTCAAATACACAGAATATTTCCCTGGGACCTCGACGTAAGACGAGCTCGTAGTCATGTGATGGCCAGTGAGGCGGTATTTGAGCCATCCATACTCAGATGGAAAGCAATGGTTTAAAATGTATCCTGGTTTGGCTGACAGACATATGGCTGCCTAATGGCTGATTCACACTTGTGAAATAAGCACAGGCGTTAGAGTAAGCACAAGCACAGTACCGTTCACACACGTGAAATAAGCACAAGAGAAAATAATGTACGCACGCGCATAAATGTTTGAGACTTGGAAGAGATCTGGTGACAACAATTTCGATGTTGGTCAAACTCTTGTGCTTGTGTTTGTGCTTATTTCAGGTCTGTTCATACTAGTGAAATAAGCTCAAGCACATGCACAACAAAAGAAAAAAGCTCCTTTTTCTTGTGCTTGTGCTTATTTCACCGGCGTTCACACTTGGTTTTTCATGTTCTTGTGCTTATTTCACTAGTGTGAATCAGGCTTAACCGATGGCTTTGATATGACAATTCTGGGTCGACTTTATGAAAGTCGTACATCGTTGTAATGCATGTCTGAG
This sequence comes from Heliopora coerulea, assembly GCA_030142905.1. Taxonomy (NCBI): domain Eukaryota; kingdom Metazoa; phylum Cnidaria; class Anthozoa; order Scleralcyonacea; family Helioporidae; genus Heliopora; species Heliopora coerulea. Next base: position 150,973 of record JASJOG010000040.1, read on the forward strand.
CCAGCCCTATCATAGAAGACATCCAAATGTTCGTCAGTCTCTTCACCTCAGGAAAGGTCTGTGATCCACAGATGGGAATCAAACCTGAAACCTGAGGGACATTGACCTACAACGATTGGGTCGGACAGAGAAGGTTGCATTGCGGGTATAAAGGCAGTTTAGTGGACACGAACCTTAACTCAAACTCTCACCTTGACTCCCCGCCAAAATGGTCAAAAGATTGTCCACTGAACTGCGCTCTTTGGTCAACTGTGCGACATTGGCATTGTGGCTGGCGATATACGGACATTTTTCAAGATAAGCTCCCCAGAAAATGTTTTGAGCCTCAGGCGGCGTTCGAATCTGTAACTTTTTGAGGGCCAGTGAAATGCACCAACCATTGAGCTACCGAAAGTTATAAAACATTAGCTACCAATTTGTTAATAATTCTGGATCAACTTTGCGAATGTAGCTTTTGCTTTCCGCAAAAGTCTCCGTATTCAGTCACTGAAGTAATTCACCGGTCGTGAAGATTACGGATCGGATCTTTCGTCTGAGGATATGTCACATCAATATGTCACTAATACGTATCACACACCATAGGTCACAAACCATGCGTAAACTTTAAACACCTGCTGGCTTGATGTAATTTCTCGAAATTCAACAAGCCTTTTGGTAACAGCTAGTTGTTTGCGAGGTTTTTTGCTAGATGTTTGTTTGTGTATTCGTGTTGTTTATCTACTGGCGACGAGTCCAGTATAAGTCAACAGTCACTAAAAAGCAGTGATATTTCCCATGAATTGAAGCTAACGAAACGGTGTTGTTACTGTTTTTGAACAGGAATTATAAAAGCAAAACAGCTAGATTACTCAGAAGCACATAAAAATTTAATTCAAGCGATTAGAAAAGCTCCTCAATTTTCCGCTGTGGGATTTCGACAGATTGTAAGTTCAGATTTCTTCTCATTTATTTCGTACACGTATTGTAGGTTATTGCTATTCTGGGTCCGTATTACATATTTGTGTTGCGGTTTACATAAGTAATACCATGTACGATTACTATTGTTTCCTTTTATTGAAGGGGGAGATTTAATTTCTCGCTTCCTTATTCCGCAAACGAATGACATTTAACGTTTGCCTGCGCATGTCAATGAGTGAAATTTAGACTAATTTTCTCCTATACAAGATAACCCTTTAACGCACAGTGTCCGATTTATTGGATACCTAAGAACAAAAGAACCAGTGAGAAAACAAAGGAAAACCAAAGACAGAACAAAGAGCAAAAGAAAAAAGTTCATGCGTTAAAGGGTTAACGAGACCAAATGTCGAAACCTTCACTCATCACTACACATGAGGGAAAGTTGAAACGGCATGAGAGTGCTCTTGAGAGAATTTTTAGACATTGAAGGTACATCGGGTTTGGCAAAAACAGGTTTATACAGGGACACTTTGTAGTGAAAGATAGACAGAACTTCTTTCGATCATGTGTCCTAGGTATATTTCTTGTGAGAGAGCGCTAACGATTTTGTATGAGTTCCGATATACCTCGATAATCGTAATTTTACGAACTAATTATATGGCGTGTCCAGGAATTAGTGTTTGAATCTTCCCAAAAACGTCTCCCCTTGAGGAGGGTTTCGGAGACTTTTACTCACGAATGTTATGGCAAGAACTCGAGAAATGTAGAAACGAATTCTCGCATTGGTGGCGAACGCAGAGCTGCTCACTTTCACGTTAGAGTGAAAGGTAAACGGCAAATAAAGGGACAGTCGTGGTTACTTATTAGAGGTTAAATATTTTTTAAGCTCAGGAGTATCGTCAACATAAGATACACACATAAAAGTGATAAACAAAAAAACTATACATATAAACATTAGGAAATGCATTACACTTAAAACTAGCTAAATTACTAAATCTGAATGTATGAAATTCAGGAAACTAGGAAGCTTAAGTATTTCTCGATATATGTAGTTATTAATCGCGCTTTGAAAGCAGTTCATGGAGTTTATGATTTGAATCATTTAATATATTGATTCAAATGATCTTGAACAGCACCGAACGCCAACCGTCAATGAAATTAGAGCGATTTAATTGACGTGCCGTTTTCATCAGTAACCACAACCCCGTGGTGGAGCAGTGAAATTAAAGCAACAGTTATTTTTGAACCTGTAATAGGTCCGGATTGGCTGGATCAATATATTACGGAACCTCAGGCTTCAGTCCATGTATGATAACTGTATCTCTGGCAATTCTGGAAACAGCTGAAACCGAAGAAATAGATCGGAGGTCTTTATTGACGTCAATTACTTGTGTGAGTTTATGAGTAGGAGACACATTAGCAACCTGCAAAATACAATGGTCAAGTACAGCAGTCAGTTAACTGTGGTTTTTGAAAGACCGGGATTTTTAACTCTCTCCGGTCCGTATTGTCAAAGGGATAGAAAAATATTAAAATATTTATGAAGCGAAAATTAGGTTTGTCTAAGTTTGAACGAACTCATAAGATGGTGGAGAATGTCTTTGCCCACTCTTGTATTTCACTCTGTTCTTCAGATTATGGAATATGTACCTTTCTGATCATTTATAAACGTAAATAATAGCTAAAGATAGTGACGCTATGCCAAAACAATGAAACGAAAGAATGAAATTTTGAGTGATAGCCATTCACAGCTTACTCGGAAGGTCTTTCACTCGGAACTTCAATATCTCGGGGTTTTGTTTGTTTTTCTTTTGTTTTTCTTTGTTTTTTGGTCTTTTAGTTTGGTCTTCTTTTGGCGGGGCTTTTACCTTTAAACATCTACTTTGGTCAAACTGCCTACCTAGCACTCCGTTTTTTCGTATGGGGCAAATCCTACGCACAGCAAATTTGTTCATTGGCAAGTTCATTTTATCTTCAAAACTGTTTTTCAAATCGTGCAAAAAGTGGAGCTTGGACGGAAATCGACAGATAACAAATACAATGCAAGAAATGTTGTTGAAGTGGTTACAGAGGTAAAAATTGAGAGTTATCTGTTTAATAGCAATACTGTTTTTCCCTTCTTGCAACAGGCACACAAATTTGCAATAGTTGTCGAACTTTTACTTGGGGAAATTCCAGACAGAACAACGTTTAGAGATCGAGCATTGATGAAGACCTTAGTTCCCTATTTCCAGTTAACAAAAGGTTAGTGTTTGCATTACATGTGATCTTTTGTTTATTTTGGTCACGCTCGACCCCAGAATTGTTAAGGCACTCTGTCGGTTTTGAATTGTCATTCAGTTTGTCGGTTTGCTCTTGTTCTGGTAATATGTCAAATTTTTGCGTCCTAACGTATCCTTTATCTTGTAAAAAGAAAGAAAAGTTCACTTATTTTATAAGCGGATGTCAGTAAATATCGAGAACTCGTGGACAAACATGAAAGTTCGGATTTCTTCATATTTTGTGTGGATAATCCTTTTGGTGAACTATTATTGAAAATCATGATAAAACTTTCCAAAGGAATGTCGTTTTGAGGTTAAACGTGAAATATTGCATTGGGTCGGAAACGACGTTTCATCACCCGAAAATTAGCAAAATGTAACTCGTTCGTGACGCGAAATGGTTCATCGTATCTGTATGAAATTGAACACTTCTATATTTGGGAATTTGGTGAACCATAAAATGAAATAAAATCAGAAATACGGGCATTTTTATAAACAGTTCAGTGAGCATGAAGTTTGTGAATTCCAGCACCGTGACAAAACTATGTAAATGAGGAAAGTTCAAAGACAAAATTGATGTCCTGGTATTTTGAATTTTACAATAAATTTTATATTAAAAGAAAGCTCTGTTACAATATTGTAGTACAGAAAAAATTTAGCTTGGGTAGTTAAAAAGTCACCTGTCGAGAGCTGCAAACGTCCGGGCTATTTTCCATTAAATCGTTAATGTCACACCACTGGTAATAAGAAGATATCTTTTAAACTCTCAATGCTTACTTGAATTTCTCCAAATGTTTCGCATTTTTCATTGTGTATTAGTGACGTGTGCACAGAACAATAGTTCTTAAAGCTTCTGATCGATCTTTTATATTCGCAACTGTCGTGTCAGCACTAATTAACAGAGTTAATTACTCCATGAGTCGCTACCAGCGAAAATCCTTGTCCATTTTTTCAAAAAGTTGCTTGAAATCAGATTAGATATTTCAGAGAAAGCGTTTTTGAGCGTATTTTTTTATTCACTAGCGAATGCGTCTTATAATTCATGGCACTTTGACACAATAATTGTCTAGCAGCAAGGAAGGAATGCATTTGAGCGACAGGCGCGCTTGCAACAATTTCTATTAGTTTTATTGTTTTACTAACAATCTCCAACCGAATATACATAAAGAACCGTGAGTAATCAGGTGAAATAAGTATATACGTGGCAAAGCTATAAAACAGCGTGACTACAAAAACATGTAAACAAAGTACAAAATCATTTGAAAAAAATAATTTTTAGTTCAGTTTGATATCGTTGGTGAATTTACATACGGCCTTCAGATATGTTACGATCAGTCACTCGAAATAGAAAACGGATAGTATTTCTAAACCCGAACGATTCGACTTACACGATGCCCATATTTATTCGTGATTGGCCCAACTGGTGATGATAGGGGTGTTTATCGCTCGCCCAAAATTGGGAATGGTGAATTTCAATGTAGTGATTTCTGTTTTTAACTGAGGAAGTTAATGCTTTATCCTCACATCCACTCGAACACTACAACTATTGAATTGTGCTAGTAACAAACGAATACTGAGTAATGGAAGCAATCACCAATTTTTTACTCAACTCCTCTTTGGTAAAAGTAGATACACCCTTCACTTTTTCTGTTCTGTTTTTATTCTTCCTTGTTTTTTAAGCCTAACACAGCTTCACCTACCTTTTTTATGAAAATTTACCGAGTGGTAGTCCGTAAATCCTTACTAACATATGTGAAATTTTCTAATTTTCATCCATTAGTAGACTTACTCTACAACAACTAGAAATCACATGACAAAATCGTTCAAAGTGGTTCGTGTTGTAACGTTTGAAAGAAGGGCAATGAAACCCTTACTAGAAGTAAAACGGCACCGTGGTCTAATCTTTTTTGTACGTCTAATCTTTTTTGAACACTGACCAGACCTACGTCGATCTTTCTAAATATTTAAAGCATTTCAAATAACTAACTTTAGACCACAAGTGTTCTTGGACTTTTTTTGTTAACTACAGTTTTGTGCTAAGTTCAAATATAAGGTATTTGAATGTTATTGAGTTCATCCAAAACCTCTATTTCACAAAACTCTGTCATGACCATCGTCATTGGTTCAGGATTAAGTAAAATTACGTTTTAAAATAGTCGGCTTCAAGTCTTTTCCTCTACCATTCCTACCATCAAATCCAAGCTATTGAACTTGAGGTCAGGCGGGTCAACTTGCAGTACGGAATTGACTTTTGTAATTTAAACATCTTGATTTTCTTGACTTTTGCCTACAGCTGTATTGGCTGGTGATCTTGGTCAGTTCAACGAAGTTATTGTAAAATACAAAGAAAAATTTCTGGCTGAGAAGACGTATACCTTGATCATTAGGTAAAATGTTGTCTTTTGTAGCTTGTACTCTAGTACAGTAAGTGAGGAAACTGGTATTTTAAGTTCAATTTTTAATAGGTGAGCTTCAAACGTGCGATAGACAATGTCCTGCCTAACTGAGTTAGGACTGCCGTGGTATATAAATTTTAGCAATTCAATCGTGTTACGGTTTTATCTTGTATTATATTTGTTCATTATTCATAAGCAAGACTTAACGAACCAAAACATTTAAAATCAAACGTTTGAAATCCGCCATACTTCTGCAAAAAATACCTTGTCCTATAATTTTTTTTACAAAATAAAAGGGTGCATTGGAACCTAATTTCAGACAAAAGCTGTCGGCTGCAAGGGTGATGCAACACCGCTGTCAACTGTCATACGCAAGTTTGGGTTACGCACTTGCCTCTGGAAAAAAGTGCGGGAAACTCAGTTGTGCGTTATATATGTTGGAAATGTGGGAGCTTGAAGGTTCTATTCACCCTGAAACAGGAACCGAATAATGTGCTTGTTTATAACGCCACGTTCCGCATATTGGTACCGGTTTAGCGGAACCGTGGGAACACTACCGTAAAATCTTTGTAATTATTATTGCAATAGCGATTGTACTAATGTCGCTTAGTATTACCCGTCGTGTATGTATCCCGTGGGAAGCAAGTGTGAGAATTCCGGGCATTACATGAATACGAAGTAAATGACCCAATTGTGAAACTACCAAACTGAAAGAGAAACGGGCATCACCACACTGAGGGAAACGTCAGTTCATTTTCGTTCGTTTGGCTTTTTTTCCAAACTATTTGGTTGGGGTTTTTTTGTTTTACAAGACCTGAAAAACTCGTCTACGCAAAGCTGTAGTGTTTTTAAATTATCTTCAATATAGACTGCATCACAACGTTATCAAAACTGGTATTCGTATGATAAGTTTGTCTTACTCCAAGATTTCCCTGGAGGAGATTGCTTCAAAACTGCAATTAGACAGTCCAGAGGATGCAGAATTCATTGTGGCGAAGGTAAGTGACCTGCTTTTCACAATCGTCATAGTTACTGCAGCAGTAGGTAGTATAACGTACCTTGATGTCACTCGTTTTTGTAAACACTAAATTTAACCATTTTAAAATATGTGCTGTAGCACTAAATCAGGACAAGTTGCAGATAACAGAGAATTTTGACCAAGTACATGCTCCACAGACCATAACCATATGGTGCGTGTATTCAATGAAGAGCCAACGCTACTCACATCGCACTCAGTAACCATACGGTCCCAGAAATGATTGTCTATAAATAGACCAAAAGCGAATCAATCATGTACTCGTTAAAATTTAAGCACCTCCAGAAAATATGAATCTGTAACTCGTTACATCTTGTCCTGTAGTGAAATTATACGAGTTTCCATCAGAGACTTTCGGTGGAGTTAAATCCTTTTTTATTAACTCTTTGGCCCCTAACTTTTACAAAAGAAATTATACTGCAGATTATTCAATCTATTCAAAATCCTCTTGAAAATCTATTGAGATCTGCTGATGAATCAAATCTGCACATATTAAGCCACGCCTATATGCGCGGTTAGGGGTTAAAGGTTAAAGCACCTTTCTACCATAAGATTTTGACATAATGTCATGTTTTACAAATATTTTGTAAGTCTGGAAATTAATTACCTTCGAGGGTCCTTTTTGATTATTTTTTTTTATCTTTTTCAAGCTTCAAATTTGATCTTTTTGAAACATCGATGAAATAAATATCAACGGCGTTTCATTGTTCAGCAATACGTCATCTTGTTCCAGACAAACCCAATTTTTAGGCATGCAAATTAGATATCTTTTGCATTTATAGACTCAACGTTATCTAAGTAGAATTCGCTTTAGGAGGAATATGTTCGGAAATAGCTCGTAGGAAGTTTCAAAACTTAGGTTAATAAATAAGATACATCCTTGTTTGCGCTTCACATTCTCCCCTTTGAGATCATTCCAGTTTAGATTCCTTTTAAATGAGAACATAGAATTCTAATTTCTGTGCCTCTTTTTAGGAAAATAAGGTCGAAACATTCCGACGTACTTTGTCTACTAATGTAGTGATCTCATAGAATAGTTGCTGGAAACGTTGTTTGATAAAAGAGAAATCAACAAATGGAGTTTTTAAATGAAACAAGCCAAAGTTTAAACCGTTTCTGCGTAGGCATTATAATGTGCTCGGAAGCATGAATTTTCTTTGATACCACATGTAATCTTTGCACCATTTGTAACTAGTTATCTTCCGAGATGTTCCTCATTCTGGGAATTTTGTTTAATCAATGTTGATTTTATGACGTCATAATGCATTTCGAAAACCTAAATATCCCAGGAGCGAGGTGAAGTTTTGCCAAGCAAAAATGCCGCTCTTCTTCATTTCAAAAGTATTTTTACATAAGATCAAAATTTGATGGACGATTTGTTCCTCTGTATAGTACTATCAGTTTCATATTTTCTGTTTAACGCCAAATGTAAAACTAGAGACATTCTGAAAATTACCTTCGTGTAAAAACTGGTCAGAATAAAATAGAGAAACAATTCAGTCATTAAACAAACTGCTCTATTTATTTGTACTCAGTTACTTTTTCATTTTTGGAACATAGGCTATAAGAGATGGAGTAATCGAAGCAACGATTGATCACGAAAAAGGATGTGTTCAATCCAAGGTATGGAAATATTTTGTCCTAACTTTGGCCCACTGTCTTCGTGCAATTTTGTGCTCATAAGTGAAGCAATATTTTCAAGAACTGTCGCATTGCCAGATCACGAAGAAAACCGCACGCGTAGCCATTGTTGAGCTGGTGACCCGACTGCCGGAAAAAATGGCAAGAAACAAATTGCACGAAATCCAACGAGTTGAAATTTTGATGAAAAATTCGGCTGTTGTCGCTTATGTTGCAACCCTGCAACTTTTTTTAAGTCATTGCGACGTGTCTTTAGCATTTCTATCCATTGAGAAACCGTTGAAGAAGAGAAGGTTTCGAATTAGATATTCGTTTTGAACTCAAAAGGGCTTAAGCAAAAGAAAGACACGTCGAGAAATTGCTACAACGTCAATGTTGAATGGTTGTGTTCAATTACTAACGTAAATCTATTTCGTTTATCACCTTCGCGGTCCTAGTCTGCTTTAACTTCCTAATGTAGCCTCAAGACACACTGTTGTTGGTAGTGACTAACATTTGAACGGCCTCATCGTGATCATTCTGAAAGCCAAGTAATAGAAAAGCGCTTGTGGTGTTCGTTTAGTTAAGTACATGGATTATTACGTCAGGAATGGGCGATATTTACATACAGCAAAGCAAGAACAAATCGGCGAACCTGATATGTACTCCTCACTCAAACCTGAGAAAGTTTAAATAAAAGGATGACCTCTGCTGAGGCCTGTAAAAGGTCTTTAACTTACTCATGCAATCTTTCCCAAGACTATCCTGGTCAAGGAAATCGACTTCAACCGAGAACCTCTGATATTACCTGGTTCACTCTTTCATGACCAGTCAGACCACTTAAAAGCGAAAGTGAATCCGCAGCAAAGTAAAGCATGTTTACAACTTTGTGTATGCAAAATTTTGGTACCGTTAAACGTATTGTTGTACCTTGCGACATCATCTGAGTGTAACAAAACAACTTAGGTGCATCAAATTTACATAAATCACAATGCAATCTCTATCAGAGTTCTCCACACATGAGACGTCCACATTATGAATTAGAACTATTTAATCCCGATTTCACCTACTTTGGTGAAATTCTTAATATGAAAACGTCTGATCAATGAACAAATTCGAAGACCGAACCCTGTTCTTTGGTTTCCGAATGCTCCGCTCTAGATGCAAATGAGAAGGATTACTGAGCGTGTAAAATAAGAGGCAATGATAGTTGGACGGTTGGGAATTGGAATTAACTTCGACTCTAAAATTGTCTGTCGATGAGGCCTTACGAAACGTCAGTCAACAACAGTCTTTCTCAAGACTACCCTGACCTGGATGATCTACCTTCAAAACGTACTAATTCTTACGGGGTCAAACTATGGGCTTCATGTTGCGAAATGTTAGCCAGAAATATTTCATAAACCGAGAGTTTTGTGCATGCTTTGTTCTTTATCGTTCAATTTGCAGGAAATTTATTTTCATTATCAAATTATAAAATTTCTTCAAAGTTACAATCAGTACTTCGATTGCCATGTACGGAATTGCTAATAGCATCCCACTAATATTTGCATTTCTTAACCTGTTTATTAACCCCAAACGTCTCCCTCCGCTAAATCAAATAGTTTGAGATTAGCCAAAACTCGAAAAGCCTTTTGAGGTGAATTGGTCTGAAGAAAATTTTTTTTAACTACCTTGTCTTGGGTAACTGCTGTCAAAGTTTACAGGTAGATTCCAGAAACACCAGAATGTAACAGAGTTCTTAGTGACAGAAAACATATGAGCGGTCAAACTGAATCGGATTTACTAGGGGAATCGAAGGCGAGTCGTAGCAGACGATAGCATCTGAAAGGTCGTCGTTACACAGCCGAAGTCTGTGAAGCGAAGTTTAAGCTATCAAGCTGGTAGAATCTGGAACAGTCTCTTACCGAAGAGGCCTAATGAGGTAGAGAAGTGTAGTTTAAAAAAAATTCATAATTTGAAAGTTTTCATCCACGTTTTTCTTTCTATATATTCAAGGAAATAACTGATATCTACTCCACCAACGAACCCCAGGCTGCATTTCATCAACGCATAACTTTCTGCATGGACATTTACAATCAGTCTGTAAAGGTAAGCATTACACATTTAGCTTCTCTCACCCACTTTGTTACGTCTAGTTACTTTACATACTCTATTATAGTAATACAGTTTCCTTAAAGTTTACCAGTTTTAATCATTGTTTTAATTATTCAGTTTTTTTCTTTGACTCAGTTGTGCTCAAATTACATTAGAGCCCATTTACACGATATGATTGTCGCACACGATTGTTTGTTCTGATGTATCCGATTAACTCACTGGAGCCTTCCCGACATATTGCTACATTCGTGAGCCAATCGAAAGCCGGAATTATGCCTTCGATACAACATGACATACCCGAGGACGAACAATCGCATTCGACAATCGTATCGTGTGAATGGGCTTTAAGGTTGGTTTCCACTAAGGAAAATTTGCCTTAGGAAAGAAACGGACAAGAAAGTTTTCTTTGTCTTAAAGTCATTAGTTCCGCTGGAGAGTTCACAAGACAAGGGAAATTTTCCTGTCCGTTCCTTTCCTGAGGCAAATTTTCCTCAGTGGAAACCAGTGGAAACCAGAGGCAAACCGTATATGAATTAACTCATTCCTGACGGAGACGTCTCCCCTTGACATGTAAAATTGTCTGGCCATAGCCAGAGTAAAATAACGGAAGTCAGATTCGACCCGAAAAGAGTTAATGTCATGGTTACATTTTATGAACATCTTTCCAAATTCATCTTTTTTTCTAAATCAGGCCATGCGATTTCCCCCTAAATCGTACAACAAAGATTTGGAATCTTTGGAGGTAAGTGCTTTAAACTTCACTTCAACAGTCCGCGTAGCTCCACGAAAAATAGTCGCTGATTCATAATTGTTTCATGTGCCTATGAATTGGCTCCCGTAACCTCGTTTTCGATCAATAATTCTTTTGAAATTCGTACACTGTACTGTAACGGTGTGACGCGGACCGGTTAACATGCACGTAATGTAAGTCGGTCGAAATTTTTGAAGGTTTATTACGGGTATATTAAGAGTTAGTGCACTCGGATAAAAAGTGTTTAAATTATTTTAATATTCAGTTTGATTACACTGGACGAAGTTAACCATAGCGGAAAAAGTTCAATTCCAAATTGAAAACATATCATGACTGCATACGAAGCACACCAGTTTACACTTTATCATATATTCATACCTTTATTTAATTAAGAAACACCTTGGCAATAACATTAGGGAGTTTAAACAACCGCACGTGGCAATTAGATTTATCCATGTTTTTACTCGTATGATGCTCTCCTAACTTTGGTTAGTTTGTTAATATTTAAACCGCTGAAAATGTTCGACAGTCAATGTGCCAACGTGGAAGTTTGATCAGTTGTGTATTGGGTTAAAAATACTCTAGGGACAACAAATTATTCGTTTCGTTTGTTTTGAATGAAAAACTCTGTTGCAAAAACACGTTTCCGAAGACGTGACCGTAGTGCTTGCTTCGCTTATTACGTTTCGAAACGTTTCCCCTTGACGAGGAAAATCGACTGGTGCTAGCCAGAGTTAAATGATAAAAGTCGACTTCGGGCTGAAAAGAGTCGATTGTTAAGTGTAAAGCACGGCTCAACACTGCTATGACATCATCATGACATGGCCTCACGTGGTACACAACAGCCAATCAGAACTCACAAAATACGTCAGTGTATGAAAATTGAATGTTCACGCATTTTATTGTGTGGCAAGCAGATGCGTTTTAAAATCGGAGTATTTCATCGATCCGTTAGCTATCGGAAACCTGCTGGAACGCCACTCACGGATTTTGTCTAAAATTCACTGGAAATTTTTGGCCAATATAGTTCATCTTCAAGCTTAATAAAACGTTTTTTCCATCTCCATTAATAATTAAAGTTTACCGCGTATAAAATTTACATTTCTGAAGATATTTAGTCAGGGACGTTTCCTGAATTCCTGACGAAATTCGATCTGGTTTGTAAGGTCGGGCGTTAGTTTGAATGCACTGCGTGATTTTAAATGCATGTGCCAAGTGGTACGAGAAATTGTAGTAAATGTTTGGTCTGCAATCTACGAAAAATAATCCCAAGCTATGTGCTTGCAAACCAAAAGTAAAACACAAATTTTCGCCGTTCATCGCGGATGTTTAAACTTTTTCATGTTTTTACCCGTCACGTGGTGCATTAGTTTTCGATCTAATGGAATATCACGTAGTATATCCAAACGAGTTGTGACGTCGAATCCGCCATTGAAAATTTACCATTCTAGAGATTCCAAAAATACGATTACTACCTTCCCTAAAAAGTCGTATTGTAGTAGCACAGTGGTAATGCACGTCTCTTACCACTGCGAGTATATTCGATTCCGGCTCCGTGGAGTTATCTGGTCATATGTGAGAGGAGTATTGTCCAGTTTGACTCTACCAAGCGTCGCAGATTTTCTCCGCGAACTCCGGTTTCCTCCTGTAGTAATACTGGACCCGTGAGGGGTGGCCCTTAGTGGACCTCTAGGGAGTGCAGCATAGCTAGCTGATAGGGTTATTTATACAACTAAAATAAATATGTGCAAAAACTTATTCCCACCTAGGTTCGCTAAATACAACTGCCAGTATACAATTTGGTCTTTCCCCATGGAGAATTTAAAAGGTAATCCTTTAGATTAACATCACACGTACAAATTTGAAACGTTTTATGACAGTTGTATTCAGCAGACCTAATGAGTTGGACTGGTCATTAGAATTCTTTATGACCATAGAGATGACAACTGAAACTAGGGGGAGCGTTGACGCCAAAATTTCGCAACAAGTTGGACACTGCCATAACCTATGCCATTACACTCAGTCGGGGTGGCAAGCTTTGTAGTGCCAATCCTTTTCCACTACGTTTACAACATTGCTGTTAGAGGATAATATCGAGTATCACGATACATTTTTAAGACCCGACCGGGACCTATTACGAAAAGTGCAACTTTGGGCCTTCCGGCTGGGAATCGAACCCGCGACCTCGCGAATCTAATGAGTTGCTCTGCCTGCTGAGCTACGGTGGCCGTTGCCGAGAGCATGGTCATGAATTCAGTTTATGTTTGGTGATAATACCGATGAGCAAAAGGGTATATCTTAATGGACACTGTGGCATTTACACTTGATTAACAGTTAAGTTTACAACGCTGTTGATAGAGGAAATTTTCGAATTGCTTTTTCCAGTTTTCATAACAGGTCCCGATCTGGTCTTAAAAAATGTCTCCTGACACTCGAAATTTTCCTCTATCAACAATGTTGCAAACTTAACTGTTAATCGAGTGTGAATTCCACAATGTCCTTTAAAATATAGTTTTCCACTAACACGCCTAACATTTATCCCCAAATAGCCCAACATGGGGGTGCCCAGTCGGTCATCACCATTCGGCTAAAATTAACTCTTTTATGTCCTGAGGTCTTCCTTTGGCAAATAAAATCGCCTGGCGATAGCCAAAGTAGAATAACGGCAGACCTATGTGGACGGAGAGGATTTAATGGCCAATGCCCCCTTTAGATTTATTCATCGAATAGAAACTACTTCAAGAAAGATCGAAAGATTCGTGTGAGCTGCTCAAATCCCACTTTCTATACGTGGGGAGCATGCTTCCTCCCTTCACCTCACCATGAGACTGTTCGAGTAATAGAGATCACATATTGACTGGAGGGCGCATTGTAGCTAATTGTCACCCAACCGCAGGCGACAATCGAAAGCTGCTATATTGGATAAATTGGGAGGACAAACCAAATGAGGCCCCGATGAGATGTTCAAGGTCATGGTCAAACGCCACTTCACTTTTGTCGCTTGTTTTTGTCTATTCTTTAAAAATTGATATAAAACACTCAAGGCAAATATGATACGCAACTAGTAACAGAAAAGCACTTTTTCAGCTATACAGTTAACGACATCAGACATGAAACAATTCCCTAATTATCACTTGTTCGATTTCGAGGTTCTCGAACAGACGGAGAGGGCCTGGGGAAAAACAATTTACCCTCTACTTTGCTCAAAATAGCATCGTTCATTTGGTGTACAATTTTCTGTCCCCGTACGCTTCTAGTTTTACATCATCTCTATGGTACGAGTATACCGCTTATTCCCTGGGAATACTTGGCGAGTCTATGAAATATGCAATGCTTATGAAGTAGAAGGGTAGCAAACACCCGTTCTAGAAGAAAAAATATCTGTTTTCAAAAAGTTGTGAAGATTAAGTTCATGTGAAAGACTAAAGCAAACGACGTGTTCTACTTTAGGAACAAAGAGAGCGAGAAAAACAAGATCTTGAGCTAGCAAAAGAAATGGCAGATGATGATGAAGATGCCTTCCCCTGAACGTTTCAAAGTGTCAAGCCCTAAGAGGTGTACTATTCATAATGTTTTCCCGTAATTATCCTTCCCTTGTCGATTGTGAAATGGTGACTTTGCATCAAGTTGTGCATTCTCAATGGTAACATTTAGAACTAGTTTACCGTAAAAAAACCTAAATCTGCTACATGCCAGTGAGGTTAAGTACTGCTTAGTTATCCCGCACTGTGTAAATTAAGCGAACAATTTCTGGAATAAACTCAATAAATTGGATCTATTCTCCGGTTTTACCTTTTCGCCATACTATCTAGTCAATATGTACATCATGTCGGCTTGGTTAGGAAACTATAGGACCTTAATGGCAAAATGTAAGCTAACGAGCAGAAACCACAGTCTCTGCTCGTTTCTAGTTTCTAGCTTCAAACGCACTTGGTTTTATTTTATTTAGTCTATCTTCCACATCCCATAGCCTGCAGTCTAGCACCCGAAAGCTCCATAGGAAATCGTGCTGCTGTCAGAGAATGCTTCTCCACTTTCTCTGACCTATTTCACAAGCACTTTAACATTAGCGCAACTGGAATGTAACACTGCACCACCGACTCAGCTACTTCATTTAGCTGTACTCACTGTTCCGAGCTTTTGTCCATTTGTCGGTCTTTTTTTTCGTGTGTAATGATGCATTGCCGTATTCATATAGTTTGTCTATACGCTGATGTAGCCTAGTTACCATTTTTGATAGAATTTTAGTGTCAGAATGTTTTTCGAACTACAAGGAGATGAGCACCGGTGATTCAGCTGCTGGTGAAAATATTTTATTCCTCAGGAATCATTTACATGCACGATACTATTGTCGGTATACGGTCGTTCGTCCTATTGTATGGATTGTTGTTATTTGAACACAATGCCTGCTCATGGTTCGCTTGGTAATGTAGTAATACAGTGGTGCGCAACCTTTATGGTTCTGCGGGCCAAATTTCTGGCCTGGAATAGTTGGCAGGCCACCACCTCTTGTTTCGCCTTCTATTTCCCCCCCCTCCCCCCCCCCCCCCCAATGAGGTCTAGTCCGAGCAGGGAAATTGGAGCAAAGTTGCGTCGAGGTTGCTTCAAAAATTACATTACGAATTACTCGAAAAGGCGTGAACGTGAACGACGAGAAAAGTGAGAGTTTTACCATGACTTGCCTGAGACAAATACAAATTTGGGTTTGTCTATGATAACAAAATAAGCACGTAGATGCAAGCATGTCGAGATATCCCCTGCTGCGTTTACGAAGTTTAATCTAGATCGATTAACCGAGCTGCTAACCGGAGTTGGCTCACTCCATATGATCAGCTTCCAACAAGAAATGAATGCAAGGCAGAATTTTGCTTCAACAAGTCTGATATATTAAAGTTTTTGAACGTTTTGGGTCAACCAGACCCGATTGTGAGGTCCAGTGGCATAAATATTCCTGCACTTGAAGGCTGGTGTATTTTACTAAAATATTTTGTACCTGTTACTCAACTCTCGAAACAAAAACATTAAAATGCAAAATTATCAGGGTTTTAAGAGCAGTTAATGCCGTAATGGCTCAACAAAATTGTTTTCAAACCCAGTAAACAACTGCTTCAAGTGTGTATGTGTTTCGTCAGAATACGGAAAGTAAGAGATTTCAATCATAATTACAAAAGCTTCATAGTTTAACTTTAACAACTTATAGATTTAAGTTGAAGTCATCTTATTCGAATGATAACCTTTCTCTGTCTGAACTTACTGAAATAATTAGAGACAGTTTAAAGAACTTCTGTAGATCACCGCTCTGACATATCGTGGTTGTACTGGCAGCAATATCCATTATTTTGTTCGCGTTGTCGACAGGACGTCAAAACAACGAAAATGAAGTCGGGTCCGCGACCACGAGAACGTCAACAGCGCCAAAGTCATGCGCAGTTATGTCACGAGGGAGTTGGAGGCTTCCGGTTGACGTCGCGTCGACGTTGCCGTCGTCATTTCCTAACCTCTCTAACTGACGTTTTGTTAATCAGTTCTGTGTCATACTTGAAGGCACTGATTATAGCTAAATTAACTCTTTCCCGGCAGGATCTGTCTATTATTTTACTCTGGCTTACACCAGACGAGTTTACTCCGCCAAAGTGAGACATCCTGGAAGTAAAAGGTTAAGCATTACTTTCCTTTGTGTTTTCTTTATAAATTATTAATTAGCTTTAGAAATATTTATATTCATACATACACAACACCACAAGTGCAAAAAGGAGAAAACGCGGTATATTTTGTGTTTAATACCCGACAACTGAACACATTTCTAACAAATACAACAGAACCACTGAAAAGACAAGGTCAATACTCCGTTCACAACTTCATTTATAGCATTCTAAAATGAGGTTATTCGTCCGCAATTTTCATAACCCACAAAGAAAAATATTGATGAATATTTGAGTCTTGTTCAGCACAAACTAAGAAAAAGCTTCGGACTTCCACGCACTCTCAAATGTTTGGTGAAAACGTGAAGCCAAACCTGGCCGACATGGAGGCGTTTTTCGCTGAGATTTACAATATGTACTTGGTCAACTGACAGTAAGTTACAATCTTCCATAACAGCCCATCGACGGCCGTGAAACCCATAGAAGTACAAGACAGGATGCGGGCTCCAATCTTATCTCAGTAATCTATCAAATAATTCGATGGTAAAAGCAACGCTACCAGTTTAAGGTGACGCATCGCCGACATCTCATGCCTTTGAAAAAAATCTTTTTATTTGTTCAAAATATTTTTATGTGACGACGTAGCTTTTAGAAGTTTCTGTGATACTAAATGAATAACATCTGGCGACACAACAACGTTTATAAAATCCTCTCCGCTAAGTTCTCTCACTTCCAGTCCATTTGACGCCATTCCTTGCTCTGAGTCGCTTTGGAGACGGTGCTGCTGTAATGCTTGCCTAATATATTCCATATTCTGGTCAAAGGAGAAATCATCCTGAAATGGTAGGAGAAGTTGACGGTTAAAGCCTGGGTCACAAGTGAGCAAAAGCATAAGGACAAAACAAAAGGCAAAACAAAGGAATGAAGTCAAGCCTGCGACATAAGGATCGTCGTAATCATAAGTAGAAGATCATAGTCCAAGCATAACCAAAAGCCGAACAAAAGACCAAAAGCCGAACAAAAGACCAAACAAAGAAAAATTCTTGTTTTATCTTCGCAAATCTCAGAGGAGGTGTCATGCTTTGTTTTCGTATTGATCTTGTCATTATGCTTATGTCGCTCGTGTGAACCAGGCTTACGATTTACACATATTCAAAAATTAACGATGGTACATTTTCGAGATTTCACCACATATTTCACATGATTAGTAACTGGCCGTCTGCCACCCACAAACTTGCAATGGCCGGTTCCCTTATACAACTGCTGAATACAGCTACCAGAACGCTTTTCGAAATCTTGTTTGTAATGTTAAAGGAAGCAATTTTGTTACCATTCGCTTTGTATGAAAATTGAAAAACTGCAAAGTATTCTGGTAGTTGTACTTAGCTGACGTAAGGGGAACTGGCGATTAGCGTTCCATATAGAGTTCACTATAGATGGGCAAAGGAATTGGACAAAACCGGCTAATTACAGCGTACTAACTAGTGGACTAGACAAGAAGCCACGCCTACAATTAATGAAAAATACTTCTGGCGCTTCTGACTGATTAAGCCTACTTCTAGTAGGGACGAGATATTCAGGACGTGCGTACCACTAAAACAAAACTTTTCCCTACCGTGGACGTAATCAACGATTTTCATCTGGCTAACACCAGACGATTTTAGTAGTTAAAGGATGACGTCTGGTTTTAAGCATTAGCGTAGCCAGGGAGGGGGCAGTTGTCCCCCCACTTTTTGTCCTGACTAGATTTGTCGGCACATCCAGTACATTTGTCCGTATATTGAGCTTGTCTGTCGCGGATTCCATTTGACTTTGAATTACAAAATAAAAAATCGTTAAAAGCTGCGGCGAAGGTTAAGTATAGGAAGGGTGTTTAATACAAAATGTTCGTCAGGAATTCAGTTCTTTTTTTAACAGACAGAAATGATAGATCCGGTCACTCCTCAGGACAAAGTGGTTTGTTAGTGGTTTGTTAGTGGTGATGACCGAAAAAAAAAGATATGTTGGTATACATCATAGTTCACATGATGTGCGTACTTTTCCGTTAAATCATTTTCGAAATTTAATACCATTATACAAGCCAGAGCTGGCAAAATAGAAATCATTTCTTCCTTTTTCGCAGAAAGAAGCACCAGAAAGATGATACTGTAAACTTAGAATGTATATAATACTTGATGTCTTGTTGCTGCCGTTAATTACTTTTAGTGTTTGATTGATGAATCAGTGGAGAGACTTTGTGCTTGCGTTTATTAAATTGACGCATCTGTGCGATTCAAGTATTTCCTGCACTCGGTTTGGTTAACTTTGATGTTTCCTTAATTATATTTGTCGATACATTGCTAATATCTTGTCGGTACATTGGTCTAAAATTTCCCCCTACCCCCACATTTTCAAATTCCTGGCTACGATGGGGTAAGCATTACATAAGGTGAAGGTACGTTACGGTCAGGTACACTTTTTTTTCCCGAACTTGCTCGAAGTGAAATACTATAGTTTCTGCAAAAATTAATAAAAGTGCGTTATGTAATTTGCTCTTAGAAAACCGGACTCAATGCCTAACGTTAATTATAAAGGGTATAAATCACGGTTAATGACGCGATTCCGTAATGACGCGAAAACCAGACCGCATAGGCCTTACGTTTACTATTCACACTAGTCAAATGCAGTATAATACAAGTCAAAAAGATAAAAAGGTTGAAGTTAAAAACGATCGTTTTCGATCTACATGATCATCTTCACGTTTAACCCTTCAACGCACAGTGTCCGATATGTCAGACACCTAAGAACAAAAAAATCAAAATTCATGCGTTAAAGGGTTAAAAACAAACAAAGAGAATATACAAGATTTATACTTAAATTAGAACAAAAGCTAATACAAAGGTTATTACGTAACTTTAAATGGAAATAATAAAAGATGAAAAGAGATGAATTGTTTATTTAAATTAGGTTTGTATTTAGCAAAGCAAATAGCCTCTAAAATTCTTCGTTGAGTCCAGGAGGCCGAAAAGTCTAAAAAGGTCCATTTAAAAGTGTGGTCATGATTACTTGCTATGTGGCGTGCCGGTTCAGAAAAATATGTTGTGTTTTCAGGAACACTAGGAACGCCATTTTCGAAGCGATTTTTAGAAGAGAGCAATGTTGTTCTACTCCGCTCTTTGAAGAGATACGCTCCATATCGGGCGGGTTTTCGGGGCGCTTTTACCCTTCGATTGTATTCAATATAGAGTCACGCGAACGTTTATGCGTTACTGTTGGATTATTGCAAACAATTTTGGGATACATCGTACAATCACAAATTTGCAGATCATACTCTGCCTTTCCACGAGCGATGTTTACAACGTACCGGGTAACTTCTTAGAACAGTACAAAACCATCCTGTTATTTCGACTCTTGGCTTATGCTTGGACTATGACCTTATGCTTACGCTAATGACCATCCTTATGTCGCAGGCTTGACATCATTCCTTTATTTTCCCTTTTGTTTGTCCTTATGCTTACGCTTGCGCTCACGTGTGAACCATGCCTTTGGCTCTATACCGCTGAACCAGCGGGAAATTGATTCCTAAAGCCCTAAGATACACATCTTTGAAGTACCACGCGTCCTAGGCACGTTTTGATTGGACGAGCCTAATTTTCTCCCAGAGTAGAGAAACGGCTGACGTAATTTAAATTTTACATTAGAGTACAGGGAGGATCCGAAAAAAAGCCTTGGTTACTTTATGTAACAAACGAAAAATAGCTTTCGAGTCTCTCTACTATAATAGAAACATTCATGACGCCATTGCAACCGGAAAATACTCAAAAACATTCGCGTTTAACTAACCATTTTTTCGACTGAAGTGAAATCATTCATGCTTTTATCGTAGCACAAAGACACTCAAGCAATTACATAATGTCTTCAATATATTTTCTTATTTGTTGTAAATAACATGAGTTCAATTTACCTCCCTCATTGACGGATTGATCCATAAATGTGGGCTAGAAACAACAGGTATATTTTCTGCTTCATGTGCTTTTAAAGGATAAACCTGGAGGGGAAAAACGTACAATGATTTTATCGCCAAACAATTTGACCTTATTAATGTCCTTTCAAATCGTGCACTAAACTGGCGAGTCACTTACTAATGCTCTGGTTATTGCTTCTTCAAATCGGTCATTGGTATCACCACTCTTAAATCAACAAAATGAAACAGAAAATGTGTTTTAACATGTGTGGCCAGATAACAAATACTCTATATAAGTACTTAGCAATTTAACCTGCTAGTGTTCTGGTTGAAGTTTATTTCAACGCCAATTATTCAACCAAATAAATTTTCATGATACGAACTATCAGTGATTTCTTAGTCTCTGTCTTTTCTCCAGTCTGTCCGTCGTTTGTCTGTAAGTTTGTCTGTCTACCTGCAAGCCTGCCTGCTTACCGACATGCTTGTCTATCTTTCAGCCTGCCTGCTAGTCTGTTTCTCTGACTGTCCTGCGTCATACCCAGGCACATTTTAGCTCGCTAGGCAGTGGGATTCCCACGAGGGGGCACGCAGAGCGAGGTAAGCCCGAAAGTGACCATTGTGTAGGAATTCCGCAGCCCGGAGTGCCAAAAACGGCCTGGTTACGAGTTAGTCATCTGTCTCCAGTGAACTCAATATCCATATCTGGAATGCTAACTGGCCAATAAAATGTGAAGCCAAGATAGCCGCTCATGGAAGGCAATTTTATACGGTATGTCAGTCCCCTACGCAGTCTTGTGCGCCAGTTTTGATCTCCCACGCGACTTTTTACCTTTCGCAAGAGGTTTTTGTTTAAAAATACACACAAAATATTTCTCCAGAATATAGGAATGAGTTTAAGAACTTCCAATATATTTTGACAAAATCAAACCGAGAGACAGGTTATACTTTTCACGAAAATACACTACCAAACTAACGAGAAACCTAATAAAACAGTCTCAATAAATTACTTTAGCGAACTGCCAAGTGCTCGTCTTCTTTTTACTGTTATTTTGCCATGTTTAAACAATTTAACACACTTCTCGGGCCACATGGCGTTTTTATGTAATATTAATCCAGTAATATTTCGTCTTGAACACTTTTCCCATGGTTAGGAATGCTTTTCAAGCCGAACCAAACAAAAACTAATAACTGAAGTTGTGTAAGGAACTGGAACTGACGTACAAGCAGTGAACTTCATAAAAAGACTTTTTATAAAAGTCTTATTAGAGTTCACTGCGTACAATCGGCCTTAAGGTAATATCGGTATCAGCATTTTTCTTAATTTTACTGTGGATATTGTTTTTTTACCAGTCTACACAATATGATTGTTGCTTACAATTCGTCAGCGAATTCGTTCGTAAGGACTCTTCTCATTAAAATCGTGTACATCAGAACGAATAACAATTTATGACAATTCAGCATTGTATCAAATATAACCATAAGGCGTTTCTGACTTCTTCATCAATTTCAGTTGTTAGTCAAAACTAATGAAAACAAACCAAAAATTGTATCGGCAATTATCGGCACTCTAATACAGATTACCGGAATGGCGGCATGTTCAGGAAAACCATATGTACGTGATTAATCCAAGCGCGATTTGATGATTCGGCAGGTTTAGTCAAACATTTCCCTGTTAAAAATACGAAAGGAAAACAACCCAAACCCATATAATAAAATTCTTATGGACCTCGCTCTCGGTTGATAAGTATTTGATACCAATGATGTCGACATTGAATTCCATAACAGTTATTCGGTATGACTTAACGATATAACGCCACATTTCTCATACCGACCGTCCCTAAGCTGGGTATACAAATGGTCAATATAACGAACTGGGATTGTTTCGTTCTAATGCTTTTGCTTTCTTCTTTTTTTTCCGTTTTGGGGTGTGTATGTTCTATATATTTACGTACGTACTAATATCGGGATACGTTTATACCATTTCAATCCACGTATTAATACTTATTGAGGTTTCCAGGCATTCGACGTAATGCCACCAGTGTTTAGGGACAAACAATACATCTCCAGGTTCCAATACCACCTAGAATGGAAAAATATCAGTTACTCCTTTTGCGGTCCATTACCAGAAAATATACTATCATTAACGCCAACCTCGAAATCATAAATGCAAAAATACATTAATTTTATTCAATGATATTTCTCTTGTGTAATTGAAATGTTATTATCCCTTATGTATAGTAGAATGGTGTTGATGGTTGTCTGCTGGCGCTATGGAATGTCCTTTGATGCAAATGGTCGCGTATCTACAATACTGAATGTCGATTGAATAAAATAAATGTATCTTTGCGTTAATGATCGTATATTTTCGGGTAATGAACCGCAAAAGGTGTAATTAAAAAAAGGTCCGGAAAGTGCCTACATGGCCTCAGTCTAAAACTCAAAATACAGAAAATTCACATGTTGGGTAGTATTTAAAAATCAAGTTGTAGTATCTAACTGCATCCACTGTAAAACATGAGGTGACAAGCGAGTGTTTTTGATCGGATGTTCGACGGGTTTTAAAACGAACCCCATTATACTGTACGCTACATGACGAAGAAAGTTTCTGGACCGCAAAAATTTGTGGAGGAAAGCAAACGGGATCGGTATCAGATACATAGTAGTTCTGGCGGAAGTCATTTTACCAATATTTTTTCTTACTTTTCAAAAGCTGCAGACTTATCCGACCGAACAATCTATCGCAAGACTGTATAAGGTGCTCAATTCTCCTGTCGCTTATATAAATCTAAACTATACGGTATTTAGCCACGACCTCCCTCCCTATCGTATCTCCCACCGTAATGACCACTGATTTCAACCGTAATGTAATCTCTGTCTATGGTTATTAATACTTACATACTTAAATACCAACTTATAGTTGTAATTATTTATATACATAAAGAGGGTGGTTGTCAGTTGGGACTCCTACCACCCCCTAACACGTTTGCTAAGTTTAAATGTTTTGTATTGCGACGAATTAATAAACAAATAAACAAACAAAAAATGCACAGTTAGAATTTTAACCACTATAATTTATGTGACCGTATCACATGATCTAAGCAATTTTAAATCAATTTAATTACATACCTCATAACAGATTGCTTTTAAAAAGCTAGGAAACTTTTCATGGTCAGGATTCCTGATGTTAACTTGACTAAAAACGCTGGACTCTTCATAAGGTATCCGTGTGGGATAAAGGCTGTCTCTCTGAGAAGGTGGGAACAAAGTCCACTTCTTCTTTCCATGGATTTGTGCAACCAAATTACAACCATAGGTATCGTAGTGGCAAGGTGTGAACGACTCACAATTGCCCATCCAAAACGTAGACTGCGCACCATTTCTTTCGGGAAACCCAAGATATCCCCAGTCAACCTCTAGTAATTTGTCAGATGAACTGGTAAAGAGGTCCGTCATGTACTTGTAGTCTGCATAACATGAATAGTCTGCTCTATGCAAAAAATAAACAGAAATCCTGAATTTTTGTCAATTGGCAAACTACGGCACTATATGTACAATGACTTGTACATACAACGAATGGACTAAAGAATTCACTTAGGAAGTCTTTAAGTATTTTGGAGGCGCAAATAAATCCATCAGGTGTTCATTAGTGTATGCATAGCTGTACAATAACAGGCCAGCAATTACAGGAGCCCATTGGTTTAAATTGTGCAGCTAAGGAGGGGTGAGGTGAACAAATATTATCATGGAACAGTAGAATGAATTTCTGAACTGCAATTTTGAGGGCCATGGTTATCTACCCTGAGACATGGGCTGTTTTATTGTTGTAACAAATTTAAAAATTGCTTAGTGAAACATATTTACAACTATTGAGACTGGATATACTCACTGATGGGTAGGTCTCTCAAAAACTCTCAAAAACTCAGCAGAGTCAGAGACTTGAAAGAAGTGGAATAAAATATTTCATTTGTGAATATTTGCAAAATTTTGTAAACTAAACATTTTTATTCTATCAATTGCAAATCTGTTTCAATGATAATTACACAATATGATCATGTATGTCATCAGACATCCTGATGCTTCTAATTTTCCATGAGTCCCTCTCAGAGCTACCTGTATCTAGTATTCAAAAACACATAGCAAATACATTTTCCAAAACAGTATTCAGATTGTTAATACATTATGGAGCTTCCCCAGAATGGCTAAATATGTATCAGGAATAAATACATTGGAAATATGCTCATTGCAAACAAATTAGTAAGAGCAGCTTGCTAATGTTAGCAGTTTAAGAATCCTGCAATGTGTATTCATTAGAATGGATTGTTATTGGCGGGTGGAATTTGCAGAATGCAGAATGCAGAACGCAGAACGCAACATCTGTACTTTAGGTCAGCGGTGATACCTGAATTAGGGTTAAGGGTTAGGGTTAGGGTTAGGGTTGGTTAGGGTTAGGGTTAGGGTTAGGATTAGGGTTAGGGTTAGGGTAAAAAAAACAAAAGACTTTTTATTAACTGACCTGTCGCTATCTATAATCTCGAAATCAGCCATGCTGAGCCATGAAACGTTGGTGAAACGTGCAAAAACGTGCTTGAAGAGAGATTTTACGTATCACCGCTGACCTAAAGTATAGACGTCGCGTTCTGCGTTCTGCATTCTGCATTCTGCAAATTCCACCCGCCGGATTGTTATGATATAAATTATGCTCAAATTAGGCTGGCATACATGCTACCACAACTCCATTATCTGCTTTTTACTTTTGCGCATGTGATGACAGTTCTTTCTTAAAATGAAACAAATGATGACAGCATCTGTACACAATATACACTACAATATTTTTTTTGTCAAAATTTAATCCTGAGTTTAAAGTTATACTCTCTACATTTATAAATTCTTATATAATATACATAAGATTTAGTAACATCCTTATTTTTACCACATTGCATAGACACAAGATTATTTTGAAGCAGGTACTGTTTGGTAATTGGAGCCAAATATTTCAAGAAGTTCAAAAACAAAGTGTTCAAACTGGTCAAGCACATTAACTATTCTTCTCCAAAAATCTGTGGCAATTTAAATGTCAAACTGTGCCAACATTTTCCGATGCATCCTTGAGATTTATTGGTTCTTTTGCTAAATCTTCAAATTATTTGAACAAATTTTAAGTTTTGGTAGCTTTTATTGTTCTATCTATTCATGATCATACTTTAAAAGGGAAGCCTACTCAGTAAGCAATTTTCAATAGTACCAGTCCTATAAACTAAAGAAACCAATGACAACAGCCAGTAAAAACTTAATAGCAAGTCTCATCCAAACCAAAGTTATGCATATATATGTATATGTACATGACTGCATATGTATACATATATGTATACATATACATAAACATATTACACATACCATGGACTATTTTTGAGTGGGAAGTCCATTACCAAAGGGGACCAATTAATAAATATCTGTTGCATGCATGTGACAGAGAAATAATGCTCCTTGTCCATAGTTAGGGTCTGAAATTTTGAAATTGTCCAGTGTCAGGAGCAAATTCATGCTGGAGTGGATATTGAGTAAAGGAAACAGGTGACAGTAACACTCAGTGAGAATTATGTTTTTGGCTTTATTTTTATGGAGATATAACAGAAAGACAATAATGTACAAAGCAATAATAACGGCAATGAATAGTTAGCTTGTTTAGCAAGTATACCAACAGCAGGTTTAGCAAGTGTAAGTCATGCAGCATACCACATCAGAACATGCTACTTAGTGCTGCTTTCCCAATTATTCAAGTCTTTGTTGATCTTAAATTGATCTTCTTATAATATTACAAATATACATCTTAGAAAAGATATTGTGCTGGGGGGCCTAAAATTACTGACTGGAGGGGCCATGTGGGTGGATAGAGGGGCAAAGGCCCCCCAGTCACATTAGTTAAAAAAGGCCCTGATGCATATACAAATACCCATGTCACATGAAGATTTGGATTGAATTTACATGGATTTGACCGGACTACTTTTACAACTTTGGGCAGGGGTATTAAGTCCAGTAAACAAAATCTATATTCTGTACTAGAATTGACAATAATGTAGGATCTGGTTTCCCTAACAGACATTACTAATACGATTTAAAGCAAAAAGTTTTTATACTTTTTTTAAAAGAAGATTTTAATTATTAATGACATTAATATTAATAATTAAGTAGAAAACTTTAAAAATGCTGCAAAAATTCCAGCACTGTATATGCTTATTCAAACTTTTATATCCTCAAAATAACTGAGTATATCATTCTGTAAATGTACGTATGCTTATATACCTATACACACACATACACACACGCACACACACATACACACACACATATAAATATATAAATATATATATATATATATATATATATACATATATGTTCAGTCTGCAGACATACATTTTGCTGTATCACAGCTCATCAGTGCAGCTTGTAACAAACATGGATTGATAAGGGAACAGAGCATTCAAACTGCTACTTGAGCAGTAAGCATTGTTTAACACTATTTATTACCCTTATATATATATATATATATAAGTATATATGTATATATACATATATAAGTATATATGTATATATACATATATAAGTATATATGTACTTACATACATATGCATATATATATATATATATATATGTGCATATGTATGTAAGTATTTACATATTTATTTGGGTAGTCATGAGGCATTTTGTCCTAACAGGGATGTGAGTGCACCTGCCTTAGATGACCTCTAGGTTCTCTCTGACCTAAAGGGACATCACCTGCATAGGTCCCACCCTTAGTGTAACAGATAGAGAAACAACTCATCAAAACAGGAGAGGAGCCATTTAGGTGGTACTGTTAGCTACCTCAACAGCAGTTCTGGCAGGTCACCTACAAGGGAAGGCTTTAACCCCTTTGGCAGAGTTTTGGTGCAACCCAAAGAACAGCAAAAAGGGTGCACTGAGATCTTCCACAGCAACCAGCAGCAACTTTTACAACTGTCACAGCTACACTGTGCTATCGAGGCAAAGAACATCTTGCTAAGGGACACCACAGTGTACTGACTGGTGTCAACTTTGTAAGCACAACTTCACAGAATCTTCATGATGTCAAAACCCAACAACTTTGCAAAATTTAATGTTACCTCATATGGGGCAACCAATGCATGTATGTGACTTTGTACATATGTATTTATATATGCATGTATTTACGTATGTATGTAGGTAAATAGGTACTTTAGGTAGGTGATTAGGTTGATAGGTACTATTATTAGGGATGGAGGTTATTAGTGTAGGACAGTAGGTTGGCAGGCATGTGTGCCTGTTTATATCTATGTGTGAATTATACAGTCATACATTCCCAATGTTAACCCAATCAAATATCCCTGACAACTTCCCTGGCAATCATCAGCTTACCCAGCAACCAACTCTGAGTGCTTCTTACCCATACATCTGATGTACAGTGTACATTCTAGCTGGCAAGTAATTAAAATATACCAACTCCATAACTACCACAATGGTAGTTCTTAATTACAACAATTGCAAGAATAACAGTATTTCAATATTACAAGATTATAAATTGATGTAAGTTAAATGCACATTCAACACAGCCACCTGATTGCAAATTCGTGCCCACTCTTACCAGTGAATAATAGTTGCGCACTTTCAGGTATGCAAGTCGCAAGTGCAAAGATCGGAGGTAAGTTTGTTTACCTTTTCTTGGGTATTTTCCAAACGCCAACCCTAACGAATTCTCTTCGCACGTTAACCATTCGTAAAAGTCGCCAAAAGTACCTTCTAGGAACTGACAATCTGTTTCCATCACAACTTCCTTTGGTTCAAAGCGGTATTCGGGAGAAGAAACACGGGGACAGAAGCGAAATCGGGTTCTCACATTTGAAAGATCTTTAGCTAGAGTCCTTGGTGTCCAATCTAGGCACTTCCATTTAGAGATCCTGTTCAAGAACACCACAGGTTCTTTAGCAATTTCTAAGATGTATCGCTGGAGCTCTTTTTGCGAGAGTTCACTATTAACTCTGTCGACGTCCAGTTTTCGTTTTTTAGTATCTTTGTGATCAACCTGATCTGCCATGACAATTTTTAGTGGCTTCACTTCCTTGTAATGCCAAACAACAACATCTATAATAGTTTTGTAAACGCAGTCATATGGCGTGCAAAATATACGTCAATTGTTATTTGGAAAAACAGATCTGGTGTTCCATCGTAGCGCGGATTACTTGCAATGGCAATGTCTGAAGTCTCTGAATGCCTTTCTCTTACTCTAGTAAGTATTCAATACCGGGCATAAGAACTTTATCGATGATCTCATTTGTCACGCGATTAATATAAATTATGCATCTGATCAGAGATTCAAGAGTCAATGTTACCACTTAGGAGTTGGGACTAAAACCGACTGTATACCATTAATGTTTGACTTAAAATAAATGTTCATTAATGATTAATTTATCATTATTCAAAATGTCATTAGGTATTCGCGTTGTGGTTATTTATTCAAAATGGATATCATTCAAAAGGGAGTCAGCTTTCTTTAAGTAGTAAGGGGAGGTGAACTTGAAGTTTAAATCACAATGATTAAATGAGTTGACTATTGATTGTTTGCAATCCTGCTCTCATAATTCTGTTTGTTTTACTTGTCACTAAATATACTTAGCAGTCAAAACAAAGATGAGCATTGTCACATCGATAATCTCAAAATACCAATTTATAATCAAAAATATCCCAAGAGTCAGACAATGGGAGCATTTGCCAAAACTGCAATCACTCCTTTGCCATTGCACTCTATTCCATTAACCTGATTGAGAAATTGCCCTAATTTTTTTTAATTTTTAATTAATGTAAATTGATCCTTAGGCTCTTTTCATAGCAAATTTTTTTCTCAGTTTTGTACCCAAAGAGGATACATTGGCCAATTAAACATACTCGATTATTAAAGAATCATACTATAAATCAGTTGAATTGAATGAAGTCTTGCTAGTATGTGTACTATGAATATTGTGCTGGGTTCTTGAGTTGAATTCTCCCTAAAGCATGAGATATTAAAGGCAAAATGAGCATATCAATAGCAATGAAACATGAAATGTAATTGGAAAATTAAGCTTTTCCCTAAAGTTCAGAATTTAGTTTGAATTGACCAGTGAGAAATGCCTACAAATATACTGGCTTTCTGATGCATAAATAGGATGAAAACATGCTTCTGGGAGGTTCACTAAAAATTTGTTACAAATTACTCTACAAATTTTGGTGCAACAAGTTAATTGTCAAATTTAATCTTTACTTATTAATGTTGTACTTTGGTCTCATTCAGTTGAATTTATCAGAAACATCCATTACTCAGTTCCAATTCCAAGAAAATCATGAAAAAACATGAAAAGATTAATTTTTATTGGTTTCAGTGAAACCTCTGTTGTTTGAAAAATACCTAATATAATTACATTTACCTACTTTTAATGTCTTTGTAACTGTCTATAAATCATTAAACATGTGAACTTGTTAATACCAGCAATTACTTTTTAGCCATTAATCAAAGAGGTGCCAAGGAAAGCTACAGAGCTCTAAAATATTGTCGGCTACCCAACAGTACCCATCAAATAAGCACTTTAGTAACTTATATAACTACCTGAAAACAGTTTATAGGTTATAGGTAATTATTATCAAAAGATTATTAAATTCTTCTATAATATTATAAATTATTAAATAAAGGATTATTATTGAAGAATTATGTTAGATTAAACTTTAATTCTAAATTCTATGTATACAACTTTTAGCCTCAGCATATACACTGTACAGGGCTACTGATAGCAAGGAAGATTCACAGAAAAGGTTTTTATTATGTTTGAATAAAGTTACTGATTGATCGATCAATTGATCAACCAATTGATTGATTGATTGATTCATGGACTGATAGACTGATTGACTGCCCGCAGATGGCCATAGGAGCAGGGGATCCCAGTGTCCTGTGCCTGCCAGTGAAAGATTGATTGCTGAATTGGATCAACTTTGCCCCTCCCTGATGTAAATTGGCTCCTAGAAGTAATATTGAATTCATAATATCCTGGTCAGAATAAATTAAGTGTCCCTCAGTCAGCAAGTGAAAAATGAATTAATGCGGAACTTCTAAAGCACAATGGGAAAATGCATCTGGATCCTTTAGCTTTAGATTCGCCTGAGGCTGCACTTACATGTGAAACATGTAATTCGGTTCTTTACCGGGTTTTAAACAGTTTGTATTGTAGAAGTTATATCACGTTTACTGTAATTCTAGCCGCGGCATTTCACTGGAGGACTGAAGGGAAAAGCATACGTTTTTAAAGCTTGGTTTATAACACGCATGCAGGCTTGTGAACCCTAGTAAAGTGATTTTCTGATCCAGTCAGTTACCAATAATTTGAAAACACTAAAATTGTCTAGCGCAGTGGCGACGGAACAGTTGAAGTTTTGTGGGGGCGAAGTCCAAATGCTCACGAAATCATAGTGGACTCTAGGACCACAGTCTAAAGTACCATTTCTTGAATTCTAAGGCGCGCTGTTGTACTAATTCTTTTTATTGAATTTTTATAATTTTAAGTTCCTGTTAATTCACTATTTCTTTTTTACAAACACAACGTTGGTCTTTTTTTCCACACCGCGACGAGTCTTGCGCGATACAACAATAGAAAATTACTGCATTTCATTTTTATTTTATTAGATGAATGTATTTCAGGTTTTCAGCGGCTTGTCGACGGTCAAAATAGTTCAATTCGCATTCGAATGCCTTGCACGACTTACGGTGAACGGCTTGTCAACGGCGGATTAACCCATGGGCCAAGTGGGCCATGGCCCAGGGTCCCGCGCTTGTCCGCTTGTGAAGAGGCCCCGCGCCTTTCGTTACGCAAGGCACGCGGCCTCTTTATCTGTAACTATTGTTTTCTTTTCATACAACGTGTGTGGGTCTCGCTAGTCTGCCTCATTCCTTGCAATCTGTATACTGTGCAAAAATAGATTTCTTGTCGGTTCAGTATTCATAATTCTTTGAGTGTTTTTATCATGTCTTGAACCAGATAAAGTCGGGTTTTGCGACGTTTCGAGAGACACTTCCCTCATCTTCAGGCTGTATACTGTGTTTAACACTGTAATGGTTACTTGTACATGCGAGTGTCTTGTGGGTTCTACAACGTTCTTACAGGATACAACAAATTTCAAATTCTGTTGTAATTTTGCAATCTAGGTAACAGATTCATGGGGCTCCGTGGGACCCATTGGCCCAGGGCCTTGCTTTACCTTGATCCGCCCCTGCTTACGGTAAGAATAATAAAGGCTTTGAAAAGACAGATGAACGATCGTCAAGCTTCATCCTCAGAAAAACGATTTCTGAGCCCCAGACGGGGATCGAACCCACAACCTTCTGATGACCGGTGAGACGCTCTAACCATTGAGCTACCAAGACTCAGATGGAGAGCCAAGGTGCAAGTTCGACATATATGTGCGACCTAAGCGGAAGCCACTATAGACAGAAATCGTTTTTCTGAGGATGAAGCTTGACGATCGTTCATCGATCATCTCATGACATTACCAAGCTCTCATACTTCCAACATATAAATTTCATCTATATCATTACTAATATATAGTGGCTTCCGCTTAGGTTGCACATATATGTCGAACTTGCACCTTGGCTCTCCATCTGAGTCTTGGTAGCTCAATGGTTAGAGTGTCTCACTGGTCATCAGAAGGTTGCGGGTTTGATCCCCGTCTGGGACTCAGAAATTGTTTTTCTGAGGATGAAGCTTGACGATCGTCCATCTATCATCTCATGACATTTCCAAGCTCTCATACTTCCACCATATAAATGAAGGCTTTTCTACGTGGCAAAATGGTTGAGGACATTTTCACCATTCGTGAGGGCTATGCCCCGACGGTTTAGGTTTTATGTGGGCGAATGCCCCCACTGCTTCCCCCCGCTTCCGCCGCCCTTGGTCTAGGAAGCATTATATCCGTTTTGGAAAACGTTGCTGGGACAGAGTCGAATCGTAGCCATGTGAAAACCAGTGAGACGCGGCAACCTTTAACGGCCCAGAGGCGCTGGGCATAGTGTGACACATACCCCCACGTTTCGATACAGGATGGAAAATCGGTTGGAGAAATCTTAATTGATTAGTAAAATGTAATAATTGTTGTAGACTGGAACTGAAAGACTGTCAGTTGTAATAGAAACAACTTTATTTTTCTCTTATGCGCTCACACATGATTAAGCCCTTCGTCTCTTAACTTACTCTCCCGCCCTTTCACTCTCCAATTATATTACGTCATATTCGGTTCGTTTTTACATACACAATATTTCCCTTTTTCTTAATAATTGAATTTCAACATGTCTATGCTAAGCGTTTTACATTACATTTTACATTTACTCTATATACACGGATTTGTTCCCGAAGTGTTCACTGGTTACTATCTTAAATATCTATAAGCGGTCATAGCTACTATGATTGTTCTTACAGTGTATAAATGTCGTTGATCAAACATCGTGCACAGGTCTGGCAAGTGCTCCAATTCGATTTTTGTCTTGGCAAGTCAGTCATCTGTAGTTCTCACTTCTTATGGTTGATTTTCTTTTAAACCAGTGATTTAAAATAGATGGACCTCTTCTGCCCGTGAAGGGGGGAGGGGCGAACTCACCCGGCGCACTTCATTCCCTACGGGCCTGGTGACACAATATTGAATTTAGGCGATTTTAGATAATGGTTGGACCTAAATTTTGAACACATGATATTTTTATGGAGGGCTGTCGCACATTGTCTTCGATGATATATCTTTACTTAATCGATAATTTTCACATTTACTGGTTTTGGTGTACCATATAGACAGTAGCTGTAATTCTGCTTGTGTGGACGGCGAGTAACTGACCTAATTTTTGCTCTACTGGTAGCAGTGGTTCTACCATTATGATTTCCTACCATATGGGGGTGTAAATTACAGCGTATTTTGTGTTAGATCGGTATCAAGCACGATGTAAAATTTCTACACTCGCGTCCGAAGGGGGTGCTTCCATGTTGTTGAAAAAGGGCTCTGAGAGTCGATGTTTTGATTTCGCGGACAGAAAATCTGGTTATGGCCCATATTTTGCGGAGCATCTCAGACCGGCTTCTCGCCTGGCTCAAGGTCTGACCTATTGTTTCAATAGTAAGTAACAGAATCCTGTTGACACGCCCTCGGTTCTAAGCCCACTTGTTCGTTAACTGAAAATACCTTCTGACCATAAGCCCCCCAATATTTACACCTTTTGCTGTTCATTACCAGAAAATATACTATCATTAATGCCGACCTCAAACTCATTAACGCAAAATACATTCATTTTATTCAATCGACATTCACTAACGTAGGATACGCAACCATTTGCATCGAAGGGCGTTCTATGGCGCCAACAGACGACCATTAAAACCATTCTACTATACATTGGGAATAATAAAATTTCAATTAGGCGAGATATTTCTCTTGCGTAATTGAAATTTTATTATCCCTAATGTATAATACAATGGTGTTAATGGTCGTCTGTTGGTTCTATGGAAAGCCCTTCGATGCAAATTGTTGCGTATCCTACGTTAGTGAAAGTCGATTGAATAAAATGAATATACTTTTGCGTTAATGAGTTTGAGGTTGGCATTAATGATAGTATATTTTCTGGTAATGAACAGCAAAAGGTGTAAATATTGGGGGGCTTATGGTCAGAAGGTATTTTCAGTTAACCAACAAGTGGGCTTAGAACCGAATTTGTCACCTACTAATGAACCTCTGACGTACAGGAAATAACAGGAGATTTTACATTATAATTCCAACAAGATAGATCACTGACAAGAAAATTAAAATTGTTCACTATAAGACATTTTTCAGATTTCAACCACAAGTCTTGCCTCAATGAAAAGAATTTAACTATTTACAAAGGAAAAGAAATGACAAGCACAAGGTGTAATTATTTGCTGTAGGCGAAGAGAATATTGTTGAGAAATCCTTGAGACAAAGTCGAAGAGATTATTTCCCAATTTTCCCTGAGACTGAGGAGAATAATTATTTCAGTATAATTACACAGGTTATTATTCGAAAGAAAGTACTGAACGAGCTGTTTTAAAATGTCCTCGGTAACATTTACAAAGGTAGCCGCCATTTTGCTTCTGTGCTTTCACTGTTATATTCACCTGTAAGTGAATATCGAGAATTATGACCTACTTTTCGGGCCAGTCGCCAAGCAGGATTTTCGATCATCACCTGTGTAATTACACTACACCTTTTGCTGTTTATTACCAGAAAATATACTATCATGAACCCCAACCTCAAACTCATTAACGCAAAAATACATTCATTTTGTTCAGTCGACATTCATTAGCGTAGATAGGCAACCAATTGCATCAAAGGGCATTCTATAGCACCAACAGACGACCATTAATACCATTCTGCTATAAATTAGGGATAATAAAATTTCAATTACGCAAGCGAAATATCTTGCCTAATTGAAATTTTATTACTCTTAATGTATATTACACTTTTTGCTGTTCATTACCAGAAATTATACTATCATTAATGCCAACCTCGAAGTCATTAACGCAAAAATACTTTCATTTTATTCAATCGACATTCATTAGCGTAGATACGCAACTATTTGCATCAAAGGGCGTACCATAGCGCCAACAGACGACCATTAAGATCATTCTACTATACATTAGGGATAATGAAATTTCAATTACGCAAGAGAACTATCTTGCCTAATTGAAATTTTATTACCCCTAATGTATAGTAGAATGGTGTTAATGGTCGTGTGTTGGCGTTATAGAATGCCCTTCGATGCAAGTGGTTGCGTATCTACGCTAATGAATGTCGATTAAATAAAATGAATGTATTTTTGCGCTAATGAGTTTGAGGTTGGCGTTAATGATGGTATATGTTCTGGTAATGAACAGCAAAAGGTGTAGTAGAAACTTAGTCGAGTACTATTGCAAATGCTGCATTCTGATTGGCTACGCTACTCGCTATCTATTCGTCGATAGATGGCGAGTAGCAAAAATGGCTTCCGCCTCTCGTTTTTGTGAAGTTTCTGAAGACGAAATAGAATGCTTACTTGAAAGTGCAATCCCAGAGAAGACGAAAAATGTTCTTTGCAAAGTGTGTTTCTACTAAAACAATTATTCGATCTGGATTTCTATGAGGTGATAGTTGACGAGGGCTTCGCCCTCGTCAACTATCACCTCATAGAAATCTCGAGCTCATAATCTAATTGTTAAGTGGTTCAGTTAAAAAAAAATTGTTAAGAGTTCAGTCCACTGAATGCTCATAATTGATGATTTAGGCAAACCAACCTGGTCCCAAATTACATTATTTGTCACATATAAACTTATTTTGTAGGCAACAGATTTTAAAATTGCAAGCATGATTTCCACAATAATTGCTGTTCTCGCCAGTCAAGTGACTGGTGCTCTGTGGTATTCTCCAGCTGTCGTTGGTAAAGTGTGGGCATGTGCTGCATTTCCCAGCATGACCGTGGAAGAGATTCAGAAAGCTTTGAGTCCAGCAATCAACTATGTCATTGCATTTATCTCAAGTGTGCTTACCACTCTACTGCTGAAATATTATCTGTTACAGTAAGTATATTTGTTCTTTGAGTTTTTTATGTAGCCTTGAGTGAGCTGTCACGGGACTCGGCGACGCTTCATACTGAAGTAATATTGTTTAAAGATTTAACAAAGCGAAAATTAAGATTACATAATTTTTTTGATGAATCATGAATTGCCAGAATCGTGGATATTCCTGCAATTTTGCTTTGCTGTGGCAGCGGACGGTGTTTCACTATATTTCCACTCAATAGAATTCTCGCCAAATTCCTTAACTGTCATCGTTAGTTTTTACCCTTTTTTCCTCCAAATGATGTGTTTACCAAATAATGATGAAAAACAAATGGAAGTTTATGCTCTATTTTCTGCATTTAACGAATAACGTAGAATTCAATTTGACTTCCAGCTGCCACTAGAATTTTACGGCAACGTAGAATATAGAAGTATGTCACTAATCGGTTTTGATTCGCCACAAAAACGGCCTGTGGCCTAGGGCAGTTTTTCAAGACCTCAGGAAAATCTTTTTTTTTAATACGGCTCTTCCTGCTGGTAGATAACATTTATTTTAATGCACTCTAAATTGACCGGACAAGAACAACCTGTTTGCTTTATTCACAGGTTTTGTTTTTTTTCTTTATTTTACATTTCACACACCACCATTTCCTTGGGTTCCTCCTGTTTTCTGTTTATTGATAGACATTTAAAGTAGCGAATGACAATGAACCGATTATTTTTTGTGTTGCTTGACCAGCGGTGGTTTTATGGGGGACATGGGGGCCACCCCCCCCCCCCTTCAATTTAAACAGCGTATGTGCTACACTTACGTTACAGGGTAGCCTAAAGTTAAGTGGAAAGTTAAGACTCATAACCAAAATTATGGTGTAATAAGTGAAGAAAAAGCTTTTCGTTATTCTGATTCGAGACAAAATCAGACGTCATCAACTTCACACAACCCACCCCCTTCGTATTACGTGAGCTGTAATCTGAACCCGCAATAATTTGTTTCCAATACTAAAATCTAATGAAAAATACAAATATGACCATTTTGTTACATTTTCAAATAATGCTTCGCTTTGTGCAAAACCATATATCTTCTTATATCTTCTTCGTTCAAACTTGAGTCATTCCTCTTATCGTCATCCACTTAACGTTTGTCTGAATTCGGCACAAAAAGGCAGCGTTCCATTTCTCGTCTGTTTTGCAAGCAGCCTCATACCTATGCTCGATACAATGCACGTTAAAGAAGAGGTTGCTGGAAGACTGGTGGAAACGTCGTTTTGAATTAGCTTGCATTTGGGGTTTTTTCACACACATACAGTAGTCTGAAAGAACGTGTAAATCCAAGGAAAAATCTGTTTGCTTGCAGGTCAGTGTCAACTCTCAGGGGAGTGTTCAGCGTTTCTCTGGTCCTCGGTGGCTTTTCTGCATGCCTTGAGGTTTCTCATTATGGATTTGAAGGACGTCCGTGGAAGCTGTTCATCGTTGACCAATTCCACAATTTTCTCAACATTCTGGTTACCAGTTGTGTCCTTGTTCTGCTTTAAGTCATTTGTGGTTTAGTTTTTGCTGTTTATACTCTTATTAGCCTCGTCGTTCAGGAAAAAACACTGCATATTTTTCCACACGGGAACATACGCAAACATATATCAACTGTCCGAGGAAGACACAGCCTGACGACGAAGATTTTTACTCCGACACATGTTGTTAATAATACGAGAACTTAAAACCGTTGTATTTTTTAAGACTCAAAGAGTGTTAGTAACTCAATGAGGTAAAAGGCAAGCACGTACCTTAGTTATCATAGATAAAAACGAAGTTCGTAAACTCATGAATTGTTTGAATATTTGTAAAGCCCTTTTGGGGCGCTCCAGCTGAGGGACAGTTACAGCTAAAATTATTTGAACAAACCAACCTCAGGCCAAACGCTCTAGCAATCCCTTTTTAAAAGTAGTTAAAACGAGACAACACTAGTGAGAGTCTTCGAATATTTGAATGCCAAGTAATCAAGCAAGTTTAGCCGTCAAAAGCCACAACGAAACCATCACTTAAAAGCATTTGAATAGGAGTTACACCTTTATCAACGGTTAATACTAAAATGCTTCGCTTTCTTCCAGTAGTAGCCACATAGGCACATTATTATTATTAACTGAATATTCCTGGACTGCTTGGTCCCAATATATATCTGAATTGCAAAAATGTTCCCAACTCTGGCCTGTGTTTTAATGGACCAGTTTGCGATTCACGAGTCATTTCGTGAGTATTTTTTTGAACTTTTATATATATACGTTTTTTTTATTTCCTACACGGTTGGTTCTCGTTCATTGTGGAACAGAGGTGTATGAGTTGTTCGGTTGACAAATTAATAGTATCTGTTGAAAGTAGATAAGGTTTAAGTCATACTTCAGATTTACTTTGATGGACACATTTGCGAAACAAACTACAGACTCATATTGGATAACTTTGTTTTCCGTATGAAGTTGTTCATAACCAAAACAACTCTTTCGAGACTTGAACGCTGTTCTTACCAAAGCAGCTCGTACGCTTTTTTCTTGCTCTCCCAACCTCTTGCGTGCATCCATAACTCAATGGACCACGCCAAATCATGAACGATTTTTTTAGCATTCCATTGGTTGTTGATAATAACCAGAACCGGCAGTATCGGGCACCCGTCGCTGTCATGAACACAGGGACGTATAAAGAGCCATAGAGATCATATATTAACTAGAGGGCATTGTATAGTTAATGTCACTCGACCACAGGAGACAAATTAATGACTGCCATAATCGATAAATGGGGGGGGGATCAAACAAAGCCGGAATGAAAAGTTTGAACTCGTGGTAAAAGGCCACTTAACTAATTTTGTGTCTAATTTTTTTATTGTTATTATTATTTCCACTTTAACACAGGGCCATCCCTGGGGTCATTTCTCTAGTCAAGTCTCATCCTGAGACTTCAGACTTCCAACACCTTTCTCAAAATATGAGCCAATCCAAAGAGAGCAGACTTTTCGAGTGTTCTTTTCCTATCTGGAATCCCAATTTGTTCCAATTGACATTTCAGTTCCTTGGATACTGAACCCAATGCCCCAACTACCAGTGGCACAACCCTTGTCCTTGTTTTCCATAAGTTTACAGTCTCTCTTATCTCTCAATATCGTTATCATTATTATTTCTATTTCTTCTCACAGTGCACATAAATGTCCACTGGTAAATGATTTTAGTATAAATTAGATATCAAGACAAGTCTCTTGCCCTTAGGTATCTAAAACTTTTCGAATTATTCTTGTCGTTCCTAATAAAGTTACTTTCTGCAAGAGGTATGTACTGCAATTAATATCAATCTGTTCCATCCATTTTCTATGATTCATTCCAATTGTTCCAAAGGCTCCAATTATCACCGGTATAATCTTTACTTCTCTGAGATTCCACAATCGTTTTAGTTCTCGTCTCAAATTTTGATACTAATCAATCTTCTCTTTCTTCACAATACTTGTGTCGAAGAGACAAGCAATATCTACCAATAGACATGACCGCCTAGATTTGTTCACTACAACTATATCTGGTCTATTATGATCCAGCTTGTTGTCCCTTTGTATTGGAAAGTCACATAACTTGATTTCATCTGTTTCACTCACTTTCTCAGGTGTATGCTTATACCATGATTCCTCGCAGGGAATACCTGCCTTCTTGCATAATTTCTAGTGTACCATTTTTGCTACTGTATCATGTCTCCATTCCTTGTAGTATCTTTGCGCCAACATTTGGCACTCGGGCGTTATATGCGCCACAGTTTCCTCTGTACTATCACAAATTCTACAGCTATTTGCCACGTTCTCCTTGTAC
Organism: Heliopora coerulea; assembly: GCA_030142905.1. NCBI lineage: Eukaryota > Metazoa > Cnidaria > Anthozoa > Scleralcyonacea > Helioporidae > Heliopora > Heliopora coerulea. The sequence goes on from JASJOG010000040.1 coordinate 191,042, forward strand.
ACTGAACGTCTTATTGAATTGGTTGCGATTGCTGCAAATATTGTGCTCTCTGTTTCTTTCTTCAATCCCGCATAGCAGAGCCACTCCCAATTTTTCTCTTTATCCATATCATCCTTCACTGCTGTTATAAACGGCCCGTGGAGTGCTTTCTCATGCCACTGTCGTTGGTGGTTTTCTTTATTCTCTTTCCTTAAACTGCTCCCATCTTTGACTCTTTCGATGCTAACCACTCCCTCCCTTACAATCTGTCTCGCCATCTCACCTTGCCGTCTACTCACGTACAGTACCAAATTATTTTTTTCTGTCTTAACACACTCTTCAATTTCAATACGTCCTCTCCCTCCGCTTTTTCTAGTCAAGTACAGTCTATGTACGTCACTCCTTGGGTGTAATTCACCATACATTGTCAATTTCTTACGAGTTTTCCTGTCTAATGCCTTGACCTCCTCATCGGTCCAATCGATTATCCCAGCTCCGTACGGCATCAAAGACACCGCCCAAGAATTAATTGCTAGAACAATATTCTTTTCATTCAACTTTGACTAAAGGATCTTCTTTGTCCTTCGCAAATATTCTTTCTGGATTAATACCTTCATCTGTTGTTGCATTATCTGGTCAATTTCTAGCATACCCAGATATTTGTATCCTTCATCACCCACAGTTTTTATGCTTTCCTCATTGGCAGCTGTATACCCGTCAGATGTTACCACTTTCCCTCTTTTAATTATCACCACACCACATTTCTTTACTCCAAACTACATTTGTATATCTTCGCTAAATACAAATACCGTTCTAATCAGAGAGTCAATTTCCTTATTAGACTTTTCAAAGAGTTTGAGGTCATCCATGAAAAGTAGATGATTCACCTTTGAGCTTTCTTTACCAAGATGATATCCAGCTTTACAGGTTCTTAATAAGAAGGTCATAGGTATCATGCAAATAACAAACAATAATGGTGATAGACTATCACCCTGGAATAGTCCCCCCCTAGATTTTTACCTCCCCTAATTCTTGGTTTCCAACTATTAACTTGGTTCTCCAAAGGGGCATGGTTTTTTAGACAAATGACCGAATGTTACTAGCGACTCCAATCATTTCCAGGCATTCAGTAATCCACGAATGTGGAATCATATCGTAAGCCTTGCGGTAGTCAATCCATGCCACCGCAAGGTTAGTATGTCTTCTTTTGCAATTCTTCAGGATGGTCTTATCTATCGTTAACTGATCTTTTGTGCCACGAGATTTTCTTTTACAACTCTTTTGTTCGTCTGGGAATATTGCTTGATCTTCCATATGTCGGTACATTTCATCTCCAATTATTCCAGTAAGCACTTTCCACAAAGCAGGTAAACATGTGATCGGTCTATAATTGTCAACTACCTTACCGCGAGACTCATCTTTCATACATAAAACTGTCCGTAAGGTTACCATCCACTCGGGCGTTTCCCCAGAGCTCACCATGTCGTTAAGTTGTACAGCAATTCTGGCGTGAAGGGCGGTCAAGTTCTTAATCCAGAAACCCGGTATGTCATCTGGACCCGGAGCCTTCCAACTGGATGTTTTGATTAGCTGTTGCTTAAGCATTCTTCCGTCAATCGTGCTATCTTGTTGGTCTTGATGTTGAGCTTTCAACTGGTTCTTCATTCCTTTTAACCATTCAGCATCTTTGTTATGTTCCACAGGATTTGCCCATATTGATTCCCCAAATTTTTGTCTCTGTTGCATCGGGGACAGTCGCTGAGGTATTTGTTTTTTCCTCTATCTCACTATAAAATCTCCTTTGATTTTCTTCAAATAACCTGTTGTGTCTGCACTGCTTTGTTCGGTTTTCATATCGCGTTATTTTTGCTGCCTTTGCTGTTACCCTTTGTTTCAGCTCCTTAATCACCGTTGTAATCCCTTTTTCATTCACTTTATACTTTCTTTCGAGATATGCTATTTCTTTATTATGCCTTCTGATTTCATTTTTTCTCTCTCTTTCAAACTTGCTAATAACTTTCATTGCCTCTTTGACGTCTCGTTCTGTTCTCCTCTTCCACTAGGGCTCTTTTATCTGTCTCGCCTGCCTTTCTCTTAAATCCAGATCTTCTGCATTGTACCACGTTATCGCTACCATAAGTTGTTTTGTCTCAGTTACATTATTTGTGGCGACATGATCAATTATTTTCTCTACCTTTCGTATCTTTTCCTTTATTGTTCTTTTGTTAATCCTTTTAAAAGTTACATTTGGTGGTTTAGATTTTTGCCTTATCAACTCCATAATTCTATCATATATAGTGAACTCTTCGTGACTTAGATTATACCTTTTGGGATCATTTTCGTCGTCGTTCTCACTTGCACATTGGGTGCCATCATGCCTGCTTCTTGTGTATTCAATTCAGCCTCTGATTGGTTGTCAAATTGTTGCCCATCAGTCCCTACAGTTTCATCTCCCTGGTTGCTTTCTTCATGTTCTTCCCTTTCCTCTGAACTCCCTTTCATCCCAACGATCTCAGTCTGTCTTTTAATTTCCTCGCTCTAGCTTGATCGACTAGTTGTTGTTCTTTAACTTCGAATATACCAACTTCTTCCCAGATCCTCATCATCCTTTTACGATACCCTCCCACAATCGGATTACTTTTGCATTTGCAGTACATTACCAATCTATTCTCTTCCTTAGTCCACATCCTCCTAGCAGTAACATGATTACGACCGGTTCCACACTACTTGGCCATGGAGTTCCTGCCAGGCGAAGCTCCTTCACCATAAGTTCCAGTCCCATTCACGTCGTTACAAGAAAGATTGGGAAAAAGCCGAAATAAGCCAAATCGTTCAGTTGGAAGGAAAAGCTAAAAGTCAAACAGTTTGGACTTTGTCCCAGATAGTAGCCAAGGAGTCAGTAATCATTGCCAAGGTAACCGGGGGTTTTTATTAATTGGACTTTCAATGGTGTAAAGATGGTGTGTTAAACTGAACCGGCTAAAGGTTACCAGCACAGATGCGCACTAGCTAAGAACTTGGAGGTGAGGAGCCGGAATAGCATCGGGAAGATACGCAGGTGTAGTAAAAAAAACTGTAAGCACGAACTTTTATAGAGGTTGACGAAAATCTTGAGACTGTAATATCTCTGAAATGCAGATTCCAGCTACATTTTCCTTTCGTATCTTCATTTTTTGGTTGCTGGCCATTTGAAAAAGTCTCGAGAAAAGCTGGTGACCATGGCATTGGCTGAGCATGACAAGTGCACTAGAACTAACACTAGTTATGCATGATGTAGTATGTCAAACAAAGATTGCTGGAGCAAAAGGGGCAATGTCAGACGGTATTGACCTTAAAGCAAGAGCAGCTACGCTTTGTTAGATAATTTGGCTTTTAGTTGGCATTTTTAGTGGCCGGATTGTATTGTAAAAACTGTTAGAATTTCTCTATTAAATTTCTGTCTCAGTAACAGTTAAAAAAATAAAACAAATAGCCAATCAGTTTTACAACCCTGGTCGGGCACCATCAAAATGTACTTTGCAGACCCGAAACTTCCTTAGTTACAGCTCATTTACTTTTATTACCCACAATTGAATCCCGTCCCAATCCCAACGCCATTGTACAGACCATACTCAAAAATGGCTGCCACGTTAACATTCTTTTACGAGCATTTAAATTAGCCTTTTTAACCTCGTTCTTGAGTTTATAGTTCAAAAGAACGAGGACTCGAGAAGGACTCGAAGACTCAAGAACGATGCTCGAAATTCTAATTTAAATGCATTTATAAAAAAATACCAAACTGGCGACCATTTATGAATGTCATTGTGATCTATAATACTGGGACTATTGTAAAGTATTTACCCATTAAATATTGTGACTCTTATGTAGTATTGGATGCCACCATGTGTATTACTTTCTCATGTTCTCTTTTCTAAAATCATTCTTTTCTTTTTCTTCAGCTTATCCTATTTTCTTTCTTTGTTCCTATTTTCTTTTCCCATTTTTATCTCCTTTTCTTCTCATCTTCTTTTTCTTCTTTTCTTTTTCTTTTTCCTTATTTTTTCATCGTTGTTGTCTTTTTTTTCTGATCATGCTGATTGTTGACGTGATTATCATCACAATTATAATTGTAATTATGTTTATAATAACTATTGAAGTGATTATTGATCTTCAAGGTGGCCTGACACTCAAAATGACAGGTTTTTTACGCAAATTTTTTTCGTGACTATATTTTGAACGCAATAGTAGTAACCTTGGCTTGACCTTGAATGACCATGAGGTTGTTCTGAGGCGAACTTATGCGGAAGAACTTTCAGGTTCTTTGAATGACTTTGAAAGACCTTCATCATTTTTTACGTTGACCTTGACCTGGATTTCGACACAAGAAATTTATTAAAACACGGAGCATATGAGTGAGCATCTCTAGGTTCTTCCTGAAGGTGTTTGAAGACTACAAACTGTACTATGCGTGCATATTCATTATTAAACTTTGAATCTGCTTTTCTCGAGCTGTTGAAGTTGTTGAAAAGCATTACCGAATTTTTAACACAGATAGCGAACATAACAATCCAGGAACAGAACCTATAAACTTTACTTTCTAGTTGTGACACTTTCTGAAATTGTACATTGTATAGTTACTTTATCCGAATTTATGTTTTCTACCAGAATCTGAAAAACAATCTGAAAAAGCTCGAAAAATATGGAGTATTTTAGGTTGTATACCTAGAGTAGCTCTCTGCTATATCCGAAAAACCTATAAAAAAACTTCTCTGATCACTACATTGTTATGTAATTATTGATGATCAAAACATGGGAACTGGAACCTTAATATAACATACCCCAGACAGGTGAATACGCTTTAGCCCAGAAACAACTACATCTACCACTAATCTAAAAGATTTGTCTATACAAAGTGTGTTATTTCATAGATGGTTATACGAGATGACGAGATCACCTAGCGAAGTGGACTAGCTCAGGTCGCTCTGACGTCAATCTCAAAATAAGTATTATTCAACCGTTCAGACCAAGATTGCTGCGCCGATATGAGGTCGAACTGTGAACGCTCCCTTAACCCTATTGACTGTTTATTTATCATTAAGAAGATAACCGCGCAGGTAACGCAAACTCTAGTTCATTAGAGTTAATCACCTGTTTACACAACTGGGCTCATGAAATTCACCTCGGGGTCGGCACCTCTGATATTTGTGTCCTCATAGTTCTTGTCGTCATCACCGTCCTGGCAAACGTCGCCGGAAAACGTTCAAGCTGTGGAGTGAGAATGCAATTTCCATTTTAGGAAAAGCAACTGTGGACTGATAATCTTGGAGCTTGGACAATGATTCAAAGAGCCTTGCGAGTAGTCAAGTCTCTTGTATTAAAAACACATCAAGCGAAGAAGCTTTGGGAATATGGTGGGACGAAGAAAACGAAGAAGTGGACAAAATGATCACAAGGCTGGTCTTCTTGTTGATTACGTATTCTCTGACTGTGGATTGTTGTTTTACCATTTAAAGATCACGAGATATTTTAGCGACGTACTTTACGAGATTAACTTAATTCCTTAAAAAGCTCCCTGACTATCCGTCCTGTTAGTGTACCCAGTATGTCTCAGCCTCGAACATTCATGCGGTGCGCGAAATCTATTACCAAGTCTCCCCACGAACAAATTGTGATATTGAGCTACGATTCACTCTCATGTAAATTAGTTAAAAAGGAATCTGAAACTGGTGACTCGGAAATAAATTATCTTTATACCTCTAATCCTTTTTTTCGTGTGCAAATCGGATGAAGAGATTGGGTGTTAATTCGCATTCCACTTAGCCCTAAGAATAAACAAAAAATCTGGTATGAATTCGGAAGTCATACGATAATCCTACGTCTAAGATAATTCGTAATTACATTCGGAAATGAATCCATCAGATTAAAAATTACAGCACATGAGTGTTTTCGTCGATTTATTTAGTCACCAAAGACAAACTTTCTCGACTTTCGTGCATTTTACAGTGTATTTTTCTAAACTTTGAGTATTTTTTAACATCAAAGCTATACACTCTTAATTTCAGCCTTCTCTGCTCTTCCCCCACCACCATCACCAAAGATTGAGAAACCAGAGTTATATATAAAATCTAAATCAAAACAACAACCAAAGGAAAGCCGCAAACGCGTCCCGATTCGATGGAACAAGCCCTGACAAAGAGCTGGATTGTGAACTAATACGTACTGACATACGTCATTTGAAATGTTTGCTATTCCTTTCCTTTTCTTACTTAAAATTATTGAGTGGTTGTGAGAACAATGTGAAATGAATTGTTCGGTCGGTCTAGCGTTCATTGCCAAAATTAAGTACTTTGTTCTCAAAATCAGCAAGCAGCTTGTTTCTTTGCGTCGTGGCCACTTTTCCTTAAATTTTACACTGGCTTTCAAGTGAACATTGCTCGACTGATTGGTAGGAAGCCGAAATAGAAGTAATAGCGATCACATTTAAAATACCAGAACGTTTGATTAACCTCGTGGAAAGGTCCTTATTCTACCCTACCTGAGCATATTTTTGTTGACTGCCAGGAAAGGTGACAAATAACCCTATATTAAAGTATTTCTGTCATCCGCCCACCCATTGAAGAATTGAAATAAGGCATAACTGAACATTTAATAGTTACAACTTTAAATTAAGGGAAGGTTCCTTAACCTTTTGTGCATGAGTTTGCTTTCCTTTTGTTCTTGGCTCTCTGTTGTTTATTGCTTTGTTCTTTCATTAGTTCTTTTGTTGAAATTTGATGTTGGACGTGTGCAGCAAAGGGTTAATTCATTCTTGAGCCATACATGAAAGGCAGATCAAACTGAATATAATTTAAGCCTGGTTCACACTTGAACATAAGCATTTGCATCAGCTTAAGGTTAAAACAAAAGACAAAACAAAGGAATGAAGTCAAGGCTGCGACATAAGGATCGTCATAAGCATAAGATCATAGTCTAAGCATAAGCCTAGAACCCAACATGAGACGAAAGAAAGAAAAATTGTTGTTTTATCTTCACAAGTCCCAGAAGAGATGCCATGCTTTGTTTTCGTATTGATCTTGTCCTTATGCTTAAGTCGCTAGTGTGAACCAGGCTTTAGGATTGCTACTTCATGAATTTTGAATTGAATGTCTTAACAGACATCTTGCTGCTGAATGATTTGACATTCTTTGACTGCACATTTATTTGAAGCTAAAGTGGCCTAAGGTAAACCATATTATGATATAAGAATAGAATACTGCGTAGACAGTGATAAATAAAGTAAAAAGTTAAAAGGTTGTCGTAACTGATTCTTGATAATTGCCGTAACTGATCTTTTAATCTTTTACCTAAGGTAAACCTTAGTTGTTTCATGCCCCTTGTGTAACTGAGCTCGCTCACGAGGAAACGCAGTTCTAAAACAGTAGAGCTCAGAATATAACCAGACAAGTACTGTTGCGGCAATAGCTTTGAGTTGCCAAAAAGTTCTGATAGTCGGGCAGATTGAGGTCAGTGGTGATACAAACGGAAACGAACACGACATGCCCGGGGACCACATGTTGACCAAGCCGGGAGAGTCCAGTATTGAGTGCTTTCTGGGAACTGAAAATTTAGACGTGAAATAGTCGTTTATCATACAGAAAAAAACTTGAGTTGTCAGAATTTGAATTAAAAAACCAATGAGCAGCGTCTGCATTGTGTACCTTATGTCCATGTACCCAGGGGCGGACCTAGAGGGGGGCGTAAGGGGTGTACGCCCCCTTTTTGCGCATCCGTGGCAGTTTACTACATACTCTAGACGCAGACTGTTTTCTGTAAAGATAGTGGAAATAGTTACCTAACCTAAGTTACTACACCTTTTGCTGTATATTACCCGAAAATATACTATCATTAATGCCAACCTCAAACTCATTAACGCAAAAATACACTCATTTTATTCAATCGACACTCACGAGCGTAGATACGCACCCATTTAATTCAAAGGGCATTCTATAGTGCCAACAGGCGACCATTAGCACCATTCTACTATACATTAGGGATAATAAAATTTCAATTACGCAAGAGAAATATCTCGTCCAATTGAGATTTTATTATCCCTAATTGTATAGTAGAATGGTGTTAATGGTCGTCTGTTAGCGCTATAGAATGCCCTTTGATGCAAATTGTTGCGTATTTACACTAATGAATGTCAATTGAATAAAATGAATGTATTTTCGCGTTAATGAGTTTGAGGTTGGCGTTGATGATAGTATATTTTCTGGTAATGAACAGCAAAAGGTGTAAAACACGTATTTTTGCAATTGCAGCTGGGTATGCTCTCCGGCAGGTAAAGGTAGACCGGTACAGGCAGCTCAACGAGAATTGCGAAAAATATAAAGCTGATTGTCGTGATGCATTGATGATTATTGTCTGTGACCAAAATAACATTCTGCTAAGAGATACACGGTGAAGATATTGTTTTGTGCTTCATTTTCATCTTTTGTGCTTCATTTGTGTTATTTATGACTAGGTATTTTCTTAAAATCTCGCTCAAAACTACCCCCAAAATGCTAGAAATAGCGTTTCAGATAACTAGAAATTCAAAATTTCCCAGGGGAGCATGCCCCCGGACCCCCTAGAAATTTCTTACTCGTTTGGCGCTCGTCTTCACGCTCCCCGTTTCTAAAATCCTGGATCCGCCTCTGGTACCTGCTTATTTTATTTGTTATTTAGATACTGTGATTGCAATTTTTGTTAATACTGTACACTAACATAAAGACAGAAATCTGAAGTCTTGTTGTCCTATTCAGCCTGAAATATTACGTGAGTCAACTACTTGCTTAATCATAGCTGCTTACTGCATTTCCTCTACAGTATTTAGCCTCCACCCTCTATTTAGCCCCCCTTCCAACAACTCCCTAGTTCAGAAGCATAGAAAAATAATAAGCCTTCAACCTCTGTTAAGTCCCCACCCCTGATGAGGCTAGTTCTATTCACCCGAAAGCAGATATATTTCAATATGGGAATATGAGCACTAAGCTACGACGTTCTGTGAGAAACACGTTCATCGAATTGAAACTCGGTATATATGAGCTTCGGTGTAATATATTACTTTATATTATGAATTGATATATTTACTAACATAATTATGAGTTAAGCATAAAATTAAGCATGGTTACCCATCAAAAGTTACACAAACTTTTGAATTTTATAATTAGCTCTTCAGGTCGTTCTTCAAGTAGGCGAGGCAACTGTCAGGCAGCGATACTGAGCTTAATTATGTGCCAACAGCTGAACACATGTTTTCCAAATACAATAAGCCAAATAATTACTAAGGTTGGTAGTTCATTCTTGTGTTCATTGATAACATTCTAAAATAATGAATTTACCCATTCGTAATTAACATACCTTACTACCAATAAATCGTGATGAATATCTGGGTCTTAGTCTATTTTCACAAATGTAACCAACGTTTTCAACTCTTCAATTCGTCTACCCATTACCCCAGTCCACCCGTCCGGGAGCACTGGGGTAATGGCTGGCGGCTTGAGGGCCATCAAGGGTCCCTGGTGGGGATGCAGGGAGTGACAACCCCGGAAGTTCTGAGCAAAATAGGATTCAACAATATGGCTTCCAGAGGTCTATGTGGTGTAAATTCAGAGATGCAAATTATTGACAGACAGACCTGATTTATAACAATGGCAGGACTCAAGACACGAACCAAACCAGTTTCAAGTAAAACCGACCGGCTTTCGCCTTCCTGTCGAATGACCGCAGCATGTGTCGTTTGTAAAATAAGTGCATGTAGAACCCAGCCCACAGTCAGCTCCGACAGGAAGTAGTGGCGTAATGGTGGTAACCTTCATCGAATGAGCTTCGACGATATCGACGAAGTAAAACTCAGCCCTGTAACACAACCCTGGATATGCTGCAGTCGCTTAGCTGGCTTGATGTTTGTCATCCACGGGTCAGTCTTCTGAATTTATGCCTAGATTTTACACCGACAGCCTGTCCCTGACAGATGGGCAAAGGCCCACCCAACCTCAACCATCTTCCCCGCGCCGCCACTCATATAAGGTCTGCTACTTTAGAGGAATAGTTTTTTGAATTTAATAATAGACAAGCGTCGAAGTATTAGGACACCTTTTGCTGTTCATTACCAGAAAATATACCATCATTAATGCCAGCCTCAAACTCATTAACGGGAAAATTCATTCATATTAATGAATCGACCCTCAATTACGCTTTTGTCACGTTCATTTAAAAATTTTGGATTCGTTGGCGCCAGTAGACGACCATTAACACCATTCTACTGTGCATTAAGGAGAATAAAATTTGAATTACGCAAGATAGTTGTGCAGTCTATTCTAGGATCAATTTAAGGCTTTACAGTATCCCAACATGTATTTCAAACTGTTAACGAACTTACTTCAACAGCACTTTATTAACACGCTTCAACTTTCATGTCTCAGAAAAAAAGCTGTTTAGCGATCAAAGCATCACAATCAAAGATTTCATGCAGTGCAGTACTGTCGTTAGTGTCGTGTACTGTTGACTTTGATCGCGAAATATTTTTTGTGTAAGACATGAAAGTTGATACGTATTAATAGCATAGAGCTGTGAACTAAAGTCGGTAAACAACTTGAAATATACATCTCAAGAAAAATGTTTTTCAAGAGCAATATTTATAATAACCGTTTAGAAGTAAGTAGACGAGACCACGTTTAGAAGATTAGGGAAATTCAATACATCAAATTTCGTAAATAAACAAGTGAACATGGAATTATGGAAGAATGGAATTATTCTCTAACTCACGACAAAATATGATATTTCAATGTTCCACAATTAAGATAGTCCTGAAAAGGACTCGGCAATGCAGAACGCAGTCAGCAAAGCGGTTAGAACGCTGTCACACATGCGATTTTGCACCTCACAATTGTCACCCTGATGTATACACCACTTACAAAAAGCCTCGAAGATGAGCTTGAGCGAATCACAAGTAGGAATTTCGCTGGGAAGACTATCGCTGCATGGGTTATTTCATACACCAGGATGATAATTGCAAGACAAAAAAATCACAAGTGTAACACCGGCTTTAATGGCAAAGCAGTCGTCGACACATAGGCGAAATAAAAGAGGTTTGAAACGTCCAAATGAATTCAGTTCTTTTACGAATTTTGATAGTTTTATTCCCTTATCTATTAATTAACGTGTCGGTATTCCAAAAAACCTTAAATCGACACTGCAACAGACTGAACTACTAAAGGGCCTGTGTTTGGCCCAAATTGAGGCTGTAAGGGCTAACAATTCTTGTTTGGATCATTAGCTCAGAATTTCTGACACGTTAGTTTACCGGGATGAAGCTTGAGTTTACTGTTATCGCATTGAAATTGAGAACGAATAGTCTAATTGTAATAGCGGAAACTAATTTATGTTCTATCATTTGTCAAATTTATTTGGAAAAGCTACATATAAGTATTGTTTTCGGGCTATCGACCATTGAGTTGTAGCCTAAGCATTAGATTACTACCAGGTTTCTGTTGATTTCCATCATTATTTTCCACAATTCAAGTTAGGTACAAGTTCTGAATTGCAACATTTGAGCAGGCATTGAATTTTTAGCTTTGTTCTAAGTTAAGCCTATTTTCCACTAGGCGGAATTTTTCGCTCGAAATGCACTTTCCGCCCGAAAATCAATATTGGGCATGCGCAGTAGCTATTCATTTTTCCGCTTGGCGGCATTGGCGTTGTCGCGATAAAGTTGAAAACACTGGTTGAAAACGATCCGACTTTTTCCGCCTCCGCAATTCCGCCAATGTGAAACAACCAATCAGATCGCAAGAAAAGGAAAACAACATGGAAGGTGATGCTCGCATGAGTAGCTTTGGTATTAACTCGTTAAAAGAATTGCTTCGCGTGTCAGGAAATTCTCAAAGTCTGGATGGACTGAGTACACTGGATGTAAATTCTTTAAATGAATTGTTTTGTTCAGCCCAACAACAACAACCACAATGTCAACAACAAATAACGACTCAAAATACAGGCTTGTGTGAAGTAGAAGTAGATCCATTCAACACCGAAGTCGAAGAGGAAAATGTGTCTACAGAGTTTGACGCAGAAGTATTTATCGAAGAGCTTCGAAAGTTTAGTTGCCTGTGGAATACACCTCTGTCGTCATATAAAGACAGAAACGCCAAAAATAATGCATGGCAAAAGCTCTCCAATTTGTTCAATAAAGATGGTAAGTATTGCATGAATTTATATATTCAGATAAAAAATTATAGATGGTCTATTTTTGGGAAGAATTTTCCATGGACGTAATTTAACAAAACCTGGCTAAATACTTAGAATATCTTGCAAAGGCCAAATATGGGTAATATTTTAGGTTACATCATATCAGTTCAATTTGCAAACTTCTCAATAAACTGTTTTTGTTTTGAATTTTTAATTATCAACTGTTTATAGTTTCTATAGATTTTAATAAATGTATTTATTTTAAACTTTTATTTCTGTGTTTGCAGTGGAATTTTTGAAAACCCAATTAAAGTATTTAAAAGACAACCTCAAGAAATGTCTTGATAGAAGATTGAAAGCTACAAAATCTGGAGCACAAGCATCAAAATTGCCCAAATGTAAATATTTCGACCAACTGGGTTTTCTGCACACAAAAGTTGTAAACAAACCTACAGAAAGCAACCTAACAGCATCAATTGGATTGGAAGATTCACCTTCTGTAGAGCCCATAGAACCTCCTCATTCCCCAGCCTCATCAATATCTTCCCTGGAGCCTACAGATGTGACAACATCAACCAAGGATTGTTCAAACTCTGCAACAGGAAAAAGAAAGTCACCAGCTACAGTGATTCCTCATATACCAGCTAAGTATTCTAAGTCAAAGGCTGAAATGTTGTATGCTGTCGATACATTGTTGGTAAAAACTCTAAAAGATATGGAAGGTCCTCAAACACCTGTTGGTGTTGTTGATGAGGATGAAGATACATTGTTCTGCAAGAGCCTTGTACCAGTGTTAAGAAAGTTACCTGCAAGGAAAAATAGACTTGCAAAGCTGAAAATAAATCAGTTGTTGCTTGATATAGAATTTGGTGATGAATAGTAACTACTGTAAATAGATAATATCTGTTGTCTGGTTTGTAACTTTGTTTCTTTATTTTTACAGCTTAGCTAAGTTACAAAAACACATTTAGCCAAAATGTTAAAGTGGTATTTAAATGTTACATTTCACATTATGTTATAAATATACATATATATATATATATATATATATATATTAAATTATCACATTATGTAAACTAAAGTAGAACTTATCATCTTGCTTAGGCCATGCAATTACACTGTGTTGAATAAAACTGGAGTTGACTAACAATTTATGTCAATAATGCATTAGAACTCTTCATCAAATGCATATGATGTTCGGGTGACCATGTCCAATTGCCAGCTGACTGATCCTTCTTGTGAACTAAAATAGTCTTTGAAATCATCACGAACACTTTTGGTAGGTTTTGAATAGTTATTTGAGCCATTTCTAAGTATTGGGACCAATCCTTCGTTCACATTTCCCTCTCTTCTCCACTCTCCACTTTGCTGACCAGCTGCAGATTCTTGGTCAGTGTAATTGACTGGGCAGTAATTATGAGTGTCTTCTGGAGATCTTGTAGCCATTAAAAAGTTGTGCAGAGCAACCACTGCCTTAGTAATTTGAATCACTTTGTCCACTTTCGCAATTACAGGTTTTCTAAAAACTCTAAAACGCGATGTTGCAACTCCAAAACAATTTTCAATAATTCGTCTTGCCCTTGATAATCTATAATTGAAAATTCTTTGAGCAAGCGTTAAATTTTGACCTGGGTATGGCTTCAACATGAATGTCTTGAGGCCAAAAGCATCATCAGCTACAAACACGTAAGGGTATATTTTGTTTGACTGGTCACCTTGGCTGATCTTTTCAGCTCTCGGAATTTGTAACAAGTTATTGTCTATGGCATGACCAAGATAGCTGTTGGCATATACACTGCCATCACTTTGGCGTCCAGCATCTCCAACGTCAACAAGAGTAAATTCATAGTCTGCATTACATGTCGCTAACAGGACAATGCTATGAGTCTTTTTATAATTAAAGTAATCGGACCCAGCACGTGCAGGTGCCTGTATGACTACGTGTTTCCCATCGATAGCACCAAGTGCATGCGGAAAGTTCCATTTAGTCTCAAAACGTCTGGCAATTTTCTTCCATTGGTCTTCGGTTCTTGGTACAGTAAGGTAACCTTTCTCAATTAGAACCTGCCCCAAAACTTGACATGTTTCACCAATAATCCTTCCCACAACAGAAGGGCTCATGCGATAACTAGCTGCTATACTAACTTGTTCATCTCCAGTAACCAGATACCTTAAAGTGACAGATAATCTCTCACTGGGTGGAATGGGTTCACGCATTTTGTAGATTTTTTCTTTATATAAGGAGCCACCCAAGACAGAAGCTTTTCAAAAGTCATGGGTACCATTCTAAAACATCGAAAGAAGTACTCGTGGTCAAAAAGCATCATTTCCTGTATTAAAAGGTGGAATTCTCCTTTTAAGTTGCGTTCCTCGTATATTTTTCGCACCCAAAATCTTTTCTTGTACCTCTCATTTTGACGGCGAACTCTCCTTCGAAGTAAAATTAAAATTAATAGCCTTTGCAAGTGTTGTCGTCTTATGGGCGCCATCTTTGTTTTTTGATCTTTCAAATTTGGCGGACTCCATTTTCCGATCGCGGAATGTGGAAATTGAAGATGCGTTTTCGCTCGGAAAATTTTCCGGCGGAAAATGCATTTCGAGCGAAAAATTCCGCCTGGTGGAAAATAGGCTTTAGGCCTCTGTTGAACGATTTCCAAGTTCACTAATAGCATACATTATAACGTGGCACCTGAAAGGCGAACGTTTGCCAGCTTTGCTTTAGCTTCATGGCCAAGTAGATTGGCAAAATTAATCGTTCAAATAAAAAGAGAGTAGTTTGACGTCATTGTGTGGAATAATTGTAAATTCATAAGACTAAACCCTTGATTAGGAGTGGAAGAAATTCAAAATAGACACGAGAAACTGATAGCACACTAATGGGATCGGGTATACTTGAGATAAAGGCCGGTGATTATTCCCGTTATGGCACAAAAACCGTAAGAATGTTGCCGCTAATGACAGAGAGAATAAGAGAGACTAAACTTGAGAACAGCTGTACTCGATAAAGGCGCTTTCAGAGACGTGTTTGTATTGATACAATGCACTCCCTATCAATCCATCATCACTTGAATATTGACCTAGAATTATCTGTAAAAACACTAATAATTAATTTATATTAGCTCAACATCAGGAAATCAGTCATACTTCCACCTATGGAACAATATAGAACCCATTTGATGCGGCTTAAAATACACACGATTAATTAACACCTGCCTTATTTTTCACCAACCCAATGTTTTGCCGTAGTTAGAAAAGTAATACATATCCTCTCTTAGAAGGTAAACCAGGTTAATGTTAAAGCAGATTCGAGTATAGTACAATATCCTTTTCGATGGTGTGAAAATCGCTTTTCAAAACCACAGCTATCTCCGCCTGCCCTTATTCAAGTCACGCACACCGCAAGTTTTAGGAAATCTTTGTAAAGATTGATAACGTCTTGTCCGTCATTTCGAAACATTTACTCCCAGCTAGTCTAATAAAACTTTAACAATCTTTGCTCTGGTCGCAATGATAGACTTGAAATTTCAACCAGAAGTTGACCCGCACACCTCTCATCGAGCAATTAGTATGTAAAAATTTTCATTCAGTCATTGTATTCACCGGTAGTGAGACATTTTAATTTCAACTCAGGAAGGGAGGGATTATTACCTTTTGAGGTCAGAGTGTTCAGTTATATAGCTGAGCTGCTATTGCTATCTTACGCTATTACATAACGGAAATGACCCACAAATGAATATATATATGTGTATATACATAATGTATGTATAACACACTAATAAACTTGCAGTGAAAGCAGGCAATCTCTTACTGCCCAATATATGTCATTTATTCACGTTTCGGCCCTTTAGCATTCTCCAGTTTAAATAAAGAATATTGAGCAGTAAGAAGTTGCCTGCCTTCACGGTAAGTTTTCTCAAGTCTTTTATATTGAAAAGCAGAGTAAGTATCCGATAAAATATATAGGACAATATAACTAATTTGGCATAATAGCCTCCAGTCGTGAGTAAATATCTTGGTGTTGACGACTTCATAAAGGGTTCTAATGTTAACATATCAAACAAGACACCACAAGAAAGACTTTTAAGTATCTGTAAATCATATCTCCATGGAGTCCATGGAGTCATCTGTTCTAGTTTGCCAAACATGTTGCTAAACTGGATATCGGTACTTCAGTCTAAAGAACGAATGAAAGATCGTCTCATCTTTTAAAAAATTTGCTATTGTTAGTATGCTATTTAAAGTTCTTTCAAATTTTTAAAAATTATTTAAAATCGTATCTTCGAGAGCTTTCGATATTGGACTAGTTAATAAGCATTTCAATCTTTTTTCAAGCCTGGAATTGAAGACAAACTGAAAGACTTAAACAAGTTATTAGTACGTCAATAAGTACTTAAATTTCTGTCTAAAAGTAGCTTCGGATAAATTACAGTTATATACACAGAACTTCCTGCAGAAATAGTTGAAAATGTAGGACGTGCAGTCAGTGTTTGTGGAAACAAATATGTTTGTCGTTATACTAAATTAACTTTTTCCTGTGCAGGACGTCTTTCTTATACGAGGACAGTAGTCTTACTTTGACCAGGGTAAAGTACAAGAATTAAGACTTATACTGCTTCCCAAGAGTTGATCATACAATGAAAATATGCCCAACAGTGCAGCACTATTTCAATTCGTATCTTGCTTCTATGTTTCCTTTGAAGTGCAAATGAAATGAAAATTAAGTTTATCTTCGTTGAGTAGACTCTCAAAATGACGAAGAGCGTCGTTGACCACACTCTTGTATCTTATACCCTTCTTGAGATATTTAATTTTTAAATATATGCAAGTCGGTTAACGAATAACGTGGCATTTTACGTTGTTCATTAATTCAGTTATTCCTAAAAAAATTACTATGCGAAATCACTTGAAATTTGATAAATTGATGGAATCGTTCAGTCAATCATTGCTATCCTAGAACTGTTGTAATCATGGCAGTAAGATTCCTATCCCTGTTATATTACCATGAAAATAAGTTTCCAGGTAGCTGTCATATTTGACAAGAATCACTTTCTTTCTCTACCAATGGCGCTCTCTGGTTTGTTATCAGGTGGATCTATGATTCTGTGATATATGTCATATCACAGAAATATTTAATACGAAATACCTTGCTTCAAATGAATGGACTAGTAAATTTTTGTTTCACTAGTGGAGAGAAGGGGTTGGAAACTCATGTGTGACCATGACGACTGTGTTTCTGGGATGCCAGTTATTATGATCTATGGATCAACTTTGGTATGGTTTGGAAAAATAATACTGAACATGAACCCAACTTACCAGCGAATCAATGACAAAAGAAAAACCAGATGAAAATAAGAGAACTCACAAAAAGTCAAGAAAAGTACAAGTAACAGTACTTAGATAGACTTTAAAGTGGCGAAGTAAGCTCTCTCGGCGCCTAGGAGCAAACTTAACTAGTGGTGCTCCCTTCCTTATTGTTTACTTGAAAAAATAACAAAACTGACACCGACCACAGTAGGACAATATTCAGGCGGGATAAAAGTGTGATAGTCTTTGCTACGTTTCTATGTTTTCTTTCCCATTTATATATTTTTTTCACTGCATTGCAATTTGAACCCCTTGCATTCAGCACTCGAGGGGCAATAGCCCCTCCATCCTGCTTCTACTTATGCTTTTCTCCCGACGAATTTGACTCCTACTCTAGCTCTCATTCAACTCTAATTTTAACCGTAACTTTAACTCGATCTTTAACCCTTCCCCTAACTACAACCCTATCCTTGACCTCATGACGAAGCCTAACCTCACTCTCTGTTACCTAGGATTAGGTAACCAAACCGGGAGGTTACTCAGATAAAAAGTCACTCGTTGCTACGTCAACGATGGAGTCTTCAAGACTGTCAAGGAAAGGCTATATGGCTTTGCAGCTTTTGAACTTAAAGGTAGGTCTATAGTTAAAGTTATGGTTATAGTTATGTGAATTACTGTTACAGATTAGTGGTCTGCTGGACAGTCTGTAGTCGTACCACAGGAAGATATATTTACCATAACACAGTCACACTTGGTCACAAAGAAAGAAATTCGACACTAATCTCGTGAAACTCATAGTTTTATCATATTTGAAGCAAAAAAGGAATGGCAAAAGCTTTATTGCCAACATCGACATCTTTGGTATGAAAGTGTTATTTCAAATATAGGACAACTAGGGTTTTGATGTATTAGAACTTTTACATAACATTACAGAACTTAAAGTTCACCAACAGCAAAGCTTTGTCACAAAATCACCTGAAATGTAAATGAAAATCACTAATGGCTAATCCATGTATCTAATCAGATGCCTACTGAATAAAACTTCAGCTTGAAATCGTACTATTTTCTTGAGAGATACATAACATACATGGGTGAAGAACGTGGGGTTATGATTAACGGAGTTATGGCAGTTATATTCAACAGATAGATATATGTAGCTTCCCTGTCTGTTGTCAACTTTTACGAATTTATTTTGTCTTGAAGGCACCATATCCTTATTCCAAAACTCTGAGGGAGATTAAGCCAAGGCAAATACAATTCTAGTACAAACAAAGAATTATGAGACCCCCTCATATTATCTGAAATCAATGGCAATCAGCATGAGCAAGGCTGTATGACAATGGCATGACTAGAACATTTGTAGTGCAGGGAGCCAATCCATAATGTGAACTTCGCGGGTCAACATTCAGTACAGATTTGACGGGGTGGCTCTCGACAGCTCAAATACGTCATCTTGTATACAAGCAATTGCCGAAATACTCAATTTGATAGTGGTTGAACATTGCATTTCTTAATCAATTGGGATAGCCTAAGGATTTTTAGGGAACCGGTACCTTCCAGGTCAGTCCTGTAGTTACTCCACTGCCTACGAAAAATCTACTATTTGAACTTTCTTGGGGATACACTTTTCGAGGTTACTAAGTAAAGTAGGGTGAACTAGAGGGTGCTAAGGAGACTACAGCCCTGTAATATTCTTTGTACGGATATGCAACTTTATGTATTTCTTTAACTCTCTAAGATTGGGCGTGAATTTACCCAGAATGTACCCCTTGTCCTGGCACAAGAATTATTCAAGAATTACGCTTCAATTTAAAACGTCTTCTGCCACTAATGCTGCCGAGCAAGAACAATCAGCGGTTTCTGTTATTACAAAGAACTTCTGCAATAAAGAAAAGTTATCTCTCAAACGTTGCAGGGCTTAGATTATGTTTTAAAAAAGCTCAAATTACCGAGTGATTTTCATTGTAATAATATAACAAAACTGATGATGGATTTTAGTCAACTATAAATGAAAGACTGTTCATAATTACTTTAGATGCTTTGACCACCTGTAGCTTACTGGGAATCTCTTTAGTTGGAAGTGAGGATCGCAGCCTGTGACCTATCTTATCGATCAACCAAGCCTGAATTACGGGCCAGTAGAATAACTTTTCACAACGTTTCTCGACGTAAACGTTTCCACTCCATTTTATGGACCGATCAACTAAAATACGAGGGAGGTCGCAATCCCTAACACGGCACACTGCACATCATTGCCGATCAGATCATAAGTTAATAATCAAGCTGAATAAGAATGCATGAAAAAATCAAAACCATTATGATTATAAACAATGAGATTCACATCGCGATTTATATTATTTTAATGATAAAGAAGAACGCGATCATTACTTTGGTTTGCGAGTAACGTATGAACGTCAGAGTATGGTCATCGATTAAGGATCTTTACCAAGGAGCACAGAATTTTAAATTTAAAAAGGTACAGGAATTGATATAGTAAACCAAATACACAAATTGCCAGATTCCTTAAGGATTCTTTAGAATACCTGGCAATTTTCATATTAAAGAGTTGGATTGACCACTGAGCGATAGAAAGCGTCGAGATCATTAGTGTAGCCAGGGGGCAAGGGGAATTGCCCCCTTTTCGTCCTGACTAGGTCTGTCGGTACATCCAGTACATTTGTCGGTACATCAAGCCTGTCTGTCGCGGATTCGGTTTCCGTTTGAATTATCAAATTAAAAAAATTGTTAAATAAGCTCCGGCAAAAGTTAAGTACGGGAAAGACATTCAATACAAAATGTTCATAAGGAATTTTGTTTTGTTTTGATTTTTAACCGAC
Source organism: Heliopora coerulea (assembly GCA_030142905.1). Classification (NCBI taxonomy): domain Eukaryota; kingdom Metazoa; phylum Cnidaria; class Anthozoa; order Scleralcyonacea; family Helioporidae; genus Heliopora; species Heliopora coerulea. The sequence continues at coordinate 211,348 of JASJOG010000040.1, forward strand.
AAAAATGATAGATCCTGTCAACCTTCAGGACATAGTGGTTGTGGTAGCTGTGATGGCCAAAAAAGAAGTTATGTTTGTATATATCATAGCTCACGTGATGTGCGTACTTTTGTGTTAAATCATTTTCGAAATTTAATACCATTATGCTAGCCAGAGCTAGCAAAGTAGAAACCATTTATTCCTGCATCGAATTTCAATTTTTTCTGCCCTCGGTTTAGGTAACTTTGATTTTTTCTTAATATTTGTCGGTACATTGTCGGTACATTGGGCATGTAGTCCTCATTATGGAGAACGCGAAATAACGCCTTTTCAAGTGTCATAAAAATGTCCTAGGACAGAGTACAAATGGTAGAAAAATTGGAATTGAGTTAGCAGTACAGTCACCGGCAAACTACATTTCAACTTTGGGCAATTTAATTTCGTGAGCAGTAGTCATGTCAATCCCCAAGACATGAGCAGAAAACAGTTTATACTATCTGAAGTATTTTAAATCAAGGTTTTCATAGCAACACCTTAGATTGACAGTCCTGACCGCCATATTGATAAATATATCTCCGGGGCTCCCAATGAAATTGATATGCACTAAAATTAAACAAATTTTACAAACATATTAGGCTCAACTTCATGGATTTAAATATAACTCAGTAATACTAGGCAATTACTTTCACATAACAAAATATTACAGTATTCTGAAAAACAGAAACCTCTCGCTGATGTTTCTTTCTTCAAGGGCTTGCAAAATAATTGTGCGAATCCACTTCAAGAGCAACCTAAAAATCTCGATTCAACATCGCAGCCATGACGGTCACGCAACATCATTGCCATTGAAACTATGGCTTAAAATATTTCATATGGCACAAAGTTTCTTTAGTCAAGTCGTATAAATTTGTCTAATTTTAGGAGGTGCCAACAAAGCTGAGTTTTTATGCTGACTTGGTCGCGAGCCAGACCGTAAGTGCATTGCGTTGGTCAAATACTTCCCCTACAGGGTATATTGATGTCTATATTCGGCATTTACACTCATCATCAGTAACTTAAAAACTGGAAGAATCATTTTTAAATGTATATTTGGAAACGAAAGCCCTCCTTTAGCTCTTTCATGCCTACCGTTGTCGTAGAACAACAAATTACAACCACAGAACTAATGAAAGAACAAAGCAAAAAACAAAACAGAACAAAGAACAAAAGAATAAAAACTCATCCCCGACATAAAGAGTTAAGACCCAGACCTGTTGCGAAAAATGCAATGTCAAGGTCTTGAGTTGTGGCGAGAATCCAACCCGCGACCCTGGTAAACTACTCCAGAGGTCTACTGACTGAATTTTGTCTCTATGATAGCAATGTGCAATTAATGGTGGTATATCAAAAGATATATACGGCATTAGCACATACCTCGCAGGTGAATAGTGTTTTTTTACGCAAGTCTGATTGGTTCCCGTATCTCCCGTATCTCACTATTCACCTCCAAGCAAAACAAGATGGCGTCCCGTTTTGTTTAAGTTACAGAAGAACTTTTTTGAAATAAACCAAGTGGCGGTGCCACACACTACCAAAAAAGTAACTAAATTTGGCAATTAAGTATTCAAAGATATGTATTTCTTTTACATTTTAGCGATAAATGTATTCGGGATGTGTTCAAAATGTTTTGTTTACAAATGACAAGCGGGTGACAAGCCGACTAAGTTTGGTAAAATTGTTTTAAGAATTTAAAAAAGTATACGCCAAAAAAATTATACGAGGTATATGCTAAAACAATTATTCGCTTCCACTTTGGTAAATAATTGTTCATTACACTGATCGGTGAATGTAGCTTGGTCGGAAGAACACAGAATTAGTGTCCAAGAGTCATCGGTTGGATTTAGTCGATAGTCCTCGATGCAGCAATTTCTGGAACAGGTTTCAACTGTTTCTTAAAAAATGGTGTTCATTGCCAAGCTTTTTATTTCCTGAATACTTATACATGGGTTATTTTTTGGAATTGGACGCTTCTCATAACGCTTGAATAATAAATAAATAAATGTATCTTGATAAATGTAACTTGTGTCAAAAAGAGTTAGATGTGTCAACGCAGGCAACGGAACAAAACCATGAATAATTTCCTATATTACATGTTAATATTGATGTTGAAGCTTCATGCTTCTACTCAGAGTTTGACACTTAACAGCTATCGTCAGGCAACTCTATATTAATGTATGACGAGTTTCAGAAAAATGGTGTAAATGGTCGTAAATCTGTCAGCAGCTTATAAATGACTATAGCCTTCAAGTTTCCGAAGCACTTTTAGAAGATTTGCAACCAAGTAATCCTTAATCCTTTCTTTGTAAGATGACATGGAAAGAAAAAAATAGCCGCAACCTCTAAAGCATACTCGGTGTTCTTTTAAACGGTAAACGGGGGACTTCAAAACTTTACGTTTGCTGAGTTTTTGTGGTAGCAAGGTACTAGAATGCATTGGATTTCAAAACTTCTGTTTATTTTCAATGTTTATACGCGCACCTAAGCACAAAAGAACCAACGAGAGAACAAAGTAAAAACTATGATAAAACCTGCTGTAACTTAAACAACATGTGCCACAGGTACTTTCAGTACCTAAGCGAGACTTAAGCCCCGTAAGCCCTTTTGCATGAGAAACTGCTTAGCAGAGCCGGAACTTTTACGTTACATTTACAAGAGATGGCGACATTGAACACAATTTTGAAATCGCGTCACTTCAAGCTGCGACTTGGGGGGCAATACATAAAATAGTTTAAGGTTTAGTATTGGAATGATACCATGTATTTTAGACATTGAAGATATTGAAGTGAACTCTGAATGTGCCTTTCCTTTACTTAAGGTGGTATGGTACTCTTAACATTTCAAAAAGTCGATTTTTTGGAATTATGAAATTTAACATTATTAAACATTACTTTTTCATTCCTCGTCGCTATTTTCTTGATTTCGACAACGCAAAAGGATTAAATATTGAAAAGAAATTGCCCATCCTTTTAATTGTCCCTTAGCAACCGCCATAGCAACGAATTGTTATTGTCAAATTGTTATCACTGGACTGTTTCTGCAATGATTCTTAACCACCCCTCCCTCCTTATTGTAAGATTTAAATCCATTTTACTGTGTATTAACGTGAAGTGACCAGCGGTAGGCTGTGATTTTGGCGCGCATTGGATTGTTTTCTTTGCGAGAGACGTTGGTAATGGCGGTCAGTCGCAGCATTTGTGGCTGGTTCGTCAAGCATGAAATTCGGCTCCTGCATAACGGTCGCAGCTGGCCTAAGGGACATCATGTATAGTCCGAAGATGGCCGATCTGTCAGAAGCCTTTCAAAGAATCGAGAGGTGCCTTTATTCGTCGAGAATTTGCTCCCGACGTAGGCGTTCTCGGCAGAGGTGCGACTGTGAAAAAATTTTTTGAAAAATTTAGAGAGGCATATCTTTTAGATATGTACTAGAGTCTCTCGCCTAGGATATGTTTGGCTTTGTGGTTTCGAGTCCGAATTAGACTTAGTATAAGATATATGAAAGGGGGAAGGTGGGTGCTGTTGAAGATATACAGAATTACCCATAATGCAATAGAGGCATAACATGGCTATAGCGTGATAAGGCTATGCCATCCATGTACATAAGGGCGTGTTATGCGTGATCACTGCATGCTATCGTGCACACCTCCACAATAAGCGAATCAGTGCGTTTGTTTGAACTATTGTAAAGGGCGGGACGAAGGCGGAGCAATCGGTCTGTTCCGAAATTGGCTGAGATGTCGGAGCGAATTGAAAGTATAGTTGGGTGAGTAATTTTGAAAAATGAAAAGCAGCTTCATTCATGCATGAGACGAGCACGGAAACATCTTCAAAATTATTATGGCATTGCCATAAGAAGCAGCACTGGAAACCTTGCTGAAATGAAAAGCAATATCCTTGCTTCTCTCTTTCATTGTGCTTCCACTGAGAAGCGGCCGTTTGTCGGAGTTTGTCGGAGCCAATGTTTTTAAGCTAGGAGTGTATGATGCTGTGGCCCACTTTAACATTGGTGGGAGGGCTACTGTTGAGATTTTGGAAGGGCTGGGAATGAATCCGGGAGCATTTTGTCTTGCTGGACTTCAACAAACAGATTCCGTTCGTGTAAGCAGAGCGAACTACAAACCATCAGATGTTGTAAAAACACGCAGGAAGTTCCTCGGAGGAAAAAGGAAGAGGCAAGGAGACAAGAACCAGGAGAGAGAGAAGGGGAAACCTATTCAACAGGATCATTTTAACAGCTTTTTGACTTTATTTGGTCCGTAATGTATCGTTGATCCTCTTAAAAATTTGTTTGAAAACTTTAAACTCAATTTTCTCAGTTTGCTGTCTTGCTCGGTCCCAAAAACTCTCCTGCATTTAATATTTGTCCAATTGGTGTCAAATTTTCAGCATTTGTCAACAACAAATAGGTCTATGATGTGAACCTCAACAATCACCCATATAAGAAATAGTTTTTAAAAAAAACGATCAGTATATCTGTTTTATCGAACTGTATTTTGAAGCAGTTACAAATAAATTAAAATTTCACGACTTAAAGCTTCTAATCACTTCTTTTTTTAGATTCATGTCATGGGTACATGTATTGAGACTCTATTAAACTTAGTTTTGTATTTGTCTAGTCTTCACTTTAGTCCCTATAATTTTTGGTATAAGTGCCCTAAATTTCACCATAGGGGGTAGTATCTCGGTTACCATGGAAACAACATGCTCATAAGTGCCTGATTTTGCATCAGTAACTTATTTCCTATCTGTTGCACCAGAAATATGTTGAGAAAAACTCAATTTAAAGAATTTTATTTTCAAGAGTACCATACCTCCTTAAGTACACTTCAATAGTTCTAATGTGCGACACATACCTCTAGGTTCTCCAGTTAGTTCTAAATGCTTGACGTAACGTTCCGTCCAGCACATCAAATGTTCTGCGTCGAGAATACTTGTGCGACTAAAAATTATTCATTTATTTCGTTTTGGATTCTAACCTAAAGACACGCTATTCTATTCTAACGACAACCCTCCTTTGTGTTTGCGTTACCTTCATGTCTTTTGCGAGTGGAAATCACAAGACATTTGCTTTCTGTTTCATTTTTGCAGCTGACAAGGCGGTTGACTAAAAAACTGATAAGTGTTGGTGTTGCTTTGGAGAAGCAAATGTTTTCGAAGTCCGACACCAGAAAAAAATGAAAAAAAAAAAAAAAAGCAAGATAAGAAGAAAAACATGAGTAGCGTCGTCATTCGTCCAACAGTCAAACTTCCGCTTTTCGTTAGGGTATTTTGGGGGCGTGTTTTGCATCATGTGTAACGATCTGACTGTCCACAACAATTTAAGTTTACAGTGACAGAAACCAACTACCTTTGATTACTTTGCGGTTTTATTTCTTCGCATCCCAAGAGCTGTCATGAAGACTAACATGATGGCAGCCAAAATAAAAACCTGCCCGCTAGATTTTCCTTTTGTCCGCTGGCCACACGACAACCCAAGTGCATTGAACTACTCCAATAATCGTTCACATACCATGATATAAAAATAGGATACCGCGTAGACAGTGTTAAATAAGGTGAAAAGTTCAAAGGTTGGTAACTGCCGTGACTGATCTCAAAGAATTCCAACTTTTCGAGCAAAGGCCCTTCGTCAGAGAAAGGAACGTGTTCTCGTTGCGCGAAAAGTTGGAATTCTTTGAGTTATGTTACGGCAATTACCAATCTATGAACTTTTTAATCCCATACATAGTTGTCTTATGTAGGTGTATCTTACTACCTTCGGTATACAGATTATACTCTAGCCCTGTTCGAGTCTGGTTCCAGCAGTGGTGTGCTCGTATCACACTGTTAGTTGCATGTTACCTCGTCAAAGCTGGGTTTGACTATTGAGGTTTTTTTTTGTTCCTTTTGTCATCCTTTTTGTTATACCTGTTGGAGATCGACTAGATCGATGCTATCAGATTTGAAGATTGTTCTGCCCCCAAGAAATGCAAAACAAAAGGCTACGTCACGGATTTAATAAGTATTCAAATTAAACCTAACCGGACATGAATCATTTTGGTCGCCATTGTGTGTGCTGGACAAATACAATTGAAAATGATATCCTTCGTTTCGATCTGCACATCAGTTTCGAAGTTGTAAACAGGATGGGCACAGGCAGAGACTATTGTCTCTTAATCTCTCTTTGATTTCTAAAACAATTTATCATACAGAAATAACACGCGGCAGACTGAATAATGAAAGGGTATTAAATCGTGTTTCGGTTACCACGGTCAACTCCTTGTATTTTATCATTCATAAAAACAACGTCGATTAGGTAAATACTTTCACAAACTTCTCCTTCATCGTGCCGTTCTTGTACGTTTTGAAAAGACTGAATGGATTGAATGCCTAGTAGAAATACTCGTTATTTATTGTGATGTCGTGGTCTTATCAGATAAGCAATATTATTAAACTTCAAGGCCATAATCGAAAGAGAATCTGAAGTCCGATCACAGCAAAATATAAACAGTTATTGACGGCTACGTTTGATCCATGAATTACACATTTTGCTATTGATTTAAAAAAGGAAGGAGTCGAGAAGTCTCATGGTGTGTGTTCCTGATAACTCCCTACTACTTTCCTCTCCAATTTTGCAATCATCTGGAAGTACATTCCCGTCTGACCTCGCCAGACAACGCCTATACTCTTTAGACGGTTCGTTTTCGTCGTCTGAATATCTTGTCTTTGCTTAGGAAATGTTGAGGCCAAAGCGCATGGTCGTCTCGTAACGAACAACTCATGAAAAAGTTCGGTATGTAATTGCTTCTCTGAACAAAACAATTTCCTTTCAAAATTCCTTCTTTTTTGTGACACATATAACATCTTTTTGTTTCTTATTTGGCTTGACGGGTAAGCTTCCTAAATTAATTAAATGGGGAAAAATACAGCTCTGGCGTGGTTTGGATTTGTTTTGAACTGCTAACTTTCCGGCTAACTTTTGTTAAACTGACTCACTGAGATCAGAGAACATATATGGAGTCAGAATTCGAAAAGTGGCAGAGTTTTCGACGTCTGATCCTTCAATGGAGTACCCAAGTTTTCACGAAGGCTACTGTAAATGATTTCGGGGCTTCGATATGCAAGAACCCAACGGATATTTTTAATCTTACAAAAGGCAAAGGAAAATGGAATACGGTTGTATTCCGCTTTTGTCGTTTGTTTTAGGGTGCCAATATACTGGAGGTGCTATAAAACCTCTCGACAGTAGCCAGCTGCCGCGCCATTTGACATTTCTAAAGGTTCTTTGTGACCACACGGTTTTTATTCATAAACCTCTCGCTTAATCGGTAATGAAAAATGGCTGCGAAAGGTTATGATGTGGGGAATGATTACCATGTCGACTATAGTCTTAACTGAGACTAGAAACCGATGTTTCGCGACGCCGGGAATGCATCTTCTATCTATAAACGTGAATTTGAGTGACTGAACCTCGGAATGGAAAGGAAAACGGATTCCTAAAGCAATGAAGGCCACTGCCTACTTCTTTCCCCCTACGTCTCTTTCGAGAAGAGGAGTCGAACTGAGCTAGACCACATCCGTTTCCTGTTATTATCTGTCCATTCTACTTCAGATCGAGGGCCTGTGACGCACTTTGCTGATGAGCGTATGACATTAAACTTCACGTTAATAGTGGGAAATACGAACGGCCTCTCAAGTATTGTTTTGTAAGAGACAGTATTCAACAGATATTTGGTGTCATGTCGCCACTAAATTACTACCGGCAACTATGACAACAAGAACACCTTTCGACTTTGCGGTTCGGCGAAAAATAAACACAAAATCCTCAGCGTGTGATGTTGCCGTGATGAAACACTGCTGCTCTTGGGGAAGAGGCTTTTCTGAGCACTAGAAGGAGCACAGGGCTATCTTGGCGCCTACATTTAAAGACATAGCGATAAATATCGGCTTAAACATTAATCGTTCTAGATATTTCCCAAGGAACGCTGAGTAGCGCGAAAGTGCGAACCGAAAAACGAAAGTGCTCGTAATTAATATGGCAACCAGCAAAGCCATGTGTGTGTGTACACAAAAGATAAAAGCAAATCAGGACGCTTGTCGGGTCAAAACGAACGGATGCATGTTGTTAAATCACAAGATCTGGCCAAATGTTCCGTTCACGAGTGTCATTAACTAGGGGCGGTTTTTCAGAAGTGAACAAAAGCGTCTCGATCATCACAAGAGATTAGCGCTAACAGCCACGCAAATTTTCCATGTAATGAATATTCGCTTAACCTCGAAGAGATGAAATAATAGACGATGTTTACTGTTACTGCCAAGTCATTGCAGATAGAAGAGTTATCCGGGTATTTCTACAATTCGTGCTACAACGCACACACAATTGTCACGTTACCTTAGAAAGTTCGGTAATTGTACGTGTGAACGAAGGAAACGCATATACTCGCTCTCCAACCCGTCAACCTCCCATAATCCTATTTATCAACGCAGTTTACTCCACGAAAGGTTAAACGCTAAGAGAGGCGATGCGTCGTATTTGACCCAATCCGAATTGACGTCTGGGTAATGTTCATGTAAAGATGTTAGTGAAGTAAGAACGAAAATGACCAAAGGGCAACCTGCTGTTGCTGTTTGGTTAAAATGCGTGGTTTCAAACCACTCCCAGCTAATAAGAGAAGACAGATGTCCTCGGCGCATGCGTAATTGCAATAAAAATGCACGTGCTCTAAAAAGAAAAACAAAGCTCTATTTATATGGATTTCTGCCATTGTGTCATGTCAGTTTACGATTAAGCCAAGCTAACAGTGTTGCAAGAGTGGATGGTGTCGTTTATATTTAGTGGATTGTGTTAAAATTTCTTCTCGTCGTTTAAGGACTTTTTTCTGCATGTCAAAATGCTTGAGAAACGCATCGTACCTACCAGGTCTAAGCAGAGTTGGTTACGACAGCCAGCGAACTTCACTCATTCGTTTAACATCCCGGCTCGTCCACGGGTCATTCAGAATTCTGTTCAAAAGAGGACCAGGGCCGCTAGTTCAACGGAGTGTCTACGGAGCTGTCGTTTTGCTGGTGACATAACCAAACTATATGAATTGAGCGTGGAAGTGCTTGTTTTAATACTAGAACATTTAGACGCGAAGAGTCTCATAAGGATGAGCAAAACTTGTCGCTTGTTTCATCGCCTTTGTCACTCGGATATTATATGGCGTCATCGTTGCAAGGTAAGGGATACATTTCTCTATTACTCTTTTAAGGAACAGTTCCCTAGCGTAATCTCTACCAATTATTTTGGCGTGCACTTCGTCATTCCCTAGGGTAAAAATTTCGCCCGAACGATATTGAAAGAAAGCAATGAATTAATTATTTGTCAAGCGAAACCAAGTCTGATAGAACCAAGACATTTCGTGCAGGGTTTTGGGGTTTCCTCGGAGTTTCGTGAGCTTCTCATTTCTGCTCGGCCGAGAAGACCAGCAGTTTTAGGAGAAGAAACGAATACAGGTGGGTGAATTTTTGGTTTCAATTAACAACAACCGTTCCTACTAAGTGTTTGAACGGGTTCTCTCTTGTTTTCAAAGTGAGTCTGACTGCATGGGGCAACAGGCTTCGCTTTTTCAATAATGTTTACTTTACATATCTTATCTATAATTCAAGAATTGGAATGAAAGAGAAGATAAAGCGAAATGAATTTTAATTTCCAAGCACGCATTACTCAGGAAACTCGATTCAGAGGTGCATTATCGCTGTAATGAAACGGAAAACCCTCTGCCAATCTAGGGATGCCGACCAAACCACTTTCTTTATTCGCACGCGAGTTGTTCTAAAAGGTTCGCGAAAGAAAGGCCCTTGAAATCGACGTTTTTGATAGAAAATATCCAAATTCGAGACGTTTCTGAACCGACATTTCTTTTGGTAGTATTTGAAGGAACACTTTGTTTGCTTTAGCTCTGATCAAGTATTCGAGTCGAAGACTTAAGTCCAGCGAAATCGGGAATTGTCTAGAAGTGCAAGTAGCCAACAAACGGGTTCAAACACGGGCTAAGTGATGTGAGAGATACGAAAAGAAACAGAAGTGAAAGTTGGTGCTCTGTTGATACAATCAATCGGTGTTTTATCTTCGAAGTCGACGTGAAACGGAAAACAATAATTTGTGGGCTAATGCAAATAGAAGGTCTGCATATTTGGCATTAATATGTAGCTCCGAGAGCTAAATGTGTGAAGGACGTAGGCTGTCAACATTGCCACTTCCTGGCGGTACCCAACCCTCGAATTAAATCTTCTTTCAGAGTTTATACAAGGAAAACGTGGACACATCGGTCTCAACAAATTCCGTGTCAGTGAAAACTACCTTTCTGGTTTCCGAACATCCGCATCAATGTAGTAACATCTCCCAAATTCTTTGCCGTTCTTTTGCCATCGCGGTAGGGGTGTTGGACCGTTTTCTCACTTTTAATGTTCTCAGACATGCGGCGAATTTTCGTTTTATCTGGATCTCTTTCAGCATACCTTCCGAGGCTTCAATTTTCACATGTTTCTCATTTCATGTACCCGCAGGATATATTTTGAAAGGTAACTGGAGCAACAACGTTGCTGCACTCGAGCCTTAAAAGAAATCTTGGCTCGAAGTTGCCACCGAATTCTATAGCGGTTGACCGTAATTTCTCCATCACTGGGTGAATGAAAAAGGAAGATTTAGAGCGTCGGCCTCTCAAGCTGAGTGTTTGGCTTCACTTTCTTTATAGAATATAAACCGCGCCCTAAAGCAAATTGTGAATATATGAATATCGTCTTGAGATAGGGGTTAGTCTGTTCTTTAGCTCTTTTTCGCATTGAAAGAGACCTGTCTGCTATAACATCGATTGTTCAATGTTGTTTGTTAACTCGTGGGAAACAGACATCGCGGAGTCATCTCGACAGGCACAAAACTGGCAACGTACCCGGCAAGAAAAATGTCAATTGGTTGGAGAAGAAGTTTTCGTAGACTTTTCAGTAAAGATGAATTTCAAGTCATGAATTCGTATGAAGGGTGGCACCGTAGCCTAGAGTAGCCTGAAGTCACACAATTACGCTGCCAATAGATAGATATTGGATGGGGTAATTTCTCCTGTCTATACTGAACTATCTAATGGGGCATCTGGGAAAGCAATCTGCCTGAGCTGTTTGCAAAACATTTCAAGGGGTAATGCTCGCTAACATGCTTTTCTAGCGACTGCCCCAAGTTACGTGCTGTTTTCCAATGTGCATCGGAAACCTTTAATTTCATTGATAAATGGCAAGGGCTGATTATTACACAAAGCACGAGGGATAGACATCGTGGCTGTTGGGAAGCTTTTTAGTCGGCAGATTACACCAGTCACATTTTATGAGATTAGGTCTTAAAGGGATTAGGAACTTTTCAATTGATAGAAAGTGGCAGAGTGACTGGAGTCCGGACGTGGAACTCGCATGATTTAAATAGTTTGTATTTCATTAACTACTCTAATACTTCAGGGCCATATCTGCTTTGCCTTTGCAAAGGTCTTTATCTGGCTCACAATCTCACTTCCCTTGGTAATTGACGTTACTCTATTGCTTTTTGAAGCAGCACTCCTGAACTGAGGAGTGAACCATTTCGCAATACAATTGACTGACAATGGTTAATTTCCTGCATGAGAAAAGAAATGAAACTGAAATATAACTCCTCTTTTAAGCCTTGAATCATGTTTAGGAAAGAGAACGTTTGGTTTGCAAATTTAGATAACTATTTGTTGAATTGTCTTGTTGAAAGTAAACCTGTTTTTATTGCAAACATCTTCATGGAACAAATCTACCAGATTACTGAATGTTCAATGACATTTCAGCAAGACTGAACTGGATTACACAAATAGACTTGACATATTCAAATTTCTGAATGAGATAGTTCTCTGTGTCATGTTATTGTTTAATGTTAGTTATGTATGCCGTCAAAGGAACACAAATCAACCCAAACAATATCAGAAGCTATTACCACTTCACCAATTCCTTCCCTAAGATATTAACCATAGTGAAATTATGTAAATGGCCATTTAAGCAAGGATGAGTTAATGGAGAAAGTTTTTTAATTTATTCTTGCCTAGACAGCCTTGTATTGACCAGTGAACTCAACAAGTGTTAACCAGCGTAAAATATGAACTGTTATAAGGGCAGGGATGGGTTAAATTTTATCTGTTCAACATAGAGGGCAAACAACTGATTCAAATGATTTAGCTTATGTGAGTTTGTGCAGATTGAACAGAGTTCATACAAAGTAAGTACACAATCACATGGCAATTTGTCCTCTTACTTGTAATGAAATGTCCGTCATAATATTGGATGATTTCTTTTCAAGGGTATCAAGAAAAAATACAGTGTATTGCCAAAACTAGGTCTGATCAATATATAAATATTATAAGTATTTAAAATAGTTTCAATATATAAAAATTATCAATATTTAATACACTTTTCAAAGGATATTTTAATGTAACCCTGGATGAACTTCATGTATTATGCAACACCATAGTTTCAAGAACAGTTGGAAATGTAATTGTAAGGAAGCTGTTTGAGCTAAATAAGCAAAATCAAATTATTCTGGTAAAACTAGAGGAGAAAATAAATAGACTGAGTATGGAGCATTAAGTCTGATCAATATTTCTGTATTTTTTTTTTTTTACTTTTGTTTTGCTTTGTTGAGAATGTGTAGTCAGCTGGCCATTGTTTTTGTACATGTGCACTATTCCATTTTCTCATTCATGTTACATGGTTGGTTCATATGGGTACTTCACATTCAACACAGCATGACTTCACTAACAGCATGACCATATTATTTCTTACAGGTAAATAGTGTATATAGGTGAATTGTCTAATCACACAAACATAAAAACTTTGTTATACTTGGTATTGTACACTTAAAAATTACATGTAATTTCTTACATATCAATTATTATTTTTGTTCTCAGGTTGACTTTAATCTACACACAAGATGGCCAGAATATTCATACCTTTATCTTTATGAACTGTTTTGCAAAGCTAGTGTTTTAAAGAACGATCACAACTTCTTCAGGCCTGTAAGCCAGCTCAAAACATCTGTGATAGTCTGGTATCTATTGAGCCCTGAGGCTCCATCTGGTAGTGTTTGTCAACTTACAGCTAGTCAAGCCAAATCTATATGGAATTTAACAGATGATGATTTGGATAAAATGAATGATGATGATGAGGGTAAGGAAATGTATAGTTAGAAACAATTAATCTTCTTGGATTTTGAAGTCAATTTTGATATTAATTAGTTCTATAAACTTTGGAACTTTTATATGATAATGGTTCATATTTATACTTGTGCTGTGTATTAGAGCATGTTGACAGTAATTTTCGACTACGATAAATTTTTCTGTGTTTACACAGGTACCCTTATTAAACAATTAAATACCTTAAAGGTTCCCATTTACATAGCCTTAACATTGGCAAAAAAGGTTCAAGGTTAGAAATACATGTATTGAACTGAGTCTACTTTGCACGAAGGAAAACAAAGTTTTAGTATCTGTGCATTGAGTTCTTTCCTTCATTTCATTATATTTACAAAGTGTCAGGGTTTCCAGTTTTGAGCTCATTGCTTTGAAAGACATGTGTTCAATAAAATTTTTCTTTTAATCAAAACATTATTTCAGCATATAAAAATGTTAGCCAGTTCACAATGTGAATCATGTAATGTGAGATTTGTTAACCCTTTATTAGACAAGCTTCCAGGAGATCTCTCCTAGATCAATAAATTATCTGGTGTTAGCCAGAAAAAAGTTAACAAGTTGCCAAATGGTAACCATGCCAATAGAGGGTTACTGTAATATGTAAGAAGGGGTGTAGAAACTGTAGGTGTGAAATGTTTTGAAGTACAGATTATATCATGACTTAGATTCTAATATGGACCTAAATCATTCTAGAGCTCAATACATATCAATGAATACAGGCCAGTTGGTTTCCTTTTTTAAATATGGTTGCAAGTATTTTCTTAATTAATTATTAAAGCAAATAATGTCCTCTAACATACTCATATTATACTGTTTATTAAATAATACACTAAAATTTTCATGATGTTGTACTTATCGCTAACAGTGAGAAGGAGTGTGCTATTCATTAATAATTTCCTAGCAGGAAGTGTCCCTTTAGGCAAGAGTAAAATAATAAAAGATTGATCTAGGCTGGGGCAGTTTTTCAGTATAATGAAAAAATTCAGTTTTTTTTCAAAACCAGTTTTTTGGTTTCACTGAAAATCGAAAACCAAAAAACAAAAAAAAAAACTGAAAAGCTGGAAAAAATACAAGAAGCCAGAAAAAATACAAAAAATTGAGGGGAAAAAAGGTGCAAACACTGCTGATGTCAAATCTGCAAATAGCTCTTGACTCATCATACACACCATCATCCGTAACAGCAGGAACCAATCAAATGTGTTGTTAGTGTGTATATTCATATTCCAGTTTTGACTCGGGTTGCATTTCAAGACACGTTCTTATTTTAAACCTCTCTTGTTTTGGTTTCTGAACTCCAAAGAGTTTTTTTACATTGACGTTGAAATGCCAGAATCTAACAGCTTGGTTTGGAAGTTGTTTAAGAAGGCTGGTGAAGACAGCACAATATACCAAACCTGGTTGCGGCAAGTGAAAAACAAGGGGGGTAATACTTCAAACTTGGCAGTGCATATGCAAAGAAACCACCCCATGCAGTATGCAACAATGAACCCACTTTATATATAATTGTAAATTTCTGATATTACACACCTTTAACCTTAGCCACCTCTGTGCTAGCCTGTTGTTTACACCAGCTGTTTGTTGACTGACAGAAATATAAATCCATGCTAGTCAAACTATTCATGGGAAAGGTTGCATAAAACTGAAATGCAGAAATGGCTTTTAAAAAACCAGTTTTCTGGGTTTTTTTGGGTTTTCCTTGATGGTTTTTGGTTTCAGTTTTTTCCAAGAACCACCCCAGCCTAGATTGATCCTGCCTTAAAGAAGTTAATTGAGATTGCTATAACCCTATTCTGGCAGGATATCTCCCCTTGACAAGCAAAGTTGACTGGAGTTACTTAAGAACCAACTGTATCATAAAATAACTGAAAAATGATCCTGCTGGGTAATAATTAACATTGACATGATATCTGGAATATTATTTCATGCTCTTAAATTAGTGTTGTCAGGGTATACATTACATTTAGCATTTATTTTAAATCAGATAACCATGGTTGAAGCAGTGGTTAAATTAAAAACTTTCAGCATGCATTTACCATATTGAGAAATTTTGTAAGTATGGAGAACCAGAAATCTGCAATTCATTGTCAAGCTCAAGCCTGATTTGAGTTGACTGTAGATTCATATAGATTGTGAAAAGGTGACATTAATTTGTTGATACTCTGGAACCATTTCTGACAACAACTAGGGTACAGTAGGTTTGCCCAAAATGAGCCTGCTTGATGAATGGGATTGCCATACAGTAAACACAGCTGGACAAACATATTCATAGTGGTGACAGTCATAATCTGTGGGATATAAAGGACCAAGCAAATTAGGTGAATCTTCCTATTAGATAAAGCAATTCACCCCTTAGTAAGTCAGCATTTGCTGTAGGGTCCCAAAACCAGTTCTGGAGATCTAGATCCCAGGTCTCAAACTGTAGGCCTTAGAAATACACAATTATATGTGCATTTGTACAATAGTAGGGTGATTTTGTAAACCCTTGTGAGGTATAGCACTGTAACCCTTGTCATTAGTTAAAGGTGCACAATTGTCAATACTGTAAAGAGCTGAGGCATTACAAGATTTAAAGCCACTTAGATATTTTCATTTTTAAATGAATTGTACATTTAATAAAAAGTTCTATACATCTGGAATATTAAGTCAGTTTGTCAATTTTAAGCCTATCCCAAGAACTCAGCATCAGATTTTCTGCTTGAAAATGTTGCACATTCAGGGTCATACATTGGTGGTAATTTGCCCAGGGCCAATTCTGTTAAAGGTGCCCTTCCAGCCCTCTCTAATGCACCCAAGTTCCTTATATTATAATAATTATATACTGGTACCACTAGTATACAACTATACAGGGTACTGTTGAAGAAGCAAGAATGTACTTTTTGTTTTTTATTATTTAAAATGCGATTGAAAACTTAAAGCAGGTACATTCAAGTCTTGACAGGTGCAAATTGTCAATTAACGACGAGAAATCAAGACACTGACTTAGCATTTTGTTGAACTTTACAAAATATTTTTGAATCTAAAAAAGATAGAAAAAAGCCAAATCTGTTTCTGCAAATGTTGCCCCTTAAAATTTTATACTCAAGGCAAGCAACCCAATGGCATCCCTCTTGGTATTATACTGTGCACATTGCCATTGCCTGAAGGCTTCTGGGTTGGAGATTTCTGAAATATGAATGTGTATCAGTGGCATAGCCAGACCCGGGCCTACCCGGGCCTACCCGGGCGTCAGCTACGAACATGGGCGTTTCCCAAAACGTATTTGGCATATTCAACTGAAAAATACACGACAAATTTTGAATAATTTGATATCAGCCCTTTAAGTTTGGTCCACGAATGGAATTTCTTTGCGCAACTTTTTCTCCCACGCTAAAAATTCGCGCAATTTGTTCTCATCAATGAGATATCTCGCGGTTTTAAAAGTAATATGGAGGATCTGTACGACTGAAGCGTTCGAATCCAGCTCGGTGCCGCAGCCTAAAAAACGGGAATAGCGCCCTCATAATGCAAGAAATAGCCTTTCAGAGACCCAAGAATTCAAATATTTTCTGGGGAAGCATACCCCCGGATCCTCCTAATTAGAATGCTTCCCAGGCTCGGGCATCACAGATTCCCTGGCTATGCCACTGATGTGTATGTTCCTAAATTTGTAAAATAAGAAACATTAGACAGAAGGTAGCATGTTTGATGTCATGTAGTGGGGGTTGAAAACTTTTCTGAGCTCAAAAAGTTGAAAGCATGTGCTTTCCTGTCAAAAGTGGCCACCATATGAGACCTCTTGGATGTGATTTAAGTAATTGGTCCAGACATACATGTATTGTACTTTTAGCTTCTTGGTAGGTCAAGAGTTAAGCATTTGTACAAATAATAAGCCATGAATTACATGTATCTGTGAGTGATTTACAATCTGAAAAATTAGTGACAAGTCAAACTTTCAACATTTGGTACAATAGTTTCTGCATATTTTGATAAAATGTGAACTAACTTCAGTAAGTCACTCCACTCAACCTGTCAACTGCCTTCTTCATCATTTTTCTTTGATTTGTGCCATTATTTTATGTTTGTTGAACTGTTTCAGTCAAAGTCACTGGTGTATTCATGTACATATTTTAACCTATGTGTGATTGATTGAATAGTTTGTTAAATAATGATTTCATTTTGTTTATGTTAAGATAATATGTTTCACCATAATTATTATGACTGGGAATCACTATACAAATTGTTTGTGGCAAAACATGGAGGTGTGGTACCAATGCAAAATTATGTGTTAAAGAGATGTTTACGGAATCGACAAGCACTGGAGGAGCATTACCAGTTGTCACTACACTCGTCAAGGCAACAGAAATGGTATCAATTCCTTGATAATCGTGATGCGGGAAACAGCAAAGCTCTAAAAGCTCTTACAGATCACATGCAGATCTCTAAAGTTACCCATAGCTATATGTTACACCAGGTACGTTTGTTTACTTGCGCAGTTTGTGCTAGTTACAATGACCTTATATTGCACAATCAGTTTGATTTTTGTCTTTAGACAGATTAACCTATTGCGGGGGAAAGGTGCACTTTAAAATTTCATTCTGGCTGATGCCAGAAGATTTCATTGAGCAGAGTAGAACATCTACCCCATAATGGGTTAATTTCAGTCAAGTTCATAGTTTGGGTTGTTATGATTTAAATGTATGTACTAACGGTATGCTTCTCAGAAACAGTTGTTGGGCTTTTGTGTATAGTTCCCATGGCGGATCCACAATTTTGAGAAAGGAGGAAGCGCAAAATTTTTTTCACAAATTTATTCCACCATGCGGTATTTTAGTGGAAGAATTTTTATGCTACAGTCGTTTCCAGTGCTTTTTGCATATGAATTTCGTCTATCCACACTTTCTTTTCTTTGGTGTTTATTCCATTTCTCTTTGAAAATAATCATCAATCTTCTTGGTGGTCGACATGTTTAATGCTTGTATTCTCTAACCACGAAAAAAGTCACATGACAACTAGTTAAAGGGTGACGTACCGCGCACGTCCGATGCGCCCCCGCCTAAATCCTCCCCTGACTTCCTCAAGATTTCGTGGCAAATGTAGGCAAATCTTGGTCTGTGGAATAAATGCCAGGGACCAGGTGGCCCTAATTCCCTGAAAACGCTCGTCGCTACCAAGGGACTCTTGTAGGGTAATCTTAAAGTACCATGAAATAAAACATTTCGGTAATTTCAGGAGGGACAGGTGACATATTGCGGGGTTAAAGATGCACCACCCAAATCTGTTATGAACGTTACCTCCCAAATTTACCCTGTCAGACCCCGCAAAGTGATATGCTACATTTATACTTATCAGTGTACGATTTTGTGTCAATTTTGGGACGAAAACCCTTTATAGGGCCTTATCAAGTTCTGTTGTGAAAATGCTACGTTGACGCCTCGAAAACTAGTGCAACATTCAGGTCTCGGCTGGGTCTGAAGGGAAATTTTTCACTGGGGATTTGTAACTAGAATGTGGTCAATTGCCATCAATTTGTCGATGATTTTTGGGAAACCTTTTTGGGGTCATCCGGCAGACCAACTACATATAGGCTAATGCTTGGGGCACAGTGGCGTAGTTTGGGACAATGCCCACAAATGTACTATGGAAATGACCACTCCCCTCACCTTGCCGTGCGGAGTACATTCTGCGGTTGTGATCGTTCAAACTTACATCTTTATTTTACTCCTGAGAACTAACGAATTCCAGGAAACAATAAAAAAATAAAAAAAAGAACAGAGGAAAAAAGGCGACAAAACTTGCTGGGAGTCAGCTGTCGCTTAGGCTATCACATCGCTTTTGGAGCGTGGTTGGGGACCAGACAGGCTTGACTTTAATTCCACATGCGAAACATTTAACGTTATTGATCAATACCAGTGAAGTAGTATACGCTAAACATTCACACGCCAAGGGTCATGTAGAGTTTGTATTTTCTATTTCCAGGTTACTGCTATGTACATTGAAGGCCATTTAAAAGGAGGCTTCGAAACCGTGAAAGCTTATGCAGAGTTTTGTGGCTATTTTAAAACATGGCTGGATGATAAAAGTGTTAAACTGTGGCCTCCAAGGCAAGGTGAAATGCTCATTCAAGATTACAGAGACTGTTTAAGATATGTGAATGAAGAGGTAAAGTAGACTGTTCATTGATGTCATTTATAATGACAGACCAACTGCTTAAAATTTTTGCTGGGTATTCATTTGCATAATCGTGAACGTGGTTGTTTTTAAGGAATAGAAGGATTGCATTTCATTTTTCCATTGAATTACATATTGTTCTAATGTTAAAAGGTTTACCTTGACGTAAAAACTAAAATCGATGAACATCCATTTTGTAACCTAGATAAAAGAAATTTCTGGATAGAAGAAAATCTTTCTCTTTTCCCTTCGTCGTAAAAACAGCAACAATTTGGCATTTCGATCCTGAGTGTGAAAACTTCCAAGTAACCTTGAATGATGTTGGAACTAACTACCTAGTTTCCTAGATAGCGTTGTTACTCATCTCCTAGCCCCACATTAGTGCTACTCGTCCAGATTTGAGAAGGAAAAGGTTCATGACATTTCAGGTTCAGCATAGCGATACTTAAAATCATGAAGAGGTTTGCAAATTCTTGTATCTGCTTCACTTTCGATTTTCCTGTCCAAGATCGTAATGTCGGTGATTTACCGTTTCCAAAGAAAAGACGTTTTCTGTTTTAAAATATCTTGATTTTAGATCACGAAAAGTCTGTTTTTCGAACTAGGTAAAATGGAACGAAAGCATCGCTTTACAATTCCTCCAAAATGGAGGAGTTCAATGAAAACAGGATGAAGAAATGTCCAACCCTTTGTTAATAGAGTTAATACTAAAGAAATGAAATGAACAAGAGGATATAAAATGCTCCCCATTCCAAAGTTTATGAGTGGCTGTTAACAAATCCAATGTTGTTATCGAGTCACCTGAAATCAGGTCTTGAGTCTCGGGAGTCACTGGGCGCTCGAGTCTCGAGTTGAGTGATAATTTATTAATTGAGTCGAGTCAATATTTAGATTCGAATTAGATCTTGTCCTGACTTAAGACCAGCTGAGTCAGTTCAGGTCCTTCCTCTTAAAACATGTTAGCGTACGGATTTGAGTCGAGTCCTTAGAGTAGTATGACTCGAGTCGATTCCTTGGAGTTGTGTGACTCGAGTGGAGTGACAGTCATTAATTTAAATCAATAAAACATGCATAAGCATTCATAAAAAAGGGAAAACAAACCCACAAACGAAACAAAACAAAATAAAAAAACTCCTTATCGACTAATTAGTTAAAAATCATCCGCGAATTACTGCACACCCAATCCTTACAACGATGTTTATCTAAGGCATGATGTACACGGTCGTCGGTGCAATTGTCACGGACCATTAATCGCTCTGAATTACACAATTTAGTCGCAAGACTCATTCCAACATTCGCGTGGGAATAGTTAACAAGAATTGTACTTAAAAAATAAGGATGAACGTGTAGTTTTACTTTTAGACCCCCATCTACACGATACTATTGTCGCATTACGATTCTTCGTATTGGCGCATGTGAGTAACTCTGAAGAGTGCAATCCCGGCACACTACTCGCTTGCGAGTGTTGCAAAACTTGACGAAGACTCTGACTGAATCGCATACATCAGAAGGAACAGTCGCGAGCGACATTGGTAACTTGTTAATCAGACCTTAAGAATTGATTGGATACGCCCAAGTGAATAGTCGTATGCGACAATGGAATCCTGTAGATGTGGTCTGACACCTAAACTTCATTGCTAGGCTTATCAGCAGCGGCATTGTGGTCAAGCTGTGATAGAGGATAAGCCGTCCTTACAATTTGAGATTTACTGAAAAATTAGGGTTTGGTAGGAAATTTTTGGGTGATAGAAAAAAAAGTTCGTGATCGCTTCTACAATCTAACGGTCTTGATTGCTCGCCAACTATTGACACTTCTTTGGTTTTCACATTTTGTCTGTCATTGGGATAGGTTGCGGTGGCGTGGAAAGGAAGTTCCTAACGCCAGGGCTGAGGCCTACTCCCTCCACAGTCCCCCGCGATTTATCGTGGGAAGTTTGCTAACCCTTTCGCAATGACTTGCGAGTTCTCGTAGAAAAAACGCTGACTGAAAAAGAGAGCAACACCATTAATGTGAATTGTTTCTCGGAAGAACTCGATGGCGGAGTTAGGGGGAGATACCATTTGATTAAGGAATTTAATGGTTAAATATTTAACCCCTTACAATCACTGTATATTGTCTTTTGGTCGTATTTTATGATTAACAGATATTCTCGGCTCCCATTTCTGCGACCTTTATTCAGGGGGGTTGGGAGCAACCGCAGATGTGCCATGGGCTCCGCACATGCTTAATCCGCCATTGGAAGAATTTTGCGATGAAGATCTCCGTACTTTTAAAAAAACTTCCGTTGGTCTTCTTGAAGTTCCTGAACATAAGGCCCTTTAATTCAGATGTTCTTTCTGTTTTAAAAAAATTAATTCGCGCAAAATTTAACACAAGATCTGTCGGGCCATTCCATGACTGTTAAGTTTCCACGATAAATCAAGACCTGTAAGGGTCCATTTACACGATTCGATAGTCGAATACGATTGTTCGTCCAGATGTATCCGATCAAATCGCCGCAGTTTTCCGGACGTATTGCTATTTTAAAAGAGCAAATCGAAAGCAGGAATTGTGACATTACAACATTACATACCCCTGGACGAACACTCGTATACGTCAATCGTATCGTGTAAATGGGCCCTAAAACAGGCAAGGCCGGGACGAGACAGGTCATGACGTCATGTTCACCTATGGTTTTGGGCCACTGATCTATATATAACTGGACTGCTGGAGGACCTCAGAAAGCGTCCCCAAAAATGACAACAGGTCATTAAAATCAGTACTAAACTAAATTGTAGATATCTTTTTATTCTGGTTTCCAGTTATGTAACTTTATACGGTGTAGTGAAGTTGAACATGCTAGATAAGTTTTTGCAACGCCCATATTAAAACTGAAGGCCGAATGCAAGCTTTGATAGGCTCGGGTCTGGCTACGCAACTGTTTTTGACGAAAAAAAATGTAAATAATTTCCTCCAACTCCTCTCCACAAGGGTATACAGGTGGGGAATGGGTATGTAGTGGAGGGTATACAGTTGAGGAATGTTCTAAAATTTGGTTGTGGTGGAGAGCTCACATGACCACACTGCTGAACCGAAAGGGAACTATGAGTTGGGAGAAAATTGTTGCTAACAAGGATGCAATGAAGTACCATCTTAGTGGCATTTGCTGTTGTGTATGTTGAAATCTTGATTTGGAAATCTTTTTGTTTCAGTTATCATCAGTAGCGGAAGAGTTACAGATTACACTCAACGATTTCCTTAGCAAAGCTAAGCCGTATATCGAACGACTGCATGAAGTGTGGCAATGGCAGAATAAAAAAGGCCAGGCATATAGAAAAGAACACAGACCAACTTCAGTTATTACAGCACACAAGTGTTACAAGTAAGTCACAGAACAATCCAGTCTGTAAATTTGTGTATTTTGTTGTCGGTTTATTTGAATTGACTGTTTGAAAACTAGAAGCTTTATTGACATCATTCATAAATAGCGTCTTGTTTGATATTGCTTTGTATGCATGTGAATGAGCCCCCTAGCCTCAGGTGAGTGTAAAGGTTTTTTGAATTTCCCCCACAACAACGAGGCTATTGAAGGGGGGGGAGTAATTCATATGCCCATAAACGAATGTTGAATAAGGCATTATTTATAAATATAGTCAATGCCGTCCTACAAAGTTTCTCTGTTTCTCAGATTCTACGTGTATTTTGATTAATCAGTCTGTTTGGTACGTACTTTGCAGTACGGCCCACGAAGTTCAGAAATTAATTGATTTTAAGTTGGTGCTACTCCTTGGTCTAGATATGTAATAAACATCTCATTAACTCCGTTTCGTACTGTAGTTTAAGGACCCTCGATTGTCGTTTTTCTCTCGATTCAATATCAAAGGGAAAAAGAGGAAAGACTCAATGTGCGCCCAACTTGACCATATCAATCTCGAACGTAGTTACTTGAGAGTTGTCTTAGTGAGCCAACCTTGATAATAACTTGCGTAGTAGTGTTAGTTATACTGTATTGGTGGTGAATGGGAAGAAATCATTGTCTTTGATGAGGTATTTCTTTACAAAATGGAAGATCACTTTATTTATTGCATAGTCATTTTAATATTTGGTATTTTTACCCACTGATTTTATCCAATGCATTTGGTCGAGTCGCTAGTAAGGAGGCTATGAATTAAAAAGTTTATCACGTCATGTTTTCGGACAAAAATATTCGCTGTGAATTTCGTTCAAATGAAAGAACTTTTTGCTGATATTGGAAACGACGAACCAATTAAAGAAGGGAAACGATGACGATTTGTCAATAAATAATTTCGAAGATGAGAGAAACATTTCATTTGTGACGGACGAAGAGCTGGAGAAATGGAAGACGTTGAGGATTACTGCAAATACTAAGTTGGGGAGTTCGTTGTTGGGCTGAATTGGCAGGCGTATGTAATGTGAAATCTAAATTCGTTAAAGAATAGTTTACCGATCGATATGGGAAGAAGCGCTTTCAGTGAGATTAAGAAATCTTATCAAACTTATGATATTAAGAGGAAACTCCCGTGGTTTTTGAGAAGTGTACATTTTTCGTTTCGAAGGATTTTCACGTATTTTCAGAAGGAAAATGTCGAAGTTGTTGGAGTTGTTGTATGTAATGTAACGTTAAAATCTTAAATTGTGTGCAGAGGAATTATACATTTAGTCAAAGTGAGTTTAGTAAATCAAATAAGGTTTCGAATTATAAATTCAAAGGATGTACATGATTTCCTAGGGATGTATACATATACATCCCTGGGAAGCTCAGCATACATCCCTTGAATTTATAATACAACATTATACTTAATTCATCAGCCCCACTGTTCCCTGCTGAATATCAGTTTCCCTGCCCGGACTATCAGTCGCTCGATTGTTTAACGAGTATGTAAGCTAAATAAAGGATCATGAATAACAAAGAAAATGCCGTCAATCATGAAATAATGCAGTTTAGCGCCAACTAAAGTTTTGTTCTATTCCAGGCGATTTTTGGAGAGAGGAAACCTAGCAGATTTTTGTCAATTAAAACAGTATTACGAAAGAAAGGAAGTTGTGGTGGACTGGTTTAAAAAGAATGATTGGCTTCATGCTCTTTTGGGAGATTACTGCACGAGAGCTTTGAGGCCCGCTTGCATGTCAACAGATGTTTCACCGACACATATACCAGCAGACCCTATATCATTTTTAGTTGAGAGGTGAGTAAATATGACCGATACAATTTCTGTTAAGATAGTATGCTTTCGTCCAACGTTCCCTTGGCTGACGCATTGACAGCCTTCATTGCATGATCTCATGGCGGAGGTAATAACAGCTTACTAGCAAACCTTGCTGATTATGATCAACAAGGGCGACAATTGCTTCCTAAAAGTGGAGAGGGGAACGGACCGGCCAAGTGATGTGGAGACATTCCCTCCGAAAGTTGTTTTTCTTTTAAATCTAATGTTTATGAAATGCCTTTTCCGGCATTTTGAGGTTATTTCTTTGGAACAACATTTATACCATGTTTTTCAATCGAAACGAAGCAATGCTTTGTTTGCTATTTACATTTCCGCCAAACAGCAATAAAGATGTTATAATATGACTAAATGAAGTATTTCAGATTGTTTACAAAGTGGCGTCCAAAGAAGAACGATCGGACTGTAAAATAACTTGACAAATTTTCATAATTTTTCATTTATTCGAACCAACAATACCTAGATAAAAATTGGGGCTGAAAAAGGGTATATCGGAAAATCGTAAAGGTAAAGATGGAACCATAAGCGCCGAGGGAACAGAAATTAGGCTTCAGTTGTCACGAACTTTGCAAAAAGTGGGGGGGGGGGATAATTATATGTATTCCCCCAGTCCAAAAAGTGTGGAGATATGTCCCCCCATCCCCCAAGATTTACGTCCTTGATGATTAACTTGGCCTCTGGTAGTCAAGCATTTTTGTTGGACGATAAAACTCGTGATTCACAGATTTAATTATTCATGAGGTAGTGTAAGAAGTAAATAAACTGATGCCAACCAAACAACAATGTGTTTACTTGCCACAAATCGAAAAACGTACTATAGTTTGTCAGTTTTTTTTATTTTTCTTTCTTTTTATACGTCTTTCTGTCTCACCCTATTTGTCTCGCTCTCAAATTCCTCTGGGCCCGAGTTTCTGTCTCTATGTGCTTTTATTAAAAACACTTCCTTACTCTTTTTTCTTTTTTATTTGATACAGGTTTATGGTATCTGGTTTAAAATCCGACTTTAATAAACTTAGGATGAAGCTATCAGAAATAGCAACCTCACAACTGGCTGACCTAAACAGGAAGTCGCGACAGTTACAAAGAGCTATTACTCGTGATTTAAGAATGGAAGATAGTATTTACGTCAGTGAGGTGGACGCCCCGAATTTCACGGACTTTTTTTATCCCCTTCGCACAGACTGCTTTAGCACAAGACAGCCATATAACCCAATTGAAGTTGTTAATTTAGACTGACATAGCAAGTATCGGAAGTATGCAGGAGAGTCGCACTTCACCAACTGTTTTATAGGCGCGGAGCGGGCGTCGAGTTTCTCTCAATGGCATGAATGCAGAGAAAATACAATTCACATTTCCTTGCAAAATGGTATTTTGGAATTATGAATGTAATTAATGCCTTAGCTGTTGTGACACCTTGAAACATTCAGAATGTTTTCAAGGTCAAATTGAAGTTAAAACCAAATAGTTATACTGATATAAGTATAATTGTGCCTTTTCAAACAATCAAATTCTGACTTGAGGTATAGATATTTTAATCAGGATTATTAAATTTTATGACTAGGAGTGTTTTCTCCATACATTTTTACATTACAACTTTTGCTGTTTATTACCAGAAAACATACTATCATTAACGCCAACCTCAAACTCATCAACGCAAAAATACATTCATTTTATTTAGTCGACCTTCATTGGCGTAGATCCGCAACAGTTTGCATGGAAGGGCATTCTATAGCGCCAACAGACGACCCTCAACACCATTCTGCTATGTTAATGAGTTTGAGGTTGGCGTTAATGATAGCATATTTTCTGCTAATGAACAGCAAAAGGTGTACTATGTATTTAGAGTTCTCACTTATGCGTGCGTAAATGATTCTTACGTTGTGGAAAGTGAGGCAACTTAATGGATCTGGATGTTTGAGCATTATGAAAGCACAAAATTTGAGTTATTTCTGCACTGGAGGCTAATAGTAAGAATAAGTCTAACTGCTCAGACATTAATTTAATCACACTTTTGTACATAAAGATTGTTAAAAATGGACTTGTGATAAATATGGAGGATTTACTAATTAGGATTTAAAGTTGCACAAAGTGAGATCCAAGTGAAAATTTGATGACATTATAAGAAACTTAAACAATGTGGTATTCTGTATTAATAATGCCATAAAAGAGGAAACCAACTAAATCCAGTCATAACAATATTGAATGAGTCCTAATATCTTGAGATACCGCAGAATAACATTCAGTAATAACACTATTGAGGGAGCTAATCATACTTAGGCAATACTAAAGTGGGTAACATGAAGAGGTTTGGTAAATTTAAAATTTGTCGCTCAGCCTAAGAATATATCACATCTAAAATCGTTTAAATAACGAAGGATCATTAGAAAACTCGGCCTTAGTTGGATGAATAAGGTCAGGTCAATTTATTGTCTTATTACTAGTCTGGTTTTTGAGTTATAAGATACGTGAGCCGGCTTCCTTGCAATGCGTGGATCAAAATTGCGGGGTCTAGAATTTACTCAAAGTCGCCGCTCGGTCACTGGATTCCCTTAGGCAACGTTTACACTGCAGTGTCTTCAGATTCAAAAAGTATTCGGATTCACACAAGAATTGTATCTGGATTAAGTTGGTCGTTTACAAAGGAAAAAGTATCTGGGTTAGTGCATGCTCGTGCTAACACAAACAGTACTTTCTTATCTAAGAATGGATGTAAATCTTCAAAAATTTTATTGAAACTAACGCCGGACAACCGAAAAGTTTAGTTCCATTCTTTATTTATTACAGACTCTAATAAAAAATAGTCCGACCACTGGCTCTTTATGCTGTTATTCACAAAAAAAAAAAAAAGAAAAAAAAACACGAGAAAGATTTCTCCGAAGCATAGCCTTCTGGATTCAAAGTAGAGACTTTTTATATTGGATTCGTCACTGGAGTGTAAACGGCAACTTCGAATCCGTAGAAAAAGTTTCCAGATTGCCTACGAATCTGGAGAAGTTTGGTCCAGTGTACTAATAAAGCCTAATACCAATTTCCAAAAATGGAGCAATATCTTGAACGAGGATAAAATGTAACGGTCAACGTTCGAACTACATATTTCTTGCGCTCAAGAATAACATCTAATGCGCATACTCGTAATGAACGAAAGGTAGTCACAAAATTAACGCCAATATGAACCAATTGAACACAACCAGTATGACTCTACTGTTGATCACAGTTATTTTTAAGACAATGATAAATTGTGGTCAATGTCTCAGTTTTGATCAACTTGTGTAGGGAGCACGATAACACCATTCAGGTTAAGGTTCAATAACCATACGAGTTCATTAAGACAATATGAGAGGTCGCAGGGGGAATGCGGTAAACATCTGTATGGCCATTTTTAAGTTGGGCATGTAGTCTGGGGAATACAGTATCTGTTCAAATCATTGATGTTAATGATGTGAGAGATTCTACAGTAAGGGAAGGTTTTTGGTTTGACAAATTAAGATGTTATGTTCCTCTAGAATTGAATTTAATTGGAAGTTTGAAAATTATGAAAATTATAGTAGAATTGTGAGTTATTTAAGAACTCTATACCTGGACATTTTGAGTTCCTTATGAATGGGCTGGTACCTCGAACCTTTTTTTTTCTTATGTACTAGATACAATATAAGCGGCCGATCTGTATGCCATTTAAAAGGCGAGCCGTAGTAAAAATCGCATACAGATTGGACTCGAATATTGTATCTTTCTTAAAATACGAGAATACATTTAAATGGTCATGTTTATCGGTTATTTTGAAGTTTCGGTAAATTTTAACGTACAAAATCGAAGGGAAAAGTTCATAATTCTAATTAGTATTCCCTATTCGATTTATAGAATACTAATTATTATACACTTTGATCCATTGACGTCATGGGATATAAAATCATTTATCTTTTGGTGTCCGAAGCACGGAAGTTGCCAAATTCGAATACGAAAATGGTCGTAGTCATTTTACTAACAACCACTCATGGTACTTGAGCAATAATTCTTTATTCCAGTGATAGAAGATCTGAATTCAACATAGTACTTTCTGACCAACCGGGCCCCTTGATTTCTTCCGGGTTCGGGATCAATTTGACCCCACTATCCCACCCCCCTCCTCTCCTCTCCGTCCTACCGGCGATACTGATTACAGGCTGGAAATTATGCGCAATTTCGATTTCCGAAGGACATCTTCGTATTATGTCGGACAGTATCCGACAGATGGGGGGCCGCACCCTATGCTTCCGTCATACCTACTTTATTTCTAGGAACTTCTCAGTTTCTTCGGTTTGGAAAGTTTGAGGGCAATTGCAGAAACCAGACGTTTCCAAAGCACAACATGGTATGTTAACAATTATGACAAAATTTGCATTGACCGAATATTGCCACTGATAAATTGATACATTGGTAAACCGTGAAGATAGAATGCGTTTCTTTAAAGATTTAACCCAGACTGGACGTTTTCTCCGCGCTGGCGAGAACGTCTACGGGCAGTCGTAATTACTTCACACTGGCCGCGCAGTTTTAACCAATTTATAATATTGTTCATGTATTCTCATGTTAATCCTTAAATGCGTGATTTTTTATTTTTCTGTTCCCTTCTTTGTTGTTTGTCATTTGTTCAACTGTTGTAAATTGTTGTATGATAACGGCATGCATTGAAGGGTTAACAGTGTTCACGTCCACGTCTTCATAGCTATATGAAAGTGGCTTCAAGGTCGAACGTGAAACCAAAGTTCCTTTAATTTGTGCAGAGAACGAATTCTGCTGATGTACCTTTTACATGTTTCTGTAACTCCTTTCACTTCGGATATATCGTCCGTTATCCTCCTCCACTGGTGGATCCAAGGGGAGGGTTCAGAGGGCTTCAACCTTCTTTGTGCCACCAAACAATGAGGGGATTACTTGCCATAGTCTTAATAATTACATAACCAACTTTATTTGCATCTTTTTTCTTTAATTGTGCACCCCTTTCAAGTGATGAAGGAATCACTCCCTTAAAACCTACAATTACCAATGGCCAGGTTAACCACCCCCTTCTCAAAAACCTGAAACCACATGTGGCCTGGCAAACCCCTTTTTCACAAAATCCTAGATCTGCCCCTGTGCCATGGCTCATGTCAGATGGTTTTACTTGCCAAAGGGAGAGTTCTGGACAGGTAAGAGTTAATCAGGACTCAGAATAAGTGATTGTCTCTTATCCCACGCTGCTTAATTGATCAAATCTCTGGACAACTGCTTTTACCAGTATAGGTCTGATGGACAGCTATGGCACTTCACTTGTTATCTCCTAAAATTTACCAAAGGAGTCGGGTCAGAAATTTCCTTTAAACTTCCACATAATACAACATTGTAAACTTATAATTTACATAAAGGAATATAGCTTTTAAGTTTGACAGATGCTGGAAATAGACATGCAGACATGTCTAGCATCAATAATTTTCCTCTTGATCAAGATGAATTTTTGAAATAAAGCTGAAAATGGTAGTGTTGAGCACTTGAATTTTAATTGTGAGCTGCACCCATGTGCCTAGGACCTGTGAGAGCCTAACTAATTATATATTTGGCCACACATAAAACCTGTTGCTTACTACACCATTTCTTGTCAACTATCTTTAAACTGTCTGACCACCATGCGCTACCAAGGGAAAGTTGAAAAGTTTGCTGTACTGGATTCTGTGTATTCTACTTCATCATGTAATCAATATTCCTTTTTTGAAAATAAGTTATATCAAAATTAAACATTCTATAATGCCAGAAACTTGTCATAAAATACATATTTGCACTAAGTTATACCAGTAATGGCATAACATCAGTTTACCCACCCATCAGTGGGTAAACTCCATTTACCTCAAGCAAGATAGCCCCTAAGATTTTTACGTCATAATTACTGTAATATCATAATTATCAAGACATCGTTTCACTCAATGATATTTTGAAACCATTTTAGGAATGCTGACATTAATTGAACAATTTCTAATTCTTTGCCAAGTTGTTAACTAGCATAAATGATATAGCATCCTTGTTTGCCTGCTTCTTTTTCAAAAATTCTTTACTTTGGCTGTTAAATATGTTTGTAAATATATTCATATCTCTTAAACAAGAACCTAAATCATTGGTCATATTACTATCTGGCTTGTTCCCATTAATTGGAAAAATCATAGACATATATTTGCTTGTTCAGTTGAGTACTTTATAAATAATAATAATACCATA
Source organism: Heliopora coerulea (assembly GCA_030142905.1). Classification (NCBI taxonomy): domain Eukaryota; kingdom Metazoa; phylum Cnidaria; class Anthozoa; order Scleralcyonacea; family Helioporidae; genus Heliopora; species Heliopora coerulea. The sequence goes on from JASJOG010000040.1 coordinate 242,163, forward strand.
ATTTGTGGCAAAATTTCCTTTCCCCACAAGTTCTCTGAAATGTGCAATGTCTGTTCTGGCCTTACCTAGTGGGATGCTGGGAGCCCATAGCAGGCTAAGACCCCTTCCATTGTCCTTAGATGGGTGGTGTGCAAGTTTTGGTAATAAAGAGCAAAAGAGTACATTGGGTTGCAACTGAAGTGCAGCATGTTATAGTGCATTGAGGTAAGACAATAGTACAAAAGATAAAGACTGGATTGACAGCTATGTATTCTATGATGTCTGTTATGACTTACAAATAGACATATTGTGACCATTTTATATGTCACTAATTTTAGAAGACTATGTTGGCCCTTAGTCAAACATTGGGCTAAATAACACATAATAATAAATATTTTTATTATCATTCTCCAAAAGTGAAGTAAAATATTGTGGAATAATCTCTGAGATGACGTTGAGGGGATTATTCAACAATATTCACCGAACCTGAGGTAAATTTTGATTATTTTTTCATCATGTATAAACTCCACTTGACTTGTGAGAAGATAGCTTCATTGCCTTTCCACGTCTAAATTTGTTTATGGACTTTGTATTGGTATTTTACCACTATTATTTGAATGCATTTGAGCCTCGCTAGGTGTAGTATATGGAGTTGGCAGTGTGGGACCGCATTATTGCTGAACTTGTCATTACAAAACGAAACTTCACAATTAACCCTACACTGCTGAAGTCAACTGAAAATGTTGACTCCCAAAAGTGCGAGTTCAAATCCCGCTTGAGTCAACATTTTTCAGTTGACTTCAGCAGTGTAGGTTAATTGTGAAGTTTCGTTTCATAATACCCTGAGGATGATTCTGAAATAGAATTGTCATTACAAGGATTGAACCAGGAGCCTACTTTATTCCATGCTTACACGGTTGCACACAAAACGTGCACGAGCCAAAATCAAATGTTTGCAATAAAAGGGGTAACATGGGTTTTCGCATGTTATGGCTAGTTGTTCTTATTAAAAATATCAGTTGGAAATTTCATTGACTGTGTAAAATTACACCACAAACTAAAAGATTTACCACATATCAAGGAAAGATCTGTAATAAAAATATTAGTTATTACACTAACACACAACATGTCACATACTTAAATATTTTCTTAACTTCAAATAGCAATGAAGAGATCAGTAGCGTTAAATTTTTTTGTTAGCTTTTCGTGATTCAGCACTGGCCTGATGGAACAAATTTTGAACTTCAAAGTGAGAAACAGTTTTAAACATTCTTAAAACCATGCGTACTCTTATGGATAAGACGATGTAGATTCTAGTCACACTTAAAAAGATAATTTAACCTAAAATATGCGAAAATTATAGGATTTTTCAATTTTTCGGTGACGTCGTGAACACGTCACAACTGCCCATCATCAAACAGTGGAACATTGCGCACATTGTACCAGTTATTATTATTCTTTTATTATGTCTTTATTAAATCAGAAACAACAAACGTGTAACTTTTCAATATGTAAATAAAATTATAAGTATAATTAAGAATATATAAAAATTGTAACATAATGACATTAGGTAACATTGTGTAATTCCTTATATACAATGAATTTAATTGAAGAGGCATCTATTAAGAAAACAATGCCTAAAGCGTTCGGTTTAAACTCTGGGTAATATAAAGGCATGCTCTAACTCAGATGTATAATGAATGTTTCCCGCTCATTAAAGTGAAAATATTATCATGTGATCCTCCTTTTATGTCGCCGTTAGTTAAACATCTGTGCAACTTTAGGAATAAAAGCATGAAGAGATATGGGTTCTTCGAAGACATCAATTATCGTGGTTGGTTCTAAAATCTATAAACCGCTATAAGTACTTAATCCTTAAAGGACTAATTAAGTTTATTTGCATGAATTTCTCTCGTAATGTGATGTTCAAGGGTCACTGAAACTAGGTAATGAAAATTTTTGGATCCTTAGATTAACTGCGTTATACTGAGTTGCGCGCAAAACCGTTGTGCGTTGGAACGATCCTCCACAGTAAAAAAATTACTACTCGATCAAGTGGTCAGGATCTGAATTAACGTTTGGAAGCAAATTTTCAATTTCTAGAGCGTAAGAGAAAACAGAGTTGGCAAGTACCCGTCCGAGTGAGAATACTTAGTTTCTCATAGGGCAAAAATTAGTGGTTCATGGGGAAACTGATACATTTCCTATCAGTGTCTGCAAATATTTTGCCGCGTCCATGCCCCGTTCACATGGCGATATTATTTTCTATGAAAGTGGTACTTTGCAATCACCATTTCGTAGTACCTAAATAGACGGGGAGTGAAAAGGGAAAATTTTGAAATGCATCCTTGTGGATAGAGCTTTAGACACGCACAGGTTGCAGTCAGAAAAAGAACCAGAAAGCAAGATAAAACTTTCAAAGGCGAGATAAACATAGCATGTAGATGCAATATCGGCACTCAATGAATAAGTCAATTTCTAAAGACTGTAAAATGAACGCAAAATGGTGACACTTTCAAACGAGGAAAGGTTTAACGAGTGCTTTGACTGTTTGGAGAGTTTAGCAGAGTTGGTTCATTTTGTCTCCATCCTTTTCCTTCTTTGTATGAGAGAATAAGTATTGCAAATTGATTTCGGTTGATAATGTTCCTTTTACATTGCAACTTCCTAGACGTACATCGCAATTTGCGAGTTCGCCATACATTAATTTGAATGCTGGTGGTTCATATTTCACCCGCACAAGTTGAAACCTAAAATTAGCTAATTTTCACCCCGTCAGAATTGTATCAATTCTATAAGGTATTTTAAATAAAAATGCTACATGGAATTTTTTCCCACCACGCCAACAATTAAGTCTAAGAAAATAAACGTCGAGTGGATGACATTTACCAAATGTTGGCGTCCAAAAGGGTGACAGGCAGTTTTTATTTCGTCTTTCATTTAAAGGATGTAAGCATGATTTCAATTCAATCTGCCAAAAGTAAATCAATGGAATTGCAATAACCTTTTTTCTGAAATGTGAAACCAAAATAACCAACACCGTAACTTGGGGTCTAATATCTGGTCAGCTGGTGGAGTGGTTGATAACTGATGCTCGCTACTACTTCAACATTCCATTCATAATTTGTGTTTTTGAACATTCTGTTTTTCTTAAAATGTCTCAAGTTTTTTTCTGTATGAAAAATAAAACTAAAAATTGAAAACGGACATTCTTTACACGAAATGAAAGTAGAGGGGAGGTAGAACCTTTCTTGATTTTAACTGTCGAAATTGAGCAACCGTCAGGGTTTTAGCTGGATCCGCAACTGGAATATTTCATTTTAAAGGTAATGAAAGAGAGCTACTGCGTATGCACTATCGAAAAGAAATGAAAAAAAGTTTGTAAACTTTAAATATTACAAAGAAAATTTTGGTCTAAAAAAAAGAGTATCGGATTTGGAGAGTCTGCCAGCAAATTTCAACTATTTTTAGACAAGCAATTTTGTCTATCGTTGTAAGTATTCCATGTTTTTAGCCAGAGACGGACTGGTCCGTTTGTGAGGCCCGAGAAATACCCCGATGATATTTTAGTATATCAACAAAATATACTTCAACAAAATCTTATCCTAAGTGATCAACTGATTTTTGATAAATGCCTATGCTACAACCTTGTTTTACTAGAAGTTCGCACTGAAAAAATCCCTTAGTGTCGTGGTGGATCTGGAAATATTTGGATCGGACATAGTGGGTAAAACTTCGACTGTAATATCAAAAATGTGCTGTGTAGGCAGCTCTGAATCTAGTGCTCTGCCAAAAAAAAAACGAGAGAACAAGGTATAGACGTTTTCAACGAAAGTCCTTCAAAATCAAATACGAGGTCAAATCGAAAACACGGGTTGGTATGTTAGTACATGTTTGAAAAGGGTGCGAGGTAAATGTATCCAATCAGATGATCGGAATTTTAACACGATGATTACATACTGATCATTTTCTATTCTTATTTCCGGGCTGGAGGTCCTAAAGTTGCATTTTTTCAGAACTGGTTCCAGTTGGGTCTTAAAAATGCAAGATTTTGGAACGCAAAAAAATTCCGTCGTCTATATGCTCCATTTCAGGTGATCGAGTGATGTGAAATATACGTTGAATAGACCCAATATTTCTCCGGCATTACTGTCAATATAGATACAGAACTCGTGACAAGTTCTTGTCAACGGCATTAGTAGCTCATTTGGCTGACCACTCCACCAGACCAAGCAGGGTCGCGGGTTCGATTCCCAGGCGGAAGCCCAAGAGTTGCATTTTTCGCAACTGGTCGAGGTTAGGTCCTAAAATAAAAGATTCTGGCACTCGAAAAATTTCCTTTGTACTCCACGTACTCCATCTCACTGGGAGGGGTCGTTAAAAAAGGTGTTATAGATGTTTAAACAAGGATGTTTAAATATTCATCACACCTTGTTCAACAACCCCACCTATTATCAGCTTATTGGTGGACGATAGAATAGCGAGCAAATGACTCTCCATGTCTATTATCATGGTGTTTACCTTCCGTTCACCTGATTCGTTACATTTATCTCCCACCTTTTTCAAACATATAGTCCCCGTGTTTTCGGTTTCATCTAACATGTGACTCTCATGAAGGACTTGCGCTCGAAACGTCTGTACCTTGTTCTCTCGTTTTTCGGCGTAGTTCTACCTATAAACTTTTTTGAGGTCTTTAACTAAGCATGTAGGTTTTAGATAAACCTTGCATGTACATAGGTCGTCTGTCATTACAGATAAACATGGGATTCACTTTCTTAGAGGTGTGCATACTACCTAATTTCTGTGAATTACATATTATTTATAGGTTGAATCAATTGACTGTGGTGAAAAGGTTACGTGGCTCAGAATCAGGTTGGAGTACAATTGTTACTATGATGAGTATTGTAACCTTGATCGTCGTCTTCTTGAAAGAGCAATGACATTCGTCGGAGACAAAAACGACACTTTTTTAGCTAATCTCTCTGTGATCATTGCCGGGGTGAAATGTCAGAAAGAATTTTTTGCTGGTATTAAACAAAAGCAATTTATCTTCATGATCTTGAATAACGAAATACACGGAACCATAGTCAAGCAAGGTCCACGGAAAGGTGTAAGTACATCATGTTGAAAAAAGAATTACCAAGGAAACATATTTTGATCAGGATTTCATTTCGACTTAATGAACTATTCTCTCAATAGTTAACCTTACATGAACGGTTACCGATTAGCAGGTTAAAACTAGGTTACTTGGAAGGTAGTGAGTGCTACCATGCTGATATCTGATGACAGCGTACTCATTAAAGCAAACCAAAATTTTACTTTTTAGTTTGTGCATCTTAAGAGTTCGAAAGCAGAAGGTGAATTTTTTTATTTAAGGGAATATGAAAGCATATCCGGGTTAAGAATCTTAATGTTCAATGAAGATTATTAAAATTAAATACACTAAGCAGTGTCCGTTAATACGATCCTAAAGAGGACTTGAATGTCGATGGTTCACCGGTGTATGCCTGTCAAAACAATTGTGGAAGTTCAACCGTCTGGTTGAACAGGAGTGAAATCTCGGCTTCCTCGCTTTGGTTCAAACGCGACTGATTGCAAAAATACTCAGAAGATGACTCATCTTTTTGGCATATAAGTGAAATCCCCCTTGCTCCACTACGACTACTTCCAAAACAATGCACACAAAAGCAAACGCTGAGGATGGAATAGATATTTATGGATGACTCGTTTCAACAAATGAAAGCAGAACACCATGCTTAAGAAAGAAATCCAAACGCTTTCACCATAGCCAGTGGTTATGGTTTCATGTTTGTCAGGGCACAGACATTAATAAACTCATTGTAATGTTCAGCTGCCAGAAGATGTAACCATTTGTATTTTGATAAATGTTCTTGCATCTGACACACGATTTAGTCGATTTTTCCTTTCGAACGTTTTACAACTGAACTCAAGTAAAACTTTTTTATTGATTTAAGTATTTAAAACCAATTCAGGGATCACGATTTCTTTTGGCAGTCAAAACGAGTTGATCTAATAGAAAACTTACATATTTCTGCAGTATATAAATACATTATATACGAATGGTTTTGCGCATTCATGACCTTCAAAGACTTTTGAAATTATAAAATAAACCAATTCAAACATTGACTTATAATATTAACCAATTCAAATATTGACTCACGCATTGTAGATGCATTAAATAAACTCGCCTCTAAAGCTAGATTTCCAATAGGTGCAGAATGTCGACTTTTTTCTTTTATCTAAGGGGCTGATTACATGGAGAATTTCAACCTGGCCTTCCTATAAAATACTTGAAAAACGGAATTCGCGATTACATGAAGAAAATTTTAGTCCGGGCTGAAATATTTCATGTAATTGGGACTTTTTTCGATCCGGTGTGCAGGGTTGAATTTCAGCCCGTGCTGAATTTTTCCCATGTAATCAGCCCCTTAAACCAGGCTGAAACTTTCTTCATGTAATCGCGAACTCCGTTTTTCAAGTATTTTATTGGAAGGCCAGGCTGAAATCTCAGATCCGGTTAATCGGGCTGGAATTTCAACCCGAACTGAAATTCTTCATGTAATCAGCCCCTAAGTAGCTCTCGAGTGCAACCAAGTAGAAAACTATTCAATTTTAACAATACAACGGTCGTACGCACGACATTTTGCACCAAGTGAAAGTCGGCTTGAGGTATCATTAAGACGAAAATTAGACCTCCAGGTTTTCGTGAAATGTTACTTCTGTTATCTTTATTGGGATATAATTACCTTATGTGCCACAATTGAACCGAAATAAACGAGTAGCGTAGAATTGGCAGGCTAAAAACCCTTGAATGACCGATTTTTTTGAGATCTTTTAGCTCAAACCACGTGCGTGATATCTGAATAGAATCTCGTGAAAAATGTGCATGAACGGCGGCGGGACTACAGGTTCTGAGAGTAGCAAAAAGTAACACGCCCCAAATCATGGAGCCCACATGCGGCTGGACCGGTGACTGTGGGTGGGATTTTGCAGAGACTCTGCTCCCGTGAACTCGCTGTCCCTTTCAAGGGGTAGGGAGAGCAGGGACGGAGGCTTCTTTTGCTCGCTTGTTTGATCGTTTTTTCAAACAATGTTATAGTCAGTTTTTCTGACGCTTCAGAGCTATGTTAGCAAATTTTAATGGCGGCTGCAAAATTTCTGATTTCCAAACTCAATAAAGGTGCGGTCTTTTTGAATTTCGACGTAGAAATTTGCACAGTCGGTAATGTAAAGGTAAACTTCGAAATTGTAAAATAAAAATTTCGTCTTACCAACACTTTAAAGGTGCATCTATACTGGATGCGAGCGACTCAAACGTATTCAATTTTTTTACCCCCTTCCTTCCCGCACGAGTGCGACCAAATGAGAGGGGCGAATCAGAAAAGAGAACTTGAATTAAGGCTGGACACTAGTTGTCAGCGCAGATAAGCCACAACAAAGGTAGAAAATGGAGGATAAACTTATGAATCAAGTTTTGTGATATCCTATAATTGTGCGTTGACTTCGTATAAAGGCCAATCTGTGCACGAGATTATGGTATGCTCCTAGTTGTTTTCATCTTAAATTTATGTAGTGTACTCACAGCCGTTTCTGTCATCTTCGACATGGCCAACGAAGAAAAAGAAAACCCTGCTTCTTGACGGGGCTTTCTTTACTGCATGGAAACCTTCATTCTGAAAGACTTTATTTAAGATTTCGTGCGTGGTCAGAAGTGTTAAATTACCCGTCGTTCGCGTCCAGTGCAGATGCGCCTTAGTTCACGCAAAGTACATCCAAATCCAGGTATATCACAGCGAAATAAAAAGATTTATGCCAGGTAACCCAAGGAACCACATGAGAATAACAAACACGTGAACGAACTCAAAATGCCGCACTTATTGACTCATTGCATTGTGATCACCGCTCATAGGCCGACCACAATGTAGTGCGCTTAAAAAAGGTTTGAAAATTGACCCACTATACAAATCAGGTTTGCTGCCTTCCTCGCTTCACGCTCCTCGCTGCGGCAGCAATAAGTGTTACTTCAACGTTATACGGCTTTTCGCACCTTCAGGTGGATTCTGCTATGAAAGGAATCAATTATATCCTTATAGTCAAATTCATTGTTTTATAACGATAAATTATTGTAAGTTGTAAAATGACATTGACGAACATTTAACTTACATTTCCCAAAACATTGATTATTGAGTGGTTTGATTAGTTACTTACGATACCACCATTTGGTACCATTCACCCTCCACTTCTGCGAGTTATTGCTAGTTATCATTATTGTTACACACCTTAAGATGGTACGGGTGGAGTTAATGATTTGGATATCAAGTTATATCCCACAGTTAGAAATGAGCGTTGGATCGCATCGAGTTACTCGAATCCGACGGTTTGCTAAAATTTGAAATTAGAATCCGATCTGGCCCGAACTTTAAATTTCGATTCCTATCCGACCTGAAAAAAATATCTGAATTTACGATATATATGTTGAAAATGTGGGAGCTTGGAGATATCTTGAAAGAATGATAGATAACCGATCGTCAAACTCTTACCTTAGAAAAGTGATTTCTGAGCTCGAGACGGGGATCGAACCCGCAACCTTCTGATGACCGGAGAGACACTCTAACCATTGAGCTACCAAGACTGATGGCGAGCTAAGGTGCAAATTTGACATATGTGCGACCTAAGCGGCTGCCGCTTATGCACGTATGTGCATGGACACGTTTTGGATGTACCAATGATTAGCAAGGGCACCTTTTTGGCAAGTCGTACTTCCATCTACAAGGAAAGTTCAACGTTCTTTTGATTTCTTCCATTCACTTCACTTCTCTCTTTGAACTCCAGTGTTTTATCTGGTTTCAATTTTCGAAGCAATCTGTCGGAGACTGAAACTAGATCATTACAATTGGTTAATTTTCCCGGCTGGGAATAAGGACAACCAATGACACTTGTCAGCGTAAACAATGCTGAGACATTCTGTGGTCAGTGTGGTATAGCGAGAACTTGTGATTTGTTAAACTGTGATTTATCAGGAATAAAATTCAAAGAAATTGGAGGCAAGGCTATTCTCGGTGCAATCCTGTTTGGTCTGTGTTATAAATGTTTTCTGGTGGGAGTCTAGCTAGAATATAGGGAAGAGAGACGTTCAGCCACTCCTCGGCGTGTTCTCTTGTGGTGCAGACTGCTCTTTTCCGCCAACTTTCGTGATTTCGTAACAGATCTTCTGTCGATCAAGAAAATTTGTTGCCTTCAAAGTAGTTTCTCCAGGCGCGGTAGCCACTACCACCACTACCAGCACGGTACGCTGTCGTTCCTTACCAGCTTGAGCCTTTGCAACAGTAAAGATCCGCATCCTCGGGGTTGATGGCGAAAACGCTTGGCATCACGTTTAAATCCGGACAATTCGAACCGGCGTTTTAAGCCTATCGTGACTCTTCCCGATGGTATTTACAGTTGTCTTGGGAAGACCAAAGTTCGTGATATGTGATTATCCTTTATTCCACTCTGAGTCTTTGAGGTTGTTAGTTGCTTGTCTTTCAAAGGGATCGAATTCTTCATCGCGGTTGCCATGGCAGAACGCAGGGTCTTCGAGTCATAAATAACCGGAGGTCTGACTTTGTGTCGGCGCTTTCATGTTTTTGTCGTAAAGCATGTTACCTCGCACATCCCTTATTGTATGGTTCTCAAAAAGCGCTACTTGTCCAAATCACACAATAAGGACGTAACCAGAAGACTATCACCTCTCATCAAGTGTACTCTAGTAAGTACATCAAGGTATATGTTCACAAACTCGAACACGTCCGCCAAGCCAAAAACAAAAGCATCTAGACTGATTTTCCATAGCTGAACTTTTAACCTCAAGGCAAGCTCAAAAAAAATACATGTCAGCAACAAGATGATCATAAAAATAACAAAGTTCGTCCTATGTATCTGTCCCGTGTAGCTTTTCTAGTTAAAATTGCAGGACTGTCCTAAACAAAACAATAGGGAATAAAAGGGGAAGCAAAATGAGTGGAATATCAATTCTTTTTCGACGAATCCCAAACGACCCCTCTCAAATCCACAGTGTTCGGTCGTTGTCATGTAAGTCTTGTTATGAAATGCTTTCATTTTTCTGCTCTGACTTCTCTCACTCAATGTACACAAGTGGACACATGCAGTCGATGAACTGGGCGGGTGTAATGAGTCTTTCCCACTCTGACTTTTCACTACGTGTACCAATCCGTTTGCACCAGGCTAAACTTCGGCGATGTGTCCACGAAACCATTCTCCAAAACAACTTCACCCTTCTCCATATTTCTCTGTGGATGAAACCATTTTCCATGTCTATTGAAACAGACCAGAAATTCTCTCCACCGATGCCAAAATTGTCCAAGCAATTTGCTTAATGCGATACAGTCTTCTTCAAGGATTAAAGGCTTTCTCGATACGAACAGCTTAAGGACCATATTGTTTCCCAGTTGTTCCGTGAGGAATAAATGTTTGGGCATTGATGGAGGCAAATAATCGAGGTCGAAGGTCATATACTTAATCGGACAAGAGTTTACACTTTTTGCTGTTCATTACCAGAAAATATACTATCATTAACGCCAACCTCAAACTCGTTTACGCAAAAATACATTCATTTTATTCAATCGACATTCACTAGCGTAGATACGCAACCATTTTCATCAAAGGGCATTCTATAGCACCAACAGACGACCATTAACATCATACTACTGTACATTAGGGATAATAAAATTTCAATTAGGCAAGATATTTCTCTTGCGTAATTGTATTTTTGTTATTCTTGATGTATAGTAGAATGGTGTTAACGGTCGTCTGTTGGCGCTATAGAATGCCCTAAGATGCAAATGGCTGCATATCTACGCCAATGAATGTCCGTTGAATAAAATGAATGTGTTTTTACGTTAATGAGTTTGAGGTTGGTGTTAATGATAGTATCTTTTCTAGTAATGAACAGCAAAAGTGTAGTTCCCCTTTTTCTGACGAAAGGTAGTCGTATTCAGATGACTGGAAGTTACATTTGGATGCTATGCACTGCGAAAAGCTGCGTTTCTGTCTGTAGAAGATGAAACAGTTCCCTCGGACAAAAAGAAAATGTTGCGCATTCAGAATAGTTTGTTAGGAAAAGGCTTAAGACTGGTAAAAGATCTAAATGCTCACGAAAGAGCGAAGGGGAAGTTCGACAACAACTATGTGGAGAAAGTTGACTTCAATTAACACATCTTATAATTCTTCGAGGGTGACATCGACATTGCCCTGAGGTAAATAAATGTGGAGCCAATTGTCATTTGATGTCTGGGTGATAAGCCCAGCAGATATCCCCACAAGCACGAGTCAGGAAAGCACGACGACCCGTCAATCCGACAGTCAGCTGGAGGTGAGAAGTTACCGGAAGACTAAAGCCCATAAGTTGTGGTCCTAGCTTCAGGTGGGTCTGTCCAAAGCCAGGGGACTCCCACGACAACACACACAACTGCCAACTATAGCGTGTATACAGCCAATAAAGATGATCAAGTTTCTTTAATGGTTCCACCAGCATTAAATATAAATATGATGAAGAAGGTAAAAGTAAACGTTAAGCTGGACCCTTGGTTAACTGGCTTGCAGCAAAGAAAGTTAACTTACAAGGCCAAGCGCAAAGGCTGACTATTTGAGGGACTGGAAGATTAATAGTTCAGAAACAATCTCATTGAATTTAAATGTCTGTACTGATTCTTGATCAAACGTTTTCTGCGAAAGTACACGCGAACGGTTCCCTCAATGGTCCGAATTGAAGTTGAAATAACCGCATCTAAAGTCAGTTCCTTTCGAAACAGTCGCAACACGGCGAAGAATTGATTTTTTGGTTGAGAAAGATCATTCTGCCTTCCTCGCATTCGTAGCATATGATGATCCAGTCGTCTAGTTGTTCGACTGACAAATTTGAGTTAGGTCTGTTTTGGCTCGGCTTTGGAACCGAAGTCTCAACCAAGGTCCCGGACACACAATACCAAAACGTACAGCTTTAGCATTAGCCAGGCACCGATGGAAAAAAGCACGAACGACCTTGTAGGAAAGTGTTTGAAATCGTTACTTTCAGGGAATCGCTACTTTCAAGGGGGATCGTTACTTGGCAAACTTTACGGTACTAGAGGCTAATGTCAATATTGTTCATGTAAATACATGGAATTTGCGTAATTAATCAGTAAGTTCATAGGCGTACGAGCCGGGGGGGTTGAGGGCTGCAGCCCCTCTCAGATTCGGGCATCGTCAATTTTTGGGGGGGACATTCCATTTTTCGGGCAGAAATCCTTATCTTTTCATAACCTGGGATCTGAGAGGAAAAGCTCAACACTTTTAGACTTGACGTATTGTCAGTTGATATTGTTTTGTTCGTACCCATTTCAATATCATTTTAGTATTGCGTAAAATATATAATAAGCGCAGTTTTGTTGAAGGCATGGTTTAGTGGTTGGCTCATTTTGACAATTCGGGCGACGCAGAAAATTTTCGGGCAACAGGCCTCAGCCCCCCCCCCCCCCCAGTTGAAGTTAGTCCCGTACGCTTATGAGTAAGCTAAAATCGTTGCGACTCCGGCCATGTTTACTTGTGAGCCAATGAACATGGCCCTGGTCTATGGCTAAATGATTAACTAGAAATACGTGTACGCAACAACCCCTCGCCCACCCTTCCCATATATCTCTCGAGAATCCAAGTAACATTGATAATTTTTGATAACTGGAAGAAGGTATGCAATATAAGAAAAACACAACATTTGGACACGAATATTAACAACCCAAACTGGAAATCGTTTTATATTTAAACTCCTCGTCGTCATATTTACGTTTGAAACTTCGACTCTGATTTATTAAAACAAAACATTTGGTGAGAATAACCTTTAACGGTTTCACAAATGGTGAGATTCATTCCGACAATTCTACTGCTAAACAATGGATGTTCGTATCGAGACCGTGTATTAGTTGCGATCTTGAGGTATTTCGTGCCGTTTTCGGATCAAACTTATCATTTTTTTTAACTTTGAAGAAAGACACTTAAGTAGATGGCAACACTTTCCGTCTTAAAAGCGGAGCATTCTCATAGGTTACCGGTCCGATACCAGCATTACAGATAGCTTGTGATTGAAAAAAGTTGTTTTGATATTTTTTGTATTAAAAAAACTGATAAATCCTACATTATCTCAAAGTTAATTACAAATTTCTAGTAGAAGTGCCATAATGAAGATTTATGCTAAGTATTCATCCGGAGGTAAAAGACTTTGGTAACGAAGATGAAACGAATTACGAAACCGAGGAAATAAACAAAGAAAACATGAAAGAGTTCTGCATTTTTGTTGCTGACCAAATATCGGAAAATACAAAACATAAAACAAAGTACGCTAAGCAAACCTTGTGCAAGTTCTGTCGAAAGAATTACGAGTAAAGAGAAGAAAAATACGTACTTTTTTCCACTGTAATTCTTTGGTAAAAGAGAAAAATGGCGTAGCGTACAAACCTTCAACTCTTACGTATTTTCAACGAAGCGTTCAGCGGCACCTCAACACAAAGGGTTCAACGGTGAATTTACTGAAAGAGGTCGGTTTTAAACTTTCTTGAGAGGTGTTAAAATCCTGATGAAAGCATTACTGGTCGAACATGGTGAAGGTAATCATCCACAAACCACCCGAGAAGTGAGAAAGACTGAAGCGGACAACATTTTAGCCGAAGGACGGCATGATCTACAACGATAAGTAGTTTATCATCGTGTTTCCTGGTGGCTATTTGCCTTTCATTCTTGTTTACAAGTCATAAATAGATTGCAATGACTTCAGTGGAGCGACATTTCACAGGGAAAACAATCCTGAAAAACGCAACGAAATCCTTGTGTGGAAAGCGGTGAGAGGATCTGAAGACTGTCAGCTCAGGTCAGGTCTTCGGGACGCTGAGTGTTTTATCCCATTTCTTGAACAATTGACCATGAACACAATCCGGATAAGTATTACAAAATATTTGAAAGTCATTGTCCTAATGAACCAGAATCTGCACTCTACTTTGCCATTAAACACCGGCAAAATCCAGGCAATAATAATTGAACCAAGAAGTCTCCCTTAGGAAAGAATGAAGTCCGGGAGCCGCAATTGAAAGCTGCTTAAAACTATTCCGTTCGCAAAACTTGCATTTCAAAGCTACTCGATTCAGACGTACCTGTAATTGTCAAGATCAGCTAAGTGAGTACCAGAACGTGAAAAGTCTCGATTTATACAAATCAGCATCGTTTCAACTTCAGCGAAGAATGTCGTTTAAACTCAGTCGCTTAGCAAATGTCCTGGCAACAAGCGAGTTCCCGTAACGTCTTTCGTTCATATTGATGAGAAAGAGCCAAGTTAAATGGTTGCTACAGAATGTGAACAAGTAGATGAACGATCTTCAAGCTCGATACTCAGAAAATGATATCTGAGCCCCAGACGGGGATCGAACCCGCAACCTTCTGATGACCGGTTAGACGCTCTAACCATTGAGCTACCGAGACTCAGATGGCGAGCTAAGTTGCAAATTCGATATATATATGTGCGAACTATATATCTATATATAGTGGCTTCCGCTTAGGTCGCACATATATATATCGAATTTGCAACTTAGCTCGCCATCTGAGTCTCGGTAGCTCAATGGTTAGAGCGTCTAACCGGTCATCAGAAGGTTGCGGGTTCGATCCCCGTCTGGGGCTCAGATATCATTTTCTGAGTATCGAGCTTGAAGATCGTTCATCTACTTCAATATATCCAAGCTCTCATGTTTCCTAAACATCAAACTGCTTCAATCATTATCTATATATAGTGGCTTCCGCTTAGGTCGCACATATATATATCGAATTTGCAACTTAGCTCGCCATCTGAGTCTCGGTAGCTCAATGGTTAGAGCGTCTAACCGGTCATCAGAAGGTTGCGGGTTCGATCCCCGTCTGGGGCTCAGATATCATTTTCTGAGTATCGAGCTTGAAGATCGTTCATCTACTTCAATATATCCAAGCTCTCATGTTTCCTAAACATCAGAATGTGAACAGTTGGCCAATGCAGATTCCAAAGAGCTGAGTTTTAGAACTGTCCTTTCAAGTCATAAATTGTCCAGTAAGTGAAATCAGTTGCAAGTACCAAGAAAGCCATTTCGTTTGCCGGTCTTAAATCATTTACTGGCTTCAGTGTTCAAATGATGTAAACAACTTGCTAGAAATTCACACAAGGGAAAAAAGAACGAAACCAAATCGATTTGCTTCAATACGGACCTAAGTAACCTAAAGCCCGCCGCACACCAGAGCTATCAGCTGATCTGAGCGTCACTCGTGACAGTTGGCGTAAGCAATTTCCTCCAGTGTGCGGTGCCGTTTTTAGCGATTTCCGCCACGCGTGCCATCGGCGCCGAAGTGTGCGCGCGTGAAAAGCTATCACCTTAGCAAACGATACCAATACGCATGCGCATTCAGTCCATATCAACTGTTGAAAATGGCTGCCGTTTGTGAACAGTATGATTCATCGTCCAATGAAGAAGAAACTTTGCTCCTACTTCTTTTATTGCGGCGAAGGCGAAGGCGTTTAAGAGCGGCTCACAGAACTGTGTGGACAAAGCGGTGGATTTCTCGACGACCCACTCAAGGGGCGTGCGAGAATATTGTTCGTGAATTGAGTGCTGAAGATGCTGAACAGTTCAGACAGTACCACAAGTTGGACAGAGGAGCGTACGAACAAGTTTTGGCACTTGTTTCGCCATTGATTGAGAGGCAAGACACTCATCTCCGATGCTGTTTAAAGCCGATGCAAAGACTATCAGTTACATTGCGTTTTTTGGCAACAGGTTTGAAAATTTGTTTGTGCTTGTAGTAAATTGAATGGAGTTGTCACCAGCTATGCATGGGTTAATAAGCAATTTGTTAACGCTTCCATATAATTGTTTAACCTAGGAGAGAGTTTCAGAAGTCTGTCGTTCCAATATCGAATCGGTGAAAGGACAATTACTGGAATAGCGGAAGACACTTGTCAGGCATTGTATGCAGTGATGAAGGAGAAATATTTGAAGGTTTTTATTGAAACATACATTACACATTATACCCTAACCCATTATAAAACTATTAACTTTACGCCCAAAATTTCTTCAGTTCAACAATATTAGCAGGATTGGTCTATTATAACATATATGCTACGTTCATAGGTTCTCTATTTTACCATCCCCCCCAGTTGGGTTTATTCTAGTTTGTTCATCTCGAAAAGATGAATTGTGGTCAGCATACACTGCAGACTGCGGGCTTGATGGTCTTATACCAGTTGGCATGACATGATGTGACTGCGGAATAGGCAGGAAAGTATGTTGTGCTGGTGGCCATCATGGGTGGTTGCACTTCTTGAACCAAAAGACCAGCTTGTACTTGAAAAATGATGTTGCTAATCTTGTTTTGAGCCAAATGACATGTTCTGCTATCTAGCTCTGACAATGAATTGGCAATATAATTGCCAAAGGAATGCAACATGCTATTTCCCTGTGTAGGTACTTTTTGCCGCTTGTGTTTTTTGGCAATTGATTGAGACAGGCCTCTAATGAGCGAAAACTCTTCATCTGCCTGTCTCTTTCTTGACGTACTAGTTTTTTTTCTGATTGGCTGGTTGGTCGATCTGGTTACTCCCTTTCCTTCCAGCCCGTCATTTTCACTGATGGCGGGACTTACAGGATTTGTTGCATTTGCATTAAATTCGTCTGCATCTTCATCATCTTCGTCAATATCAAATGCAACCTCACTCAAAATTATTTCTGAAGGAGTACTGGTAGAATCCTATAAAGTAAAAATATTATCATTTTTTAGACTCCAACCAAGAAGGAAGAATGGATAAATATTGCTGCTGAATTTGAAAGCAAGTGGAACTACCCATGTTGCCTTGGAGCAATCGACGGGAAACATATTGCTATTCAACAACCTGGGGATACTGGCTCTGAATTCTTTAATTATAAACATTTCTTCAGTGTTATTTTACTTGCATTGGTTGATGCTAATTACAAATTTCTCTTTGTTGATGTTGGTGCTGTGGGAAGAGCAGGGGATGTAGGTGTGTTTGGGGATTCAACATTGAAGAGAGCGTTAGAATTGAATTCATTGGACCTCCCCTCACCAAGAACATTATCAGGCATAGCAACAAAAATTGATCACTACATTGTTGGAGATGATGCATTTCCTTTAACACGACAAATCATGAAGCCCTACCCTCATCGTAATTTGGAAAAGAAGCAGCGAATTTACAACTACAGGTTGTCACGTGCTCGTGTTGTGGAGAATGCATTTGGGATTTTGGCACATCGATGGAGAGTTTTTCTGACTACAATGAAACTTTCCCCGGACAAGGTGACCGAATTATTTTAGCAGCTTGTTGTCTGCACAACTTCATGGTGGAGAAAAATAAGGCAAGCTATGTAGAAGCAGCAGACCTGGAGAACAGTGACCATTCAATTTCAAGAGGCACATGGAGAAATGATCCAATTTTGGATGGATTACAACCATCATCTATCCATAATGCAACAAGAAATGCCAAATTGTAGCGAGATCTTTTAGCAGAGTACTTTAATCACCATGGATCTGTTCCATGGCAGGACAATATGATCGTTTGAATGTAAATTCTTTAAGCTAATTGGAATCGTCACAATAAATATTAGTCGTGTACATTTTAAGCATACCGTAATTATTCGAATAAACGCCGCGGCGTTTATTAAATTTTTGGCACTTAAGATGCGGCGTTTATTCGAAGGCGGCGTTTATTTGAGGGCGGCGTTTATTGCAAAGCTTGTAACAACAACTGTGAATTTGTGTAATTTAAACGTCAATTTAACCAATACAATCAACCCCAAAAAAACTAAGAATAAAAGTTATATGTCTTTTCAATTTATATGATTATATATGAAAATTCAACTGTCCACTGTCTTTTATATAATGGCTAGACTTGTAAGTTTCAGACTTTAAGTCTATTTCAATGTCACTGTCTCCTTCGTGGTCCGAGTCTAACTGCTGAATAATCGGGCATGCCTCTTCAACATCAGAAGACGTGTATTCTTCAGTGTCGAAAGGATTCGTTTCTGGCTCGTCGAGAATATCCAGTTGTGACTTCAGGACGGCTAGTCCGGTGCTGCACGCCTGTCCTTCCTTGAAACAGTGAATCGCGTCATCTTCTGAACCGTCAACTGGAACGTTCAATGCACAACTTGTGAACGATTTCTTAATCACATCTATAGGCAATTCAGCCCAGGAATTCAGGATCCACTGCAAAATCGTTTTTCTTGGTGGTGCTTTCAAATTCCCAGCTGCTGTTTCTTCGTGAATGCCTGCTGTCGCCAGCCATTCATCGTACTTCTCTGTGCAGGACGCTTTAAATGGTTTGTTCCAACTTACGTCAGGCGCCTGTATGTACTTTGTACAACCTCCGGGGACAATCACGCGGTCGATTTTGTTGGATTTGAGAGAGTCGGTGACACTGTCCTCAAGGTGACACTCGTACGAGTCTCAAGCTAACAGCCTTCGGTTGAAAGAAAAAGCTCCTAGAACAGAGTTGATCCAGGTACGGGTTAATTCGGTGTCCATCCATCCATTTACCGAAGTGGCTACCACCGCTCTACGTTTGAACTCTTCGTTTAGCGTCGCGGATTCTCGTTTCGCTCCTTTAAATACTACCATGGGCTTAAGCTTTGTCCCATCGGCCTTGGCAGCTAAGCAAACTGATACTTTAGCCTTTTCATGACCGGTCGTCTTCAGCGTAATGCTCTTTTTCCCGACTGCGTCAATAGTGGTTTCGGCTACCATATCGCACCAAACTGGAGTTTCATCCATAGCAATTATACTAGAGGGGCTGTATTTGTGCTTTTTCTGCAGCCGTCTTACTTGAATTACGTATGACACGAGTTTAGCTATCATTCGTTCTGGATCTTGTTGAGCAACAGAGGTTTTTCTTCTCAAAGATAACCCATTTCTCTTCATAAATTTCGTCAACCAGCCTCTTGAAGCTTTGAAGTCGATATCACTCACGTCGTTTTGGTTCATATCGTTAACTGTTACTTGGGCTTTCTTCATTATCAGCTTGCTGGAAACTCGAAGACCGCGCGATCGTCTGCTTTCGACCCACTCCATTAAAACTTCCTCTAACTTTGTGCTTAGCGGTTTTCGGCCAGCTCCACACAATCGACTTCTTTGCTTGCCTTTGTTACCTCTTGTCGTATGGACACCTTCAATCTCAATCTTCTTCGCTCTCCACTCTCGCATTCTTCTTTCATCGACTTGAAAGTGGCGAGATGCAGGTCGATTTCCGTGTATTTCAGCATAGGCGATTGCTTGTTTTTTTACTTCAAGGCTGTATTTATGTCTTTTTTGTCCTTTGTGTGATATTTGGTCTCCATTTAAATCTGCCATACGAGTACGAGTAATAACTTATGAGTACGAGTAATAACTTATTTATGTCAAGCTTGGTGCAAACCTGTCAACATGAATTAACACTCGCAAGTCGCAACACAAACTCGCAACAATGGCAAGGGCAACACCAGTGGAGTTCAAAATGTATTTCAAGGTAGACTTTGACACGATTGTCCGAGGTCACCATGTTTACAAGTCTGTGTGGACGGCCGTAGTAGATGAAATACTCGAATGTGAGAAAGATACTCGCACAGAAGCGAAGGAGCACGATGAAAACGCAATTGGTGTTTATAAACCTCCCGGTCCCAAAGGCACGAAGCAGCCGAATTCGAAGAAGAAGCTTGCTGGCCACGTCCCAATTGAGCTGTCTCGCTTATTAAATAACTTCTTACGCGCAAACACTGAGAACAACTTATTTGCGAAAGTCACTGGCAAAAGAAAGAGAGAAATCGGACTAATTGTACCGGCAAGATTCTCGGCTGTTACCACGGAATTGCGCATCGCAGAAGTTTTAGAGAGAGAGCTAAGCAGCAAAGCTATGAAGTATAGCCACTTTGAACTGAATAACATTACAATCGAGAAAAATAAATTTCCACGACTGGTTTAGATTGAATGTTGTCTTTTGTTTTTAAAGATAGGTACTTGAATTGCTTACAGTGGTTGTAAATAAATGCTTCGAATAAACGCCGCAATGACGAGAAAGATTACGGCGTTTATTCGAGGGAGGCGTTTATTCGAATAATTACGGTACTTACTGAACTTAAAGTTGAAACCGAAGTCCTAGTAGCAACATGTGGGGCCAAGAACTGTAATTTCTCCAGCAACCATATTGTTCTCTTGGAGGGGTTTTTCCGTGCGCTACCACTTGCAGTTGGCTTCTTTGCTTTCACATAACTGTTTCGCAAGGCTTTTAACTTTGCTTTTACCCATTCAGCTAGGAGTAAATTTCAAGAATTTGTAGGCATAAATATCATTACTACATTAACATATCGAACATGTGTAGGTAACATTTGGAAATAGGAATAATTGCCTTTGCCTAGTGAAGACACAACATGCACATAAAATATTTTCGAAGGGAACATCACATTGACCTCTTGTTATTACGACGTGGCAGCCGGCAATTCATTAACCCAGAAAGTACCGTAGTAAATACAAACTGCATCTTTACGCGATTACTACACATGAATATATGATAACTACCCCGCTTACCTGTTTTCCCAACTTTCTCAGCGATCTCTTGAATACCACTCTCGCGCAAGTCTCTGTTTCTAAAGTCCGGACTTCTAACGTCGTAAAGGCAAGGATAATCCGGCCACATATCAGCGATTTGGTCTTCCAACATAATATCAGCAACCTCGTTTTGTACCGCCATTTTGATTCGTAAAAATTGCTTCACGCATGCATATTGCTATCGTTTGCTAAGGTGATAGCTTTTCACACGCGCACACTTGGAGGAACTGTTCATTCGTGCACAAAATTTTTCAACATGTTGAATATTCAGCGCCGATGGCACGCGTGGCGGAAATCGCTAAAAACGCCACCGCACACTGGAGGAACTTGCTTACGCCAACTGTCACGAGTGACGCTCAGATTAGCTGATAGCTCTAGTGTGCGGCGGGCTTAAGTAAGGTTTGGTCAACAATATACCAGTCCCCAAGCTTGCACACGGCATACTTGAGTGGCCGGAATCCTCGAATATTTAACAATTAGGTTATGAGCTCGAGATTTCTATGAGGTGAAAGTTGACGAGGGCGAAGCCTCATAGAAATCTCGAGCTCATAATCTAATTGTTAATTAGTAGAAACACTTTGCAAAGAACATTTTTCGTCTTCTCTGGGATTGCACTTTCAAGTAGGCAATCTATTTCGTCTTCAGAAACTTCACAAAACCGAGAGGCGGAAGCCATATCGACGAATAGATAGCGAGTAGCGTAGCCAATCAGAATGCAGCGTTTGCTATAGTACTCGACTAAGTTTCTACTAAATACCTATATATATATATATATATATATATACCGACATAAATTATTCAAAAACAGCGAAAATTTTTCTCCCTAGTCACCACGCGTGTAAAAAGACTCCACGCACGTCGAGATTAGTACCCTCGCACCGCGCTTCGCGAGGTATGCGAGGGGATTATTGAACCGGTGTGCTGTGGGATGCAAAATGGTGTTTTTAGTTTGGGAGAATCGGATACGTTGTGATTTGTAGTCTATTTATTATCATATATAAAAATGCAAAGCCTGTGCTGGTTGCCTTCAGTAGTTTGTTGTTGTTGTTATTTTCTTCTCTAAAACCCCAAATAAATCGCTCCAATTTCTTTCGATCTCTTTATTCTTGTTTGATACCGTGTTTTTTTTTCCATTTAGATAATTGAGGTTGATTGTCGGAGTAGAATCACAGGCCGGCACGTTAATGAGTACCTTACTTGTTGTCCTGTTGACTGTGAGATTGATCGTCGCCTCATGCAAGAAGCACGGAATTTCGTTGTAGAAAGCAAAAGATCGCTGAGGTCGGTTACCTGCTATGGAGAACACACGAGTTGTCTATTTCGTTGTAGTGGAATGAACGCTTACGAGGTTGTTGCCCAAGTCATTGGAAAGGAAATCAAGATAACAGAAAAAATATGACAACAGGACAATGTTTTAATACAATGCTAACTATCACAAAGAATATGCGATTGAAAATTTCAACTTTAACGTCAAAAGTTTTTAATGTTTGAGATTCGTTTATGCTCATATCAACTTTACAAAAATAAAAAAATAATTACAATGGCTACATTCAAACTCTTTTAGTTCGTCTAAAGTACTAAAAATAAGTAACTAAGGACACACGTTTCAGTCCTTTGCGATGGCTTAACACAGTTTTTGCTAGTTTTTCGCACCTCATGATGCTGTTGGATGTAACTCATGAATGGTAATACAGCTCATAACTTCAAACTTGCTAGAGCACGAATGCAACGATCGGAGTTTAGCCTGGTAAGATAATACTTAGGATTTTCTATGTTTCCAAAGAAGCAACAGCAATAGAAAACGACCTCGAAAATTCAGTCTTAGTTAACCCTTTACTGAACGGGTTTTCAGGAGTTCTCCCCCTGACGAGTAAGATCGTCTGGCGTTAGCTAGAGTAAAATGATGTATGTTACCAAATGGCAACAGTACCTGTTAAAGGGTTAAGTCAGCGCAAAATTTGGTCATTAAAATTTCTTACTGAGTTGTACAAAGTTTACAGTAAACAAGTCTTATCTTTCAATCTCACGAGGAGCTAAATCGCACGTTACGTGTAGTTTGTGGCTAAATAGCGATAATCGACCTGAAACTGCGTTTATCCACCTTAATGTTAATTTATTCTCGATGACTGAGGCCACGAGCCCGTGGTTTTCAAAGTTTTTGTCACAGCAACTTCTCACTAACCAAACCATTTGAGTAATTTAATACCGGCAAACATAAATATCAGCAAATTGACTGTCGCCAATCGATCTGTTTAAATGATGTAATACCAACAAACATAGAAAACAGGGCGTATTATAATTTTAGAAACTCTTCATGTCGAAAGCTTCGATAAGTCATACTATACGTTAATATCATAACAGACATGGTTTGACGATTCTCTAGCTTGAAAAATTTTGAAAGTAGTTTACAGAACTATCTTTTTTGACCTAACATTTTGACACACCAGTCTAGTGTCTTCATAAGGGCAATCGTTCTGACGTGATGGCTCCTATATATCCTTCCAGAACTGTTGATGATGAGCGGCCAATGGGGCGCTATCATGTCGATTCAATGGGGCAGGGAGCCCTATAGGTTTGTAAACTACGTTCTAAACTTTTCAAGCCTGAGTATCGTCAAATTATGAAATTGTACACCTGGCTACATCGAAAATTTGTTAGTGATATCAAAATAATTTTTTGATAACAAACAATTAACTCCTGGAATTAGCTCTCAGGACAATTTAAGTGTAATTGTCTCTACGTTAGTTGTACGAATTACCCTCTCAATGAAGTCCATACATCAATTTTGAGTGGAACCGTGAAAAGCTTAGAGATTTATGCGAACTAGTAATTAGAATCCAGAATTTAGACCATATTTGGGCAGATCTTGATGCAATACCTCTAAAAACATACGATTTGTCTGCTCTCTAGAAAAAGATATACCAAATTAACCATATCTTCAAACACGGACACTCTTTTTGCCAACGCCGCGAGCCGTCAGAGAAGTGTAAATTGGCACAATTTTCAAATGCCACGAGCAGTGAGAATGTTCTGTAATCAATCAGACAAGGAAAGTCGTATGGATAGTGTTGGTAAATACCTTCACAATCCACTAATTTTTTTGTATAAGCAAGTGAAACGAGAAGCTTGGATGTTTTTTTTTTTAAATGTCTTAGTAAAAATCGGCAAAAGTGAACATTGGTAATTGACTAACGGCTTGCACAAAGTTTTGGTGAATTTTTTTACTGAAAAAGAAAAATATTACAGAAAAAAAATTTGGGAACACTGATGTAATAAATTTTGTTGTCTTTTTAGGGCTCTCTAGCCCAGAAGCTTCGTTTATATGAAAAATGTACGCTTCGGTCACTGAAGCGAAAAGGGAAACCATTTTATTTTGCCCTGATCAGAAATGATTATTTTCATAAGTTCTATGGTGGTGTTTTATGGAAGCGAGTCAGCCCTCCTAGTGGGGTTGGCCTTTTTCCCATCGGGCCTCACGATTGAACGAAGCCGTCAGCAAAAATTTTTTTGGGATCACTTTGAATGGGATCATAGGGAGTCATGAGGACATGATGGGATTGATATTATGTCCTTTTAATTATGCTGCGAACTTAATTTGGCGCGAAGCTTTAAAATTTACGCGCAATTTATTTAAACGTTTGCTGTGATTTGTTGTTAAACAGACGAGTAGCGTTGTGAACCTAAACGGAATTTTAAATCAAGGAAATACGTGTTTTGTCAACTGCGTGTTGCAATCGCTTCTTTCGAGAAGAAGTTTTCCCAAAGGACGTAGTCAACTCTGGCACAACAGGAAACGATGCACAGTCAGGATGAACACAGGTAATTAAAAGGTCAAAGTTTGACTCCCTTGAAAGCAGCGGACAACTATGTAGGTTTTTTTGTTTAAAAAATGCTTAAATATTTAAGTAATCGTTAAGGTTTCTTACTAGTTAATGACAGCGTGTAAAAGAATATTATTTTGTAGGTCTACTTGAAATATTGAATAATCCAATTACTTAATTAGCCATTCTCGGCCAGCATAATTGTAAATATTTCGTATTTCAGTTTTCATAATACAAGTCTAGCTTACCTCAATTATCCAGCACGGTTGTTAGCCGAAAATGACTTGAACTCAATTTATTCTTCAATTGGGCGATGAAATTTACTCTTGGTGACTTTAGACCGTCGTTGTAAAACGTAACATGACAGATTTCGTACATTGAGAAAGCGACAGTGTGACGGAATCTCGACGGAATCACCCGGAGCAATTTGCACATATGACGTCAACCTAGGCTTGGTTCCCAATGATCCCATTCAAAGTGATCCCCCAAAAATTTTTGCAAGCCGACTTGGGAGCAGCCATGTAGGTCAAAAACACGCGTGGGGAAAAGTTGTATTCAACCTTTATTTTTCTTACACGGTTGTGACAAATATGCAATCCTACCGACATTGTCCCCTACTTACCTAGGATAAAAAAGAAAACTGTCCAAAAATCCGAAATTTAGGCTATGTTTTTTGCAATAGGTTGCGTGTTTTATCGCGTGGGGGACTGGGATGAACTGCAAGTTGACCTAGATGTCAGCCTCAGTGAGTGAGCCCTCCTATAACGCATGCGTGCTAGATCTAGCCCTGCAAAAAGGGCCAGAAAATCCCCATGTAAAAACAAGGTGAAATTCAACCCTCTTATTGGAGCTAGCTCAACCAAGAAGGTTGGCTCGCCTCCATAAAAACGCCCCTTAAGAGAGACGAGCCAATTATAGTGCGATAAAAGTGCTATTCACTTGCATGACTTATCCCAACAAGGTGTAACCAGGCCAAAATACTAGTTACAGGAAACTGCATGGGAAGTGTGACGACGCTCAAAACGGATGACGCAGTTGATTTACGGTCCATGAAACCTTTGCCGGGTATTTAAGGATATTTTAACAAGGTAGTTTGATCAGTCATAGATAAAATTATAATGCAGAATAAAAGTGTTTCTTTCCTCAAGGCCGTGCATGGACGTAAAAATAGTGGTGTTATCTAATAATCACTATTCATAAAATGCAGTGATAACAAAGAAAACTTTACCTACCTCTACTCATCATTTGCTAATTTCAGGTTTTGACATCTTCAACTAAGATTATTTCCGAGATTGTAATTTTCATTATTTGAAAGTCTAAACATTTTAACGATATCATCAAGACATTTCTTTGGAGCATTAATTTATTAATGATATGGTTTGAGAACTTCTGCTCTCATCGAAACTTTTCTTCCTTACTTGAGTAAGGATATCTTTTGATTACAAGTTGTATATATGCCCAGAAAAAATATTTGCATCTCAG
This sequence comes from Heliopora coerulea, assembly GCA_030142905.1. NCBI lineage: Eukaryota > Metazoa > Cnidaria > Anthozoa > Scleralcyonacea > Helioporidae > Heliopora > Heliopora coerulea. The sequence goes on from JASJOG010000040.1 coordinate 268,094, forward strand.
TTATGGAGCTTCTGAAGTTTTATTTCTTTATGATAATTTGGTCACAGTTACCGAAACAAGATAGAAATAATTATGGTATAGTAATATTAATGTTTATTATAATCACTCTAGTGATCCCTTATGTACGTACGGTTTAACTAGTCCGAGAATTCCAATCGCCTTTAAAACCTTGATCCTGATGCTGTCAATTTGATCTCCCTAATTACGGATTTACACGTCGAAACTTTTTCTGGATCATGCATGTAGTATATATCTTCGATAACGTCTGACGAGACCCAAAGATCATATATTCTTGCAAATTTTCTCAATATTCACGGTAAAAGTATTATCTATACAAGCCATCCATGAATATTTTCGAGTTTTTCGTTTAATTTTTTTTCTCCAAGCCAATGGAAGTCTCAATAAAAGCAGTTAAATTTGTGTATATCGGATAGATTGATGGCTTGCATACCTTCAAACTGGTTGTTAAATCGTGCTACGAAAAGAGGAGCGGACCCAGGTTCGAGCATTGAGGAACACCACAGCTATAACACGCTTTTAGGAAGAAGTAGTATGATTATTGATTTTGCAAACCTGCTTTTTTTTCCACTTAAATGGGGAGCAAACTCTGGAAGTATGGGCTCAATCTGACTTTAACATATTATTTTTAGAGGATAAACTAAAAAAGTCATCTGGAGAATGAAGTTGTCCTTCGGGTACGTCTGACGAATGAACTACTTGAGTACTTGCCAGGTAACATTCGCGAATTTGATCCGGCCGCCCAGGCTAGCGATTTGTCGAACCTTGAATCGTTAAGAACGTGTGAGATTAATACAAATCCATACTGATTTAAACTGTCACGAACTTAACTAATGCGAATATTTTTAAATATTTTACTCACTCTCTTTTTTCATGTGGTTATGTGTGGTGGATATGTACAGTTCCCGACTTGGGTACTCGAAAGGAGACATGAAACTTGAAGTTAATCGATGTAAAACTGTGAAAATGATCGAATAGCAGGTGACTCTTCAACTAAAATGGGGTGACTCTTTTACTGCGTAGTAATGCTGTTGATATTAGGGGGATATTGTTAATGAAAAATACAAACAGCAGTGAACCTAAAACCGTTAATAGTATGGAACATCTTCATAAAACGAGTTCCCATCAATGAACTTTATCTCAATGAAGAAGGTGCTACCATTGGCCTATTTGTGAGAAAACTCAGAATTGCATTGTTAACTTTAATAAGATAGTAATTTAGGCTTAATTTCCATAGATACCAAGTTAATAGTTTCCGTAACTGTTGCTGATATTTGGCCAGCAAGGTTTGCAAACCCCCGCTCTAGTTACTCCCCTGGTTTTCACATGAGAAATTGATTAAGAGGTTGTAGAAGCAATAGATCATTCCAGCGATAACCTAAAATGAGTCCTAAATTTATACGTTTGCCAAATTAGAAGATTTCTGGAGGTCCCCTTAAAACATCTTCACTTCTAACTTCAGTAATGACCGGGATCGTAACTAGAGTTTAAACCCTGTAGGGGCTCAGCCCCCAGAGAAGTTTGGATTTAATTTGAGAGGTTATTCGTATATTTTAATAATTCTAATGGTACGATCAATAATTAACGGCAAAGAAGTTTGACCAGAAACCAGAAGGCTTATTGAAGTTATCGAGCTTGCTATTAAAGACTAAATTTAGAAGTTAACTAATACTGTATGGAAACAGATAATTTTTTAGTTTTTCAGACAAAGAAGAAAGCTAAATACTATATGGTAACAGTTAATATTTTAGTGTTCTAGAACGAAAGAAAAATTAAATACTATTTACAATTTCATTTTCGTGGGGTTTTATTTTGAGGAAGACTGGTCCTTGAAATTTTATTGAAAATTGTCTCAGCGTAGTTCTAGCAAGACTTACGTATGGGTGACACTAGCCCAAGGTAACTCCAGTTGGAGGTGTCTTATTTTGCCGTTTTAGACCGAGTCCAAGCAAGGTATAACCACTGTCCAATCGAATATGTATTGTAGTATCCTGTTAAAGTGAATGTTTTTTATTTGTAGTGTATTCTGGAAAGATCAATGGTGTTTTGTCTGTTCTGCGAGATCAGAAGCACCAATGTGTGACGTCTGTCTTTCAATTTGGCAAATCTTTTTATTACTTGATTTGAAAATTACTTGAACGCTAAAAGATAACATAATCATAACATGAATTCCAATAACCTTGCCCTTCTTTCGGCCCTTAGCGGTATTTGGGAAAGTAAGTGAGACTCACCTTCCTGCAGCATTACGTTATATCACTTCTTATACCATTTGGACTGTGATTCGGGGCTCATTAAAAAACATTCAGGGCTGAAACCCCGAAAACCCGGGTCTAACCCACTGAACTCTAAAAAGACTGGAACGATACCTCGTCATTGAACTCTAAAAAGACTGGAACGCTACCTCGTAGTACCAGGCTTCACGATTGAATGAAGCCAACATGGGGGCAGCCATGTAGGTCAAAAACACGCGTGGGAAAAGTTGTATTGAACCTCTACATTTCATTGAGAGTTAATTCTGACAAATATGCACTCCTACCAACATTTTCCTCTACTTACTATGGATAAAAAAGAAAACTGTCAAAAAATCCGAAAGTTGGGTGATGTTTTTCACAATAGGTTGCGTGTGTTATTGCGTAGGGGACTGGGATGACCTGCAAATTGACCTACATGTCAGCCTCCATGATGGCTTCAAAAAACAGTTTGCAGGTATCGTTCCAGTCTTTTTAGAGTTCAATGTACCTCGTTGTTCCAGGCCTCACGATTGAGTGAAGCCGACATGGGGACAGCCATGTAGGTCAAAAACACGCGTGGGGAAAAGTTGTATCGAACCTTTACTTTTCATTTTGAGTTAATTCTGACAAATATGCAGTCCTACCAACATTGTCCTCGACTTACTAAGAATAAAAAAGAAAAAATCCGAAAGTTTGGTCAAGCTTTTCGCAATAGATTGCGTGTTTTATCGCGTAGGGGACTGATATGACTTACAAATTGCCCTACATGTCAGCCTCCATGATCAAGGGCGACAATCGCTTCCTAAAAGTTGGGGGGACGGAGCCGGCCAAGCAATGTGGAGGCATTCCCTCTGAAAGTTTTTTTTTAAATCTAATGTTTATGAAATGCATTTTCCGGCATTTTGAGATTGTTTCTTTGGAACAACATTCATACCTTGTTTTTCAATCGAAACGAAGCCATGCATTTCCGCCAAACAGCAACAAAGACGTTATAGTATGACTAAACAAAGTATTTCTGATTGTTTACAAACGGTGTCCAAAGAAGAATGATCTGACTGTAAAATAACTTGGCAAATTTTCATAATTTGTCATGTATTCGAACCAACAATACCTAGGTAAAAATTGGGGCTTAAAAAGGTTATATCGGAAAATCGTAAAGGTAAACTGGAACCATAAGCACCGAGGGAACAGAAATTAGGCTTCAGTTGTCATGACTGACCCAACCCCCCCAGGATTTACGTCCTTGTCCATGATGGCTTCAAAATACAGTTTGCAGGTATCATTCCAGTCTTTTTAGAATTCAATGGTCTAACGACGCCCTTGGTAATCACTTAACTTTAGTACACCTTTTGCTGTTCATTACTAGAAAATATACTATCATTAGTGCCAACCTTACACTCATTAACGCAAAAATACATTCATTTTAATCAATCGACATTCACTAGCGAAGATACGCAACCATCTATATCAAAAGGCATAGGCGTACGAGCCGGGGGGGGCTGCAGACCCCCTCAGATTCGGGCATCGTCAATTTTTTCGGACAGAAATCTTTATCTCCTCATAACCTGGGGATCTGAGTGGAAAAGCTCAGTACTTCTAGACTTAACATATTATCCGTTGATATTGTTTTGTTTGTACTCATTTCGACGTCATTTTAGTATTGCGTAAGATATATAATAAGCGCAGTTTTGTTGAAGGCATGGGTAAGTGGTTGGTTCATTTTAAAAATTCGGGCGACGCAGAAAATTTTCGAGCAACAGGTCTCGGCCCCCCACTTGAAATCGGTCCCGTACACTTACGTCAAAGGGCATTCTATAGTGCCAGCAGACGACCATTAACACCATTTTATTATAGATTAGGGGCAATAAAATTTCAGTTATATAAGATATTTCTCTTGCGTGATTGAAAATGCAAATGGTTGCGTATCTACGCTAGTAAATATCAATTGAGCAAAATGAATGTATTTTTGCGCTAATGAGTTTGAGGTAGGCATTAATGATTGTATATTTTCTGGTAATGAACAGTAAAAGGTGTAATATGCAAGTTTTGCAAAGTTGAAAAAGTTAGCCGCTGAAATTGTTACTGTGGGCGATATAATGTTGACAGTTGACTTTGGCGCGTTTTCTGAATGCCGCGCAGGCAGGATGGATTGGATAGAAGGCGAGAACGTGTAATGCATTTTAAAGACTATACTGTGATACGGTACGTATTTTCATACTTTTAAAGAAGAGTTCAACATTCTAACATTGGTAGAACGTTACTTATACTACCTTGTAAACTCTTTCACTTGAAAGGTGGCTCGTCACCCTTCAGAATTTTATCAGATGATCGGTTTAACGTGTTTGTTCGTAAGCAGGCGAGGAGGTAAATAGTAATGAAATCGAATGAATCGAGTGCAAGTTGCAACCGTATAGCTTACTTTAAACTCATAACGTGTCATTGGCTTTATGTCTTTATTGGTCTTCAAACTCTTTGCGCAGCTGGCTCTCCTTAGTTCTGCAGTTACATAAGGCGCCCAGTACTCTTACGTCCGAGGCAATGTGTCAATTTAATGAATCATGTTAAGAATAGTCCCCCCATTAATCTTGGAGGACTGAACTGAACATCCATGTCCAGAATAATCCCCCTCCCCATCATGTTTATGTTAAAACATAAAATATGAACACAGCACAACTCAGTATTTCAAGAGTGTCGTTTGTTACTACTTTTTTTAATATTTGGTGGTTCAGAAGGCTGTGACTGACATGGAGTAATATTAATGGAAATTTTAACAGACCTTTCAAAAATAGGTGGCTCATGCCCGGTTGAACACAAAAAACTCATGAATGTTGTTAACATGTAATCTGCAGTTCTCAAAAAGCTTTAATTGACGAGGAATAATAATGGTAATTTCAGCAGACCTTTCAAAAATAGGTGACTCATTAATGTTGAGAAATACGATGATAATATGTTGTTGGAAATTTCATCAAGACAACTTGTAAGCATCTCAATTTCTGAAGAAAATGTTGGGATTAATCTGAATGTCAATTTTTTCCATGTTCAGAATAGTCTCCCCAAAGGCAGTGAGGAGGACTATTCTTAACATGATCCAATTTAATTTTGTTTTGATGATAATGTTTTGTTTTACTATCATGATGGAATTTCATGTTGCTAATAGCCTGCTTGTGATTTCTTGGGTTGTTATTGCCAGGAAACATGTGCCCAGCAATTTGACTTTAACCAGACAGTGTTTTGAGTGTTTATTTCACTTGCCATGCTGTTAAATTGGAGGCATGTCAAAAGAGGAGATTTCCTTTTATGTTGTTTGTTTAACCATTTCTCTTGGTCAATTTCTCATTGTTGTCAAGATAGTGCTTAAGGGGAGCAGCAGTGTCATAGTTTCCCCTCATGCACTATTGTATGTTGAACTAGGAATTTATGCACATGTTAGATTGGTCTACTTATTATTTTTTATTAAATGAGATTGTTGCTAATGAGTGAGTTAAAACAAAAATTTAACATGGATCAACATAGAATCAAATAACCAACCTTTTGGCCCTTGTGGTTGGCTATTGGCTTCCTAAGGATAACTTACAATTATTCACTGATGTGGAGGTGAATGTTGGTGGATATTTACCAAGATGCAAGGTTGCAAGTTAGATATTCAAAGCATTCACTGACACTAAGGTGAATAATTGTTTTACTATTACCTTGCTTACTGTAAATGCTGGAATGAGCACGCTAGTCCAAATTAGCACCCTGGCAAAATAAGCACCCCTTTAAAGAGTGCAAACATGCAATAAGAGCTCTTTTTCAAATAAGTGTCCCTGGGCTCTTAAAAGTTTTAATAGCAAATATGAAAATGGTAACATCTTATTGCATGATGGCAACATGCATGTTTTGATGACAGACCATTATTTTGGCTGACTAAATATTTACTGTATGTGTGTAATAGTAATAAAGAAATGTATGTGTGAAAGTTGAATGTGGGGACTATCTAAGAAAACATCATGGGAGGACAGAACATCAAAATTCTTTTTGGTGCGTGATAGTGAGATAGTCTGGTAGTATGCCAGGCTGATTGTCTAGAAGTAATTCTCTGGCAGTCTGGTTCATTCAGGGTTAGGTTAGAATCACAATCTTATTTTTAAGTCTTGTTAAATTATAAGAAGTTACAATTGACAGAATTGCTTCTGTACTAAAGCTTTGCAGAATAGATGTTGATTGATACATACTGGGATTGACTGATGATGTTAGTCTGAAACTTAAAACAACTTTTTCACTCATCATTGGCATAACTTGGGGGGGGGGGGGGGTCAGCTCCCCCTAAAAATTTGCTAGGCCACCCTAACTTATAATGTATCCAATATCAACCTCTACAAAGTGTGATGTTTCCCCAATTGCAGTGTGTAAGTCAACATTTCTGAGTGTTTGAGGGGCACTCCCTAAAACCTGCACTTGATGTTGCCTCCTTCCAATTTGCTGAAGAGGCCCCAACAGCTCCCCTGCTTGAAATGTCCTAGTCACACCACTATAACTCTTGAAGTTCTTGCTTGTCAAATCAGGAACACAAAACAGCTTTTTAATACTTTTTCACAGATAGCAAAAATTAAAACACATTACAACTTCGAAAGTATTTATGTTGTTATTGGCTTTTACCATGAATCTCACTCATTCCATTTTCTCTCATTTGCCTGATTTTATAAATGTCTTTAACTCTTAAATTTTTCTTTAATTTTTTAGTTACCGACAGAACTCTGAATTAAATCATGGATGACAACTCAAATGACTATGTTAATACAGAAATTGTTTGCACATTAGCTGCTATTGGCTATATAGAGGGAAATGACTACTACAAGGGAGAAGAATGCCTTGGTAAGATAATCACTAGAAACATACACGAAGCGATATGTGTTGAGGGGAGAGAGAGAGGAGCAAGATATGATCAATGTCCTTCACAAATCTGCAGTGATTGATTTTCAAATGCTGTTGCTAGAGAAAAGTTCTTGGTTTTAGCGAGAAATAGAACTAGGTGGTGTTAGCTGCCATGAATTCGAAATGTCGTCCACCATCCAGTGGGATTAATTTGATGACCGAGAATAAAGAATTACATCATTTTTCGTCACAATTATACACCATTCACGCCAACGCTTCAGCACGTTTGAAAACTGCTTTTAATATCAACCCATTATGGGGCAGGGGCTCACTATAGTTTCTTACTCTGTGTGACGCCTGATGATTTTACTCGTCGTAGGGACGAACCCTGGGCATTGAAGAATTAAGCCAAGTATAACCCGTCATAAACAAAAATATACTGGGCACTCGTTACTTTAAAAAAGTGCTTCATAACCCTGTGAAACTGAATTACGGCTGAAAATTTTGAAGGTTGCTAAAACAGTTTAGAACGAAACAGAAACCGAAAATATTCATCTCGGCGCTTGATAGTCAAATACGGAAAAGAATGAACAAATCACAGTAATAGTTGTAATATTTTGATTCAATTTCAAAGTTACAGGGACAGTGAAAAGTGGAAATACGAAGTTCCAGTCTTTAACTTGAGCATCAAGTGACAATATAAATATTTTTTGCATGTTGTTTAATTTTTTATCTATTAAAAAACAGAAAAAAGTTTGATTTAACGTTTTTTGTTGATGTGAATGGAATACTGTATTGGCCCATTCACATTAACAGTAACCGTTTGCAACAACATGGTGACATAACATATTTGCTGTTTGTTATATTCGGTCAGTTATTTTCCACTGATTTTTAACTGTATAGTTGGTTGAGGCCTGTCGGTCCAACGTGACAAAGCAGATAAATTTATGAATGATTTTTCCATGACTTTAATTTTTTTTTTTTTTGCGAACATCTTCACTTTTGACCTCTTCGGTATCCACGTCACTCGGAACCGACTACTTTAGAGAGTTGTATTTCGTTCCAGTTTGTGACGAAAAGAAAAAGTTCAAATTTCCCCGTAGAATACTTTGAAATAGAGGAAAATACATCTGGCTAAGAGGAAATAGACGGTTAAAAGTCAAACTAGAGGGTAGCTGTGTATAAATAGTCTCTCGACCGTTTTTAACCAGTTTAAAGCCGCTACTTCTGGGAAAACGAAGAATACTGTAATGATTTGCTAGGTACAACAACATTGATCTAGGAGAGGGTAAGAACGCTTAAGTAAACTATTTTCGGTCCAAAATCGTTTTCTATTGTTTTAATCTGGTTAACACTAGGCGATTTTTCCTTGGTTAACCCCTAGGTGACTTTACTCGTCAAGGGAAGATGTACTCGACCAGAAAGGCGATGCTCAGTTGACGTCAGCGTTGTCGATTTCGCAATGTTTGCGTAATTCTTCCCATAAATTCTAAGTACCAAAAAATAGAAAAAGGTTCATTTGGGAACTCTTTGCAGTCCACTTGATTTTGTTTCTATCTGAGTTTGGGGTTTAGAAATAGCAGCTGTTTACAGTGCTGTTCACGTAAATCGAAATTTTAAGGCGGCTTGACACAGTTTTGTTTGTTTTTCGCCTCTAATGCATCCCTTCGGCCTAATTTCGGAATTGTTAAATTCCATATATCCAAATTTGGTAGTTAAGAAAAGCGACGAGGGAAGTTTAACTGATACAGTAATATCGAGGACTTCGCCAGATTCCATTGCACCAAGTTCAGTTAAAAAGATCTGCGAAAATTTAGTTTTCTCTAGTTAGCGGAAAACCCAGAGTTGTGCAAAGCTTGCAGTTGATAAAATCTTACTTTGTGATACTAATTTGATAACGATGTCGCTCGAAGATATTGAACCCACGTATAACCAACCGGCATTTCTTTACAGAACAGCCAAAACCCATAAATTTAACTATTACAGCGAAATAAATAACGATAACCTGGAACTCCGTCCAATCGTCAGCACTCAAGGGACCTTCTATTGTGAAACTGCCAAATTCTAACAGACAATTTCCCAACTTTTCAAGAAAATAAGGATTCAGCCTACAACATAAAATACCACGGAATTCTTCTGCTTGATTGAAGTTTTTAAGCCTTCACCCGATGAATTGCGATTTTAACAAAAATTATGCCAAGTTAATAAAGATTTTAATGACCAGATTGTGAAAAATTTTCATTCGTATATTTCTGCCAGTAACACAATTGAACGCACGTTTTCTAACAATTACGAAGGGTAAGCAACGTCCTATGTGCGATAGCGCGCTGTTTGTAGTTGGCTCTCGCGTGGAGCTGACGAAGCAAAAAATCCATGATTGTGATTAGTGAGTCATTTTTGTAAGTGTTTTATTTTTACAAAAGATATACACTTATTCTCTCTGAGCAAGTCATTTGTTGAAGCCAGCAAGGAAAACAGAACATCGAAAAAAGGTAGTGGAAAGAACAATATACGACCCTTATTTTGTCGAAACTTCGTAAAGCAATCGTCAGCGTTAAAACTATCATAAACAGAGATTAATCATAAAGTCTTTCAACAATATAACAATATAAAGTCTTTCCAGGACTTTATATTGTTAGGGAATGTTGATATTTATAAATATGCAAAGATTCAGACCAGGTTTCACAATCTGGCAAGAACAAAGCAAAATAAATTTTGCCGCCATGTTTGTTTACCCGTTTAAAACACGCCCCACACCCACGTTCACTATAAAGTGATAGCGTTTTGGGGCTGAATGCCGCTGATCGACCTGAAATTGTGTCCAGCCATCTTAAGAAATTGTCTCGACTGGACTGTCCAAGAGTGAAGGTGCATTGCAACACAAAGTCAAACTCCATTTCCAGCCGACAATTTTGAGAAGTCTTTGAATAGCATCATTTTGGTTCTCAAAGCGCGAGAAACAACACAAGAGATGTGTATTAATTTGAAAGAGTAGTAAAAAAACTTTATTTCAAAATCATTTTAAAACGAAACTAATTAAGAAAGCTCGCTGATGATTGTATTATCATTCCTATGTTTTTGTTATCCTTTAGATCACAGATTATAATAGTATTACGAATTTTGCGTTCGTTACGTCAAGAATTATGTAGAACTTGGTTCTATCACCCATTCACTTATTTGGCCTTAACTTTTTGGTGCGTTATATTGCCCTGCGTTTCGTCTAATTGCCATGCTAAGCAACATTTTAGCGACCACAACAAGCCTTATTAATGGTTTTGTGTGTTTGCTTTTTCAGACGGTATCTTATTAACTCTTTCTAGTCCGAGAGGTCTCCCCTTGAAAACTAAATTTCCCTGGCGCTTGCCAAAGTAAAATAAGAGAAAGATTCGGACCGCCAAGAGTTAAGGATGGCTCTGGGAAAGAATAAATTTAAGATAAATTGTTATATTTTCTTGATTTCAGAATGCCTGAAGGATTTGATTCGGTTCCTGAGGACAGATGATGCCACATGCACAGTACGAAGACAGTTAGGGAGGTCGAAAGTGGTGGAAAAGGTAGCTAATTTTGTGGGTTGTTTAATTTTGCCCCTTAATCGGGAGATTCTTTCAATCGGCAACCGCCCAATGAGCGAATACTCTTCTTTTTTTATCAAACCGGTCTTGACTGCGAGAGAAAAACCATAAGTAAAGTCCTCCGGCTTAAAATCTAGCCCGCGACTCGGGGAATTTAATTCATTGCTGTACAGATTGCCCTATGGAAGCCATTGTTAGGAGGTTGTTCAATACATATTCACATCTGTACTCAGTATCAGTCATACAAATTGTTGGAAGAAATTGTTCGAGTATCTTATCGAGCGAAAGATCTGTAAGACCGAACCGAGATATCGTAGTCCATTGTCCTAACCACTGAGGTAAGGTGTCCATTACAAGTTGATGTTGGTGATGCTAGTGAGGTTAATAGGGAATGATATTAATATTTGATGTCTATCCTCCCTATCCACATTAAAGAAAGAATACATGCGCCATGTTCACCTCAGATTTCTTTGATCCTCAACGACGTTTAAACCATGAGTTTCCGACATTGCCAAATTTCCCTCGTGAATAACATAAGGGAAATTTGATAGAGAAAAAAAATCCTTTGCCTTGTATTAACCTTCCCAACCTTAATAGCATTAACATCTCTTTACCGCACACGCTATATATGGGAGTCAAAAGCATTATTCTTAGACATTCTCCAGCTCAGATTTCTGAAAATTTTCATCGGTGATTATGGTACTACAAAGTGATAAAAGACAACTTCAGGAAACTAAGCGATCAAGTTTCTTCTCTTCCTCCTTCTTTGTAAAAGTCTTCCCTCGGTTGCGCAAAAATTTATTGGCGAACTTCCCTCTTGTCTTATTTTTTTTATGGAAAGTTAACAATTAATTTCTCCGCCGCCTCGGGAAGATTTGTGGATTCGTAATACCATGGTCGGGAAGGAAAACGTGAGAGGTTGCAAAGATGACGTAATTTTGACGTAATGTCCCGCGCATTCGCGAAATGGAATGCGATCCCATATGGAATGTGGATAGAGTACTAACATAACTAAGATCTATTTTGTGAATAAATTTTAACGACGAGATACAGAGTGCATAGTGAAGCAAGGGCTGATGGCTTTGACTCCGTTTCACAGCCTTCGCGTCGAAGGCTCAGGATCCCTTGTCCTTAGTTTCCCCTAAAGAATCCTTTGTCTTCGATGAAAATGTCTCTCGTGAATAGGTTACGAGAAAGCCAATTATTAATTAAAAAATTCAACGATAAAAAATAGAAAAACTGAGCCTTCGACACGAAGGCTGTGAAACGGAGTCAAAGCCATTGGCCCTTGCTTCCCTTATGCATTCTGTATCTCGTCGTTGAAATTTGTTTACAAACATTCATTAAGTTTTAACATTCAATTCTTGCATTGGCTATAAAATAAATTTGCCGTTTAAACCCTCTTTGAAAAAAAAGAGTCTGAGCCGATCAAATAAAAAGGAAGGAAACCATTTCCGATAAACCTAATCACTAATACGATACAACATGGACTGATGAACTAGTGATAGAAATCTCTTTTATTTTAACGGTGAATGTTATTTTCTATTTTTTTTATCATCGAATTTTTTAATAGTTTGCTTTCTCGTAATTCAAAATTGTGATATTTTTTAAAAAAAGATTTGATGTAACGATTCTACCAGCTGGACGTTAAAATGTTTGGAGACTTTTTTGTCGCTCTATTTTCAAAGTCGCTAACTGGTGATTCCCTTCTTTTTTTTTTTTTTTTTTTTTTTTTTTGTTGTTGTTGTTGTTTTTAATCTCGAATGCATACAATCTCGAATGCATACAAACCTGTGTTCGTGTGCTTCTTAACTTATATACTTTGCATTTTTTTATTACAGGATTTAATTCCGATACTTAAGAGTTGCACCTCACGTGAACAGAATATTCTTGAAGTATGCATAAGGTGAGATGGGAAATCAGCATCTGCCAAGGGTCCTCATCAGTATAGGCAGGCTTCTCTCGTTTAGTTTCCAACAACAGCTTGCTTTGATTCTTCGCGTCCTGCCCAGGTGGGATTATCAGGTTCACATGAGTTGGCTTTAAAACCTTATGAGGTCTGTTCGAGATTTATTCGGGGGGAAAAAGGCTTGTAGAAGGAATCAGCTACTTGATGACGAGGTTAAAATAAGAAAGCTATACTGTAATTTCAGAGCCCAAAAAGAAGGTGGACGCGAAAATTCGTCTTTTTGTGGAAGTAGTTTCTGTGCTTCAGGTGCTTGACTTTTTTTGTTTTCATACTTTTAAGTTCTTCGTGAGCTATTCCGACATCAATTTTCTTGCCCATTTTGTGGGTTGTCACAAAGCTTGCTAAATTTAGCGTCCTGGAATCATTGCAAATGGACACTTCTATTGTTTAATTTTTCGTGATGAGTGAAATGCAGTTAAGAAATATAAAACAGTTTCCATATTGTCATATAGTTTTAGAAACAGAAGCAACAGTTTTGAAAGTGGACACACGCTGCCCGAAGGGCACGTTTTGCCGCTGTTGTTTCTATTTCGACTGGTGCTCCTCTCGTTTTTGGATAAAAAGCCCTGTGCATGACCAGAAAAGCCTGGAAATAATTCTCTTTTGTTGAGCTAATCAAAAATTAAAATCTTTCTGCGCACGAAGAGCAGGTACAAATATTTCTGTTTCAAGTATAAGATGGCTATATATTTCTGTTTCAAGTTTCTGTTTCAAGTATAAGATGGCTTTCATCGACAACTTTTCGACGGCTTTCAGTCGGAGTGCCCATTTTAGGCATATTACTTTGCGATAATTTTTGGCCACAACCAGTTTTTATTTCGTCACATAAAAAAACCTGTTTTTCTTCACGTACGCCATTTCATTTTCTCATTTTGCGAATGTAGTGATCTCGGATATGTTAATTAAGAGCTCGGATCTTTAATATCCCGATTGATGCTTTCGATCAGCGAAATATAATGTACCTCGGTATAAATTTGCAATTACCGCACGACTCCGTTTACGTTACTATACTTTGACAGGGTTCGAAATTAACGGGCGTCCAGTCGTCAGAGACGACCAGAATTTCACACTGACGACCAAATCGCAGAACATGGTTGCTTATTGGATGACCAGAATTCAAGCTGCCAGCTTCTTGAAGATACGAACAGTTGTTAAAGACCCAAAATTATAATTTTTCTGAGATTTCTGCTTGAGAAAATGGTACAATGTAATTATCAGTCCATTTGTTTATGATTCGAACATGAACGTTCGTATTCTCCGCCATCTTGTTTTGCGTTTTACCGCTGTGAAGAGGGTCAAAGGAAACGAAAAGTAAAATCAAAAGATTCAGAAGAAGTTTCAGCCAGCACAAACAAGAAAAATCGAACACAGACAGAACACTCCGAACCTCAACAAAACTCACGGCTTCGAAAATTTCAGCCACAGTGGAAAACTAGTCGACCGTGGCTCAACTATTCCGAAGATACAAAGTCTATGACCTGCTCATATTGCATAGATTATAACACTGGAGGAAGAAAAGAAGCGTGCAGTGCATTGGCCAAACAGGAGGAGTGTACAACATTTCGACTTGAAACACTTAGGAAGCATGAAGAAAGTGCAGCGCACAAGTTAGCTGTGAATGAATATCTTGTTCAGAATCAAAGACCAGAGGAACGGCCAATGGAATCTTGTATCCTTCACATGGAAAAAGATAACTTTGAGGAGATTTCAAAGCTCTTTAAGACAGCGTATTATATTGCACAGGCCGAGAGGCCTTTCTCTGATTTTAGTGGACTTTGTAACCTTATGGAATCAATGAGTGTTGAATTTGGATTAACCTATCGCAATGAAAAACAAGCTGCACAATTTGTTCACTTTATTGCTGAGGCATATAAGGCTGACTTGTCGAAGCTTGTGAAGTCATCAGACTTGTTTTCATTGTTGATAGATTCTTCAACAGATGTATCTGTGACAGACGAGGAAATAATGTATCTCAGACTACTGGAAAATGGCCGACCGGTGACAAAGTACTTTTCACTGCAGGCCCTTGAGAGACCAAATGCTGAAGGAATACTAAACGCTGTGGATAATGCATTTCGTGAAGAACTAAATCTGGAGCATAACCAGTGGTCAGTGGCGGACACTTCAGGAAATATTGGGGGGGCGATTTTCGAAGGCACGAGCCTTCTAGGGGGGTCTGGGGGCATGCTTCCCCAGAAAATTAAATTTAGAATACTGTTTCTGGTTTGTTTTTAAACAATGCCATTTTGTTCTGTTATGTCGATTGTTCGTTGTTGTTATTGTACTTCCTTTTCTTAAAGTGAAGACCTCCTTGTGCTTCCATTTTTTAAAATGAAAGCTTCAGCTGAAATTATTGGGGGGGGGGCGATCGCCCCCCTCGCCCCCCCTAGTGTCCGCCACTGCCAGTGGTGCCAGAAAACAATAGGATTTGGGGCTGACGGAGCATCTGTAATGATGGGACAGCAAGGTGGTGTGGTGGCTCTAATTAAGCGAGATGTTCCACACCTATCCATACACTGTGTTGCACACAGGTTGGAACTTGGCATTAAAGAGGCTACAAAACAGGTTGCTTACCTTGCTACTGTGGAAGAGCTACTGTTAAGCCTTTATAAGTTTTACCACAATTCTCCCTTAAACTGGACTAACCTCAAAGAAAGTGGAGTTGCTGCTGGAATTAAAGTTATCAAACCATGCAATGTACAAGGCACAAGATGGATTAGCCATCACGAGAGAGCACTTAATGCAGTCTCTAGGGATTGGCCATGCCTGGTAACACACCTGGAACAAGTTGCTATTAAAGGGCAATCCAAAGATACAAAAGCAAAAGCAAGTGGTTTTGTTAAAAAGTTGCTGCAATTTCGTTCTGCTTACTACTTCCATTTTCTCATGGATCTTTACAAGATCTTGGCAAGAATGTCTTTGGAATTCCAGAAGAATGACACATCAGTAGAAAATGTTACAAGGAAACTTGAAGTTACCTTTGAAGGTCTCAGATCACTTTTAACTACACCTGGTCCTATGGAAAGAGCATTCACGGAGCAGGTTGGTGATGGGACTCTTTACAAAGGCAAAGAGCTATTGAACAGACCAGAAGGTTTACGCCAGGCTGAGACTGACAAAAGGGCAGTTCTCCAGTCCTGCTTAACTCACATCCAGAGGCGCTTCCAGTAATTTGAGAGTGATGATATTCTAAAAGCAATGCGCATTTTTGATTTTAGAAACTGGCCATTACACAGAGATCAACTTCTTCCCTTTGGAAATGACCAATCACTATGAAGGTCAGCTGAACAGAATGGATTGTGACATTCCTTCAGTAATACTCGAGTGGCAAGAAACCAAAACTCATGTGGCCAGAAGGGTTGCCATTGATCCAGCAATATCTTATCTTGATTTTTGGCAAAGAATTATCCTTGAAGATCAAGACAATTTCAGGAACATTGTGAAGGTTATTAAGATTGTTCTTCTTATCCCAGTCCACACTGCTGAATGTGAAAGAGGGTTCTCCTTGATGGCACGTGTTAAGACTGATTGGGGAGCAAATCTTTCAACTCCAAGACTGAATGACTTAATGCGCATCAAGCTAAGTGGATCTGGAGTAGACAAGATTGCAGATTTCGACCCAATGCCAGGGGTTCGTTTGTGGTGGAATGCTGGGATAAGGGCAAGACGCCCCCGAATACAACCTCATGGCCCCCGTCAAAGGCAAATGAATGCCGTTGTACATGTTGATGTTGATTATGATGATGATGATGACAATCAGCAGTGAAATACTTACAGTGTAGTTTTTCATCAATGGACAATAGGGAGTATACGGTGACACTACCATCGTCAATTTCGTTTTATTCAGCCCTTGAATTAAATACTACACTATAACTTTATTAATAGTAATGCAGCCACAAGCATTTTATAATAATGTATACGAAGTTATGGCTTTGAGTTTACCTTTTATTGTTTGGCGACTAGATTTCACCTTGGACGCCTAGATGTCAAAAAATGGTTGTCCAATGGGCAACCTACTTCAAAAGTTAATTTCGAACCCTGTTTGGGTGTAATTTAATGTGCCAATGAAACGAAATTTATGTTTGCCTTATTTGAAAGAATTTTTAAGATGACAAAAGTAAAGGAAAAGTAAAGTATCTTTATTCATACTGGATTGCCCTATCAGCTACATAAGCTGTTCTCCGTAGAGGTCCAGTAAGGGCCACCCCTCATGGGTCCAACCGGAGTACCCGGAAAAAACCTGTGATGCTTGGTAGTCAAACTGGACAACACTCTTCTCACATGTGACCAAGGTAATTTTAATCTGATAACAGCAGGAAAGGAACACATATTAGATCTTCATATCTCACTATGTTGAGATGTGACCAATATTTATAAATTTTTGTAAATTGTCTTGGCAGTACACATGGTTTAATTTAGAAGAAACAACGGTTTCACGACAACTCTATTCTGTGGACAGTGATATGTATTTTGTTTCTAACTATTCGTGTGCAAAGTTTGATTAGTTTTCATCAGTTGCTTGGGGAGATATTCTTGATTTTGTGAATTTCCTCCCTTCTGTTTCAACGTACCTTTGTCAGAAGTCATGTAATTTGCGTGTTTTGAAATTCAAGAAGTTCTCTGTGAGTAGTTCAGATATACAGTAGGGTAACGGTAAACGTGATTCTTTGTCACTTTGAATACTGGAGATATTTGGAATGTGGGAGATTGGACATCTTCATGGATGTTTGTTGGACATTCGTCAAGCTCAAATTACCTTCAGAAAAACGATTTGCGAGCCCTAGACGGGGATTGAGCCCGCAACCTTCTCACCAGTCAACAGAAGATTGCAGGTTCAATCATCGTTTGGCGCTCAGAAATCGTTTTTCTGAGGTTAATTTGAGCTTAACGAACGTCCAACGAACATCCATGTTGAATGCTCCTTAAATAACTGCAGAATTGGAGTGGCGATGTTTTCATGTCATCATCACTTTAATTTTGGCTTCATCTGCACATCAAGCTTTTGTAGTACGAGATTCCTAAGCTACTGAAACTCATTGATAATTCGCAAGATGAAACCAAAGCAAATCAGAACTGAGACAGAGGTTTGGATATGTGCCTCTCATAAGCATAAAATGTTGTCAACTTTCTGCCTGATTTTCTCATCAGGTACTGATTTGTTGAATTATAGAAGACGGAAGTATACATCCATGATGAAGAGTTGTCCGGCTCAAAAATATATTAAGTTTGGTAATAAGTAAACAGTTTAGTATAGGTGCTCAGAATTTATAACTCTGAGTTATCTATTTTCATTTAAGTTTCTATCTCTGAGCTTCGATCATTATGCTGGAACTAGACTTCCTGTTCGTGCGTCAATCTATGCTATTTTCTTATTCACGCAGACTGTTAGTCAACTTAACACAACCTGCAGTGATATGTTTTGGAAAGGTTCCAAAGGAGAAAATGGAAAGAAATCAGTTTCTAGAAGTCATGTCTCATTTACAGTCTTATAAACAGGTAAATTTACCAGTTGAATGATGAAAGCTTCTGTTTATCAAACAGGCAAACGTGGGGTTGAATTTTGATTTTCGGGTGATTTTCTGCCTTAGTATTTTGTCAGCCTTTTTATTGTGGCGATCAATACAGGTACTGAAAACTACCCAATTCTAGGGGTTGATTACATGAGACCGGTAGGAAATCAGACCGACACGACTTGACATCGCTCCTCATACAAACCTTTGTTTAAGTTTACATGGGACCGGTTCGAAAAATAAGCTCGGACCGGTCTCACTCGTTTTGGGCGCTGGACCGACACGAATGAATTCAGACCTGTTCGAACTCGGAGCGGTACGAAATTTTCTTCATGAAAACGCGAAATCTCTCCAGATCAACGATCGATGTGGCAAAAACTAAGGAAAACATTGAAGCTGGGAACAAAAACTTAGAATGCGGACTGAAATATTTCCAAGAACATGGGTTCAGTTTGATTCCGGTCTCATGTAAACACGTCAGAAATTGATCACTTTAGTAGCAGTCTCAATTCGTACCTGTCTCTCATGTAATCAGCCCCCAAGTAATCAGTCAGAACCGGCGCCGACTGTCGCACACTTGGATCAATGGGATTTGCCTTAACTCCATCGTTTAGGCCACAGAAAGGAATGGCACAGCATAAAGAAGTAAAGATAAAATTACAGCGAGGAACTTCGTACTAAATGGTTGAGATCGTTAGAATAAAAAATAAAGAAAAAGACTAAGGCAAACCACGGTGAACTCTATTATAACGGGAGGGCTACTGGCTAATCAAAAAATGAAGCCAAAAGTGACAGACCTCTGAAGGTCCTCGCTTTCAGACACTGGTTCAATCACATGTACGTGGTCGTACCAGATGTCAGTTTTCTTATAGCTTGATACGGAATGTTCAAGCGCATTGCAGTTGCACAGTCAGTTTGGCCAGACCAGTTGATCCATATTTGCCGTTGATTGAAAAAACCAGGAGCCTTGACGTTTAATTGACGTAACATGCTCTAGCTGCTGGCCCGTACGATAATCTTGTAATGTCATAGCCGGGAATATTCACTCAAAATTGACGTCCCAATCCCAAAAATTGCTATTATTGGTTGTCAGCTGTTTTTTGCTTTTAAAGGAAGTGAAAAGGTCATTCTGCAGTTTATATTGACCAATTCACATCGTTTTCTTTGCTTTTGGAAGTAATAAAATATTCCACTGCGGACTGAACTGTACCATCAGCTTTTAACGCTTTCCTTTCAAACTTTACCGGAGTGATCGCTCTTACTCTGCAAATTGAAAGCAGCCATAGTCCTTTCGCAGCCTGTAAAATCCCAAATCTTGTGTTGCTTTTGTTAAAAAACCCTAACTCAGCCACAGAATATGATATCTCTGTTATTACAAAAGATATGGTTAAGAACTTGTACTTCGTTAAGACTAGGTTAAATTGTGCAACTTGCGATTCAAGTGAACTAAAAAAATTTAATTTTAGGCTGGAAATTGTTTGCTTTCTTGATTTTAAACTGAAGCTTTCTAAACAAGGTTTTTCGCTTATTTAATCGTATCTGTCTTCTAAATACACTCTCCTTGAAGGCTATTTGAGACAGTTGAATATGTTTTCTTTAAAACTCTCATTTTATGTGTTTGTATTCTGTACAAAAGTATTGCGCCATGAAGGCGATAGTTACTACGTGCCGCTTGTGCTTTTCCAAGCATGGCTCCTTACATTCTTGACTTTTTAATACGAAATGGGTTATTCGTTTGGCTTACTCAAACGGTGTCTCAATATTACTATTCTAACTTTTTTAAGTTGCATAATTTTAATGGTTACCCTGTTTTTTCATTGAAGGCCTTTGCCGAGAAAGAAGTAATGGCGGTAATGGGGAGAGAGCTTGGGAGACTGCTGCAACTAGTAAGTATAACACTACAACAACGATTTATTTTCCTTGTGTGACAAATTTTGTTTTACAAAATTTGTGTTAATGTATGGTATTAAGTGGGAGATTGCAAGGTAAAAATTTGGTACGATGTAAGAACAATTACGACCGATCGACTTCTTTAAAGTTTATTTTTCATTATCATTTTGAGGCCTGCACATTGTGCTCTGTTAAATAGGTGAATAAGGGAAGTGTTTTCTTGACACATTAAATACTTTTTATTTTTCGTTGAAGGACGTATACTAACGTGATCATTGTTCAGATTCGACCGTGCTTGGTACATTTAAACTGCTGAAGTGCTCTTTAGATCATTCTTTCCTCACCACTTCGCGCTTTTTGAGAATCGTAAGTGAAAAGGCTTGGATACCCATGAGATCGTGATCAGACAAATGCCTATGCCCAAGCACAGTACCCGGGTGCTCTCCTCTAACCTAGTGTCCGTGCCCGAGCACTGTGGTAGGGCACTCTAGTCTGAACCGGGCTTTAAGTATTGGGGTGTCTCCTCCAAAATTTGGACGCAAATTACTGATTCGTGGATATTGAATTGATTGACAGCTTGACCCCGTCCGTATGTTTTCTTGTGATTGGTTTAACAATGTTCAAAACAGGTTAACAATTGCATTTGACTCAAACTTACCAGAAGAAAAATTTTGCGTTAATGCTGTAATAAAGTTCCACCAACCAAAGAACTGGGCTCGGTAAACCTAACTTTACTGGGGTTTTTCTCGCTGTTTTGCTTACTGAATACAACAAAAATATTTGAGGGGAGTCAAGGTTCCAAATTTAAGCTTTTGTTATTCCCCGTCGAGACACTACTTGAGAAGCGATTTAATAGAAATTTGAAAAGACTAAGCTGTCTCTTCGCTTTATATAATTGTTGCCGCAGCAGTGGTTCTCAGACCAAGTAAAGTGGAAATGTAAGGAAAAACCATAAGGTATTCGGTTGGTGGTTTACGTGGAACTGGTTTTCCCATTTGCATTGATTGATCGATTATCGAAAAATTGCTCAAAAGGATGTTAATAAAATATGCGAAAGATCCGTTAAGGCTCACCTCTCACCCCACAGACGGTAAGCCTGCATGCAAGCTAGAGTGGCACAAGTTTTGGTCGAGTTTTAAATTATTATCGTCGTTACCATTTAAACACGCTACTTCATTAAGATTACTAACAAGCAAAAAGAAGTGTACAATTCTATCAACGTCTAATTCCCTTAAGAGAAAACAAGATGACCCCACTAACGGTCTTAAAGTGTTTGCCTTTTAAATGTGGTTAAATGGAATTTACGTTAACTGCATATGTGGCAATCCAATGCTCTCCTCTAAACATGGTGAATAGTCTGTTGGATGAACATATTCATCTTTACAGTAAAGCAAGCCTCGAGAGCGTTGTTAGTAATTTGCTGCCATTGTATGTTTTTCTTGTTTGTTGGCTGGAAATCGGTTATCGCGGCCTGTTTTGCTTGCTTCTCCTTTACACCTTCACCCCACTCATTTCCAGGTGCGTGGATCAGATATTGGCTTGTGCTGTAAATACTAAATGTAAATCATTCAACTAATTTTTAAGTGTGACAGGTGTCTGGAGGTCGTTCACGGCTGAGTTGTAATGGTGATCTCTTATTGGTTTTTTATGTTGTGACGAGCCCGGGATTTCCTCAGTGTCTTTCTCTGTTGTTGCTTGATTACTTCAGACTATATTGGTTTTAGCCTTAATCACTTCTGGAGCCGACCAACCACAAATACGTGACAATTATACTAATTATGATCCTTAAATATTTCTTCAGGGATGGGAAGACAGAGAAGAAGAGGATACGCTGCTGATTGAAAGAATTTTGTTGCTCCTTAGAAACATTCTTCACGTCCCTGCCGATCCTCAGGCTGAAAAGGTATCCGTTGCATTTACAGCATTCATGTACATCTACTGTAACATGTTACTGAGCAGACAATGGCTGTAACCCTGGGGCTAGCTACTGTTCAAGTTGCCCTTTAAAGATGGCGTCCACTTTTAAAAATGAGTTACGAGGGGAAGAAGCATTTAAATGAAGATTCTGCTTGTAAAGTACATCTCTCATTATACGGTATAATCGGAAACGGAAATACGTCAACATAACTAATAAGTGCAGTGCCTTCATTAAGACCCAGCTGCAGGCGGATTTTCTAGTTGAATACCTGTCAAATCGTGGGTTTTATTTCTGTCTTTAATGACCTTTTAAAGTAATCCAAGTGGATTTACAGACGGATACTTTCCTAGTATTACCACCTATTCAGAATCTTACCGAAGTGAAAGAGTGAATCAGCTCTGAAGAAGAGGTACATTTTCGAGGGCTCTTTTTGCTCCCTTGTTCGATCATTTGATTTTATTTATCGGTCAATGTTATTACTAGCAGATTTAAAATTGTGCTTGGTCTCTTGACTTGTCGATTTCTTACAGACGGAAATCTTCAAATTATAACCATATGCAAATTAAGTGATCGTTGGCTGCAATTTTGTATTCAACGATAGATACTATTTAACGAGTCTGCTGGTTTTTTAATTCCAGAGGACGGACGAGGATGCTACCGTGCATGACCAAGTGCTGTGGTATGATGTTCAATACGTGCTATACTTTTGGTTTTAAGTGCAAGTTTATTTTGGTTAATGTGGTTTACTTTACCCGTATGTTGCAGGAATTTTCATGTTAATGGAGTGGATGATCTGATCTTGTACATCGCCAGCTCTCCTGATGAGGTTTGCTGTTTTTCTGCTATCAATACTGATGCTTGATGTTTAAGAAACAGAGTAAGAAACATACTCCGACGAACAACATCTTGTATAGTTCGCATATTGAGTCTACTAGATGTTGTTCTTTGAAGTATTTTTCTTGATCTAGAGGTTTGCCTTGTACTACTTCGATTCTGAAATGGGCTGTTTACATCGTGATGTTTCTCAAGAGGGTAAATATTCATTTTATAAAAGATACGAGAAGTTTAGTTAAAAGTCAAAAGGTATTCAATGATTTCTAGTTTGGATTTGTTCTGAACCTTCTCAAAATAGCTTCGTTTTCTGAGTGGTAGGATTGTTACCCGTAAATTTCTTGCGTACAGCGAAACCAAGGCTGGAACATGTAGTAGGATATTGCACTCACTGTTAGGGCAAATGCTCAGTAGCGTAGACGGTGATACTATTTGAAGGCAGTATGCAACATTAACGTTAGGATAACGATAAGCATTGTCGACAAAATAGGGACAGGATACTTTTTGGGTTAGACTTTGTTAACCTGTGATTTGTTTTCCTTTTCTCGAATTACTCCATATTGAGATATTCTCCTCGTATTTACCATGCATTCAGCATTTCAAGTGATAGTGCTTGAACTGCTGTACCGCGTGATGGTGCGTAAATAGTGAAACTCACTTACCTGCTCGACCTTTTACGCTAGTCCGTATTTCTGTCCTTCTGAGAACTATAAAATGGGCATATTTTATTGTTTAGAGTCGGTGGTGTATGCACGCCTTGGAAATAATCTCCCACATGCTGCGAGAACAGGTTTGTAGAAGGATAATTTCCATCAGAAATGTAATTACAGACAGTTGTCTCTTTGGACTTTCATTACCCTGAAAATTTTTGTACGAAAAATCCCTCAAAAACACATGTGGGATTTCTGCTTTATTTCAATTGTGTGATCTGCTTTGATTTTGACCTTTCGTGCAAGTAATACACTAAAATATTTTACCAAGCAGATAAAAACCAAACTGTTGTGTGTACATCCTTGAATGTCAATGTTAGATGAGGATTTCGTCTCTTTAAGGCCAACTAACCCTTCCTTCCAAGATTAGTTAGTGCTTTATACGGTCAGGGCGACCTTTGAATTATCAATTGAAGAAAAACACCACTGCTGCGGTAACATGTCAGTTTCTGTATCGCTCTCCTCCCAAATCACAATTATACATTTTCTTTCACACAAAAGGTGGGTATTTGATTTTTGATCTCTGTTGCGATGGAAAGTCTGAATGAAGATATACCTTACTATTCCAAAACAATGTAATCAACTTGAACTGGCTGAAAACATATTTTTTTTCTTGTTTTATCCGTGTGATGGGACTTGCTACCAAAATATTGTTTTTGCAATACCATTTTCATCCAATGATGTTCAGTTTTACGAAATATAACTCTGTGCAAAAGTTTCGAGTAATTTTTTTTAACAAAACTTAAACGTGTGCACTGTTTTTAAAAAGTCAAATATGAATGTCTCAGGTAGAAGAGAAGCTTTAAATAAAAGGAACGTATTTTTCAACCTTTGTACACTTCAACATCAACCTGTCACCTTCACTTCAATAACATTGTCTACCGTTTACTGTTCCCCAAATATATATGTTTAACTCATACCTCTACCCTTAAGAAATACTAAGAAAAGGCCCACATCCCAAAGCCTGCTAGACGACGATCTTTTTCATTGTAAACGTCTTTTCATGTAGGCCGTAGTATCTTCAAAGATATTTTCTCGAATGTATTCAACGATGTAACTTGTGATAATTATGATGTGCCTTTAGAAAATTGTGACTACTTTTGCTAGAAACCTGACATCTTAGCCAAGACAGCGGTCCAGAGGACGAAAAGAGAGCAGGACGAGGAGACCAGGTATTTATGGATTATTATAAATTTTATTGGCCCGAAATATTTGTATATGTCTTTGTACAATGTATTATCCCGGTTTATAAATGTCTACTTTGAATTTTCAAGTAGCTTCTTTAAAAAGGTTCTGGCGACCTAAATATAAGAGAACCATAAAGTCAACGGACTGGATTGGTAACTTCAAATATCATCTACGTTATTCTTCTTCTCGCAACCCAAGGTTTAGTACGAATGTTTGGCGCCCCCACTTACTATAAACCTGAAATGTAAAACACTGTAAGGGTCTAAGGCAAACTGTTGCTTCATTTTGCAACACTGAATTAGCCGACAGTTAACGTTTCGCAGTCTGAAATATGCATTAAGTGGCATAAGGAAAACTAATCTAGAAAAATGCAATTCTAGTTGGCGGGATCTCATGCTAACAGTTTTTCACTGATATTTTTAATTTGGTTAATTTCATTCAATGGATGAAATTCGTTTCTGATTTTATAGACAACTGGAAATCCTATACGAAAGAGAGAAAGCCTTCAAACAAGCTACTTCTCGCAATGGCCTGAGGTATGTAATTTACATATTAAAATTTCTGTCGGCACTCTGCTTTGTTGATGAACAAATGCAAAACATTTACTTCTTTCCTTCCTTCCTCCCTTCCTCCCTCCGTCTCTCCTTTCCTCCCTCCGTCCCTCCCTTCCTCCCTTCCTCCCTTCCTCCCTCCCTTCCTCCCTTCCTCCCTCCGTCTCTCCCTTCCTCCCTCCCTCCCTCCCTTCCTTCTCTATTTCCTTCCCTCCCTCTATCCTTCCTTCCCTCCTTCCCTCCTTCCCTCCTTCCCTCCTTCCCTCCTTCCCTCCTTCCCTCCTTCCCTCCTTCCCTCCTTCCCTCCTTCCCTCTTTCCTTCTTTTTTCTTACCGTCTTTCCCTTACCATCTTTTTTATTTTTTACTTGTTCCGTTTCTATGCCAGCTTTATTTTTTTCTTCTTCCTTTCCTCGTTTCCAACGTTTTTGTTATAGAGTGCACTTGCTGCTAATAATCCAGGGCAAAAAAGTCTTGAAAGGATATTACCCACCTGAATTGTATGGAACAATATGTCATAGTAATATGACTTATACGAGTTGTAATTTTTTCAGACATTCTAACTTCGGAGGAACGTTTTGTATGCAAGAAATGAAAGCTCTAAACGATGAAAATAAACTACTTTACCACAAACCTCTCCAAAGTATGTATTATCTTCGTAATTTAAACGGTAAACCATTTAGCCGGTACGAGCTTACTTTGGATATGCAGTGATGGTTGAATGAAGAATTTTCTTTTAAGGAATCGCCCAATATTAAATTTTCATTCAACTAACATAATAGAGAATAAAAATTAATAAATTTTCATTGTTGTTTCGGATCCAAGGTTATGGATTTTGAGATGCTTGCTTTCTTGTCGTACTCTTGTGTTTATTTTATGTATATTTGTATTCCGTGGTCTTGTACCCAGAACTTATATACCCCTGATCTTTTCCCTTTAGTAATGGAAAACCTGGGAAACTGCTGTTGTGATAGTATTTTGCGACTTACGTTTGTCTCAATTTGTACAGAACTGTTATTGCTGTGATTTGTTTTAAACAGATGTGAAGAAACTTTCATTTGATTTTGGTAAGAATCCTCCAAGGAAACGAAAGACAGAAATGCACGTCAAGGAACCCGACGCGGAAAGAAGGTCCACTCTCAGTGTAAGGTAAAACACGGTTAAAGAAAATGGTTATCTGAGCTACAAAGGGCATGTACGGGAAAAGCAAAGTGCGAGAAAATCTCACAAACAGGAAAAGCTACCAAGAAAGGGAAAGGAAATGGTTGATAGAATTTAAGGGTGGATGCAAAGACTATGCTCGGGTATCGCTTATTATATATGGAGCGAGAATTCGGCCCTAAAGTAGTTTGGGATTAACTTACTCAATAGACTTTGAGAAAAAACGGTATGAGCACGCGAAATCGAGTTCTTTGGGACAAAAGTAACCTCTAAACTGAGACATGGTTACACAACAGTAACCCTTCTTTGACAGCCACGAAGTACGAGTTCTATCTTCACTGATTTCGCTGTACTTACTGTGCAATAGGAACGATAGTGGACTTACATCTTTTAATTACGGTTTTTTATAAACAGATATTTGGACAGATATATTTATTTTGCTTTACTTGAGATAACAGGATAGGATCAAGAAAGTAAGTGACTGGATTTTTTAAGAAAACTTGAAACTTAGTGATTGAAACCTCTGCTGAATGACGAAGGAAGCTTGTGTCCATTCTTGGAATAAACAGTTGAGACAATTTCCTCAAATTCAGAACTATTGTGAATTTATTTACCGTTACTGCTCGGTCAATTCATGAAATTTTCTCTCAATGTTACCCTGAAGATGATTCTAAAATAGAATCGAAACACTGCACATCCTCACGGATGTTGAATGTTAAGTTGTCGTGAGAATCTCTCGTGCACTTAAATTGGATAAAACGAGCATACTGTTCCTAGTTGACTCGATAGCTCAATGTTGTAAAGCAGCGATCCGGTTACCCGAAGATGCGAGTTCGAACTCCGCCCTAGTCAAGTTTTCTAGTTGATTTTACCGGTGTAGGTCAATTGATGAAATTTTCTTTTTATGTTACCCTGAGGATGACTCTGAAATCCCAGTGCTTGTTTCACCAGGTTTGTTCAAGATTATAGTAAGCTTAAGGTCAAACATTAATAGCTAAGGTTGATTGTTCTTTTATGAAAGGACAGTAAACAAACAGCAGATAATCGAAAGAGTAAATCGCTGAGGTGCTACCCACTAAAGCACATTCGTGTTGGTGTTTTACCACAACTACAAAATTGTTAGTAGTTTTGGCATCGGATCAGGAATTTACAAAACTTAAAAACTCTCGTTTTTCTGAGAATAGAGCATGGCGAACGTTTATCTCTCATTCAAAATACCTCCAAGCTCCCACAATTCAAAATATATATGTCATCGATCACATTACTGATATATAGTGGCTTCCGCTCAGGTCGCACATATGTCGAACTTGCACCTTAGTTCACCATCCGAGTCTTTGTAGCTCAATGGTTAGAGTGTCTTACCGGTTATCAGAAGGCTGCGGGTTCGATCCCTGTCTGGGGTTCAGATATCGTTTTTCTGAGAATAGAGCTTGACGAACGTTCGTCTCTCATTCAAAACATCTCCAAGCTCCCACAATTCAAAATATATATCTCAACTTAAGAAATACTTGAACATTATTTAACCATTGCAAGTTGCAAACAGGCGTGACCTGGGAACATTTCCTGCCAAAAGGTACCAGATTTCAAAAAATGAATAAGAATTGTGGTGTTTTAATCTTGTTTACTGCTACCATGTCATGTGCACCGTTTTTTGTAAAAAAAATATTCCTAAGTAAATTAATTCTTCAGTTCTAATAATTCTTTAAGTTTTTGTGCGGCACATTCGTTGTTTTACTTATAAAATTTTTTGCACCTCATTGCCTTAATATTGTATGTTAAAACGTTTAACTTATCTTTCTTTTCTCTTTTCGTCAATTTCAGGTTGTTTCTTAAAGAATTTTGCTGCCAGTTCCTTGAACATTCTTACAATCCTTTAATGCATATTGTGAAGGTATATATTGTAACTTGTCCTAAAATATAGATTTGTCTTTTGAGCTTCTTCTGACCATTCTTATTCCGGAATATGGCGCCAAAATCTCTTGTATTTTGAGAAAGCTCGCTTATCACACGTTCTGGCTGCCTCGCGCTTCAAAGGTAAGTAGATGAAACTCTATTCTCCCACACGTTAAGTCGTTCTATGATGAAAAATCAGCTTTTTTTTATAAATGGTCTAAGACATTTTGACAGTGCAAAGGCTTCTCCAGCCATAAACTAAAAAAGTGTCGGAGCTCTCAAAATTGATAAGTGATTTTTGTTTGATCGCCGGAGAGATACTCTAACCGTGAGGAACGTGGACTCAGATTCATTTGCGAAGTTTGCATATTATATTGGTTAGTCATTCCATGGTAACCCCCAGACCAAGTCACAAAATTTTAAAGCTAAGTGTTTTTCCCCAAGCCGAGATTAATTTTAAAAGGGAGACCTTGCCAGGGTTAGTACAACTCCTTTAACTTATGAATACTTCTTAAGGCTTGGAAAACCTTTGAAGTTTGCAGTTTTTCTAAAACTCGTTTAATGCTCCTTGAACGTTCAAGTAAAAGTAAATTAATGAGATGATTTACGTGACTAATAGCTACCTGAGAGCGACAATAAGCATGGAAAAGCCGTGAGAGGATTTGCATGAAAAGATGGAACAATTGAAAAAGAAACAAAAGAAACTAAAGAAATTATTTTCAGTTCTTGTGATTTTTTAAATGCTATATTACAGTTTGACTTTAATCGAGTGATGGATGGTATTTCAAACAAATATTTTGTAAAATGCTGTTTGGAGTCGGTCTATTCTTAGAAAATTTCTTAAATACTCCTTGATAAATGTCATTTTCCTCCTTGAATACTCCTTGACTTCACCTTTCCAAGAGCAGCACGAACCCTGCCTTGCGGACGGTGTTTTAGTACGCTGCACACAATGACATGTTTCCGTTTCACTTAGAGAACCGAAAAATAATGAATTCCATCCTGCCAATTCCCAACCAATAGTTTCGCTTCGAGAATGGGTTATTTGTGAAGAATACTAATTGATTCTTATTAACTTTTTTTTGGTACTCATTGTATAATAATATATAAAATAATACGCGTCCTACACGTTCCCTCATTGGACTAGCCTCATTTTCCCTCAAGGTACAGAGATACGGCTGACGTCATTTTCATTTTGTATTAGAGTACAGACACATAGATGACACCACGAAAAATAAAAAAAAACCTTGGTTATTATATAAAACTAATGGAAAATAGCTTTCATACCTCTATACTGTGATAGAAACATGAATGACGCCATTTTAACCTGAAGAATACCAGAAAACACTCGGCTATGCCTCGTGTTTTCACTAGGCATTTTTTTCCGGTTGAAATGATGACATTCATGTTTCTAACACAGCATACTCAAGCAATATTCTATTTGTTAATGAAAGGGTATTGGACTGCCAAAATTCACTGAACGAAAAACTGACGCTTCAAGCGAAAACCCTTCGCCCGAGTGCTTACATCACAGTATCCACTTAGCTGCCTTCTTACCTAGCTATTTACTGGCTTGTCTGTCTACCTACCTGCCTACCTACTTACCTACCTACCCCCCTTACTTACCTCCCTCCCTCCCTCCCTCCCTCCCTACCTACCTACCTACTGTACCTACCTACAGTACCTACCTACAGTACCTACCTACAGTACCTACCTACAGTACCTACCTACAGTACCTACCTACCTACCTACCTACCTACCTACCTACCTACCTACCTACCTACCTACCTACCTACCTACCTGCCCTCCTACCTGCCTACCTACACGTATATTCTCAATATCAAACCGCTGCAGAATTTTATTTGTCATTTAATTCATAGATTCCAGTTGATTTATGTTACGTACATTAACCGCCCAATAATCTTCTAAATTGTTGAACCGTATAGTGTATTCTATAAATTACAAACTTAAAATTCTTTTATGAAAATAACAAAGCATATTATAAATCTTTGTCACAGGATAACCTGAAGCATCAAAGATCTCAAGAACACGACGAGTCGTACTTCCTTTGGGCTATGAGGTATTACTGGACTATTATATACTGAAATCTGAATGGCTGTTAGACTCTGATATAAAAGAGTTTGTAGCTGGGCTGGGAAAATTATTTGTGGAGAGAGATATTTTTCTCTTTACAGATAATTCTTGTGCTGTCGAAACACAACCGACATGTTCTAAACGTCTTCATCCTCTGAAGAGTTCAAGTTTCCCTGTTAAGTCAGTCTTTTTGAATGGCCTATTAAAATTGTCTGGTTTAAAGTTTAAAGCTTTTCGATATCTCACTTTGTTCGAGAGATATTTAGACGTATTTGTTATGGCAATAACGGATGACGTCATCAGATGCCAAAACATTCGGACATAATTTGAAATTATATACTTTTGGTTCTATCATGAAGATTTGTCTTCACACCAAACTCAATAAATTGTGGTCGAAATGATGCCCTTAGTTATGTTTATTCAGGATTTATTGTTTACTTATAGGTTTTTCATGGAGTTCAACCGACAAAATAAGTTTGAAATTGCCTACATCAGGTTTGTGATCATTGAGTTATTAAATCGAAATAGAATATTCCGTGAATTAATTATTTAAATTCTTGTAGAAACTTACTGGTTGTGTGATGTATATGCTGCACTCTGATTAACTCTTTCAAAGGGAGAGCTTTCCCCTTGACGAGTAAAATCGTTTGGCGTTTGCCAGAGTAAAATAATACAAGTCTTACGCCGCCAGGAAAAAGTTAACTTCGTTACTCAATATTTAATTCTCAGTACCTATGGAGTGGTTGCGAGTAAGCAGTAAGACTATTTTTTTGTGCCATAAACGATACTTACCTAGTATAAACCTACCACCCGTAAATCTAGTAATTTGTAATAAATTTAAAAACTAACTTCAATTAATTTCCAACAAAATAATATGGTCTCTTACTCGACATCTCTTTGAGATGATGATTGACTCTGCCTTCTCCCTCGTCAACTATCACCTCATAAAAATTTCGCGGTCATAATCTAATTGCATAATATGTTTTAAGTTGCAATCGTTTAGTATATCATTAAGTCTATTTTGCAGAGTATACATTAAGTGACGTACAGTGACTAGGCCTGCACGTTTTGGTTGGGAAAATGTCTCAACCAGTATATTTTTTCGAGAAATGAAAACAGTTTCAAAAGCAAAGAAGAAATGGACCAAAAGCCATGTAATGAGTTCCATATTAACCTCGTGTTTTTGGTTTGTCCGAAGAAATCTTTCTTTTTGGTTTTTATGACAAAGTTTACGCCTTCGTCACGCGATCTGTATGAAGACATCAGGCTAATACTTTCCGCATACAGACCGAACGAATGAGGGTATATAACAATTTAGCATGTCAGGTTTGTAAGACTGACATCCACTTACCGACACTTGATCAAGCGGACTCTGCGCACAGCTTGAAGTCAGGTTACATATTGTGGAACAATTTTGTTCATAGCAATTTCGTCAGAATTATTTGCATAACTTTTACTTTAAATGCAGGGCATACACAACCAAAAACTCATAAGTAGAGGTCGTCCTCTTTAAAACCCTCGTTTATTTTACTAGTCTAGTTCTTTCTATTAACTATAGTCAATTCAACTGATATCATCGTAATGACGCGGTTCAAGGTTCGAACACCGGATGTAAAATTGCATTTAATGTTATCGCAATTCCTGAAATAGTATAGATGAGGGGGATGATTTGAGGCACTGGGTGGCATTAGGATTGGATTTGGTGGGGGAGTTAAAGGAAACTTAATGTAGGGATACGTGTTAAGGTAAGGTTTCACTAACCCATAGCTTAAATTTCACTATCTTGAAATATCGTCCCTGTGTATACTGTTCAGCCCTAGTCGTAACTTTGCTTGCAGTGTTACTACTTGGGTCCAAGCCTTTATTATAGGGAACAAGAAATGATTGTTTTTCCACCCATGTACAGTGAAGCGGTACATATTTTCATTCCACTTTTTAACCCTTTGAATAGTGAAACACTGAACGTCTCCATATTCCAGTATGTGCTTGTCCTTCAAACCAAGTTCTTCGATAATCTCTCAACTGATAAAGAAGATAAAATGAACTGGAGCAAAAGGTGAGAAACCGATGCTGATTATTAGTGGCGATTCGTATGGTTGACATGTTATGCATAATTCAAAATATATGAAATACATAAAGTAAATGAAATTTGTAAAATATATCGTAACTAGTTGATGCTATCTCGAAACCTCTCAAACCATCTTGACTGGTTCCTGACAGATACCAGGGATATGGGCGTTTCGCCGGGACAAAAAAAAAAGTGGCCGTAATAACGAGGTGGCCGTATGGCGGGGTTCCGCTGTATCAAATATTGGGATGTTTGCTTCGGTGAATTTCTTCAAAATTTGGTGGATGAAAGCGAACCGAGTAATTTAAACACTGTGTATGGCTTTCAAAATTTATCATGAGACAGAACTATCTTAAAACCTAATTACCTTATTGTGAAAGAGCTGTCTTGACAAACACCCGTAATATTTTAATATGTGACGTTTTCCAGTGAAATATATCCTGATACCTATTTTCAGGAAAATTCACCGAAAAACTCCAAAGGGAATAAGTGATAATTGTGAAATATGCCGTTTCATTGCTGTTGTTGTCTTGGCGATGATAGATACTTGTTAGTTTAACTGCTAACTCATGTATGTGATACTTCCTCAATTAGATATACCTTATTCTGAACTTCAAATTATTTTAACGGTAGAAATGACCACAGTGAAGACTTTACTATTTGGAGTATGTAATTATTAAAACTGTAAGGAGCCCCCTTAAATGCCAATAGGTATATTTGAACGCTATTGTCATTAAAATTTAATTTTATACTTTTTTCTTACAAAGGTTGCACCTAGCACTCCGAGCCTACCAAGAGTTGGTACAACACTTGTCTGCTATGGAAAGATCTAAAAACAATGCCATAAAGAATAGCGCGAAAGTGATAAAAGGTGCAAAGAATTAACTGTACACTATCTGTATCAATATGTGTATGTAAGGATTAAAAATGGACTTTTGTCCATTGTCTTTCGTCCAAATGACTGCTGTCTTCTGGGATGTACTTTGATCAGATACATCACTATTTTTAAGAGTTGGTGTTCGGGGTTTCGGATGCTAAACTTTTTTTCCATAAATAGGTCAACATAAAGTAAATTTGTCAATGGGAAATGATGTGTTTTGTTAGTGCTTTGTTTATGTGAGCGTGGGTGCAGACGCATTGAATAACATTTGGACACTTTTCATTCATGGTGATCAACTTAAGTGTGTTATAGATAGAACCCACTTGTTGGTTTGGAAGATGGTAATTTTAGAATTTGTTTACTAAATTCTAACTTTATTACTCGTCGTACGTATAGTTTATAAGCAGTATCCAGAAATGAGTGACTCTTTCCCATCAGCATTAGTGTCCCTTTACATTACTCAACGGACTAAAGCACCGTTTACACGTGCGATTTAACACGTTGCGATTGTCATCATGGTGTATGTAATATACTCATGACAGTCTATTCAGCAAGATGTCCGCTTATGATTCGCTGCAGTTTGTCCTCGACGCTCTCGTCAATTGAAAACATGCTCCAAGATGTCGATCGCAAGGCACAAAATCGCACCTGTAAACAGCCCTTAACGCCAGGTTATTTCATCTGTCAAGGGGAGAGATTCCTGCCGGGAAAGGGTTATAATTATCTCAATGAAATCTTCCTTGGCCAGATCAAGCTTGTATTACTTTACTTTAGGGGTGTTTACGGTGCAATTTTGTGCCTCGCGATTGACATTGTGGAGTGTATGTTTAACTGACGAGAGCGTCGAGGACAAACTACAACGAATCGTAAGCGGATGTCTTGCTGCATAGTCTGTCATGTGTCCATTACATACACCAGCATGACAATCGCACATGTAAACGGCCTTTTTGGTCGACGCCAGACGATTTAACATGTCAAGCTAGGGAGAGATCGCACGGAGAAAGATATTAAATTATTTTTGTGACAAGTTTCATACAGACGTGGGATGTGATTAAAAGAATGCCTAGATCAGGATATTACCCTGTAGTTTCCTCCCTTGTCGTATTTTTTGCTTTCATTTTATTTCATCTTAAATCCTGTTTGTACGAATGAAATAAAGTATCGAGAGACGTCATCGTGGTCAAGAGAGGACATCCAGCTTGGAGACTAAACCCCGTATATTGCGATTTTTTAACCTTATTTCCCATCGACTTCTTAATTTGTTAAAAGTTTTCAGTTATGGCTAGCAGTGAGGATAGGGGTAGGATTAGGGTTAGTTTTAGTGTTTGGGTCTGGCTATAAGTGAAAAAAATACGGTAATGACTGAGTTGATGTTGAACAAATTACGTAAAAATACATTGCATCCGAGATATCGATCCTCCAAGAAACTTTTGCTTTCTAATTTCTTAAATGCTCAAAAAATGAATTTTCAGCCATTATTCGCATATTTTTTTTTAGCATCGTGATTAGTATGGGCGCAATTTCACAAATTTTATTCAGAGATTTTGATAAGAAATTTTCTCCTCTAAGGACTGGATTTCGTTTTACAAGGGCACAAAGTTTGTTAAAAACACGCTCACTCATTTTAATGCCTGTATTTAATCACCAATTTTAATTTTTAGAAAATATTTTTTACGTGGTGGAGTATCGCGAAATATTTATGATCATGTTACGAAAGTTTGATCCTTGTTGTCAAACCAGGTAAGTTATTAAAGCGGCCTTTGCAGTGTACCGGGATAGCAAACCGTGGTCCTCTTACATGTGAAAACACGAGCCACTGTTACAGCTTTTGGATTTGGTTTATGTATCATTCAATAGTTGTGCCAAAATATCTCGTTAGGCAGAGCATTGGACTGGATTCGCTGACTCATGGACTCGAATTCCCATCTGAAGATCCTAGAGTCGCATTTTTAACAAATGATTCCGGTCGAACCTTGACACGTAAAATTTTGTGAGCCAAAAAATTGCTTTTACTTAATATCGACTGCACTTCATGTTGAAACTAGCAGACTAATGATACTATTACAGCATTCACGTGTCAGGTCTGATAACTCAAAAAAAGCTCCAAAAGGTTAGGGTTATTTTTTTAGATGAAGAATTGTTACTTTGTATTTACTCAAGTCAAAATATAATTCGCTCAAAATTTTCATTAATGCTCAAGTTTGTGTTACACAGGCATCTTGCATGCATGATTCATTGCTTCGTACAACAGTAACTTTGAGAGTTTTGTTTTGCGAAGAAAGTGCCATTAATCGTATTGGGATTGCCGGAGGACAATTAAAACTTTAAAACAGTGGCAAAAAATTCTGGTCGTTATTGTTGTAGAACGCTGTTTTTCGGGTCCCTTCAGTCCTCACAGAATCGTTTGAATAGTCCAAACTTCCAATTTCCTATTCATTTACCTTCTTTCCTGTTTATATAAAGAAAATCATACTGGCACACAAAACATGCAGGACAAGCTTTTGAGCTAAATGGTGCGTACTAGGTATTAGTTCTTGTGAAACCTTCGTGAAGCCAATACACCTTGCAAAGAATTTTGTTGGTATACCCGAAAATTGTGGTCTTGTAGTTTGGTAGCTGGGAAATACCTTTATCATAGGATTTCAATGATCTGTGGAAGTGCATTGTCACTTTGTCTGGCTCTGGTGTAGCTACAAACATCGTATGGCATGTGTCATTCTACGCTATTGATGGTTTCTTTTGCTTTGTGCTCAAGGTCGTTCTTGAGAGACTTGATTGAAGCGTTTCATATCTTTCTCAAGTTGCTGGAGGGTCACTGTAGAAGCAAGACTCACGTCATCGTACAGGTAAAATTCACGAAGTATTCCACAGGAAAAATCCTTTAAAATTTGCATGTTGTTCAACCAATCAAACCATTGTGCTATGTTTTAGCAAAAGAAAAGAAAAATGAAAAGGAAGAAAGTCAGAAGCAACGCCCGAGCTGAGCTTGGTACGTTCTAATGATTTTTGATCCCTATTTGAAAGTAGACGATTTACTTTAGAATCTTGCCCTGGTTTGGTTTTGAAGCTGAGAAGGTTGAACGTTAAACACGTAACCAAAGGTCGTGGGCTAAAGTGACACTGTAACTGACCTACTAACATCGGTTTATTGTTTTCTCTTTAGCTGCGCCACTGACCGCTGAACAAATAGAAGAGCACTGGCAAGACATTAGTGCAGATCTTTCATCTTTCCTGCAGAGCGAAGACAGCGAAATTCCTTCAAGTGCTAATCCTTTTGATCCAATATCCGACGTCCCTGAAGAGGAACAAAAGTACTTATTTATTTTTTATTTAGCTATCCATCCGTTCATTTGTTCGTTTGTCCGTTTGTCCGTACGTACGTCCATCTGAACTTCTCCTCCTTTCTCCTCGTTTCCATTCTCTATCCTTTACCCCTTCACTCTATTCGTCAATTTTTTCGTCCTTTTGTCTCTTCTTTCCTCCATCTTTCTGTCCCAGCCCCCTCCCTTGGTTCTTGCCGTCCTTCACCCTTTTCTATTCTCATTCCATCTTTCCTTGTCCTTTCCATTTTCTTTGTCCTTTTCCTCTCAATTTTCATTTCTTTATCCTTGATGTTTTTATCTCCTTTTCTTAACTCTTCACATTCTCATTTCCCTTTTCCATCTTTAGCTTTCTTTTTTTATCCTTCGCTTTTATGTTTGCCTTTTATATCTTACTCTTTAGCTTTCACCTTTTCTCTTCCTTTACCTACCTGTACCACCTTCACCCGTTCCTGTTTTATGCTTCCTGTGTTTTGATTTGTTACAGAACTAAATGTCTGTCGGATATTCAACGAAACATTCGTGAACGATATTTTGGTGAGGCTATTGCCCTACTTCGAACAGCCAGGTAAACCTAATAAATTTATATAGCTTTACGAAGCTAACGCATGCACCATGTACTTCACAGACAGCTTCAACGTCTTTTGAATCCGCACTGGGTTAAAACTACCTTCAAGCTATGTACCTTCCGAAGAACTTTTTGGGTAAACTTTAAATCGCCCGACAGACGCAGCTTATTGATTTATTACACTTTTTGGCTTTTGAAAACAACAAATAATAGACTTTCCAATAAAATATTGCTAAGTATGTCATATTGCGAAACTGAAGAAGAAAGCACTTAGCCATGCGAGAAGCTTACAAGTCAGTGGTGCGTATTTTGAGCCTTTTACGTCCCTAATGGATCAAGGGTGGTTTCAATCAGGGATCATGAGACTTGATGTTTACAAAACTGATCAGTTGTCTAACCAGTAGGTGAAATATTAGGCAAAGTAAGCGTTACCCCAACGTGAGATATTTTGAAAGTAATTCAAAAGCTTATGTATATGACCCATGACCCACGAACTGTTACTTTTTAGGTTACACTTAAAATATTTCAAGCCAGAATAACGTTAACTATGTTAGATAAGTGAGCAAATGAATAAATGAACGAACGATTGAACGAACGAACGAACGAACGAATGAATGAGTGAGTTATTTTATTAATGCATTCACAATCAGTAAATCGATCAATTCAATAATCAATAGAATTAGCCAAATAAAACATAAAACTACGTGCATATGCACTCCTACAAAAGCACGTTTGAAGTAAATTGAACACGATTATTGGCCTTTAAGTTGGCATTTATGCTTCTTCTTTGTTCAGATTACATCAAGGTTACCTTGTCAAGACTGCATGTACACTGTACCTAAGAGCGGTATTCTGTTGAATACCGATAATGAATGAAATATTTACCCAAAAGTTTGGTAGTTTTGAACGTTTGATAACTTTTTCGCACACAATTTAACAAGTGCATTCATGGTCACTTAGGTTTCTTTTTTAAGCAAATACTTTAGAATTACATCACTCATGATCTTCACACCGTCATAAATTCAAAAAGCTTAGCCAATCACGGTATGCTTTGTACATACATTCTTATTCTTAAATAAAAGTAGGGTTAAAGATGCTTACATCAGCTTTGACTTCTGCAGACGTGGTTTGACGCTACTCTAGCTGGAAACGTTTTGAACTTAATTTACAAAATTACCGATCATGACCCAACGTTTCAACACTCTGATCTAGTGTCTTCATCAGCTAGGGGCGATCGTTCTGAGAATTGTCTCTATTTATCCTCACAGAACCGCTGATGTTGTTATCTATTAATAAGATGCAAAAGTGATTCCGGCAACAGACCATCGTCACCGCTATTCAATGGGGTGGGGGTGCTATTGATATA
Source organism: Heliopora coerulea (assembly GCA_030142905.1). NCBI lineage: Eukaryota > Metazoa > Cnidaria > Anthozoa > Scleralcyonacea > Helioporidae > Heliopora > Heliopora coerulea. The sequence goes on from JASJOG010000040.1 coordinate 306,684, forward strand.
CCACACCCATAAACAGCCTCTTTGATAGTATCACAAATTAGTGACAATAATTCTGGAATTTTCCCACTCAATCGTATAAGTGAATTAGCACCCGTGCCCGACAGAGCAGAATCTTTTTTTTTTAAGACAAGAAAACAGCTTTTTGATATTTGTTTAAGTGCATTCCAAATTGTGAGTTTCTCTGGCCGATGTACTCCTAATATCCGTCATTGCACACTTGTTGCCCGTGGTGTCGAAACGTTGAGTCAAAAACAGTAGCTTTGTAAACTACGTTCAAAATTTTTTTATCGTCAAACCATGATTGATTCTTCTCGTGGCTGCGTTGGAAATTTGTTCGATTAGCTTTGAACTTTGCACTAATTTCTGTTTTGTGTGTTGTGGCTCATGTAGAGAAATATGGCCAAACAGTTCATTTGGCGAGAGGGATGTTGACGCTGAGGGAGATTTCATGTGTCTTCACGAGATATTCCGAATGGATGTTCCAGGTTAATGGCTTTTTTACATTTGATGCAATTAAAGTTTTATATTTAAATAAAGAAAATGACACAGAAATGAAAATGGAAAACAAAATGAAAAAAACCTGGTGAGAGGCTAATGCCCGCACAGTCAGAACAAAGCCTGAATTTGTATCATAATCGTTATGTGAAAAAGCACCATAATGCACCACTTGCAGTGAAATTTCAATAATTTTTACGTTGGAGGAAGCCCCCTTCTCTTGGCTCTAAAGGATTCCCGAAAGCACTTGCATTGGTTCGTTACTGATTTCAAATTAGGCCGCACTAATTTTCCACACAGTAACACAGGCTTGATGCCCTGCGTCAGCAGATAGTTGCCTTATGAAGCTACGTGCAGGGCATACATACTACGGTGAAGTTTTCAACTAAGTAGTTTTCGCTTTGCAATTATTTTTTTTTCTTATGTAAAGTTGTTGCCAGTGTTGTCGAACCGGAAGTAAACATTGAACAAGAGGACGAGTTGACAGATCCAGGTACATGTAAATCTATGCCATTTAAATTTTAAGATCAGGTTGTCATGAAAGTGCTTGTGTTGCCTGCCAACTTAACACAAACTTACTGAAAGTTTTAAAGCACTTTTTGTGTGTGACTTTTTACAGAAGAGGATGAAATGCAAGCCGTTCAAGTCAAGGAAAGCGAATTTCAAATCGATGACTTTCTTAAAAAGTACGTAGTTTTTTCTCACTTTTTAAGTTACAACGCTCTGTGGAAAGATATCAAAATTTAACATTACTTAGTTTCTGCATATTTTGCACTGCTGACGTAACCTTCAAATTAGTAACTGTGACACTTTGTTCATAGCGTTTCTTTCATTGAAAAGACTGGCGAAGATATAGCTTAAAAGGATGTTTCGACTGATTCTGTTGGCTCGCGAACTTATTGGCTGACGAAAAAACAAATAAACGAGAACTATGTACATTTGGCGCGGATTACTGTTGCTAGAAATACCACTGAATTGCTTTTAATTAAGAAAGATTTTCTTCAGTCAGGCATTTAGATTGGTTAAAATGTAACTCTCAGCAGCGAAAAATTTCCGAAACATTAGTATTCAGTTTTGCTAAAGCTTTGATGATCGTTTAAGAAAAACTTTAGGGAAAAAGGACAATTTAAGAAAACAAATGATTAATGAAAACGAGTGAATATTGAGGCAGAAACGCTTTCACAGGAAGTGAATTTGCTTTTATTCACAGCTTGCAAGTTTATTTCATTGTAATGCATTTTTAGTCATGGGAAACTCAATTTAAACAGATTGTAATTGTTTTTTTGTTCGCCAGACTAGCCTCGCCATTGATACTGGAACCTTACTGCTGGCTTCTGAACTGGTACCAAGAAAACAGTTCTCAGACGAACCACTACATAATTAAGATGTTACACCGGGTTGCCGTGGATTTAAAAGCACCAGCGATGTTTTTCCAGCTGTCACTGTTCGTAACGTTCAGGAAGGTCTTTTCTGATCCAGCCGCCAGCAAATACAAGGTGAACAAAAGCGAATGTTACCTCAGCAGTACGACGTTACAGTTTAGTTTAATTATATCAGTTTTGCTGAACTAGGTGTTTAATGTCCAGATGAATAAGGAAAAAAGGTAATGTAAAATTTTGTATAAATTCTGAAAAACTTTATTTAGAGAGGTAATTTTCAAGATTAAAACTCCCCTAGAATACCTGTTGATGGTATTCATGCAACGTTAAACCGAACCGGTTGAAGTGCAACTTCAATGTTTCGGCGTTCAACTGATCGAGTAATTTATGGGAGTACTTTTGTTCATGAGCGTTTTTCTAACAACAGCGTGATGATTGAAAACGACCGGTATATTGGAAAGTCAACATAGTTAATCCCTCAAATGTTCGCATGGCGAAGTAACATAACTGCGCACAGTTGCTATTTTTGAACCTAAAACTCGGTCCAGCAAGCTGAAAAAATAATTTACTTTAAAGAATTACCAAATGAATTTTCCCCTAAGGTCATCTGTTCGCTCTACTATAGAAATAACAAGTGAAAACGTTGTGCAAACTTCTGTTTAATTTCTCGTTTCTTGGCGCAAAAGACATGGCGAAAGCTTAGGAATAAATAACTTAGTTGTTATTTAATTTGTTTAAAATAGGTTTTGTACCTGATGTAAATTTAATTGAAGTAAACAATTTATTTAAGTACAGCTTGTCAACAACTGCTACAATCCTGGCCAAAAATACTGGGACAACACTTTAAAATGAACACACTTTGCACACACACCTCTCTTACCCCCTTTAATGTTGCGAGTTTTTGGTCAATTTTTCGCTTTGTGTGTGACACAGTCAGCATTATCATACATGGTGGAATGAAGCAACATTGATGGTGGCGGGAGGGGAAGAGGAGCGAGCGATATCCCCTCTTTCGTCTTTAGTACGGTTAGTAGGGAGTCATTTGCAACACTGTCCCAGTTGTTATTGGCCAGGATTGTAGCTGAAAATTACTTTCGCTCTATTTTAGTTGAAGGGATTGCGAGTCGAGTACTCGAAAACAAAGGCCACAGTTGGCCTTTAAATGTATAAAAAAATCGGCAAAAAATTATTCCACGGACGGCCTTATGGAGCTGCATGTTTAAAAGCGTGGACAGATTTTTGGTACTCATTTTTGTGGTCTTAAACACTTGTTTCTATCATTGTCATCTCGTCTATAGAGTTTTAAGTGCCATATCTGTTGAGATTAGTTTACGTTGGCAATATTAGTGAGGATTTTCTTGCAAATTATTTACATCTTGTAATCGGGTTTGTAAGACTACGGTTATGTCACGGGAATAAATACTGACATTTTACCTTTCATATGCGCATTTTTGAAATGTGCTGTTTCCTATGCGAACTCTTGTCCCTTATCCGTGTTTATATAAGGTTGTGCAAACACGGAATTTTTCCGCCCTTTTTTAAATCTGCTTATTATTTTATAAGAGAAATATAAAAAGGTTTTCCTTCTATAAAAACTGTGATTTAAACACTAGGGATGTTAAGTTATATTTAAATAATGAGCAAAGTTCCTTTGTCGGATTTAAAACAGGAGGCGATAGCCGCGTGTTTTAGATCCGATAAAGAACGTACCGCGAGTTTTTTAAATAATTTCAGACATGAACCCCTTAATACACTAATTCGTGAACATAATTTGAAAATTGTTTTCTAAGCCGAAAAAAATTTGAGAAAGAAAGCATTTTTTTTATCACATTTTAAGACACAACACAGTTACGAGTTTTCTTTGTATTTTCCTATGAATTATTAACGAGTTTTTGAAATTTTCTTTAATTTGGCTAATACATATACATATACGTATATGCATACATGTATGCATACATACATACACACACACACACACATACATACATACATACACACACACATACATACATACATACATACATACATACACACACATACATACATACATACACACACACACATACATACATACATACATACATACATACATACATACATACATACATACATACATACATACATAAACATATCACATAATAAAGAAAAAGTCCTAAATATGGCCAAGCACGGACGAAACGAGTTCCATGCAAGGTGTTAGCCTACTTTCTACCGATATCTCCTGAAAATACTAAAATGATTACCAAGAATCTATGCTAAAAATTTCTCTATGAGTTAAATAATCTGTGACAGGGACACGTCCTAGCCGCATAACGAGTAAGCTGAAAGGAACACTCGTCTTTGGTTCGTGTTTAGTTACGCTTTTCTCAAGTTTCACAAATTCCCGCTGATTATATCAGGATATAAACATAGGGAAATCATTTTAATACTTCTTTAATTTAACACAGTGACGCCCCGACATGCAGCAGCACAGGTATCCTTAGTGACTTAGGTTGGTTGGAGCGCTGGACTTGTAAATCAAACCTGCGTATTTTTTTAAAACAATACCACCAAATTTGCCGGTCGACTCTTGGAAAAATGAAATTAGAGGGCGTGCAAAGAACTAGTGAAGCACAAATAGCTTTTAATTGGTAAATCAACTGCTAGTACAAGTAAATATTTACGAACGAATTATGCATGGCCGTCAGACCTAGAATACTCATTAGTTTCTTGTGACTTCATTAAGGAACTCGTGACATTTTCTAAATACATCCTTTCCAAGTTCTTCACATTGTTCCCAAAAAATCCTGTTGTCTGTGCGGAGTTAATTTTTTGGAAGTCCGCAAATGAATGTTACGAAATAACTGAAGGATACGGAAGTCTTCAGCAAAGGTAAGAATATAATATTAGTTGAAAATGGTTTGAAGGAACTAGTCTTTCACCAGTTGAAGTCAGTCTTACGTTATCTTTTATAATACTTGATGATGTATTTTACGGTAGGAAAATGACTTATACAAAAGGTATTGATAATGTCACTCTTGAAAAGGAAAAACCCACCAGGATTTACTGTCGTGCTTGTTAGAGTTGGATCTTTGCAACGATTCTTTAATTCGTTTTTTCGTCATTGCCAACACAGCCACAATTTTGTTGCACACATTCCCTTACATGTAGTTCCTCATGGCATTCAAAATGAAGGAAATGAGGGAGTGACAAAAAAGGCTTAGTTTATAAGAAAACATTTTGGAGACATCACATACTTTGTTTTAGGAGGGTTAAAAGAAGTGGTCATTCCTGGACTTTTGAAGAGGAAGAAGAACTGAAACGACTCTATGAGGAATTTAAAGATACTGAAGGTGAATTCAAATCTCAAGGCTAAACCAATTAAACTTCTCAATAGTGCTCCTTAGAACAACGAATTTTGTCATTTAAGTTAAGCCATAAGGTGAACAAAGTCAATGATTATATGCGCTCCGAGAGTCGAGAGTTTTTGTGGACGTTCAGCATTGTCTCTTCCCAGAAAATATGGCCAAACCCCCCATAGGAGTTCGCCTATAGCAGTTTTTACCCAAGGTCATTGAGAGAAACTTCTGTCGCAGTAAATTTAGCGGGCAATACGGTCTAGCTTTATAGGATTATTAGAACCCAGCGTAAAGCTCGAATGAGCGCCATGAATTGAAGTATAAATAAGCTGAAGACATAAAGTTAATTTAATTGCTTTACAGTTACAAATCCACAATAGATATAAATATTTAGTGACCAGAAAGCGCTTATAATCAGCATCATGTCATGAATGATTTTAAGGCCCCCATCAGAGAAAACTGACTATGATTAAGAAAAATTAACTATTAATCCTTTATGTTCGACATCAAATCAAAATCATGAGAGAAAAAAGCGAGGCCAAAGGGAGAACCAATAACAAAAGTAAGAAAAAACTACAACTATGCAGTAAAGTGTTAAATGTCTCTGATAGCAATGAGGGAAATCATGAACTTTCACAAATCTTCCTTTGGCCTGAAAGGACATTGACGTATCATACAGTGTAGTTACGCTTTCTTGCTAATATGCATGTGCTACACACATAAAAGACGAACAGTGGAAGAGCTACGCTTAACTGTCCTTTCCTGCCAAGGCTACCCGAATATCCTGTTATCGCCATTTGCATTTTAACCTTGGTGGATTGTTCTTAGTGTAGATAGTTAGTGTTGCTTGCTTACGGACGCACAAGCAAACCAAAAGATGAATGAAAATTAGAATGGGTAATATTTTAGGATAAGTTGTTATACTCTCTTCATGATTTATCCAGTTCTTATTTCCTTTATATTTTAACAGACCTTATAGAAAATATTCTCGATGGAATAAGCAATGAGTTTAGAACACGGAGGCAGGTACGTATTCGGAACGCAGATTTTCAAAACATTGTCACCTCTGTACAAGTTGCCCTGCACTCCCTTTTTTTTCCCCTCTCCCTCTCTCTTTTTCTCCTTCTCTCCTCTCTATTTCTTTGTTTCTCTGTCTTTGTCTGTTTGTCTGTCTTTCTACCTCTCTCTCCCACCTTCCTCCAAAAAGCCAATTCGCTGTTTAGAATCAATGTGGTAAACCATATGTCCTCGATTTACCACCTAAGAGGCTAAAGTAGCAGAAATGAACTTGTTTTACCCATTAAATCTTATCAGAAAGGATTCCCTTCTTTTGTAGGTACAGTTTGCTTCAGAATGTTTTGTCTTTGTCGTTTCTTATGACATTTGTTTGAGATTTCGTTGTCTAGAATTAATGTGGTAAACCATATGTCCTCGATTGGCCACCTAAGAACCTAAAATAGCAGAAATGAACTTGTTTTTCCCATTAAATCTCATCAGAAATGATTCCCTTCTTTTATAGGTGCAGTTTGCTTCCTCAAGAAACGCTTTTGCTTGGGTGATTTAAATTAGGCGGCATACTGGAAGCAATACTCTCAGTTTCGTCCTCCTTTGTACATAAAGTATTTTTTTTTTGTTTAGGTAGTGGGCAAACTAATAACCCTTGGTCTTGTTCAGGATAGAGAAATTTTAAAAAAGTAAGTTTGCGTGAAATATTGTAATCTTGCCTGGATTTTTAGTATCGCTCGCATCAACCATCAAAATCCTATGTTTATCGAAGTCCAATATCTAACGATAATTTTGCCAGATTTATTTTTCTATTTTTGTTTGTTGTAACAGTTTCCTGTTTCTATGCCTAGGAAAACCGTCAACAAAAACATGTGGACAGAGGATGAACAAAATGAGCTGCGAAACTTATTTGAGGAATTTAAGGATAGTGAAGGTTAGCGTTTCAAAATGAATTATTGTGGCTTCGTTTATGGATTCTGTGGTAACCAGGATTTCTATTAAGAACTTGACAGTGACGATTTTTAAAATTGGCGTTCTTTAAATTGACATGTTTAGGATTTCTGGCGAAATGTTGCTTGTGCGTGGTTGTACTTAAAACGATTATAAAGCATACGTTCGTCTGACGACACACACACTTAATGTTAAATGAAAGCCTACCGTAGTGCCCTGGCTCTCCTGAAGTGGGCCACACTTATTAGCCTGTAATTTGCCAAGTACTGCATGACAACGATTTTGAATATTTTTGTTTGTCATTTTCTATACACAATCTTTTCTTTCGGTTGAAACATACGAAATTTTTGTCTCGTGTTCTCAGCAAAATGGTTTATGCTAATAACGTCTGAAATACAATTACCAGAATGTCTTGTCTTTGCCGTTTCTTATGGGATTTGTAATCACTCCTGGATATCATAAGGGCACTTGACAAAGGAAAATCCACCAAAATTAAATTATAGTAGTTGCATGACGGCGTCAAGCTGTCTGATGAAACGTTGCCTTGCCCTAACGAAGAAAATGAAATCCACGTCTAACCAAGCTTTTCTTGTGGAAATTAAGTCTATTTTTACCGTTTTTTCTTGACAGTTTTACTGTTCACTTGAATATTTAACACGTTCGTACTTCATTGTATAGCATTCTTTGATCTTGCCACACATTCATCTCTTTGATTTAGACATCGTCGATAATATTATCCCGGGTTTAAGCAATCAAAGTCGTTCGAGACGGCAGGTATTTTCAGTCTTTTCTCTTTTTCTTGTAATGATTCGTACACTCTTCAAACCCTCTTCATTAAACACGCATACCTGAAGAAGCCGTTGAAATAAAGACCGTCCCTGGAAATTGACGACGTGAGAATGCGACAACATGGCATACGGCAGAACCTTAAAATACTCCCGTAAGTTACCGAGTTTTAGATGGTTAGCAAAGGTTCCAAGTTCACACAATGCGCTCATAGTCAGTTAAGGAAGATTTGAGCTGTGTGCAATGTTCATTACGTTAAATCGATGTTACTGAGGCTACCTCGTAAACAGAAACCATGCCCACCATTCGAACTATCCCATATTTGTAACCTGGTCTGCATATGAGCCACCGTCGCTCGATGGTTGTATCGTTTCACTCACTCAAAGAAGTTAAAAAGTTTGATTCTATTCTGGGGCTCTAAATCATTTTCTGAGGGTATGATATTCACGCTCGTTTTCGATCAGATGTCATATTAAGCTTTCGGACTTGCGTAACATTAATTCTTCGCAGAAAGAAATGTACTTATTTCTCTGGGCAAAGCATTCCGGCTATTATTACAACTACTTCCAGATTTTAATGAACTCCAATAAATGTTTGACGTTGTGGCGTTTATGCTGTCGTTTTTATGAGTGTTATAATTTTGAATGTTTGTCTCACGAGATAACATTCAGTCTTCTTTCGTTGGGGAAAACGCTTGATTATTATTCAACTTTATTTGGTCCAAACTGCTCAAACCAAGTAGAAAACAAAGGACCTCACACCGACTTCGCCTCAAATTGGTACACTCGTTTGTTTTTTTTGGTACACTCCGCTTATTTTTCTCTTTTGTCAGGTAATAAACCAACTGGTGAAATTGAACGTCGTCGAAGATCGCAAAATCTTGCGCAAAAAACGCCCAAAAAAGTCCAGAAATGGAAACAAAAAAAATGAATACGAGGTAAACAAGAAAAACTAAAATATTTCAACAACGACGTGTTCAATTAAAAAAAAAAAAATTAGGCCTAATATTTCTCTGGTATTCTCAGCTTTACAATTGTTTTTTGTTTTTTACTTAATTATTTTAGGACGAAGAAAGTGAGAGCGAAGAAGGTAAATATTCTAATAGAATTGTCTGAGATAGCATTTTCACAATATATTGTACTTCTTTTTCAAAGGCATCTAAACAAGGCTATGTTCGCTAGTTTTCGTACATACTTTATGCAATACCGTTGGATTTGTGTGAGTTGAGGTAATTTTACTTGTAGAAGTTGATCCTTTATGAAAGCTTTTGTTAAGAGTGACGGGGCACAATAATCTACAGGTTTAAATTTGCGTGATCATTGTTAATACAAGATTTCACATGTCAATTTACCAACTACTAGCACCAAAGCAACTAATCAGCATAGAAACAAGAGTACAACTTAGTTTTAGTATCTGTGATGTTTGTGTCTTCATTTTCTGGCCATCTTGTTGTGAAGCGTCCTTGAAGCAGGCCTGGACTGGCCATCGTGCCATCGCGCCACAGAACACTGATGACCGACTATTGCTGTACGGTACGATGGCACAATGGCCAGCCCAAGCCTGCCATGAGAAATGTTTATGGTGTAGTTTAAATGCTGTTCCCTTTTTAGGAAAGGTTAATGACACATTGATAACCTAGAAGTTTTCACTTAGTGAATATTCAAGCAATTTTGTTATAAGTTAAATCTCTTCTAGCAAAAAATCAACAAACCAAGACGGCCGCCATAACAATGAGGTCAAATAGCAACCGTGAAGTTTTACTGACATCTGGTTAAATACTTATTACTTACGTTTGTGGAGAGTGAAACGAATAAAACATGGTCTGACAATTTCTGTGAAATAATGTGCCATAATGCTTTTTAGGGAGCTCTTTAAACGAATCAAATATTGCTTATCCAGCCCGTACGATAACAAGCCCTCCGTCTGGGGCTCAGAAACCGTTTTATTGAGTACAGGGCTTGATGATCATCCCTCTATTATCTGAAGATATTTTCAAGCTCTCGTACATTCAATATATAAAGAACAAACCAGATATTGGCTGTTGTTTGACGGAATGTTTAATACATGTCATATTTCGTTTTATGTTGTACAAGGTACTATGTCGTAAAATATAAATGGTGGCGATGCGAGGACATCTTTGATATGAAGCAGTTGGGTGATGTTCCACAGCGATGTTAGACGACACCTGATGGAATGTTTGTTACAAACCAAACTTCGTCGAACATCCTCTAACATGCTGGATCATCGCAAAATAGACATTGTAGCGAAAAATGTACAATGCGTTTGTAATGCAATGTTGAACGATGCATGATTTCCGACAATTTTGGGTGAGGTTTAATGATCATGTTTCATTCGCTTGGACGGGTCTTGAGTAGTAGCCCTACGTTTCAAATTGTCCGGCAACCAAACTTGCAAACGCGTCGTAACTGACATATTAAACATATTTCCAATTGCCATCCCGCTGTTATCAGAAAGCACAACGTTTTCAGTAATTAACAATTAGGGAATTTTTGTGTTCTTGAAGATCTCAAAATGTTAAAAAACCCAGCTGAGTTAGGAATGCGACTTTGCGTGTAGTATAAGGATTTGAAGTTTTGTTGTCTTTCATTTAATATTTGGCTGAGATCATTAGCATGCATGAAAAACTACTGAGTTTTTTCTGTTTCGCCGCAAGAAAACGCTTCTAAAAATATGCTAGGTTTTTCTGCGCTCGAAAGTCGACAGCTGAAATTCCTTCTCCTCTATAACAGCAATGCGCTTTTGAACCTTGGAAATTGTGGCCAAAGAAAATTGTTGTATGTTAACTTCATTAATTGCGATTTTCTTTACCGTGCAAAGAGGGTGAAGACAATTTTCAAGATCGTTTCGACCGAGAAACCGACGAGGAATCCGAAGAAAATGGTGAAGGGGATGAGGAGTTGTCGGCCATGATTGCAATTATAAAAAGCTCAGGTAATAATGTCATTGATCAATTCTTACTTCAGAACTTCAAATACACATATTCAGACCTCAAGACATAGATAAGGTTGAAAATTGACGACCACAACAGTCGAACAAACGTTCAAAATGTACGACAAATTGTCAGGATGTTCGTTCTTTGCTTAGTTCGTTCGCACATTAGCTCCCAAATAACAAGATGAAATGCCTTCTTCGAACTATAAACTACCATGCAATTTTTATGCTTATGCCTGTGGATCGTCAAAGATGAACACTACCCGTCGGAATGTTTTCAACCCAGCTTTATTAAATTGCCAATCGAGAGAGTTCAATCTGAAAATCACGGCGTAAATTCAAATGCCTGCCGATTGTCACTTGAAGAGTTTCACGCCATACCTTCCTTCTAGTTAGATTCCGCTTATTGATAACTCCATCGTTTCTTTGCGTGAATATCGCATTGTTAGCTTGGTTCCGAAACACAGATGTTTTGTTTTCTGACATGAGGAACCATGCCATTATTATTATACAACCTTTTCCACTTAAGGAGGTTCTCTAGAAATTTGAATGCGATCTTCTTGCACATGTCGCAAATTGATCCCATTTATTTCGATTTTATTTTAGAACATGCTGATCAAATCGCTTGGATCCAGGCCAGACTCAGAAGTGCTGCAGAAGACAGAGAGGAAGATGGTAATGAACATGTCATTGTTTTATAAAGATGGTTACTTTGTGTCATCTCACCAGGTCATCATATGCGTTTGAAAATCATTGAAAAAGTCAGGTGTTCCGCAATCCATTTATTTATTTAATTTATTTATGTAAACTTATTTCTATACAGCATTCAATCAATTTCCAATGCAACCGTTAATTTTCATTGGACTGTTACTGAATATAATGGCATATAAAACTCATCACAATCAAGTTAACTAAAATCACTAAAACTGCATATTATGTGCACTATTAAAAGTTCTCTTTGAATGTCGGGTTTTCCGTTACGTTTTCAAGTGAACTTACGGACGGTTATTTATAGCTTACTCCAGTCCATACTATTGCAGTTCTAACTTAAATTTTTTAGTTTCTCTATCAATGTTTTCTCCGGTTATTCCAAAATGACGAACTGTGATCAAAATACGGTTGTGCAGGGGCGTTACAGATTCTTTAGTCTTGCACATTGGTTAAAAGATTTCATTAGTTTAGCGGCTCCAATTTGAGCACTTTTTTGCTGATGCCGTCTATTTGGTCGTCCTATCTTATTGTATCATCAGTGATTACTCCAAGGCTATTAGTGGAGTAGACTCTATCAACTATTTGATTACCTGTGTTCATTATTGGGTTATCAGTAATCTTTAAATTTTGGCATGAAACAATTATGTCTTCAGCTTTAGGAACATTAATATGTAATTTATTTGAAATTGACCAGTGATGTATATTTTATTTAAATCTATGTTAAGTTTTAACTGTAGGTAATCTACTGAATCACCAAGTACAGCTATATTTTTATCGTCAGTCCGAAAACGTGCTCGAGATACTGATGCTACGTGCTAACGTTTTCGGGGGAACTTTTGGCATCTTAGTATATTTTCATATGACCACATACATATCATAACATATATGTCATAAGTCATGTCATGTATCGTATCATAATATCTTATTATATATCTTCATAAATCTTATATATCGTCATATCATATATCATATTTAATCATCAAGCAACATTACATCGCGTGACATAGTAGCATGACAATTACAAGACACAAAATCTCCTTTTCGAACGACCTTTAACATTAAATGAAGATATAATTCCTGAACGTTTCAAAGGTTCTTACGTTCTATCGCTTCCAGCAACAAATGTTGGAAAGTTACGAAGTCTCGAAGATTTCTTGTTTTGAAAGAAACCTTGCAATTTACGGGGGTGCCATGGAACCGTGGAAAATTGGTATTCTTAACCCCGCACCTGACAAATCATCCCTGGTTATACCACTAGTATAATCTTTTAGTAATATTAGGTCATGTTTCCTTGTTTTATTAATTAGGGGACTGGGAACCGTTGCCGCTGGTTACACTTACCGAAGAAAGCGGGTTAGCTTTGAGGGACAAGTGTTTCCAAAAGGTCCTTAAAAAGATTGGATTAACTCCTCCATCAAACGAGCAGGTAAAGGTTTAAAATACAGTATTAGGGACTGAAGTTACATTAAAAAGAAAAAAAAAGCCTTTGTGAAGCCAGGAGGAGGGAATGTCTGGTTTTTTACCTCGGAATCCCACGAATAATTTTTTTTCGACAGTCATCTCTTCTTCCTTTTTCTTTTCCTATTTTTCCTCATTCTATTTTCTTCTGTTACTTCCAAGCACTAAAAGTATCAAGGACAGTAAGTCGTTTTGGATCACGCTTTTATCTTCTGGGTAAGCGTTGTAAGGGCGACATCTAAAACTTAATGAATCAACATTATTCAATATATCTGTAGGAACGATACTGGAGAATACCTGACAACTTGTCACCCAGTGAACTAAGAAAAGCGGCAGGTGATCTCGAAGCATTGCCCCAAGGTGGTAAGCTGTGTTTTTAATTTAAGACGGTTTATCCTAGCAAGCTAGATTGTTGATATCGATGCTGTTTATACGATTCTATATTTGCCTTGTATTCTCAGATGAAGAAAACCCTTCTGCAGCTGAGAGTGAAAAATCGAAAACCAATCCAAAGAGGCAAAAATTGGCACAATTGGCTGCAGCTCGCAAGTCATCCGACAAGAGAAGCGAAAGAGCAAGAAAGAGGAAAGATCGTAACCATGATGGCATTGCCGGCAAGGATACCAGAGATAAGGCAAAAAAATGGCGAATTAACCTTGCAAATGAAAACGAGTCCTCCGACGATGAAAGGTTAGTAATAATATATGCACTTTTAGTTGATGGCCACAAGTGTTGGAGTGCTTTGCTGAGTTTTATACCAATTTTTTAATCTATTACCACCAGGGACTGATTGAGTTGTGGTAGGAAAATTTCATGAGTCAGCAGAGTGTCTCTGCACCAGTCTCAAAGTGCCATATTGGAGTAGCTAAAGATTGATGACTGAGTACATACTTTGTCTTGTCGAGTAATGAAAGTTTCAGTAGTCACAACTTATCTCAACAAGAGGGTGAATAAGAAAAAAACATGGAGGTAGATGCAATACCATGAATATTTGGGAAATATAAATTCAGATGCTGCGAACATCTCTTTAAATGGTTAAATAACTGGAATTTCTGTATTTTGACCTAAAACGGATTTTATAGAAGTATAGCTTTCAGAAGCATAGAATAGGGAAGAAAAAACTCCCTCAATCCATTCCACTCATAACTTGTCCTAATGCCAAGCGTGCTTCTTAATGGGATTTTATAACCTTCAGGAGAGCTCTACCAGGAATGTATTATGTGCAACAGTCAAAAGTCTGATCAACACTATGCAATGACCAGTTCCTCACGTACATCTGTTGAATACAACTACCTGAATGTCTTTCGAAATCCTGCTCTTAATGTTAATCGGAACAATTGTCATTCCATTCGCTTTGCGAATTCAATGTTTGCATGAAAATGAAAAAACCGTAAAGTGTTCTAGTAGTTGTATTCAGCTGACGTAATGAGGGGAACTGGCTATTGTCGTACGTGATGATTCGTCTTTTTGTGTAAGTGATTTACTAATATGACTCTTCTAGACGTATTGTAACATTCGCATACTAATAGCGAACAGGATTTGTGCTTTTAAAGAGAATCTTTTCACCAGGCCGAAAAATTGTATGCGATAATTGATTCGTGTGGATGAGCATTCCTTTAATGATTGATTGAATTAAATTGAATTGATTCCCCTACAATGAAATTCCTTAAAATTTGCAGTTTCACATATGAAAATATTTCGTATGTGAGTACTTTTAATTCTATATGTGAAAAGAAAATTTCATATGTGAAATTAATTTTCATCTGTGAATTAGTTATTTCATATGTTAAAATGTTCCAATTCCATGTTTTTTACATGTGAAGTTACATGTAGGGTGAGGCGGTTTTTGTAAAAAACCGAAAACCGTCCGAAAAAACAAAAAAAACCCAGAGTGAACCGGTTTTTTAAAACACCTTTGAAACCAAAGTTAAAAAACATGACGCTACTCGCGCAAGACTTTAGTTTCAAAAACAATTGTATTAATTGATTATAAACAACCTGACTATGAAGTAGGAAGAAATATGCGGTACAGATTTAAACATTTCGTATTTACAAATATCATATTTACAAATAACAAACAAAAGTCTTAAGTTCCGTTGAAGCTCGTGCCTCTGGGCTCGGGCGAATCTGTAGAATGGGAAACCTCGCGTTCGTACATCGCCGATCATACCTTATATTTCAAAGACGTTATGAAATTTGAAATTTCGAACATAATCTCCTGTTCTTCTTTGTTTAAACACAAACGCTTGATTCTTTTGTAACAAACCCATAAAAGTGTGGTAACTCTCTTTTAGATAATCACGAAGGCCAATTTTATTGCAATATCTGTTTTTGTCCGGTTTTTTCGGTTTTCTGGTTTTTCACCAAAAGCAACATTGGCTAAATCGGTTTTCAAAAGACATCGTTTTTTTTCGGTTTATCGATTAAAAAGAGAAAAAAAACTGCAACAGGCATCTGCATTATTATAACTATACCTTAGATATTCATTAACAGGTCACTTAAACCTGGTAGCACATAAAAGGGCTTAGTGTGGAGAGTCAAACTGATGCTGGTTGTGACTTTCATTACCATGCTTGACAGTAACGAGAAAAAATAGAGAAATTGAAATTTGTCGTTCACGTCCATTAAATCCACACTCTTGCAAATTTCTCAATATAATCAAAAAATTTCCAAACATTTCCTTACGTCTTGATCGGAAACCGTTCTTTCTTCAATCAAATCACTTAACCATTTTTTTTTTTTAATTTTAAAATATTTTAGATCAGAAAACGGACATACCAATGAGAGGACAGATGACCAAGAGAAAGGAGAGGAAGGACAACCAAGATCAGAGAAAAAATCGAAACGGAAACGGATACGAATGGAGGAGAGCGACGAGAGCGACGACGAAAACGAGATTGTTGGACAACCGCGTACGGAGAATGATCTAGAAACTTTGGAAGATGGAGATGCGCCTGAATTGCCTGGTCAAAGTGATTCTGAAGACAATGGAGATTCTTCAGACGAAGGTCAAGGAAGAAAGAGGAACCGCGCTCAGGAACTTGAAGAAAGTGATAGCAGTGACGACGATACCTTTGATTTGCCGCTTATTCATACCAAAAGGCCAAGGCATTCTGTCCTTGATGATAATGACGATTAGCTGCGTTACGGTTTAAACTCAACTAAAAAGCTTTAACAGATACAGCTGCTATTTTACTTTAAGAACTGTTAAGATTTTCTCACTGAGAAAAATCTCCAAGTTTCAACTTTAGGGACCTTGTAAGGAGACAATTCAGCATACTGCAACATAGTGTTAATGGCTTAATGTTTATGCCAATTTAAGAAAATGTTAGGGCATTATCTGCCGCTCGCGAGGAAACTCGCAAAGATTAACCATCGACATACGGTAGTCGATCATAGCGACATAAAAGTCAATAATTATGTGGAATATAATAAGGAAGCAATGATGTTCAACAAAGTTGTAGAAACTGTTGAAATATCCTGTCAATTTCCCTTCATGACATTGTATATTTTCAACATTCTTTCATAAACTTGAGAAAATTTTAGTTAAGTGTTATAGAATATTAGTATTTTTGTTATAAAAACTAACAATTTCATAGTATACAGTTTTCTTGTTTTTGTAATATTTAACAATTATTCGCTGAAGGCAAAGTGAATAATGTTGATTATATTCAATAATATTCACTGAGCCTAAGGCGAATAATTGTTTTACTATAATTACCTTGGTGATTATTCTAAAGAAAATGGTGAGCGAGCAGTTTTAAAATCTCCTCGGTAACATTTTCAGAGGTAACCTCTACTTTGCTTCTGAGCCTTCACTTTTACATTCACTTGTATAGGTGAATATGGAGTTTTATACGTAATTTTCTGGCCAATCACCACGTGGGATTTTCGATAATCACCTGTGTAATTATACTAAATGCAGATACGGTTACTTCTTACCAAATGACTGGCTTATTTATTTAACTGACGTTTTTGTTTAGGTTCTACGACCTCAACAATTGTTCATTCTCTGTTTCCAGGCTGGCCTGCTTTATCGTTTGATTACGAGAGGTGTGCTGGATGGTTATACTGGCTGGCACGATAACGTCAACCGGGCTTGTTCGATAAACGATCTGGCTCTCCAGTTAAAAGTTATCTTTGTAAGCAGTCACTGTTTGCTGAGCCAACCTGTTAGTGAGCTAGCCTGCTAACAGGGCTAATTTGCCTCTCGTAGTTGTTGTTCTAACACCATAACGTTCACTTTTGTATGATCAATAGTCATGAATTACAACATCAAACCTCTTTGAGATCAGTCAAGCTCCTGAAAACTGTTCGTAAATATTTGTCGGGATAGGCCAGTGAAATATACAACGGCTTTTTCCGTGGTACGGCGGTTTCTAAAACTTGATATTACGAGAGTGATTGATTTGAATGTGCACCTTGAATGCTCACGCAATAATTTTTGCGAGCACAGACAGTTTTGCAACTGATCGATAACTATTTCGCTCCTTTTTGAAACAAGCTTAATTATTGGTGTAATTTTGCCAGCCTTCCATCCGAGGGAAATTAACCGTTGGTGAGAAGTATCGTCTTTTCTTCCCTTGGTCCATATCGTTAAGATTTTACGAAGTATCCGATTGTTGCCCCTTCTATGATATATTTTGAGATGACCCGAAGAACCCCTCTATTGAACCATATGCCCATTATTACCGGAATTACGAAGTATTACCCCTTTTCTGGTCAACTGTCTTGAAATCAAGCGCGAAACAAGTCTATGACAACATGAAGAACAATATGTACGTTTTGCTGCAACACTTCAATAAAGATATTTGGAAAATATGACGGTTTCCCCATAAACTTAAACATATAGTACTAAATCATCGCAATTAATTGACGTATAATCCCGTGAGAGCTTTAAATAGATATTTTGGCCAAGTTGTTTTCGTAACTTTAGTTGACTCATTTAAATAGACTTCTTTAAACCACGCAAATGTCGATTATACTAATAATCGTCCATGAGCCGTGCACTTTTGTACTTCAGTGGAAGTTTCAAATATAACCAGGCAGCCGCTGGAAACCGGCGAAAAACTTCATCGTGTATTTCCACATTCGCAAATTCCACGCCCTTGGGAATTTTAGATTACTGTAGAAGGGTTCGTTTTCTACCGAAAAAGTGTTTTCTACAGGAAAGCTATTTCTAGGAGCAAATCGCTGTTTTCATGGAACAGCTTGCCGTTTCTACGGAAGAGTTTGATTGCTACGCGGAACGCTTCTATTTTTACGGAATGAAGCTTGTATTCCACAGAAATAGGCGTGCCCATTACAGGCTAGTGCATTACGGTGATATGTAGACGCATACGGACATGGTCTATGCATAGTCAATCTCTTCCCGAGTCTTCCATCTCGGTTGGTGAAAGGGAGTGACATTGCGGGTCCCTAGAGTAACGTTAAAATGACAGGCCCATTTGTCTTGAAATTCAAATTTCAGCTGCTCCTGATGTATGTGTTCTTGCGTTTCAAATCTCTTCCTGTTTGTCCTTTGGTCTATTTTGTCAGATGATGGCCATCTCTACAATGTCCTGGTGTGTGCGATCGTTTAAGATTGATCCATTACGTCTGGATCAATCAATCAGAAGCAGAAGGGTACCCTTAATGTGAAAGAGCATTCTCGACCGCTCAGACCAAACATGTTTTAGGTTCAAACTTCTCTGGATTCAGCTTAGAAATAGAAATAGATATGGATATGTGTATGGGTATAGGTATATGTATATCTACATTTACCATATACCTCGCCAGTGGATAGTGTTTTTCGCGCTGTCTGATTGGTTTCTCCAGCTCGAACTATCCTGCACTATTCACCTCCGAGCAGAACAAGATGGCGTCCAGTTTTGTTTCAGTGATTGAAGAGGGAAATTGTTTTAAATAAACTAAGCTGCCGTGCCAGACAATACCAAAAAAGTAACGAAATTTAGCAATCAAGCATCCAGGAACATGTACCTCCTTTACAACTCAGCGATAAAATGTACTCACGTGTTTCAATATGTTTTGTTTACAAACGGCAAGCGAGCGACAAGCCCACGTTCCGTAAAATTGTCTAAAAAATTTAAAGAAGTAAATGTGCGCAAACAATTGTGCGAGGTATATGCTAAAACAATTATTCACCACAGCGTCGGTGAATAATGTAGATATTTACCTCCACTTCGGTGAATAATTGTCATGTGTGTGTATGTGTATGTGTATGCGTATATTTATAGGTATATATTTAACAACTGTTCACCGAAGTGGAGATAAGTATTTACACTATTCACCGACACCGAGGTGAATAATTGTTTTAGCGTATATACTTTTTAAAAAATTTTGATTCAATGTCATGGAACGTCGATATGTGGCTTCGTTATTTGTAAACAAAACATTTCGAAAACATTCTGAGTGCATCTATCACTATAAGAAAAGAAATACGTGTCCTGGAGTCAGAGGAAATATGTCCCCCTAAATCAGGGGTTTCCAACCTTTTGCTTCCCAGGGACCCCTTCACTGATTTTAAAAATCTCAGCGGACTCCCTCCCCACCTGAAACTGCAGTTTCGCCGGTTTCATTGCTTCATTGCTTAAATTCTCTCCTCAAAAGATGCATTCAGGTTTACTTTGCTCAGTTCGGTATGGAATAAAACCAAATTTTAAGTACTTCAACGACGCGTAAAAATCCAAAACCAGGGCACGATTCAAGGATTTTTCTTGGCCTACACAAAATAATATTGCTACGTAGGCCAAGTAATTTCTGGCCTACAAAATGTAAGTTTTTGACACACTGAAATTTTCTTTGAAACATTAAAGAGACAATTGTGGTTCAAATAAATATTACCTTTTTATTGGCTATTATTGCATTTAACGTGGTCCGGTATATCTGATATCATGAGATTGCTTTTTTGAACTCTCCTTTTGTTTAATCGTTCATCATGCAAAACTGTTCAATCGTGTTTTCTAAACGTTAAGTGACTAAAATCTTGGACTATAAATTTTTTTCAGAAACATGTAGGCCATGCTTTCTTTGGCCTACAAATCTGGTTTTTCTGCCAACTTTTTGTCGTTTGTAGGCCGTTAAATCGCGCCCTGAAAAGGGTTGTAAGACTGCCAAACACTTGAATTACTAAAGATCCTTCGTCAGAGTACACCATAAAGTGATATAAAAACTAGGTGATATTTTCAGGGGAAAAAAGTCTTGTAACTCAAAGATGACCAAAAAATCCGATAAAAAGCCTTCGCTCGAAACGTCATTATTTTCTAAAAAACCAAAAAAACCAAAAAATAACCCCCAAAACACACCTCCAGTTCAATATCAACTTCAGAACAAAGCTTCAGAAGCTTGGCTTCAGAAATGGCTTCTCGGTGTCTGAACATTCTGCGCACGTGAAAAGGGGCAAGGGCGTACGGGCCTAATCTTGTTTGTGGGGGAGCACAGTATTGGTTTGCCCGACCGCTTTGCGTTATGTTACACAGTACACATATACAACTTTGTTCGAGATTTTGTATGTGCTTTTATAAACAAATGAGTATGATTGTGTAAAGGCTAATTTAGGAGAAGTTTAACCGAAATGTCTAGAAACACTAAGACAAACACTAAGAACAATGTTCAATGTTTCTGCAATATTGATTCATAATCGTTGCAAACGCTACATCGGAACTCTTAAATAAAAAATAGAGTTAGTATCCATCTTAACTAGTGTGCATAGAACGGCCATTCTTGTATACATCCAAATTCCAGTCTTTGATATTCGAAAGTTTTAATTTACTCGTTAGTAAGGCTCGATACAGCTTCTTCGAAAGTCGAAGAATGCAAGATAGATCCTTAAAAATTGTTTAATTAATTTTATTAAATAAAATGAAACATAACGTTACATGAAAAACATTTTTAGCATCAAAAAACTTTATCACGAAAAGTGAACCACATATTGCTAAGGCAACAATAACTATTAAACACGATTTAACTCGTAAAAGGGCCATGTAAACCTAATATTCTGCCATTAGTATTTTTTCGGTATATGGGAAGTAAATAGGCTGATTTTTTTATAAAAAAAATGATCCAAACTTTTTATTAACAGGAAAATCATGCTTTTCGACTTTTATAAACTTGGGGCCATTATAGAATTTTTTTCTCATTAGTTCATTGATTGGCCATATCTGAAAAAAAATTTGTGACAAAGAAAAAATGTGGTTGCAGTGCTCTATTACAAATTAAATAAGGTTGAACAGTAATTGGAAGTCGTTTTTGAGACGTTACTGTTGCCACAGCAACTCTTTGAACACTTTTCTACGTAATATTATTTGATGCCAGACATGCTTTTCTTCCTTTCACGTTGTTTCATGTTCCCGAGAAAATATTTATCTATACTTTTTGTGCGTAGAGTTTACGTTCTTCAACTTTTCGAATATGCATATTGAGCCACCTTAACTTTTTCCCGGCGGGATAAGACTTGTGTTATCTTACTCTGGCTAACACTAGACGGTTTTACTCGCCAAGGGGAGAGCTCCCGCAAGGAAAGGATAACACGAAAGATGTATCTTCTACATAATTCAGTTGAATTCTGGACAGCTTATTTAATTCGTATGATGGTTTCTCGATTGTTCTAAAAACATATCAATTTTCCGGATGAAGATAACAAAAAATGACCGCAGTGCACACTGGTTGACATAGCCCAATTGAATGCATTCTTCAGCTACGCAGACATTTGATTCAAAACATCAGAAAACGTTCTGTCCAAGTCAGTCACTGAGACCCTATGGTGTGTTCTTTCAAGAGTTTTTCCACGTCTTTTCGTCCGGACAATTTGTTCGCTTTTCCTTGAAAACGTCCCTTCCGGCCTCCTCCTTTCCCATCGAGTAGTTCAGCAACTCTGCAAACCAAACGAAATGATTAATTAAAATTTATTAACCAATTTTGAGCTATTTAAGGCAAAATTATCCTGTTAAAGATTTTGCAGTGAGAAGAAAATGGCCCACGCCGAGGCCGCTGAAACGTCAGTTGACAGGAACACCACAAAAACAGTTCCTTAAGACGACTCTAGACTGGGCGATCAACTTTCAGCACTAACACGTACTGATTTCCCTTGGTTCAAACTAGTTACTTTAATACTATGACAATCCCGACATCACCAAATCAAAAAGCTTTGAGGAAAGGACACAGAACCGCGTCAATAACGCCAAGGTTTGAATACACGTCCTCGACGAAAAAGTTAACATTCCATTCTTTTCGAGATACGTGAAGGAAAACTACAATAATCATTGCGGAAAAACGGGACCAAAATCGCTTCGTGACCAAAACATTCAGGGAAATGTTTGTCTGTCGTGGACAGAAATCCTACAACAAATTGTTATGTTGTCGTGTCAGGTTCAAGCGACAATAAGAAACTCACGATGCAGCTGTAAGCCGGGAATACTGGTATAAATATTGCGCAGCGTAGTTGCTCATAACCAGAACAATCCATGGTTAATGAGAGTCGCAGAAATACTCGTAGAAATGCGCCAGTCGCGATTTATTTTAGCCGCGGTTTAGTTTTTGTTGTCGTGATTCCTGCTCCTTTTCGCTGAAAATGTCAGCGCCCAAGACCTGTTTATTCCACTCATTACATTAAGTACTTTACACTCACCTACAACCCAGTCGAGCAACAACACTTTCGGCACCAGCCAATAAGAACTGTCCGGATCCTTTAGGGGATCCACAACTTATAAACAGCACAATGTTCTGCAGCCGAAAAAATAGAATACAACATATTAGCAAGTGATTGACCAAGATGGCATGGTACCTTTAAAATGAAGACAGTGACAAATGAATTAGTAAACAATGACTTAGTGACCAATGACTAAGTAACCAACAATCCTGTCCAAAAATATTGGGACACACCCTTTCTCCTCCTTCAATGTTGCGAGTTTTTGGTCAATTTTTCGTATTGCGTATGACACAGCCAGTATCCTCTTACACGACGGAGTGAAGCAGCATTGATGGAAGAGGCAGGGGAGAAGGAGCGATATTCCCTCTTTCGATCTTCGGTACGGTTAGTAGGGAGTCATTTGCAACGCCGTCTCATGAATTTTTGGCCAGAATTGAAACGCTAATTGGCATGATATCTCTACTCTGTAACCAGGGACTTCGGGTGCGTGCCAGAAATATAAGTTTAATCGTTGAAAAGGAAACTACATTACATCTTGTTACGGTATTCCTATAGGCATTTTGAAGAGAGGATTGAGCCCCGAAACATTAACTCTTTAACAGAAAAATTTCTGGAGAGAAATTTTGCATGTGACAGTGAACTTGAGATGTCGAGTAATAGCTCTTTAGAAATTAATTTTGTCCAATGTATGTATGTATGCACGTATGAGTGTATGAATGTGTATATCTGTATGTATGTACATATGTATGTATATAAATAATTATGTAATTCTTATACTTAGTTCAATATTAGTCCATAAACGTACTTCATTCTTTAACTCATTAGCAATAGTATTCATATATTCCATATCAGCATCATCCCTGTAGAAGAAAAGTGAGTTGTAATCAGACGTATAGTTTGGACTATTAAACGTGACCAAAGTAATGCGTCGACACTGCAAAATGTGGAAACCCAAGAAAGATTTTGAGGCCCGTCTGCTCACTTGTTGCTTGTTCGTGCCATAGTGGCAGCGCACGTGTTCCCCACCTCTAGCGAGGATTCGATTTCTGTTCCGTGCACTTGCCCTATAAAAGTTTCCTTTGTCACATGCGAGAAGTGTGTTGTGTAGTTTGCCTCAAACACGGCAGCTTTTCTCCCGGTGCTCCCGTTTCTTTTTGAAATAACACTGGACTCCTTAGGGATTGTTCTTACTGGACCCCAAGGGATAACTGATTGGGTTATCCAATATAAGTAAATAAAGATACGTAAAGCGTCTATGACATGAATATATCGTCAATCCCATTTTTCGATTATTTAGAAGAGTCTTCAAAGTGAGGACGAATGGTTTCTGCCGTTTGTCTTATCTTATCTGGTCCTGAATATATCTTATTTATTCCAGAGATTTTAAAATCTACAAATTGTATGGTATATGACGTAGGCGCATTGAGAAAGACCGGAGAGAATTCACAAAATCAAGAATATCTCACCAAGTAACCAGTGAAAACTACTGAAGTTTGCACACGAATAGTACACCTTCTGCTGTTCATTACCAGAAAATATACTGTCATTAACGCCAACCTCAAACTCGCTAACGCAAAAATACATTCATTTTATTCAATCGACATTCATTAACACTTCTGTCACTTTCAATGAACATTTTTGCATAGAAAGTGACATTTATTAGCGTAGGTACGCAACCATTTGCATCAAAGGGCATTCTATAGCGACAACAGACGACCATTGACACCGTTCTACTATACATTAGGGAGAACAAAATTTCAATTGCGCAAAATATTTCTTCGGTCTGTTGCAGGGTCGATCTATGGTTATATGAAATCCCGAAATGTATAAAAGATCATGTAATAAAACTATCATCATTCGTACATAAACTAAATTCGGTTAGACAGTTCGAACCTCTTCTTTCGCCAATATTTCGATGACTGTTTGGCTATGTAAAATGCTCTACTCACCACGGTCTGTTTTGCTGGGCCCTTCCAGAACTGTCTTAACTCACTACATTGAATTATGCAACTGAAGATAGTTGTCCAGCCTACTGCAGGGACAAAATGGAATCTTAACATGTATTTCAGTTCACAGTACTTTGTCAACGCACATCAACTTTCGCGTACCAGAAAAAAAAACAGAAAAAAGAATTAAAACTCTTTGGCGTCTAAATAAAGCTTCGAGATCAATGCTTTCATGCAGTCCAGTACTGCCGTGTATTGTAAGCCTTCATTGCGAAATATGTTTTGTCTAAGATGTAAAAGTTGATGTGTGTTAGCAGAGTGCTGTGAACCAAATTTGGTTAACAGCTTGAGATTATACTTGTCAGGAAAAATGTGGTATGATGAGAAAATTTTATAATATCAGTTACGTGAAGGTGCAGACGAAACCACGTTTAAAAGATAAGGGAAGAATACTATCAAAATTTACAAACAAACCGGTGAACGTGGGCTTCCGATAAACAGAGGTTGAAAGCCGTTTGTGCGATCACTTAAGACGTTCAAGAAAGATAGAACTATTCTCTATCCCATTAAAAAACATATTTCAATATTATGAGTTAAGATAGTCTTGAAAGGGCTCAACTGAACACATAGAACGTGGTCGGCTGAGCGTAAAATGGCAAAACAGATATGGACATATTGGTGAAATAAAAGAGGCTCGAACTGTCGAACCGGATTCAGTTTACGTACAAATTATGACAGTTTTATTCCGTTATCTTTTACACTTGTCCGAATTCCGTAAAACCTGAACTCGACCCTCCAACAGACCGGAGAAATATTTTGCGTAACTGAAATTTTATTTTTACCAATGTATAGTAGAATGGTGTTAATGGTCGTCTTTTGGCGCTATAGAATGCCCCTTTGATGCACATAGTTGCGTATCTGCGCTAATGAATGTCACCTTCTATGCAACAATTTTAATTGAGCGTGACGAAAGCATTGAAGAATGTCGATTCATTAAAATGAATGCATTTTCGCGTTTATGAGTTTGAGGTTGGCGTTAATGATAATGAACAGCAAAAGGTGTAAGAAAGAAAGTACGTACTACAGTGAGCATTATTTAGTTGCTACGGACACCGTTCAGCCGCGAACGTCTTTTAGCCTTAAAAAAAACTATATTGTAATTTGTGACTTTGGTCATAAAGAATATTCTAACTGAAACCTTTGACTTACAATACGAACATATTTATCATTCTTTGTACCTATGCAGGTCAATAAAAAGTGCTTGATGTAGAAAGAGTAACCAAAGTTGTTCTATACATGGAAGAAGCCTAGGACCAAACAGTTTGCATGACAACGCCGTTTCGTGCACAGTGATTTGTATTTTCCTTCTTACCATACCTGTGAAAAGACTCAGCAGTTTTCACCCGATTCTTGTGATCGTTTTCAAGTCTGCGTGGACCTGCCTACGTCATAAGTCATGTAATTCGCATACTTCTCGAACTACAATCATTGAAGAAAATTGTTGGAACATGAGTGCAAAAGTGCATATCACTACACCAATCGAACAAATCTGCCTAAATAAATTTACCATTCAGGATACTGTTTGGCAAACCACCATCGACGTTTCTGGCGCAACAACACTGTTTTGGGGGAGGAGGGGGGGGGGGTAGAAAGGTCACTTAAACACTTTTTGTTCTAACAATTTTTTCTCTGATTGTAGTTAAGATATTGACTGACGGAAAACGCAACCTGTCCTCACTTTGACTAAACTTTCGAACAGTGGTAAAATTGGAATGGCGAATTTTTCACGTCGAACAATTTAAAATCTCCAAAGTATTATCTGACCTTAAACAGATGTTACAGCTTAATGAGTTACGTGGACGAGAGGTCTGTGGTATATTTTTCGATTACAGCCATCATTAATGATGAAAATGCAACGAAAGTAAAGCAAATATTGAGTGGTTTGGGTAATCTTCGTTTGGAAAACAAAACAGAGTTTGACAAATAATATTCTTTGTCAGGGTAACTCCTTTTTATCTAATATTACAACAAAAAATAACTAGAAGCGAAATAAAAATCGTAACATCTCTGTAGTTCTTCTACATTTTCGTTCCTTGACCCAGTACCCAACCAATCAACAAACGTCTGGGGACAACGTTTGAGAATAACGCAGGCTCAATATTGGCTACAATCCTCTATCCACTATGATTTTATTCTAACCACGCCTTTCTTGCAAAATAATGTTTTTTTGGTGGGCAGAAATTTTTTGTTGAACAAAATTTCTTACCCCACCTCATGCGAATACGTTAGTTATTCCCATGTTGAAGATCCTGATAATACGATCATATAATTTGACAAAATGATACCTTCAAGTAGCGTTTTTAATAACCAACGTAGCGGAATTCATGGAGAAAATATTTTATTGCCAGTTATTGCAGAAAACCAACCTGTGGATACAAAGATATGGTTCTTTTTTATCCCTTGATTTAATCTTGTATGCCTCGAGTTGAGCCAACTCCCGAAGTTGTAACCTGTTAACCTAAAATTTAAACAAAAACCGTTCATTTTATAGTACCAAAACTGAACGACTGGCTTCTGGTTGAGTAAAACGAGTAAACGTATTTTCACCTTGTTTGACAGTTTTAGAGACTTTTGTAGTTTATCCACCATCGCAACATGTTCATCAGGACCACAACTAGAAAAAAATACAACAAACAAAAAATTAAAAAATTATGTCAAACTGAGTGTTCCTCAGGCAAAATTAAGCGAGATATCAGTCCACATGTCTACACACTGGATGTCTACAATGTACCTCAAAAGCTTAGTTAGACCTTTCTCGTTGTTTAAGGCCTTCTGCGTGAAATCCAAAACCCTTTTACCGGCCAAGAAAAACAAGCGAACATATCCTTTGAATGTCTCTGTGTGAAGAAGTTTCACCATCTGAAACAATAAAACAGATCACTACTGAACACCGTTGATAAGCAGTAACATTTACTTATTGGTTCCACAATTAACAAGTAGACACATAATTATTTGGGGTTTTTTCCAACCCTCTCATTGTTTTTGTTTCTGTCTTTGTATTCCGTTCTCCTTCATGCACTCTATATTCTCTTATCACAATTGAAACCTGTATATGTGACTCTTTCTAGTTATTCCAAACAGAAACCTCCATATTATGTATATCATAAAGCCTACTCAAACTCATTAGTAATTGACGAGATGTTTATTCCATCAGGGAGCTGTATTTTTCCACGTATACGGAGTTTGATACCCAGGACAAATACCGGTAACCATATCAAATCACGTCTTTTGATAACAAACTACAACGGTCTCCGGGTGATCGTATTAAGCTGACGGCAATGGGCGATCAGATAAGGTCCTCCATACCATCGAGAACTTTCTAACAATTCGCAAAACATCAAAACAAAGAATTAAGTAGGCTGTGCTGTAATGGTTGTCCGTTAGCAGTATGAACGAGTGACCTCAAGGAACGAACTAATTCAATTTGCTTAATTCCTCATTGACTTTGCAAATGTATAATAAAACAGACACTGAATTTGGCTTCCGCAAGGCCTCACTCTGTTCCACCAGCCCCTGTTTCCGACTACGGTAGATAATGCAGACTTTTGACCTGATGGTTCAAGAAATTAATATGTATATCATCTAATAAGTACTTATCAAATTATGTAAGACGTTTATTACACCTGTATATCACTAAGATTGCGGACATGCGTTCCACAGCACATATTCATTTCAAGACCTGAAACAAAAACAGGACATCTATAAATGAAAGAATTATATATAACTGACAATATAACTGACAACATAGTCACCTTAGTCGAGTATTAAAAGCTCGATTTTCCTTTCTTCTAAAGGAAAAACTAAAGTCGTGTTTGTGCCTAAGCTTGTGGACCTCTGCGAAATTGCTTCTTGAGGTAGAATACTAAGAATATAAAGCTTTTATGGTAATAATCCTGAACGTGGAATTTACCCCTTAAACGGGTGACTATAAATCTGTTAGTACCTTGCAATACAAACCTTCAATCTCGACAACTCTGACTTGTCCAACGTGGTCGTCCGGTAGACCACGAGTTCTTACCTGAAATAATTAATGAAATAAAAGTAATAATTGTAATAAAAACAAACATCACGATTATAGAGGTAACGGCACCAACAACAATTGCGACAGCCACAGCACCCATATCAACCACCACAACTATCAGCACAACAAGAACAACAACAAAAGCAATAACAATGGCAGCTACCACTAAAACGACCATAAAAACAACCATTGCAACCAGCACACCCATATTAATCACCACAACTACCAGCATACGAGCCACAACAACAACAAGGACAACAACAACAACAATGGCAGCCACAACAAGAACTACCACAGCAACAACCACTGCAACCGTAACTCCTATTTAAATCATCACAGCCATCTGCAAAACAATAATCACAACAAAAAGATAAAAAAAACAACTTAATAAGAAGAATCAAAGGCCACGCTCTAAGTAAAGAATTACCTTGGTACATAGAAAGTTTAATTACCATACAGAACAAGTACAACATTTCTTTTACGAATAGCTATAACAAATTCTCCAAAAGTCGTTTAACTGAAACAACTTTATACACTACCGAATGGTCATACGCTCTTTTAAACGGTTCTTAAACGCAAAAAACTGGCAGTTTCAACCACATAACCAGATAATACCAAGAATATATTAACACGGGTTATACTTTGCATATTTGGCGTATAAGTTATAGTTTTGTTTTTCTCCGGCCTGTTAAACAAAACTTCATTACTCAAAAAAGGCAAATTTAAGACCATTAGCATGTAGTTCATACATATTTTTGTTGCACCCGAGTAATTAGATATCCCCCAAGTTATTCCAATGTTGGTAATTCAAGTTTCGGAAAACTATCTTCCTCTGACGTTTGACCACATTTCTGTACTAGGGCGATTCACAATTCTACCGTAATTTCTGTCGGTCAATTTCGCTTAACCGTCGGACACCGTCCGATGACCGCCAGCTATTATACCCTAGACTTAAATTTCTCGTCTTTTTTTCTTACCGTTCATTGGTTTGTGAACCTTCCTTAAGAAATAGTCAGATTACATAAAATTATCTCAAACTATCTAGCCAGAGCAAGCCAGATCGTTCACAAAAAGTTTAACACATAGCAAAGTGGCATATTTCAGGTCAACTCTGGAGAAATTTTCAGTCGGATGAATATAAGAATATGAACATGTAATGAAGTACTTACTTGTGAGAGTTCAGGATCTTTAGCTGAATCATACACGTGCACGTTTACATTAACGTGGTTCCTAATCAACTCATTACATTCTCGTTCGATTTCAGTCATTTGCTCTTGTCTCAAGGTTGAACAATCAAGGTCAATCGCCGTCTTTGTTCTCCCGAGCTCCCTGTCAAATAAAGAATATTTTAAATTGCCCAGGTTCAGTTGTGATGAGTTGGACAATATTTAGAAAATTTAATCCATATAAGTAAAATTTCTCTTGGTTCACTACATTAATTTACCAAAGGCACGTCGACTGTTAAAAAGGATCGACCTGCCATTTTCTTCTATGTAAATTTATTCCGGGAACGAAGTAACTTGGTTCAAAATTGCAGCCAAGGATGATCCAGGCGGAAAATGTAATCTTAAAATAAATATTACTGCCCAGCATAAACACGCAGGAAAAAGCCATTTTTTCATTTTAACAAAAAAGTTTAATGTTCTAACGTATCGAGGCGTCTCGTACATCATCAAAGAATGAATAATTATTAGGTTGGTAACTGATTCATTCTCTAATGATGTTGTGAGGCACAACGAAACGTTACAACATTAAACATTATTTCAAAATGAAAATGGCATTCCTGTACGTTTTATGCTGGACATTTATATTTATTTCAAGTAACTTGGTTGTTTAATAATTAGAATGACTTTAATTAAAATAAAATGGTCGATATGTCTCTGGTAAAAGCCCCAAGTTCCTTTGCGAAAATGATTTCTAATGTGACAAAGTGACCGCACAGAAAAGGATAGGAACTTCTACATTCAACTATGATCCTTTGCGAGCAGTATACATTGTACCCAAGGAAATATACGAAGAAAGGGTTTCAAAGGTTAGGTAAATTTTGTACGAAAAATGCAATTATCTGTATAATTTATCGTAAAAAATTCAATATTTTTAATGATTACTGAAGTTGATTTAAGTTTGCATGGTTTAATTGTTAAATGCGCAGTCGGCTTTTTTTTCGGTACCGTCCATTAGTTTTGGCAGTTATAGCGAAAGTAAGGAGTTAATATATTAACTTTATTCAATAGGTAATGTTGTAAGTAATTGTTATTTCAGGTCAATCTGTTTTAACATAGGTCATTATCTTTCAAGCAGTCGTCAATGTCACAACGTTTCAACCGAAGTCAATATGTTCCAACCTACAGTATGTCAGTTTACAACCTAGAAAGGGATGCCCACACCCCTCTTAAAAAAGGTATACCCCCTCTTCTCTCTTCCTACCTCAAATAAATGTTTTATTTCGTTACAAATTGATATGGTCAAGAATGGACGCACCATGAAAGTGTCTTGAATCCATAATTTTTGTCGATAACTGCCGTCAACAGATGTTGGCCTAAATACGATAAAATAAAATGTTTTGAAATAAACGTAATAAACGTCCGTCTAATTGTCAACTAGTAAAATATAGATATTCTGTGCAAAAGAAACCACTCCTTTTGAGGTTCTGATTAAGTGGATGAGCACAGTTTTACGATATTTTCGCACTTCATGCTTCCCTTGGACATAACTTTAGAATAGTTATAGCCCATATTGAACCATATCTCCAAATTTAGCACAGTAGGAGGGCAATGATGGAAGTTTAAGCTGACACAGTAGAGTAATATTAAGAATTTACCAGTTTCCATGCCAAGATCAGTAATCGAAAACAAGCTCGAAAACTAAAGTTTATTTTAAGTATGTGGAAAATCTAGACATTAGGCTGAATTTTTGTTTATATCTCCTTTCAAAATCAAATCCATAAACCACACAGGCAAAGCACGCATCGTGCCAATCCTAGTGATTTTATTTATTTAGATTAATGGAGTATTACAGCCCCTTACTTGACAGGTATTGGAAAAAAACAGTCAAAAGCGTTGGAAATTAAAATTATATCCTTACGATGATCACTAGTCTTTCAAAGTTCTAGTTCGATTTGCTAAAGTGAAGTAGTCAACGCAGGAAAGATATTTTCCATCCTTAGTTTTTTTTAAAGGAAATTTTAGTTTTTAAAGGAACAGGTCCTCTTTGTACTGAAATTTTTTTTAAGCTTCGTCTTGTGAAATAGAACATACTATAAACAGGCACCAGATTGGGTCAGTTTTCTTTTGAAACGAGGTGGCGGAAAAAATTGTTTCCTTCAATAACAAGACATAATAACGAAATGATTTGCCAAACCATGTACGCAAAGTAACCGATGTCATGAATTTCAGACAATTTATTGGCATAATAGAGCTTAATCCTCTAATATACAACAATGGCCGGTTCCCTTTATACATCTGCTGAATACAATCATCAGAATACCTTTCGAAATCTTGTTTGTAATGTTAATCGGGGCAATCGTCTTTCCATTCGCTTTGGGAATTTAATGTTTTCACGAAAACGAAAAAAACCGCAAAGTATTCTGGTAGTTGTATTCAGCTGACGTAATAAGGAGAACCGGCTATCAGCCTTAAATTAGTTTGAATGTATGTTCACTAAATTTGTTACGTTTGTTTTGTTCAATCGTTAGTTAATTACGAATGTATTTAGTATACATTATTAGCAATATTTGAGTATCTTAGGCAATTACTTGTGTATTATAACGACTGGATCAACGCTTGGGAGTTAGAAAGATTTTCTAACAATTGAGCCCGACAAACGTTCGCGTATTCCCAGTCAATTTAAATTTTACCTGTCCCAAAAATGTCATGGGCAGCTACTTGTGCTGGTGAATAACTTGAAATTTAGTGATGTTCCAGACTGACTGGTATATCCATATATAGCATATCCTTACCCGACACATCGAATATGGCTGATATTGTATGTTACAGACGATAACTCAGTCATTCGCTAAAAGTTGACGGTGTCTCAACTATCCAAAGAGGATTTCAATGGGCAATCGATCAAAGTAATCTCTTAAGGGTCAATTCTAACAGCCCTCATTTTAGCCTGCTTTCAAGGCATGACTTGCTCGTTGAAATGTAGTTATAGATACAGCATCATTGGAAAAAATTATGTGGTATGAAAAGACTGGCCTTCTGGCGGCAATACTTAGTAATATCGTGATAATTAACCCACGAGATATATTTTCGAGAGGAATTCCCGAGGACGTTTGAGCACCTAATAAGTACTATTATGTTCCAAATAATCGTACTTATGTGATTACTTATTCCATAGAAATATCTACCATAAGGCTACTTTACACGTACGTTTTTGTGTCCCAAAATTGTGATCTTCGTGTACATCTTAAACTCACGAGGGCATGGAGGACAGAGTTATGAATAGATGTCTTGTTGCATTGACTGTCATGGGTTTATTGCATACACCAGGATGACAACCGCATAAAATCGCACTGTTAACGCGTTATCAAATGGTCTTACCTCGGCCTATGATCACTGCTTTTAGACATTCAAGCCTGTACTATTATGAAATTTAGCCTCTTTTTTCTGTACGCAAAGTTGTGAATGCCAGAGTAAATAAATAAATCCAGAAAGATGGTATTTGCCCCTACAGTAGATAAAGTCATTAAAAATGGCCGATGCGTCTGCACGATCGAGGTCAACTGCACCGATCAAGTTGGCATGTGGGCAAGGTCCGTCTCGAAAGATCTTTAAGCCCGTTTTCCACGAGGCAAATTTTATCGCGCGAATCGACTTTTCATTGTTTAAATTGAATAGATCTATCATTAGTTCTAGCCGAAGGCTCACGAGACAAAAGAAAAAGTCGCTTCGAGCGAAGAAATTTGCCCTTTAGGGCGACATGCGCGGATCAGCTGATTTTTCCACACTATGAAAACTACCGTACTTGTACTGTTTCTCCTGCCGTTTCTCAGTCAAAAACTCGCAATCAATTAAGTTCCTGACAGTATTACTACCTACAGACTCTTGGAGATTTTTCCACACAATATTAATTACTCCACTCTCGACTGTCGCTAATTTTTTGTAGTTTCTTCACCGTATAGTAATATGTCGCCCTACAGGTATTTTATTCTTAATTGCAAGAGATTTGCAATCCCAGTATTATTTTGCCATCTACGGTATTGCACTACCTGAATGCTGTTGCATGTGATCAAATCTCCTTTTCCAGTCCACCTTCAGGTTAGCAACAGTCCCTTCGGGAATAGCAGTTTCAACGACATGGACTGCAGTTCCACCACGCCTCGTAACGCGAATTACAGGAATATCATTGATCTCCATGAAATAAAAAACAATACAACGAAGTATTAGATTATGGGTACTTAACTCATGGAAGTTACAATTGCAAACTAGTTTTCCGCAAAGTGTTCAATTTAAATACTTAGGGACCAGGAGGTCGATTGTATCTTTTATCAGTACTAACTAAAAATGTTTACTGTACTTAATAGTAAACTGACTCAATATCTTGAGGCGCCAATTGAATTGAGCCTACCTGCATTCATGTATGTATTTTCATGCAATGCAGCAATATGTAATTTATAATCTCATTACAAGTAATCAACTGAGAAAAACACATATTTGTCGTAAATACATTGAACTTTTACATGAGCAGTATAATAGCTTAGTAATTTAATAAAAAGATCTTTCAAAAGAGACATTTGGAAGCACGAGGTACAGTACTTGACACGAATCTAATCAGTAATGAGCACATAATAACTGCAGGTCTAATATGAAAAAAAAACCCAAAAAAAAAACAGTAGCCACAACATGTACATAATGATAATAAGTTGATATATAAATTTAGCCTACATATGAGAGCCTGGAGATACCCAAGATGATCGATGAAAGTTCGTCAATCCCTAATCTCAGAAAAACGATTTGTGAGTCCGACGGTTCAGTGGCTGTCACTTTGACCTCGCCATCTTGCTTGCTTGCTTGCTTAGTATTTTAGTAAATTTCGCATCGCATACAGATGGCGTCTGCAGCTTACGGAAAATTGAAAAAGAGACTGTTTGATAGCCATGACATCTCCTTAGTAACTAAACTTGCAGTTTTCAGAGCAGTGGTACTCTCCGCTTTACTGTACGCCATTGATACGATGACCCTTTATCGAAGACATATCAATAAACTGACCAATTTTCAGATAAGGCACCTTAGGCAAATGCTTGAGCTCCAATGGTCAGATAAGATCCCCAACGTGGAAGTCCTGAAAAGAGCTGAAATGCCCAGTGTAGAGGCACTGATCACAAAAGCATAATTGAGATGGACTGGACATGTAGTAAGAATGGAAGAAAATAGGTTGCCAAAAATTCTTTTGTATGGTGAACTACGGGATGGCACATGAAGCGTTGGAAGTCAAAAATTGCGTTGCAAAGAGGTCATAAAAAGGCACCTCAAGAAAACCGATTGTGACGTAAACACGTGGGAAAGAGATGCCAAAGATCGGGACGTTTGGAAAGGAATTGTCACGGAGTCAGTGACTAGAATCGAAGAAAGCCGGTTGAAAGATTACCAACGGCGACGACAATCACGCTATGGGACCCTTGATACGAAAATTCAGTGCAATAGATGCGGACTCTGCTTCATCTCAAACGCCGGAAAAGCATCGCATATACGTGCGGACAAATGTATGGGTTGAGAAAGTATTAACCTTTGATACTCCAGTCTTCATCGGATCCGATGGACGATCAAGAAGAAGCTTGCTTGCTTAGTATTCTGCCGTTAGGCAGGTCCATGGCTATTATCTCCTCCATTCCATTCTATCCTCTGCTCTCCTCTTCATTTCCACATATGAGCGTCTATCCATCAATTCATCCAACATTCCTGTTCTCTTTCTTCCTCTAGGTCGTTTCCCTTCTAATCGTCCTTCAATCACATCTCTCATTAGTCCGGGGGTTCTCAATACATGACCAATCCAGTTTTTCTTTCTGCTCCTTGTGACTCTGATTAGTGACCTTTCTTTTCCCACAGTTGTTAACACCTCCTCATTGGTCTTTTTATCTTTCCAGCTAACTTTCTCCATTCGTCTCCATATCCACATTTCAAAAGCTTCCAATCTCCTTACATCTTCCTTCATCAGCGTCCATGTCTCTGCTCCATACGATGCAACACCACTCCAGACAACTGACTTAAAAATTTGCTTCTTCAACTCCTTGTTTAAGCTCTTGGTAAGCAGTACTTTCTTGTTGTTGAAGGCCTCCGTTGCCGTTCCTATCCTTGCCCTAATCTCAGTCCCACTTCTTCCATCTTCTGTAAGCAAACTACCAAGGTACTTGAATTGTCTAACCTGCTCTACCTTCTGTCCATTTATTGTAATGTTTAAACCATCGTTCTCCATTCTTGAGATCTTCATCACTTTCGTCTTCTTCACATGTATTTCATATCACATTCCAGACATTTCGCACTCAGGCTATCCACCAGTTTTTGCAGACCTGCTTCAGAGCTTGCCACCATAGCTTGATCATCTGCAAAACGAACGTCTTTCAATAACTCTCCTCCAACTGCTACCCCCTCTTCCATCTTTCTATAGCTTCAATCATCATCATCTTAACATATACAGAGAACAGCACTGGCGACAATGGGCATCCTTGGCGCACTCCTCTTCCTATCACACATGGGTTAGACTCTCCCTCAGCCACTCTAACAATAACCTGCTGTCCCATATACAACTTATATATCAACCTTCTGTCTCTCCAATCTATTCCAGTCATTTGCAGAATATTCAGTAACTTCGTCCATTCCACTCTATCAAAAGCCTTTTCGAAGTCTACAAAGCATACACACAATTCATTGGAACGTTCCAGGCTTCGTTGACTCAACATTCTCATCACTCCAACTGCTTCTCTAGTACCACGTCCTTTTCTGAAACCAAATTGGCCTTTGCTTTTTATTCTCTGGGTCAGAATCCGCCGGATGATTTTGGAAGCTTGTGAAATCAGGCTGATGGTTCTATGGTCTTTACATTCACAGGCATTTGATTTCTTCTGAAGTGGGATCATTGTTGTTTTCGTGAAGTCATTTGGCCATTCCCCTGATATGTATATCTGCTTGCAGATCTCTTTTAACTCTTTTGTACCCCTGACACCAAGATTCATTAACAACTCTGCTGGAATACCATCACTACCTTCTGCTTTCTTTTTCTTCAAATGCTCAATTGCATACGTTATCTCCCTGTCCATGACATCTGGCCCCTTATTGTTCTCTTCAACTGTGCCTTCCTTCTCTAATTTAATTTCTGTTGGTCTACCTTCTTTATCATACAGGTCTTTAATGTAATCTTTCCAACTATCTTTAACCTTCTCTGGCTCCATCAGTAGCTTTCTATTCTCATCTTTAATACTATTACAACGGCTGTTGCCTTTTAATCCTCCTCCTGTAAGCTCTCTTACTTTTGCATATATCAAATCTGTTCTCCCCTTCCTCTCCAGGGCTTCCAACTCATTACACTGCTCTTTCCACCATTTCTCTCTGGCTGTTTCCGTTTCCTTTCTCAGTTGGTTGTTCAACTTTCTATACATCTTCTTTCCTTTTTCGGAGTTAACTCATTCCCACCTCCTCTTCTCATTCATTTTCTGCAACATTTCCTGTGTCACCCAAGTTTTCTTTGGAGTTCTGCCTTTCTTATATCCTATGTTGGTTTGGGCACTGTTCTGGCTGACATCCTTCAGTGTAATCCACCTATCGTTTCCTCCTTTCTCTTTATTCCCATCCATCAGTGCTTCTATCTCCTTTTGGAAGTTGTCAAAATGTATCCCTTCAAGTTTTCCTAAGTTCCATTTTTTGATCCTCTTCTTTCCTTGGATTCTTTTCAATCTGAACATACACTTCATGACAAGTAAGTTGTGATAGGAATTGACATCTGCTCCTGGGTAGGTTTTACAGTTCTTAACACCATTTCTGTATCTATTTCTGACTAATATGTAGTCAATTTGGTATCTTCCAGTATCTCCTGGTTTCTTCCAGGTATAACGCCTCCTCCTTGGCTGAGCAAACCATGTATTAGTTATCATCAATTTCCTTCTTTTGCAAAATTCCACCATTGCCTCACCTATGTCATTCCTACTCCCTAAACCATAAGAACCAACTTCATTTCCATCTTTACTTTCACCTGCAACAGCGTTCCAGTCTCCCATTATGATGATGTTATCATTTCCTTTTTCCGCCTCCAAGAGCATTTCTATCTCATCATACAACTTATCTGTCTCTTCATCCTTGTGAGCTGTAGTTGGCATGTAGACTAGTAACAAAACAATGTCGACTGGATTTGCTTTTAGTTTCACCAGTAGCAGACGATCACTATGTTGGATTATCTTCATGATACCCTTTGATGTTTCCTTATCTAATAATACCGCCACTCCTCTCTGACTTTCCTGTCCCCCGGCATATATCACTCAAATAACTTCACTTATATAATCTCCGTTCCCTCTCCATCTAGTTTCAATCAGTCCTACTATATTCAGCTGCGCTTTCTCCATTTCCCATATTACATTTTCTAATTTCCCATTGGGCAGCATGGTGCGTACATTCCATGTTCCAACCTTGAGGATTCCTTGGTAAGGTTTTCGCTTGACGACGACCTGAGAGGCCTTACTTCCTCCCCTGCCGGACGCGGCTCCACTTACTAGTGTTTCGGTGTCTCCGTTGACGTCATCAGAGTCCTTTATTCTGCCGTCGTATTGCATCATAAGCCTAACTAAGGAAAAAAATATAGTTGAGGTGGTTTTCCGTTGCCTTCCTCAACAGCTGTGCCGGCCATTCGTGAAGAAAAACAGTTTAATACCAGCCCTGCTTTGCAGTAAGCTATTGTTCTCCATTGACAGTCATCTGCCTCCTGCTTGTTTGAGCCATCCGTTGGCCATTAACTCTTCCGCATGTGCCTTGCGTAAACATCCGTTGGTATTGACTCCTCCGCATGATTCAAACGACATCCTTGCCAGCTCACAAGGACCTTTGCTGTTTTTTAAGTACCGTTACCCTGGTAAGGGAGGTTAAGGGTGTACTATCACTTGCCCACGGTGAACACCCAGGCTAGTGGAGGGAAGGAATTGCCTTACTTCTCCATTCTGGACTGTCATAAAGCAAAGCCCAGCCAAAGCCCACTCGCCATCTATGTCTCGCTAGATCAATGGTTAGAGCATCTCATCGGTCATCAGAAGGTTCCGAATTCTATCCCATCTAGGTCTCAGATATATGTACATGTATAATACGTATATGTATATGTTTATGTGTATGCGTATGTGTATATGTACAGTGTATATGTATATGTGTGTATGTGTACATGTACATGTATGTGTACACGTACATGTATGTGTACATGTATATTTACAATGTATGTGTATGTGTATGTGTACACGTACGTGTACACGTACATGTGTGTATGTGTATGTGAGTATGTGTATGTGTGTATGTGTGTATGTGTATGTGTGTATGTGTGTATGTGTGTGTGTATGTGTATGTGTGTATGTGTATGTGTATGTGTGTATGCGTGTATGTGTATGTGTGTGTGTATGTGTATGCGTGTATGTGTATGTGTGTGTGTATGTGTGTATATGTATGTGTGTATGTGTGTATGACTGTGCATGTGTATGATTGTATATATGACTGTATGTGTATATGCATATGTATGTATATGCATATGTATGTATATGCATATGTATATGTATATGTATATGTATAATATATATATATATATATATATATATATATATATAGTATTGAATTAAAAACTCTCATTGCCTTTTTCTTGTGGAGCACATGCAAAATCTGCTCTTAAACTACATTTTATCACAAATGAATTCACTGTGGTCAGATGACCTGGTACCATTATCACCAAGCCCTCTCAGCCAATCCAAGTTTCAAAATCAAAACTCAAAAATTACTTAAATAAATCACCACCATGTATGGATTTTCTGGGTTCTAAATTCCATCCCCACAGCTTCAAAAGGATTTTGGTCATGTGGCCCAATTGCTCTGAATACAGAGTGACATGTGCAATTACAGCTGGACACATGATCATACACATGTCATAAGTCCTCAGGGTGAGTGACAAATTCCATGAGAGAAAAGAAAGTAAAATTAATTTTTTTCTGTATTCAACAAGAAGTAACAGTTGATCACAACTGGCAGCCAGTTCATATGTATTGCAATCAAGAGTAGTAGTATAAACAGTTCTGTGATTCTGTTACAGACACATGACTTCATGATAACGTCATCATTTATGGCATCATGTATATTTGTCTGCTTTCATAGGAATCAACATTTTTGGAACTCTTGGCAGTATAACCAGTAGCAGATCAATAATGGGAAAAGGTGGAATTCAAAATAGAACCCCAGAAAGAAAAAATCAGAAATTTTAAAGGGATAGGAATTTTTTGCACACTGGAACTCTCAAGGGTGATGGTTACAAATAGTGTAACTTGGAATACAGTACAAACTGGTTTTAAGTAAGGATCCACTTCTCAATTAGAGTCATTGTCCATGTACAGTAAATGTGACTACAGGTCAAAAGGGATGGCAACCAGATGCTATGGCATATGCAGAATCTTTATGGCATGCCACCTCCTGCACATGGTCATTTTGCTCATTCACGGCACCTAAAGAAGACCTGCTAATGCAAGTGACAACAAGTGGTACTTCTCCAGACAGGAAAGACAAAGGGTGGTGCCAGAAGGTAAATCTGAGCTTGTACATAAAAATATGATGCACTGTACTGAGTACATATTAAGTCCTCATGACTTGTATAGAATATCATGAAATTTAGCCAGACCAGGTACTCATGTATGTGGCAGCTGTAATCATTGATTACCTACATGTATGCTGACTGACTCACTGAGCATGGGTTTTAGTGACTTGTCATGAAAGATTGAAGTATAAATCTTACCGTTCCCTTATCACTTGGCTGGCCATTTTCAATTATAAAATAAAATAAAAAGAATGATTGAGTTAAAAACTATTAAATAAATATATTGTTCTTGTAGCAGTTAGCATATTTTTGCATAATATACAATACTAAGTGAATAACATGGAGATACAATATTCAGACCTCAAAATACAGTCATTACTGGAACAAGACAAGAGGTGATCTTTAAAGTCATGGTTTATGGGCCCATTTATAAGGAAGCAAGTAATACTTGACCATCAAAGTTACTTGAATTGTGTTCAAATGTATGCTCAAGTTATCCCTAGGGCCTAGATCTACAGTTTGAGGTGATTCCAATCCATGAAAGTTGAATGGAGTTATAATCTTCACTAAAATAGAAATTTCATGATGGATACCAAGTTAAACAGTAAGGAGTATTAACATGCAAAATGTTTTTTCTCTTCTTACCAATATAGTGCATAAACACAAATTTCTTATAACTACTGAGACCTTGCTTGTGCTGGTTATCTCAGCTTTGCCAAGTAACAGGTCTTAAGCAATGTTTAAGTCCATTCCTCCCATGCTGGTCATTGGTTGCTGATAATCTTACAAAACAAACTAAACTGTTTTTAGCAATTGAATTATTGCATTATATGGTTAGTCAGTCAGTGATAACATTTCAACAAATTCTTCAATAATGAAAATTAATGTTGCAAAGTTAATGCAAAACCAAGACTAGTAACATTGGCATGTATGACAAAGAAAATGGTGGAAAATGTTGTGTGACTCAACTTATTCTGTCACGATTCACACACATCCAATTCAAATGACAGTATTCTTTTATGTTCTGATTGGATATATAGTCACATAAATTACAGTGGAAAAAGTCAAGTCACAAGACATTTTCTACTTAGTGGAGATTCAGCTTCATTTGTTTTAAAACCAGTGCCTGGGAATCATGTTAAGAATGGGGGACTGTTCTGAACATGAAATAATCAGTGTTCAGAATAATTCCCCATTTTTTCAATTGATACAATCTTCAGTTTCAATGTTTACATAGTTTTTAGTTAAAAATTTAGTTCTAATTTTGATGTTGACAAATAAAAATATTGACACAATGTCTTTTGAAATTGATCAACTACATGTTGACAACTTTGTTGAATTCTTGTCTTGGATGAAGGATGAGGACTGATTTAAAATGGAGAAACAAAATTCCTAGTGTCATAAACTGTCACTTTTCATAGCCATTCAAAGGCATGGGAGTTTTGACAACTTTGATGCAGCTTTTTGCCTTCTATAAAAGATACAGTAAGTTACCCTTCTTAAAAAGGGCTGTTGAATTTTCCAATATCTTAAGCCTGCATTCTGGAG
The DNA here is from genome assembly GCA_030142905.1 of Heliopora coerulea. NCBI lineage: Eukaryota > Metazoa > Cnidaria > Anthozoa > Scleralcyonacea > Helioporidae > Heliopora > Heliopora coerulea. Next base: position 348,740 of record JASJOG010000040.1, read on the forward strand.
AGAACATGTGGGAGGTAATCATTTTGCAATCCTTAAGTGATAATGGAAATCACTTGGCAGTACTGAGTATAAAATGGACTTTTTAGGAGCAATTAGGCCTTTGTAATGGAAATTTTAGGGGCCAAAATGGTTCCACTGGGAACCACCAAATAGTGAAAAAGCTAATGACAGATGATACTCCTTAAATTAATTTTGTTGTGCAGTATGTGTCTATAGTTTACAATTTAACATTAAAATAAAGTGATGGGAGGAGACTATTCTAGACATAAGTGTTCAGTACAGTTCTTCAAGACCTCTTTGGCGGGCTATTCTTGACATGATCCCTGCCCATTCTAGCAAAGAATACCACAAAGAAAGTATCAATACTGTAAACAACCTAGAAGGAACTGTGAAAACCCTCCCACCCACAAAAACTCATTCTCTAATTACTTTGTCCTAATTCATCTCAACAAGCCTTTGACATTAAGAATGTTTAGGGGTAATCTTAGGGACAGGTTGGATTAATCTTCAAAGAAACCGACTTAAATTTAAGAGTGACGAGGCTGTTTACACCGGATAAAGCGGCATACCGTCACTTAATGCTTGGCCAAGGGTTTGTTTGGTTGTAGATTTTCATTAGTAGGTAAACTGTAGAAGAATTTGACGATTTGCTACGACTTTTACGACTCACTGACGGGTCCTGAGAGTCCAATCATCTATATTGCTCTGCCTAAATCACTTTCTAACCCTTGTCACTATATATATAAAATTGTATGCCGAGGGTTTGTTTTCTAATTCAACCAGGTCTCCTGATATTCCTTCGGGCATCTATCTCCATGGTGAAAACCTACAATTTCGCAGTTTGGCTAATGTAAATTAGCTCAGATTTACTCACCTGCCCTCCTCCTTCAGGGAACAGAACTGTATCGTCTAGAATGATTTCGTATTCTGTCTTTGACTGATCATCTGGACAAGAATCCCAGCAGGAAACTACTTTTGTAGTATATTCAGTTCTATAAGAGTCTTTTTGACACGCAAATACCATGGTAGTTCGCTTAAAGTAGTTTGGGAAGAGTCGTGGCAGTAGAACAACAATACCACTAACCTTTATCATTTGACCATGATTTGATTTCTAACAGTGCAGAAGACAATCACCATAGTAAAAGAAAGCGAACAAAGGATATTGACGTTTTAAATAAGCAATTTATCGCATTCGCCAGCGTGATGGGCCCCATGGTGTAATGGTTAGCACTCTGGACTTTGAATCCAGCGATCCGAGTTCAAATCTCGGTGGGACCTTAAGTTTTTACCCGTACCATTGCTCTAGTTTAAAAAATCATTTCTTTAAATTCCTTTTATGCCTTTTTGCCATTTTTTTACGTGAAGGAAAACATTCATGGTTTCTTCAAAGACTAGCTAAAGTGAAAATAAGATACTTGAGGTAAATTATATACCGGAAAGAATCTTTAAACATTTTCACAAACAACTTTGTCCATTCGTCCCAAGTCCCCTTGAGCAGCTAGTGGCGGGGCACGTTTGATGTGGGAAGAGGAGCTAGACTTTGAGGATATCAATGGCCGGTTCCCCTTATACACCTGGTGGATACAACTACTAGAATGCCTTTCGAAATCTTATTTGCAATGTTAAACGGAGTAATTGTTTTTTTATTCGCTTTGAGATTTCAATGTTTGCATGAAAATCAAAATCCCGCAAAGTATTCTGGTAGTTGTATTCAGCTGACGTAATTAGGGGAACTAGCTGTTGTACACCTTTTACTGGTTATTACGCAAAAATACATTAATTTTATTCAATTGTCGTTCATTAGCGTAGATACGCAACCATTTGCATCGAAAGGCATTCTACAGCGCCAACAGACGACCATGAACATCATTCTACAATACATTAGGTATAGTAAAATTTCAACTACGCAAGAGAAATATCTTGTCTGCGCAGTTTTTTCCATGGTTGGGAATGTTCTCGAAGCCGGAACCAAACAAAAACTGAAAATTAAAGTCGTGTAAAGGACTGGAACTAACGTACAAGACCGCGAAGAGGACTGAAACTGACGTACAAAATTTTTCTACTTGGGCAGCCATCTTGGCTTCACTTTTTGCTTGAACAAATGACTGGAAGTTAGCATTCCAGATATGGAAATCGTCAAATCGAGTTCACTGACCAACCCTGACAAACTGCTGCCCTATAGGGTTGAGCCAACGATTGCCTGATTATTTCAGGGGTCCTATAACCTGCAATCACCCGATTTTTCTTATGATTCAGCGTCAGCGTTATTCAACTTTTAAACAAATGACTTTAGATAAACCCATGCAATCTTGTCCTTTATCGAACAGGGTTAATCCACCTCATAGACGATGCCTGCCAGCCTCCTAAAAATTCAAAGCAATACGAGTCACATATAATATCACTATGGTAAAAGAATCTGGGATAAAGATCCATTTCTGTATCTTCGAAAAGCGCGCGTTTCACTTCTGGTCATGATGCCTGAACACTTCTAGCTCCCCTTTCTAGTGTCAATCGTTTCTTTCGCGCTAAATGTCACCATGATTAATATTTCACAAGTTCTTTATCATTAATCAAGATTAGTAGCAATTTAGGTGTTAATCATTTTTTAAAAAGTATATTTGTAAATGCAAAAGTGTAAAAACTATGTACAATCGAGGTTAGTAACCTGACGAAAGCTGATTATATAAAGTTAAGCGAAAATCACACAACCTTACGGCTATTGATCCAGCTAATAAGTTACGGGAAATATGTTTTGAATAATACTCGTTTTTTGTCACTAGAGCTCTTCTCCTATCCCCTCAGTTTGGAAGGAATCGGTTATGATGTCATCTTATCTTGTTAGCAGAAATTCTCTGTACTCTGGTCACGTGGATCTTACGGGGAAACGCCTGTTTGGAAGAAAAAGGCTAGAATTTAATGACACCAGCACATCATACATGGGAGTCTAGGTTATGGGTAAAGTACGTCAATTTTTTCGTATTTGTTTCGCAATAATGTCCTCTTAATGCGACATTCTGTTAATGACGTTTCAAATCTCCAGCTTCTTTTTCGATCGCAAAGATAGCAGGGGGTGTTAGTTGACTGGCACGAAACTCTCGCGGTCGTGCAATGTAAGACCTACGCGCTCCCCCAGGGCCGCAACAATTGTGCGGGCATTCATGTGCACAGTAGACCCAGCAAACAGCCGGACACTCCTTACTCGAGCTATCGGAACCATGTGATTCAGAATCTGTGACGTCACCTTGACTACCTGGAATGGCTGATTCCGGGCAGCAGTTTCGTGGACATGTGACCATACATTTCTTGCTACAGATAGAAGGGCAAACGGGAGGTGGAGCTGCGCCACATCCTTGCATCTGTGGCATACATGGTTGTTGTAGTTGTGGTTGCATCACAGGTACCGGAGGAGGGCTTAGCACACTTGAAGGATCTTCTTTGGAAATGCTAAATGTTCCACATACAGTGGCAGTCCCACAACCTCCACCTGTTCCACCTGGAGGAGGTGGAGGCGCACCCTTTGGTGGCTTATTTCCGTTAAGAGGGGAGAAAGGAGGTTGTTGCTGTCCCAACTGTTGTTGTCCGAATGGTTGCTGACCAAATGGTTGTTGCCCAAATGATTGTTGACCATACGGATTTTGACCATACTGATTTTGAACATACGGATTTGGACCGTATGGCTGACCAAACTGCGATTGCCTATAAGGGTACTGGACTTGAGGCTGTTGACCAGATGCTGTTGCTCCCGACGGAGGCGGTTGAGCACCACTGGGCGGAGCTCCTGCCCCCGGAGTTGGCTGACCTGCTGCACCACCACCTGCTGCTGGAGTACTTCCATCTGGTGAAGGAGTTGTCACGTCATATTGGAGAGGTGAAAGTTGGTTGTTGGTGGGTGGAGGGCTTTCATCTTTCCGAAGTTCTCAAAAAACAAGAAAAGAAAATCACGTTTAGTATTTTGACGTTATTCAAAGTGAGGCAAGCGGTGTCTTAGAGTAGTAAGTATTAAATAGTAAGTGGTCAGTGGTAGCTAATGAATATACACGTGAGTAAGTGGATACATTATCTAAATTAGGGATTATGCATTTGGGATTTCTTTGATGTAATTGTCGATGAGACCGCAAGCGGAATAAACCTCAATATGATGGAAATTCAGAGCTAATTATATGATTAATCTGGAAGGAAACTAAATTATTAGGAATCTTTTCAGATTTATTTCAAAAGCTTGGTACAAGGATTGTTTTTATGTGAAAACCGCTGCGTTGTTCAATCACTACGGTTACTCAATATCGATCGAGTTGTAGTATAAATTGATTATGGCGGTGATTATGAAGTTTCTCGCTCCGTGGTTTTTCGAAATTGACTGCTGACATTGGCCTACTTGGGAATACGAAAACCACCGACAAATAATTTCCCTTACGGACTTCGCTCTAAGTTTCTCTAAATCTTTAATACTCACTTGAATACATTTTGCCCCTCCATCTCCTCTTCTCCAAAGTCACTGAGTTTCTACGATTGCCCTTTTTGGAGCTGATAATCGCTTTTCGTTCATTGTCAATAGCTGTAAAACAATGTAACAGACATGGCAAATGGCAGTCTAAAACAACATTAAGACAAGTAACCAAGAAATAAAAGTTATCTTGCTTACCTCTTTGGCTGATGGCGAAAGCAAAAAGAACTGAGAAGAGGACAAAAACAGCTGGAACAGTTCTCATTTTATGACGTCGTGTACTGTTCCCTAAAATTCTGTAAAAATGTATAGACTATCTATCAGTCTATCCGTCTGTGTATCTGTGTATCTGTTAATCTGTCTCTCTATTGACGTGTATATATATATATATATATATATATATATATATATATATATATATGTATATGCACATAATATTTAAAAACCGAGCAGGAAAGCTTTGTCTGGATTTAAAACACGAGGCGACAGATGAGTGTTTTAGATCCGATAAAGCACGTACTGCGAGTTTTTTAGATGTATTCTAAAATGAATAAAAAGTGCTTTTGAATGACTATAAACAACAAGTGGAAATAAGTAGAAACATTTTATGCAGTGAAAGTGATCATTAGGATGCCAAGTTATAGCTTAAAAAAAGTTATTAGAAATTTTCAATGATTGAATATAAAAATTCTTCCTGAACTGACAACATCAGGTCTCACGATGTCGGAAATGCAGCAGAAGCTCAACTATAAAACATTTTTAACAGGCACTTACTGATTTATGATAATTAGGAGATGTGTAACTAGAAAACGATAATCATATATTCTATTAGGACAAGGTTTTTGTTCTATTTTTTTACCTACCCGTGGCTATTCCCTGATCCGTTCGGGGGAATGAGACGCTCTATTGACCTATATCAATCACATCGTACGGGTTGTAAACTAGTAATGAAAGGAATATCACGTCATCTTCCTTTGAAAGAACGGATCTTATGATGAGACAACTAGAGTGTAGGTTTTCTGACGCAATCGTGTGACTTGCTTATTTTTAAAAACAATCATGGTATGGTTTTGTAGATCGTTTGCAATTTTGACGTTCGTGAACGATTGCGAAAACTGTCAAATCCTTAACCCCAAGAATTGTACCCGGCCACGAGCACAGAAATGTAATCTGTGAGTTTTCGTGGCTGAATGGTCGAAGCCACATTTCGTCGTTCATCAGAAAGTTACTGACTGGATTCCAGTAGGAGTACTCAGAAGTTTCTTTTAAAGTGAAAAACTTGAGAATTTTCAGGTCCATCAACAGTAATAACAAAGAGGAATCGCGGAATTTAGGGGATGTTTATGAGCGGGAGATTCGTTTTATAAAGATCTTGTCTTATTTGGCTGTAAGACATACTTGCCATAAATTTTGTGAGCAGAACTGGTTATTTGAGCGTCTGGATAACCACATTTCAATTACAGTTTTCTTTAACTGTTCGGGAAGGTTTTTGCCAAACGAATCAATCCACTTAGACCACCCGAGCTATTCTGGATCGTGTAAGCAGTTTTTGGGCTTTGAGCCAAGCGAACCTATCCCACAGATTTTCTAAGACTTAATTTTTTTTGAAATTAAGTCAGGCATATTAAGTAATGATTTATCACGTTGAGAGCAAGGCTGTTCTGGGTGGTGTGGTGGTATTAAATAAATTTCTGTGGGCAGGTTTTCTGCTGTCCTGAAGTAAACGTATTAAAAAGCACTACAGAGAACTCCCGAACTCCTTATCTCGTTTTCATTGATTTGGCCCAATTTTTCTATTGGTATCCTACATGAAGTTTGGTTTGATAATATTCTTTGTGCGTAGTTCACGAGATCAGTAACGTTTTCCTAGACTAAAAAGGTTCCAAAGAAAACAAAACAGAGCATTTAAAAAAACAATAAAACATCGTAGTCAAGGTATTTTGCCTCCATCCAAGAAAAGTCGGCGACATACATGACACCTAGGTTTTCTGGGTATCTTAATGTGATTATTTATACGGTCTTAACTCTTTGCCAGCAAATGGGATCGTATATGACCCGACATTTGTTCTTTGGGTTTTTAGCCGTGAGAAATCAACACATCATGTGAAAAACCGAGAAACGTGTTATGAGACACTTTTCTTTCTCTGACGATGGCCTTTGATCGAAACGTTGTAATTCTTTGAGATCAGTCACGGCATTTTCCAACCTTTGAAATTCTTACCTTAACACTGTCTATGCAGTATCCTAATGTTATATTTTGAAATTCCAACAAGATTAGCCAACAGTGGGGAACCAGAGGAGGCACTCAAGGGGAAAGGGCTCCCCTTTTGGGCAATTAGAAATCCCTTAACTTTTTAAAATTAGTTTCATTGTAATGCATGGTATAATTCAGCAGAGAACTTTCGCTCGGTTGCTCTATATCCCTTTCATGCATGATATTTTTATTCTTCTGTTCTTTGTTTTCTTTTGTTTTTTGCTTTGTTCTTTCATTAGTTCTATTGTTGTAATTTGTTGTTGCACGACAACGGTATGCATGAAAGGGATATGGTTAAGTCTGGCGTTGTTTGTGATTATTTCCTTGTTTTTAAAAACATTCTTTCGAATTGCTGGCATCCCACGTAAGCACTTCTAAAAAGGGCACAAACACTTTATTGACGTTGCTGATGAAGATGGCGAGACAAACTGTCAATTTAACACACTCGATCCTTGTTGCTTCATAACTGGCAAATCTGTCGTGAAAAGAATCTTATTAATGCAACTCGCTTCTAACGTTTTGGACTTTCACGAGGCCTACCAGTGTTTGGAATTGAAAGAGATTGGAGCGCATGTTAAAATGCACAGTTTAGAACCATAGAATTTGATAAATGTTTTATAATACAGAAAGAACTTAGTTAGACAATATAAGGAATTTCTTACCCGCAACAAACCTGGAGCTTCGTCGATGGTACCAGCGTCGCCATCGCAAAACCTATGTAGACTTTGGCCTCCCCCTTTTCGCAAATCCTGGTCAGCCACTACCAGGCCAAAACTACAGCCGCGGCTGAGAACATTCCCCGGCCTCATAGATCACTTGAATAATAAACCATTCATAATAATAAACTATTCATGATAAAAGCTGCCAAACCAATTGTTGCTTGAGATCTAATGAGATCCAGTTCGCTGAAAAATAAATTTCAAATTTAGGTGAATAAATTAAAGAATTTCTAACTTATATGAGCCCTAAAACGCCCCAATCTGGTTACATAATAGAAAACTCGTTCCAAAGGCAACTCTCGATGACTAAAGGACATGAAGTCCACATAATGTGGCTTGGTGGAGGTTGCTGAATAAGAGCCTTATAGATGTGTAAATAAGATTTTCCTTCATCATCATCATCATCATCATCATCATCATCATCACATTATCGATTTAAAAGTGTTTCCAACACATTCGATCATGCGATAATGTCGTGGGCATCAGTTTTTAGTTTCAAATAAAGAAAGTGATATTGCCAATGGGAAAGAGGGCAGTGGGACTTAGCCCAATCCACTTGGGATAGTCGTTAGTCTTTTTCATGGCGGAGCTGTGACGTGAAGGACCTTCATTTGAAACATCCGTATCAACTCTCGTAAGTTGTTACAGTTTCCTCATCCTTCTGGCTTTTTACACGTCGCTCAACACGTTTTATGCCGCACACTACTTTAAGATAATTGAAGGGAGAGAGAATAACTCAACCAATGGCAGTGGTTGGGAGGGAAACTAAAAGAGATTAGGGAAACTAAAAGAGATTAATAAATTAGTGAGCAGGTAGTTCTATCCGCTCATGCTATGACTAAAAACAATATGTAGAAAGAATGATGGGAAGTATATTATCGTGTTTTTGTCCGTGGTGTTAGCATTTTTATCCTGGTTAAATCAAATTAAAGCTTATTATCTTTGCCTGTGGAAGTAAAGTTTCCGAATCATCCTAAGGGCATGTTCATATGAGCCCGGCTACCCTGGTACTCACCTCAGTGGGACAAATTCTTTCTGCGTTCATATGGTTGTTTTCATTCTACCTTACCAGGACGAAATTAACAAACAAGCATGGTGCTGTTTGTTTCGATACTGGTAGTTATACGTGGTATTACGACTGTTGTTGTCCGTCAGAGCTAATTAATGTTGAACTTTCTTCTACTCTCTTGCAAAATACGACATCTGGTACTAGTAAAGGTTTAAATCGGCAAAATATTCCCATCTCGTTCATGCAGATGACGCTTTCATATGGCAAATTTTCATCCCACTTTACCGAGATCCCACCAGTGCACGGTGGGATCTCGCCTAACCGGGCTGGTTTGTTTCCATATGAACACAAAATGATTTTTAATATAAAATGATAAGGACACATGGATCTCACTCAGATGACTTTCCCAGCTAGCCAGGCTCAAATGAACAGGTCCTAAAGCACTGTTACATTATCCAATTTCTTTAGCAACTTGGGTCGCATTTTCGTTGCGACCCATGGGTGAAGGACAAGATGCATTCTGTCCAGCAGTCTGTAATCACAAAGTGTCACAAAATTTTGGACGAAGTAGAACCAAGTTTTATTTCAGAAGCGATTGCAGCAATGAAGCAACGAATTTTTGAAGCATTGCAGCTTGTCTTGCTACAAATTTTGAGATCAGTCCATGAAAACCATTGACCAATTCGATTTTATTCGTTTTCCGGTCACTGTTCCACGACAAAGTGCCCAAAACATTGCCTACAGCGCAACTTAAGGTTATCATTCAACTGCGACGCGACAGATTCACCCATTGAGACCCACGTTTCAAGACACACGGCACCTTAACTCTTTCCTGACAGGATCTGTCTTTCGTTATTTTACTCTGGCTATTGCCAGAGGATGATACATGTCAAGGGAAAAGGATGAGGGTTGAATTTTTAAATTTCATGATTAAAGACCATGTTTCTTTAAACAAATTTTCCACTTTAACCAGCTTTATCTTTTTGTTTCTATGGGCTTTTAGCAAGAACTAATGATTCTATTCAATTCCTTCATTCATGGGAAGGTGGGTTCGTCTGCGACGTCAACCGAAAAATGTTTTAACTTCAGACGAATTTGACCTGACACTCTTGGGTTGTTGGACTGCTGTTCCACAATTTGAGCAATCGAATCAATTGCATAAAATAGTGTTTGACTTTAATTCATTTTAAGAGAAGGAGAATTTCTCGCAACAAAGTACTGCTTGCCTGTGAAGATGTGCAGAGTATTAATTCAAATTCAGAACAATTCTTAGGGTAAGATGAGGAGAAAAGAAAGGATAATCTTGAAAATCCAACTGGCGGACTTTACCTTGCGAAAAGCTATCTTAAATTCTTTTGTTGCTAGCCATTCATGAAGCAGATCTAGCCATTCATGAAACAGACTCGTTATCTTTTCAGCTAACCCTTTGGTAGGTATGAAGAAAACTTATATACTGTACTTATGACCAGTTCAGTCGGATTCGATTCGACATTAATTTTGTGTTCAAAAAAAATCTCCTCCATTCACTACTCATGCTTATCAAGTTCTAGCATATTAAACCAACCATACTAATCACTTTGCAATTTAGACACTGTATACCTCTTCAAAATCCCAATACGGATGTTCGTGCCCGAGATGAATGAATCACATATCTCCGAGGGGCCTCAAAATAGCCTATACTTATAGAATATTCATATTTTTAAATTTTTACTAATTTTGTATTCCTTTTCTTACAAATACAACATCAGATATTTTTGTCTACGCCACGACAAGGGTATTGCGCGAAACAGCTATAATATTTATTTTCATTTTATTAATTGAATGTATTTCAGGTTTCGAAAGTTTTGCCGCGGGCCAATATAGCCCAAATCACATTGGAATGCTTTACACGGCTTACAGTGAGAATGATAAAGGCCTTTCTTCGTGGCTTTATGGTTAGAGACATTGTCACCATTCGTGGGGGCTACGCACCAGCTGTCCCCGCATCCCCCCGTCAACAAGGTGATTGTTTAATGAGATATATATTTTGGAAATGTGGGAGCTTGGAGATATTTTGAACGATAGATGAACGTTCGTCAAACTCTATTCTCAGGAAACGATTTATGACAGCCCGACGGTGATAGAACCCGCAGCATTCTGATGACCGACAAGACGCTCTAACCATTGAGCTACCAAGATTCAGATGGTGGACTATGGTGCAAGTTTGACACGTGTGTGAATATGTGCGACATGTGTGGGACATGTGCGACTTATGTGCATAAAAATTTGTAAAGGGGGAAGAGTGGGAAAATGACACTATTGACTGCATGTGTTGACTTACAAAAGCGATAGTCCTAATTCTCTGGGATGGATTATTGATCTTTTATGCTTGTTTTGTCCCTGTGCGATAGCGCGCAAAGATGTACAATTGGCCTCCGTCAATGTAGGCTGTGCTGCTTAAGATGGAAGTCACATAAAATTTGCCAATATCAAATTAAATATCATATTTATTCCAGTATTTTGTTCCGAGAATATTTCGGTTAAATCAAGTCTTGCTTTCCGTTTCATTACACAAAGTGAATCTACTTAACCGGCAAGGTGTTTGACAGAACTTTGCATGCTAAACATGACCGGGTTATTTTTTGGAAGACACAAAATGCGTCAAGGCTTTCAGTAAAATTATCTTTTTTGAACGCTGCATGCCCTATCTGTTTTACTGCCTGTGACACTAAAAAGCCGGCCAGATTTGTATGTTAATTATTCAATGCATTCAGCCTAGCATGAAGATTTAAAGTTTTCATCTATCATTGGCAACCATTGCCTAATGATTTCCGATCTGTTCTTGTTTATTTTCTTCCCGGTACGCAACAACGACGAGGACAACTCATGTCGCAGTTACTGAAGCATGACACTGGACATCCCGCATTGATCTGTCCTGGTGGTACCATCGACGTTCCTTGTGCTCCGGACGAACAGCACGAAGGACTGCACGAGGGAGAGCAAGACTGTGGCGAACATTGAGAACTACACTGCTGGCTAGGCTGTTGTTGTTGGTAGTTTTGGCTACTTTGGCTTGCTCCCAGCGTTGTCATTGGAGGATAGGAGTTTACTAAGCCTTGTTGATAAGAGCCACGTGCTGGAACGGGTGCAGAGTTATACATACTTGGAGGGAACCGGCAGCAAGGATCACGACAGGCAGGAGCACAGAGACTGCTACACTGGCCAGGACATGTCGTTTGATAAGTTGATGGGGATGCTTGGGAATAACCACCGTACACCTGAAGATAACCTAAATAGAAATAGAAATTGTTGAATGAAGACCACAGGTTTCCGCGTTATCTTCCAAATCACAGGTTGTTCTCTCCCTTATTATGATGATATTCATAATACGCACATAGTTCTTAATATAATGGATATCATCATAGAAATGTCGACTCCATAATAATCATCAAATTGAGTTTAGTATTAGGGTTACCAAGCCCTAACCCAAACCCTAATCCTATCCCTAACCCTAACTCTAATCCTAACCCTAATTTTGATACACTTAAATCACACCATTTTTGGGGAAAAATTCCACTAGGCTTTTATCGATTGTGCTAGTAAAAGTAGCACATTATGCTACTAGCACTGCTCGTTTTTAACCAAAACTGCGCTAAAGTTACGCTCCTTTTTATAAATTATGCTGGATTTTCTGAAATTATGTTTTCACAAACTAACTTTAAAAGCTCAGAATTAAATGTTTGTTGTTTATATAGTAACGAAAGCAATACTTGTCATTGTTTCCAACGTTGTCTAGCTTTTAATAGATTGCTCTATATCCCCTGGAATGTTCTAAATACAACACAAAATTGCACTGACTGATGCCTTGCTATCACATTAAGTGTCCTTAAAAAGTATCCTGCCGCATTACACTTGCTTGCAAGTAATCAAGTTAAAGAATATTCATGGAATCGACAGAAAGTTTGGGAAAAAATATATAACAGCAGTTCAGTTAAATTTAACCATTTTGTTTTGACTTTGAGAGCGTGGACTGGATCGGAACTAAAGTTCCTTTGAACCCCAGGCGCCTCGACTAAGGCCCACTAAGAGACAAAATTTAACAAGACTGAACAAAGGTTTAAAATTTACCCTATATAAGCAAAAATTGACTTACTGGAGAGTCATGGCCCTAGTAATGTGCTCTGTAACTGGTTAAAAATATGCTGGTTATGCTAGCAGTGCTCTTCGACAAAAAATGGCAAAAATGTGCTTGTTTTCCGAAATTATGCCAAAAAATGTGCTAACACAATCGATAAAAGCTCAATTTCACGTGCTTACGTCTAATTGGAATGTTTCTAATTTTGTTTCGCTCGAGAAAATTATATGGAAATTCTGAAACATGAAAACATTTTTTTTCTAGTAAATGGCGCCTTTATTAGCCAATTTACCCAAATGTCACATGTGAAAAAATACTGCAAATTCAATTCGACTGAAATACATGAATTTGACTTTAATAAGTTTATTTAATTTATTTGTTAAACCCTTAAGCATATCAACATTTTTGTTCAAACTAAAGATCTTTTTATCGAAAATGTCTGCTATGAAATTTAAGTTGTAATTATGGATAGTCATGATAGCGATTATGAGTATCCACGATAGCAAACACTTCATAACGAGTCATTTAAAATACTTTACAACGAGTCATTTTAACGTTTATTGGCGAAGTAAATATCAAATTTAATGTCCTCAGATACACACAAACCAACGAATTGATGGTTTGTTCATAAAATGATGACTGTCATTTAGAAAGAAATTTGACAAAAGAATCTGGTTAACTCCAGTTGTACGTACAACAAACATGGTCGCCATATCAGTCTGTCGAATCTCAAGGGACCGAACGCGAACTATGAATTGTCTGCTAGAAAATGAACGCCTATCTTTATCTCATACTAAAGACATGTCGAGGTCACGATTTTTTTTTGTGTATGTTTAGTTCCTCACGAATAATTAATGCGTTTTTGAAATAAACATAAAGTCTGCTTACCTGGCACCTGTGGGGACGGAGTTTGATTGTTTTTACTGGAAGATTCTGGAGAAAAGTGCAAAGGTTAGTTTAAGTTTCTTGTATCTCGACGGGATAGTGAAAAAGATTCCATGCCATGAAAGAATCTTCAAGTACTATTTAGTTACGTTCGATTGATTAAATCCAATCTGGAAACGTTTTAATTAATCAAATCCTATTTGGAATCATTGTTGGCATTTTCTCTCAACATTGTAATCATTTTTCTTTTTAGGAAAGATCAAGGTTTTCCAGAACCAGAACTTAATCAAGTAATCATGATGTCAGTAAACCACAAGATTGGTTTGTTGGTTAACATATTGATTGTCAATTTGGTTGGATAGTTTGTTTCTTTGTTCATTTGTTCGTTTTCCTTGTTGTTAAGAAGTGGTTTTATATTTCCTACTGTCAAAGCTATTGATCCACGGTCGCCTCGTACATCCTCCACAAGGATTGATCATAAATGTGACATATATGCAAGCAAAAAAACAGGAGTTAAATGCCACAGAACGTCTCCAATACAACCTCAAATATGGCGGCGTTCTTGAGGTTTTTACACTATCTAAAAGATAGAAAAAAAGCTTCTCGACGTTTCGAGCGAAGGCCCTTCGTCACTAATCTCCGGACGAAGGGCCTTCGCTCGAAACGTCGAGAAGCTTTTTTCTATCTTTTAGATAGTGTAAAAACCTCAAGAACGCCGCTGTTTTATCGAAGCTATCTACACTGGACCCCGCGCCTTTGAATAACCTCAAATATGTTACAATACTAACAATGAGCCGGTTATTTATCTGACATTTGTATTCCTGAATTTCTTCCATCATTTTTGTTGTACTTGGCTGTTGTTTTGCCCATTTATAAACTGTCCACCAAAGGCAAGAAATTTCGTCATAATTTCGATTTTCCCTCACACTTAGGGAGGAGTCCTCATCGCACCCACTACCATGATGCATCTGTCCACACTTCAAATTTCAGTATAAGTGCAGCTTACTCAAATCGGATCAGGCGAATTACTGTGTAAAGCAAACATTTGTTGTAACAACTCACTTTTGGATTGGTCATACTGGAGGAGATTCTGGATAGCCTTTTCCGCCTTGTCCAGGTTCTCTGTCGCGATAAAAAAATCAGTTGTTGTGACTGATATCATACGCAAAAGGCTATAATATCTGAGAGCACATAAGAAGCAAACAACTGGCAAAAGGGGGTAGTCTGACGCAATTTAAGATACTCTACAGCAAATATATCAAGGAGTCGTCTTTATACTCATTTGAAGTCTCAAGATTTTTGGCTTAAGGAAAAGCATGATCTGAAAAGTTATGTGGCAGCATGAGTTGAGCTTTGGTTTTGGTTGATGAAACGATTCAAACTGTTCTGAAAAATTTTGTTTCGATAAGCTTGAGTGTTCAAATTGAACTCGTGGAGCGAGAACAAATTATGATAGTTCAGCGAAGAAACAATCTGCAACGAATAACCTCAACAAATGCCATCATACAAAACTCCAATTCGATTAGGTTACATTTCACAAAAAAATTTCACAGAAAGTCATTGGAAGACAACTCGTTTTACGTATTGTTATGTAACAAACCACTAAGTTTGCTTAAGTGCGACTATACAACGAATTAACAATCTTCTTCTCTTCATTTTGATCTTATTTCATAGATAATACATTTAAAATGACAAAAAATTGCATTGTTAGTTTGTTAACATTCAAAGATACTGAAGGGTGTAAATCAGGTCATTTATGACGTCACTTACTCCATACAAACTGAACAAACCTGAAAAATTAATAAACGAGAAAATCTGAAAATAAACTATAAAAATTGTTGAAATTTTGCATGTTTTTGATAACATGTAAAATGCTGTCTGAGTAACTTACACCTTTGCCTTAGAAACCATTGGATCGCAGGAGTCCTTTAATGATCAACTTAAATTGCTAGTTTTTCAACTGCCAAAAAGGGTTTGCTGTAGTGTATGTTTAGGAAGATAAGGGACATTAGTCGGCATTGTATTGCAAAGATCTGAATCATCTTATTTTGAAATGAAGAAGCTGAAATGGGGAATGTATGTTTTAACTGAAAATCTATCTGGGATAAAACGGTTTCCATACCAACGAATTAATGTTTATAACAAGTTTATTTGCCAAGTTTCATTGCATTTTACTTCTTAATTTCAGATAATTCCCTAATTTCATGAATTTTAATTTGCTGTTGTATCTTAAAAGACGCAATAAGGTTCCTAATTTCCGTGTTTCAAAGACCTATATATTCCTGGAGCAAAACGAAACGTTGACAAAAAGATTAAAAACGCCATTCTTTCTTATTCCAAATGTATGTGAATGAGATCAAAATCGAGCAGAAGATTGTCGCAGATAAGGCATTTTGAAGTGAGAAGGAATTATTCTCTCTGACCAAAATTTCATGAAAATTTTAGACTTTCGGAGGGGCTTAGGAAGAAAGTTTTGATCAATGAAATTGAGGACATGGGAAAGCCGAGATAAGAATGATGATCAGTTTTTGTTCATCATAATTAGTAGAAAATTATGAAACATTTAGATTTAACATTAATATCTACTGTGATTTAATGAAAAACAAAACCGTATGAGTTTCTTACCGACGCTGGTAGCTAGCAACTTCTTGAGTTCTCCGACATTAACAGCTTGTAAATCTGAAACAGGCATGGAATTAAATTGTCAGATGGACTGTGGTAAAACACAGTCAAAAAGTAAGTGGAATATTAAGTCGAAGTAAAATAATTGGATCGTTGGGGACATATCAAACCATACAATAGTGCAACCAAATGGAGCAAGTATGAAGTGAAACGAAGCAGTTAAGTAATATTTCAAGTACGAGTTGGTGTTCTTCCTCAGATTTCTAGATACCGAGAAACGAGTTGAAAAGCGAGGCGAAGCCGAGTTATTTTAACGAGTTTCGAGGTATCTAGAAATCGGCGGAAGAACACTAAACGAGTATTTGAAATTACTTCTCAAACGAACCAGTATTTTAGGCGAAAATCCAGCGGAAAGTTGGAAAAAATCAGCTGTAATCTTCCTCCGATGTCTAAATACTGATTAATTATGTATTTCTTTTGTTTTTTTATCGTGAATTATTAATGAGTTTGAGAAATATAGGGAACAGAAACCTAAGTTCCAGTCAAGAGTCCTTATTCACTGAAGGCAAAACCAAACAACCTTTCGAAAGAAAGACAATTCTCTCCGCAGTTATCCTTATGGCACAGTTTAATTTCCCTCTTCAATTTATTGTTTTGAATTCACACAATGCCTCCTTAACTTGACTTTCTATTCAAAAGACTGAGTTCAGTTTCGCATCCTTTGTTTGAAACATTGTTCTGAGCTTGGGTGGAAAACTCGTTCACAGTTACAGCCAATCCAACCAGACTTGTCACGGCCAAGGTTTTGCGAATTGGTGAACTCCGGTTGGAAACTAACGTGGTTGCTCATAACTTTCAAGCGATCGAGAAAAAGTAGGTCGCACAATAAAAATAGTAAGTGATTTTTTGATCATTTGTTTTACTGATGGTTTTTACTACTTTTTAGCAATTTATCGTATTATTAGGTGCCAAATAAAGACGTGAGCTTGAACAATTATTAGCCGTAGAACATACATGCGCGGGGAGTTTCCTAGAGAATGGTAGCTTAGGTGGTACACTCGTCTGCACCACATCAGATCCGTCCCGCTGCACCGCTGTACGGATCAAGCATTTCATCTGAGAAAATACTCTAATCTTACGATAAAAATCAGTGGAAAAAAAACCGGAGGATCATATTTTGTGAATAAAAGTAAGTTTTTGGCCGTAGACATTGCACAAGGATAACATCAAGTTGGCCAGTGAGTTCAATAGCCTGTGTGATTCCGAATTACGTTATTGCTATTGTTATCCATGTCTTACGATGTTTATTGTTGAAATAAATCTAAGAAAATAATCAAAGAAAAAAATGGCCAAAAGATCATTCCTTACTGATATTGAAATAGTCGCTTATATGCCGGAAGATTTTCGAATATCCCTTCTGAAACATCACACCAGGTTCCTTGATCTACATTACTTTACAGAGCTATTCTTCTCCACCAAAGACAAGACTAAGACTACATAAACACATGTGCATTTAAGCATTAATGCTATCATTTTCATTAAAGGAAGTTTTTCAATAAATCTAACCTTTGTCTTTAAGACTTTTTACGGAGTTCTTTAGAGATTTTGTGGAATTCTTTGCTTCCTTTTCAGAATTCTTAATCTCTCCTTTTACCTTCTTCTCATCGGAAGTATCTAAGGCAAAATGTAAAAAGCAAGGTAAATTATGGGTTGATTGATTAAGTAACGACAAGTTAACTCTTTCCCGGTGGCAAAAGACTTCGACCATTTTACTCTGGCTAACGCAAGACGATTTTATTCGTCAAGAGGAGAGCTCCCGCTTTGAAAGAGTGATAATACTAGCGTAGGTTGTTCCAAAAGGCATGGAGAGAAATAATTGTTTAAATCCACTGTTTTGGGACACCTAAGTTGTTAGAGAATGGAAACACTTTTTGTCCCTAGCTGAAGATCCGGTACCACAAATAAACGCAGTATCTTTGGATATTTAAAAGAATTTGATAAAAGGTTTTATGTAGTGTTTAAAACAGGAACGGCAGCGTTTTATCAAGTTTAAAGATTCAATAGCACAACGCTCGAATTTTTCGACTTGATATACACACGCTGCTGGTGCTTTAAACAGCTTCAAAAACCTTCGTTATATATAGCGATCTCAACGAAATTGAAATAAACAGACGTTGCTTGGTGATAGCATTTCTGCTGCTATTAATCAATGTATTTGTGCTTTCAACGGCGCGGTCGATTAAAAAGTCCAGGTTCAAAGCTACCGAAGGTGGGTGCTTATTGGAGTGCGAATTTTATGCAAAATTTCAGGTTCGTTAGTGTCCTTTATCTAAAATTTATCTCAGTACGTTTTATCAGGTTCGTAACCCCTTGGATGTGATAAGTACAGCTAGGGGTATACCTATTGAACATCAATGAATTTTTGAAATGCTATTTAAGAAACAGAAAGATTTTTTGTGCCTCAGTCGAGGTATAAAAATCATGAGTGGAGGTTTGGGGGGACGAGAAAAGGGGACAACACTTCAATACTTCAATACTTTATTTAAACACACAACACCTAGGAGCTTAATAAAAACGCGTTAAAACGTGCACGTGTACAATGAATTATATACAATACAGTAACTATAAAAATATATAAAAATATTAGAACATGTAATCTCGCAAGGCACCAGTGTTTCCATTTCGAGTTCTGCCAAACAACCACGAATGTTCCAATGACTATGTGAATAAACCCTGGAAATATCCTTTCCATTTCCTTTAAAAACTAACTTTGAGGAATAGCAGATATAGCACTAGTTTTTTATGGTCATGAAAGCGAGAAATTCTCTCCTTACTTTTAAGGATAGTATACGTGATGATGTTATTGAATCACATCTTTCAACCAATCAATATGTTTGATTTTGAAGTGGTATTCAATAAAGTACTTTTTCAAGAGAGAATAAATTTGCATGTATTTGCTTTGGTTTCGTACAGTCTTGGGACAGTCACTTGCTCCTTGAACTTTTATTTTTAACAAGTTTGTTTTTAGCTCAAACTCCAGCTGACATCATATTAACATGAGTAGTAATGCTTACCATCTTTAGAGCTATCCGCCGAACCAGATCCTTCATCGTCAATTATTCCTGAGTTTTTTTCATCTTCCAGATCCTCTTCATCATCGTCTTCCAGATCATTTTTGTTGTTAAACTTGTTGGGGAGAAGTTTTGCATTTTTGGCTTTGCCATCCTCAGGTTCCTTACCAGCCATCTTTCGATCTGCATATTTTTTGGACAAGATGACAGAGTCAGTTGGTTTATCATCTTCATCTTCCTCTTCATCTATCTCTGGGACTTCAGCTGGTTTCTTGTTTTTCTTTAATTCTTTTTTATTATAGAAAACGAAAAAAATAGGTAAGATATCTTTGTTTATTTTAGTAGGATTTTGTGCTTGGATAAATCACTGCTAGGGACAAAATTGTGTGATCTTACAATCATCAGGTAAGCTGAAAGCAACTTTTTCGTCCTTCTTTGCAGAGGCTTAAATTAACGAGAAGCCCACAAGCTAGTCTTCATTCATTTCTTTCGCCATTAATTCGGTGATATAATAATAATCAAGAAACATGAGTTCAAGTCATAACGACGATTCCTTGGCACACAGATATATTTCAAAAATCTTTGCACTTTATGAATGAAACGAATTTTGAACGGAGTGAATAAATGAATAAATCAAGTACTGTTTAGCTTGCATTACAAAGGTAGCATCATAAGAGTTATTCTTATCACTATAACGCTAAAAATGACCGATGAGAGTTTATTAAACTTCGAGCTAATTTCGTAGAGGCATGACCCAATATTCTTTGCCAAAATTTATTTGCAACTCGGATTCCTATTCAGTAAAATCGTGATTACGTGCGTTGCCATAAACACCAACCGGGATAACTTTTCTGCTTAAAAAATCACGAATTTATATCCATTTATATGTGTAGCAGCGCAGAAATGTTCCATAGTATTTGTTTTTATCTGAACTAAATACTGGCGGATTCAGGGGGAGTTACTGGAGTTGCAACCCCCTCTTTGGAATTACATTTGAACAAAAAAATATTCCATTTAATTCCATTAGAGTTATCTTGAAAGCATGCGATTTTCTTCTATGTTTAAACTTCAAATTTTAATTAATATATGTCTATCTATCGGTCTTATATCTGGGAGGGGATCTTAGATCCGTCCACCATTGAAACTGTCAAGTAATGAATTTTGAATGTTTGAAATACGTTTAAGTTGGGTTTCATAATTTTGGTAATCACTTCAGGGGTACTGACTGTAATTGTATCATATGTTTTTGCTATTCACAATCGTGAGCTAACAAAAACAGTCAATGGTTGCTTTGTCAAAGATTGAATTGAAAGGAAGAATTGAAACAGTAATTGAAAAATACTTCAATCAATTCCAATGTATAATGATTAAATTGCCAGTAAATGTCACTATTTCGGATCACATTTTGTTGTAAAACTGCCCTCAAAATGCAGGAAATAGTGTTTTAGAGCATTAAAAAATCAAAAATTTTCCGGGGGAGCATGCCCCAGGAACCTCCAAGTGGTTTCTCACGCCTTCGTCGCTCGCCTATTTCCCTTTTTGGAACCTTCAAACCCCTCTTTAAAATAATCCTGGGTCTGCTCTTGCTAAATTATCAGGTAAACCTTTCTTCACAAAGTCAATTATCATCTTATATATTATTATGCAATTCCTGAAGATACTCCTCTTTACCTTTTGTCTTGTAAGTAAAGTGGTCAACTTTTGATTGTTTAGGTTTGCTCACGTCCAAAAGAGCTAATCCAATAGCGCTGGCAGCTTTATCGTGTTGATGCCGGTCGAGGGTATTCGTGTCTTGCCATTCGGGTTTGTCATGTTCTGCGGAAGCTTTCAATGTTCCCAGTGGCGTTTCTGTTTTACAAAATTTTATACGTCAATTTAACAGTTTGATTTTTACTCAAAAGCACATTAGCGGTTGGTGGTGGTTTAATTCGTGAGGCTATGACAAGTGTGTTGGTGAACTCGGGTCTTCAAAACAACAGTTTTTGAAGCCAGTTGGTTTGGATCGATGGACTGCAGATGTACTTACATGTAAATTTGAGCTTTGACACAATATACCAGATAACCAGCTTGTAGTTTTTGTTTAATATGCAATCAACTCTGCACGCCTAAGGGTAACTTCCCTATGTTGTGAAGTTAGAGGGCTCAACACTAACTTACCCCCGAAAGATAAATGGCATCAATTGACAAAACGTAATTAAATACATGAATATCATCTATATAATGGGAACTCAGGACAGGATTAGGGTTAGGGTCAGGGTTACGATTATGTATAGGATTAAGATGAATCACCTCCGGTAACGGTAGACATACGTCTCACCCATTTTTAAAAATACTTTTAAACATATACCTAACCGTCCACCACCCGGCAACCCACCGGTACAAGTGCCGGAACTATATAACCTGAGCAACAACGTATCCCATGTTGGAGCATTTTTTTCCCCCTAATAACCTTATCTGGGCTTGGTTATTTTTGCTCAAAGAAAGGCTGGGGGCCCCAATTCGGCCTCCCACTATAAATTTATTATTGTTGTGCCCATTTCAATAAAACTGGGCAGAAATATTGAATATGCAATGCTCTACAAAGTTAAGTATTAATTGGTTTCCCATACTTGATGACGTCATGATTACGTCACTCAACCATTGCTGTTACCTGGGTATTTTTAATACTGTTGTTCTTCACTCGCATTTCATCAAAAATTTGCAATAAAGAAAATTATTTAATATGAAAGATTGGGAATTAATAACATGTAGAGTAGTTATTTTTTTGTTTGTGACGTCACAATGATGTCGTCCTGAGTTTAAAATTTTTTTTCTTTATTTTCCTTATTTATTTTGCATATTCTCCTTTTTGTTTTTTTTTCTTATTTTACTTTTTTATTTCACAAATAACGTTTTTCGCTTTTTTGACAGTATTTTTGACCTTCCTGATATACATGTTGTTGCGAACAAGTGTCATAAATGTAAGAGGATAACATCATACTAAACTCTCAGACAAAATGACAATTTTTGGAACGAATAAAAAACTTTTCATTTTGTAACAGAAGATGTTTTCCTTTCGAGCTAGTTTTCAATTCAAGCTTTATATTTTTAAGATTTTGTCGAAAAAAATTTCCAATTATTTAACTCCCTTCAAAAAATAAAAAAATGACCCTTCAACTTGTGGTTACCACCGGAACAGGGTTTTGTGTATGGTCATAAAACTAGATATCAAGTTGTTGGCAATAGCGTACTGGGGTTAAATAGATGATATTCATCTTTTTTGCCACCTTCTGTCAATTGATGCTATCCAACTTTTCAAGATGTGAGACTGGGGCTGGAGGACTAAACCCCAGGCCCCCATGTTCTGCCCATCTGTGTTTGTTTATGTTATTTGTTTAACATTAATTTTGAGATTTACACTGAGTAAGCAATATAAACAGAAAAGAATTTTAAGTGATACACCTGCTACTTTTTTGAATTTCAATTGTTTAAATTTTTCCCTGAGAGCTAAAAAACAAACAAAATTATCATTTTTAGTTTTCTTTGAGTTTTAGAACGTTCTCAAATATAACGACAATCTTTGCAGCTAACATATAGATCACAGGTTAATATAAATCAATCTCAAACTCATTAATAATTCATCAGTAAAACACAAAGAAAATCAGTACCGAGACGTAGTTTGGATATCTGATCTTAATTCGCACAGAATTTCGTCAAATTTAAAAACGATTTTCTCTTTAAATACGGATTCGTTTGAGATGTAATATCGTACAATCAAAAGTAGTGTTTCATCAGATATCCAAACACCTAGAAGTTGGTTAAAAATCTCGGCTATCGCCTCGTTTTTCAACTCATTTATCGGTGTTTGGATATCTGACGAAACACTCCTCGTGTATGATGTAATATATGAACAACGAGTTTTAGTGTTTCATCCGGGGATCCAAACACGAGAAAACATGATGAAAATACGAGGCCGTAGGACGAGTGTTTTTATTGTTTTCGAGTGTTTGGATTCCCCTAATGAAACACTCAAACGAGTTGTTTATATAGCATCTCAATTGAAGAGAATTTAATTGGATGTTTAGCTATATTGCACATGAGGAAAAATCCTCATGGGATTGTCCTTGTGACGGGCGTAAAATTTATTCAAAAAGATTATACAAGTTGTATGTAACGATGAACGAAAGTGAACAAGGCAGGTCGTTTAGTCCTCCAAAAAGCTTTGTCGAAGAAGATAAAGCAATCGAAAATGCTGTTCCTGCATCTACGGGTTACAAAACTAAGTGGGCAGTTGAAGTATTTCGTGAGTGGCAAACGTCGAGAGTACAGAAGAGCGAAGTCGAAGAGGAAGTTGGCTTACAAGACATTAGTACACCACTGGAGAATTTTGAAGCCGAAAGTCTGGCGTATTGGCTCGGAAAATTTGTTCAAGAAGTGGTCAATAAAGAAGGGAAGAAATATCCTGCTCATTCATTATACAATTTAATAACGGGTATCAAACGATTCCTTTCTGATAAAAACATTGTGCTAAAACCGTTGGATAAGACGGATAACCGGTGAGTTTCTAAATGCACGTGTTGATTTTGAGATGCATATTATTAGCTATAACTATCGGCGACATTCCTTATTCTTCTACGTTTCACAGATTTAGACAATTATTGGATTGCGAAATGAAGATCTGCACGCGAGAAGGTATTGGTCTTGCTTCAAAGAAGAATGAGAAAGAAGCGATAACTGAAGAAGACATCTTTTGGGCAGTGAAACGTGGAACGTGTGGGTAAGAGTAACGTGCGACACGACTTTATTTCAAAAAGGTGCCGAGGAGAAACTTATCAGGCAGAGAACAGGTCATACGTGTAATACTTTACTTAAATATGAAAAAGCATGTGGTGAGCTAGTTAAGTCTGTTTCCGATATCTTCGGTCCTGTAAGCTCCAAGAAAGTCAATGATTCCAGAGAAGATTGTGAGAGTGATTTAAGTGAAATAAATGATGTCCAAAATGTGGTAAATTTAGATAAACCTGTATTTAACAATTGTAATGTTACGTTCGTTGTTAAAAAAACACTGACTTCGCATGATAATTAATAAACTTTTGCGTGGGAAACTTTTTCGTTATTGTTGTCTGTTTTGTGAATTATTAATTAAGATCTCGCTGATTAGATAAAAACCGGTTTTCATCTAACTTCTGTGGTGGTATATGATTTTGGCGTGTTTTACTGGAGTGTCCAACTTCAGTCTTATGACGAAATGAGTGGTTGTGATTGGTTCATTATCTCATGAATTGTTAATGAGTTTGAGATATACTACCTAAAGTCTCATTCCAACTTTACATTATACACTTAATGTCTGGTCCCGAGGGAAACAGTTTTGTTTTCTCGAGAGGTTTGATGTTCCCTGAGATGAAGTCGAGGGAAACATCGAATCTCGAAGGGAAACAAAACTGTTTCCCGAGAGACAAGACATTAAGTGTTTTGTTATATAGTGACAGAGACAACAACAAAAAAAAGAAAACAAGTTAACTCCGACCTCGACAGTTTCTGTAGGTTTTTCGGTGGTGATCCTTCTGCTGAAACCTCCACACGAAATACAAAAAGTGATGCAACATCATTTTTGGCAGACTTTTGCGTATTTATAGAGTCTTTCTCCTCTATCACATGTCTTATTTTACAGAGTGAAAGATTGGAAAAACGTAGTTTCTTAACTTTAGGCTCCATTTAGGTCTTCTTATGAAACAAACATTCATCTACTATAGGACTTTGTGCTATTTATCGCCGGAATTCATACGACACACTTTAATCACGTGCTAACGACATATTTTGTTACCGTGCTGTTGTATCCCGCTGGAGCAACAATTTTGAAATTGTTGCCCGCGCGGGATACATTAAGATTTAGACAAGGCGATCTGACTATAATTCAACCAATGGCAGTAAGTGTTACCGCCAGCGAAACTCCAGCTATATAACAAATACTAAGTTATCCCTTGACAATTGAGTGGTCATCATGACTATATTGATGAAATCTCTAGCGACACAAAATCGCAATGCCTTTTCTAGTGTTCAAAATATTTTGTCCATATGAGAACAACCAACACAGCCGAACAAGTCACACCATCATTAGTTACTACTCAGTATACTAATGTAGCCTTTGTTAACCATTCCATTTCGTGTATCTTAATGTTCAGACCGTCACAACTGCTAGCAGGGGATTACCGGCTCAGTATCAGTCGGGGATTCAGAGAGCTTTCTCTGAGTAAATAGCTTGAGCGCAAGCGCTTTAATATTAATAATACCTAAAGTCCTAAACTATCACAATTCTACATTAGAATCATCGATAATCATGTATTAGTCACTGGATATATCGACTGAAGGGCAAGCCATAATTCGCAGTCACAGACCGATGATAATATCTTAGATTCTTTGATTCATTTGTCCTGAGTATTACAGTCTTGACTGCAAAATCACAATGTCAGTTTCAATTTCTAAATTCAGTTTAACAAATTCTTTCAAGCTATTTCTTTTCAAACCAATTTGAATGTTGCTTACAGTAAAGTAGCGTAGGAACCATGTGCTGTGGGGCACGGTATCGAGGACGCCTAAATAGCCTGATCAACGGTACCTGGAAAGAATCGACACTACTACCAGGGTACGTTAGATTTCAACTATATGTCTAAATTGAACGGCATGGTGTCGTAGACGGAGGACACCAGAAATTTGCTTCCGGGGTTACTAAGTCTCGCTATGACATTGATTACCTCCTGTGAACAAATTGCTTTTTACGCCCATTTTCAGGACATCCGCTTGACTTACTTTTGGAAGTTTCCATTCCGACAGTAATTACATATTAGCTATAAATATCTACATTACCTTTCACGAGTTTCTGTTTATCACCTCTCAAGGATGGATCAGCCAATGCCATTGAGAGTGCGCCAAAACAGCAAATTACTAGCCACTTTTTCATCATGATGCTAAAAGGATAAAGTGAACTCAAAAAATTAGCATTTTTTTGTCATAGGATTAGTAAACTATTTACAAATGAAGTGAACTATGTACTGTATTCAGGATTTTCAAGAATTTTTTATGGTTCCATTGCATCATTATCATGTATAATATGTAAATATTGTTCAGTCTTAGAGATCATGTGAATATCAATCAGGTTTTAATCCGCGGAAACAAAACGGATCACGAAGGTTGTATGGTAAAAATTTTCAAGCCCAATCAAGTACATACGATGTTTAGAGACAATCCATTTTGGCAACACCGTACATAAACTCAAGATAATTACTTATTAATAGCTTCAGTCGAATAAAACGCAGCTATAGTTGAGGGAAAAAGTGAAAGAATTATAAAATATTTTGGCAAACCTCAACGCTCTGTTCTGCCGTTCATTAAATTTGGTTATTTTTAAATCTCTCCAAGAGCCACCTCGAGCTTACGTCTGTTGTTATTATCTGGCCACTGGACAAAGGAGGTTTTGTAAAATCACCAGCCGGCAAGAACTGGTTGTATATCTTTAGTTATTAATGAATTATAAGTGGAGTGTGCACTTTATCAACACAAATCGTCAGCTAAAATCGGTGAATTCTCTTTATGGCTATTGCTATTCGGATTTTACAAACGTTTGTACAAATAGCGTGAAAATAGCTACGTTTGTTGCGAAGTTAAACTTAGGATATACGATAAGCGATTTCGTTGTGTTTGCGCTTGTTATTTGCACTAGAGGAGAAACAAACTGATGCTTTTCATCTTTGGCCACTAGCTACTTATTAGGCCCCATATAACAGATACGATTGTTGCATATGATTCTTAACCTTGGCGCATACAACAAACTTTGAGGAGTACGATTCTTGCTCACTATTCATTCATGAATGTTGCAAGTTTTCACGTATTCACGCATAAAGATGCGTGGTAATCATCATCCTTGATACTTTTCAGATCTGTTAAAGATAGCTAAATAATCGAGAACTGATATTATCCAACACGGAGAGGAAATGTTTAAACTTTTTATACCACAGTCAGGGATCATAACAGTAGGGAGTATTGGTGTGTTTTGAGAAATTATGAAATGACCAAGATTAACAACTAGGGAACCGCGCATTGCATGGCCTGGGCGATAGTCTCGATTAAGTGTGATAACTATAAGGCACGGGCGCGGTGTAACGAGCATAATTAGATCACTTACACGTTAAGTAGTCATGCAGACCTATATCAGTTCACTCAATAAATCTCATTACCCAGCATGCCCCCTTCATTCGACGTTTAAACGGTAAATCTCTTTTCACTAATCTATGTATTGATGTGATGGGTGAAAATTATGCCAAGAAAAGACCAGCGACCAGTTCAAGTTATCTCTTTGTTGGATCTTCATCTGAATCCAAATGCCACTGTTTGCTCCAAGCTCCCGTGGTCTACAGCTTGTACCAACCGGTTAAGTAAGGTGAACGCAGGTGTTAATATGTATAAGAAAGTCCGTAGTATGGGCTATGTAATATAATCTTGATTCTCCTTGTTTTTGTACGACACATTCGTTCTCTGATGATGTTGCGAGATGCAACGAAACTTTGGAATTGTGCTAAATTTTATCTTACGATACCTGCGTTCCAATATTTTTACTGGGCAATTTGATTTTTATTCCACAATTACTTTTTCCGCCCGGTTCGTCAATCGATATCTATATGCATTTGGAGACAACACTAATTGTTCGCGCACCTTGGTATAAGAGTGCATAGCACAGGAAACTTAAAAGAAGCTTAAACAAATAGCTTTGCATGCTAACAAATTTTATAAATTTGTTTGACTACTTTACATACACCAGATTGAATTAAGGCTGTCATCTGCGACGCTAAAGGGTAAAACTGAAAGCAAGTACTATAATAGTTGGAGACAGAATTAAATTCCTATTTCTTTTAAAACTATTTCATATATACACCTAGAAAGAGAAAATCTATTTAGTTGACGGAAGTAGTGGGTTTGCATTTTCAGGAATTTTCGAGTAAAAATAATAACATCTACAGTCTTCAAGTAAAAAGTTAAATTGAGGCAAATGGGAAATAAATTATCAAACTTACTGCATTAGATCGTCGAGTGGGAGTTATTGACATGCAAAAAATAATCTATATATACCATTGGGAATAAATTTTAATACATCTCAAGCATATTTGTCAAAAAGGCAATTGGTTTCAACCCGGCAGAATCATTACGTGTTCACTGGCTTACCCAGTCCATAAGCCTGCAATTTTTTTAAAAGAAGAAATAAAACAGAGATAAAATTGATGGAAGCAAAAAAAAAAAGGCACAAAAACTCAAAATTTACTAGAAGCTTAAAACTGCATTTAGTGCAATGGGTACTATTGGTTAATCCCACTCAGTCGAGTGACAGCAACAATCAAATCGATTGGTTTCCTTAAGAGTAATCAATCCCATAATTCATATATTTTTAAAATTTTCGGGGACGCATGCCCCTAAACCCCGGAAAAGGTCACACCTTCGATGCACTCGTTTGGTCTCCCAAGCCTGCAAGTATCCTGACGTCTAGGTATGCCACTGGTGTTGAAGGCAGATCGTCCAGGTTGGAGTAGTCTGTGATTATTAGACTGATTACTAGATACTGACGTACGTTTCGACGGCCTTAGTGGGGGTCATCTTCCTTTGACTCTGAAGATGACCACCGATGAGGCTGTCGAAACGTCAGCCACCAATAGTCTTTCTCCAGACTACCCTAACTTGGACGATCTACTTTCAACACGTATATTTGTCAACGTGAACAGCATATTTATGTAAATTAATCTCATAAGTTGACAGAAATAAAAGAAAGGTATGTTGATGGGCTCATGTAATATTGAAACTTCTCTAATCTTTCGTACAGAGCTACTTCAATAATATTGAGACTGCAATTTTGTCCACCTGACACACCATATATTATGCTCGAGGCGTTATAAACCGGACTGAAATTTACATCCTTCGTTCCCATCGTACCTTTCGTAGTTGGTTTTACCATCGTCCCTTATCCAATGAGCACACCAACTGAATCGTTGTAATGTGTCGTGCAACTTTACTACACTATTTGGCAAAGAATGAGGTCAAACCAGCTCATGTCAGGTCCACGGATGCAACCTTGCTGACGATTCTGTCATGCATTTACCTGAAGAATTGTTTTAGATACCTCTAGATGGGTCCAAAAGCAGGTAAAAACATAAACGTTTCCAAATTATCAGTGAATAGACTTATCCATTTTTATGCGTTGTTTACCTTCCTGAGATTTAAAAACAATAATAAAAATCTGTCCCTAGATTTGTGGGAAAAATCTCCTGTGTAAATATTTATCGGGCAATTCAAAACTTTACTACAAGAATTGTTTTGTTGAAGAGGCTGAGACTTCATTTTGTTTGCTTATTCCAAAATTCCACAGTTTTAGCAAAGATGAAAAGCCAGTTACAACTCAGCGTAGAGTGGTGGGGATAGTAAGGATTCGATCCCGATATCTGCCAAAAAGAGTTCTTGATCAGATGATATTTTACCTATTACTGCGTTAACAAATTGTGCGTGGTAATCGTTAAGGGAAGCGGGTTTTTCGTGTAAGCTGACCCTAAAACGGTCAACGTTTCTAGTCCAAATCACAACAATCAGAACGGACGCACTCCGGACTGCAATCTGTCAGACAAGAAGAAGGACAGTGTTTCGGGGCAAAGAGATTGGTTGTTTCAGACTGGCGTTGAGTGACGACCTCCGAGCTTGAAGCTTTACGATCTGTGCTAAACGGTGCCTGGTTCATCTCCGGCTGATAGACCGGCAAAACGGGTTGCGGTGGCGGAGCAGCAGCAAAGGGTGTCATGATTGGCTGGGAAAATGGGAAGATCATCGGCGAGACTTGGGTGTCACTCATCTGAGATGGAAGATTAAACGTCTTTGGTGTACTAGATCCTGATCTGCAACAGGCTGGGGGACAACCTGGCAGACATTCGTACACGCAATTTGCTGTACAGCCTGAAGGAGTGACGTGAGAGACTGGTTTGTAGTGGGTCTTTTTCTCTTCCTTTGCATTACAGCAACCACTGCGACATGCCGGCGCACAGGACTGTAAAATGTAAGAGAGTATATGTTGATTGTAGCACTATTTAAACGAGAGAAATGGTTCGTGGATTACACAGCAACAACCTTAGATAGAAGCATATGGTACTAATTGACCTCTTGCCTTTAGTTTGCCGAGTCTTATCTGGTGTAGTATAACTGCACTTAATAGACACTTAGTGACTGGTCATGAGGAGGAAATGAGGACTAATAATCGAGAATCTCAAGGTTTCCTGAGGCGAAGTCGATGGAGACATCGAGATTAAAGGGAATTAAATGTGACTGTTCCCTTAGGGACTAGTATCAAATTAAGTGACTGGTTAGATAGTCCTCTTTTTTTCTTGAGTGAATAAGAGAAAGCAACAGAAAAACTTTTTAGACTCCAGGAGAAAAACTGTCACTCGGATCCGTGGGCGTGAGAAACAAGGTATTTAATCCCTTAAAAAAAATGTCCTTTCAGAATGGACTTTGATCGAAAAACATCGTTTATTATGGGACATGCGTTCTATGTCCATCAATCGAAAGTAATTTACTCTGCATTTCATGCGTTTTAATTTAACCGAATCTTTCACACTAATGCGTTAATGTAGCCACATTATTACAGGTGGTCTTAGAGTGTCGTACGTCATGCGGGCGGGCGTCTATCGTCTGAAGCAAAATTGCCCATGGACAAAACAAGTGTCACCACCAGTAGCAGTAAAATATTGGTAGAATCTGAAGACGTTTTCTTACTTTTTCAAAAAGGGGAATTTTTAAATAATTTACCTCTTCATCAAGGACACTTCTGCCTAGTCTTGGACCCAGGGCTACGCTTCATCCTTCTAGCCATGCCCTTAAACCTTTCTTACAGCTGCGTAGTAACTCTACTGTGCACGAATAAGGGAGGATATGAAGGGTAGATTTTGCCTACTAATTGTAGCCTGAGCCTAAAATTATTGTAGAATAAAATTATGTTCGCTAAAAATTCAAACGCCCCTCCAAAACACGCATAATCTTTTGGAAATTCAAGCATATAATGATAAAAGTATTTTTCAAATATTCTTAACCTTGATCAATTGAGGACTCTATTCGTCCAGTTCCCAATTAGCTTCAGCCGAGGAAGGCCTATGCATTAACGCGCCCTAGTTCCATACAATATTTCACGTTCAAGATGTTTCTCTTTTTACGTATTTCCGACAATGTGTTATATCAGCTTAGGGTAACAAACGTAGGATAAATTGTTACTTTGAATCCTACGAATTCAATTAATAAAAATGAAATAAAGCCGTAAAAACATCCTCTTGTAAAACCAAGATTTTGAATTGAAGGTATTATTTCGACTATATTTCAAGGTTATCCTCACAATAGGTTTCAGTAAGGAAAAGTAAACTAGTGAGGATATGGCTTTGGAAACCGAGGGTTAAGAAGTTAAGTATTCAAAAACATTTGAGAGGTTTGGCTACACGACGAACGAGATAACTCATAGGAATTAAAGTTAGATTCTTAAAATCATGTAGGGTATGAAGACTAAATGGATATAGCAAAAAAAGTAGACGAAAGCATCACATTTATATCATTTTTACTGGAGGCAAAGCAGTTACACCGTCTGAGTTTATATGATCCTGGTTTGGCTTCGTCTGTTTTTAAATCTACTTTCTGGGGTCTAATATACTATGATTCTACTCAAATCAATTGTTTTCTCCAAGACTTGCGTTCGACAGGATGTGAATAACTAGATTTTTCTAATGAAGTGTTACAACTACAAACTATTTTTGTTGCAGCAAAATTTACTTGCAAATGACTGTCTTTGAAATTGAATATCTCTCACTGTTGGCTTAACTTAAGAAAAAGGGGTTGGTTTTGTATTCATGTCAAAATAGCAGTTATCTGCGAAAGCCTTAATCAAGGATTGATTGAGTAAAGGCCAATTATTTACACAGTGCAATTGTCGCATACGATTTTTAGTTCTGACACATGTGACAGAGTAATTGGTACATTTGACAGAGTAATTGCTACATTTAACCAGCGAATGATGAGCAGGAATTGTTGCCTTGATACAGCATTACATACTCTAGAAGGAACGTATGCAACAATCGTATCATGTGGATGGACCTTAAATGGGCGTTCAATTGGTAAACAATTGTTGGCGTCAGTTTCTTTACTTTTATCCTTGCATTTTAAGGCCCCATACTCCGTTTGAAAACGAATACGAAGAATGTTGACCATCCACGATGTGATCGCAAGACAAAGCCATTAAACCAAAGTGATTCAAACGTCTAGTCTAGGTATTATAATAATTAA
Source organism: Heliopora coerulea (assembly GCA_030142905.1). Classification (NCBI taxonomy): domain Eukaryota; kingdom Metazoa; phylum Cnidaria; class Anthozoa; order Scleralcyonacea; family Helioporidae; genus Heliopora; species Heliopora coerulea. The sequence continues at coordinate 381,181 of JASJOG010000040.1, forward strand.
AGCCATTGTTATTGTTCTCTTAAACGGCATACTGCTATTTTATTTTAGAAAACAATTTTCTAATATACTCACATCTGGGCATAATGCAGGACAGGTGTGTTCCGACTTTACTTCAGTGACATCTTCGTCGTCGCCATTAGCCTCGGGATTGCTTTTCATGATTAGTTTTTTTTCCTTACCATGCTTTCCACAACATTCATCAGGACAAGATGGTAAACATGTCTTTCGACAAAGAGGATGACACTTTTCTTTCAATCTGTCTTCATGGCTACAACAGCTGAGAGGGCAAGAAGAAAGGCAGCTTTTTTTGCAGAGAGGATGGCAATGTGACCGAGGTTTGACGGGCTCAACAGAGCAACACGCTTTGGGACATGAGGGGACGCAGTCTTTCTTGCACATTGGGTGGCATCCTGGCGTAAAATGGTGCACGTGCGGATGACGCCAGGTTTTAGAAGTCTTTTCCGTCTCCGCACAGCAAGTGAGCGGACACGAAGATATGCAGTGCTTCTTACAAAATGGATGGCAGTGACTGGACTTACGGTGGTAAAGTGGAAAAGCATGTCTGTGTTCTCCTGCGCAACAGCCTGGAGCGCAGGACGATATACATGCCTTCTTGCACATGGGATGGCAAATGTGCTTCAAGTACTCCTCTGAAAGAAAAAAATGGTTTTATTGAATAGATATAATCAAACAACTCTTTTGATAGGTTGTTACGAGCGCTCAATTTCCCGATGGTGGCATGAGCACTTGTGTGGCCAGACCAATATTTCTGTTGGGACTTCCGGAAACTGAAGGCAGGACCGCGGAAAATCTTGACCCTGGGAGTAAACCTAAAAGTTGAATTTTGTACCTTAGGTCCTTTAATACTGACTTAAGGTATTCTGAGATGATTTTTGTAATATTTTTGACAACGATTTTACCAGTCCAGTAAAATTTGGGGGTGACACAGCCTCCTTCCCCAAGGTCCTCACATGGCTAAGCCACTGAACATGAGAATGTTAAGGTACCACTATGAGATTTCCAACTTTATATGAAGGGAATTAAGGTTTTTAATCAGGAAATTAAAACCCGTTTGTGTTTATTTTGTGTCTTATGTTATGCACTAAGAGAACTGATTCATGGTTTTTGTGCCCTCTCAGTTACGGGATGTATTTTGAAAGTTGAGATAGCGCTCAGAAAGCTAGAGTTGATCTCCCTCATTCCCCCTACATCCATAACTCCATTAGGCATATTAAAACCAGGGGGTGTAGTCCTAGGGTAATGCAGGATAACGGCGTTGTCCTACCTAAAATTGTGAATGGCAAGCGTTATGCTTCCTAAGATGTTAAGAGTTGTTATGCTGCAGCATAAATAATGCAGTAAACTAAACAGGGACATGTGCAAATTGCATGATTCAATTGATCGGGCATTGCATGAGATCGCACAGTCACTGAAGTGGTCGGTTAAATTTAATTAACAGAGAGGAACTTTATATAGTTTTAAATTTAAATTTTAAAAATAGGCGCTCCCTGCTCTAAAACCTGTGTAGATTAATGTATTGATATATATGTTGACTGTAGACGTCATTTTATAAGGTTGAAACCCTACATTTGTTGGGTTGAACGCTGGGATAAGTCATTGTACACAACGTCACCCTTCCGAAGATTTTTATACTACACCACTGGTTAAAGCATGAAATGTTTGTTAGGGAGCAATTACTTGAGGCTGGACGAGGTCAGGCTGGCACGAAAGTGAAAATTTTTGAAGTGTTTACCAGAGAAAAGAATGAACACAAAGCCAGATCGTTACTAATATTTGCACCGAATTCCGTTTTCCCATTCCCAGTTGCAATATTCTTCGTACTTTTCGCCACAGCATTAGGCGATCTTAGAAGACAGGGAATTTAAAATCCGCGACGTCAACTTGAATGACGACGTTCTTTAAAATTTCAACATTTAGAAACCAATGTTGATTGATTGCAGTATTTGATACTTGTGGCTTGTTTTATGACTTCTATAAACCCCAGTTCTTCTAAGACAAACGTAACCTCGGGTGGAATTCAACCTTAGGGAAAGACTTTTTTTTTTGTTCGAAATAACCTCGTCCTGGAGACATGAAAGTGCTGTAAAATGATGATGATGTTGAGTGTAATCTGGAAAGTAATTACTAACCATTAATTCTCTCCACTTTGCATAAAGGTTCTTTAGTTTAAGGTGGCTCAATAGGGTTCTGTATCCGAGTACAAATTAGTTGCTTACAGAGTGGAAAATTCCAGGAACTTTAAAAACGTTACCTGGAAAGTTCTGTGCAGGCATGCGTGGAAAGACTGTCTTCAAATATAGGGACTGTCTCCACGCATCCGCAACTTACGTGTACATGCTTGTGATATTTGTTTGCCAAAATTTTATGACGTGTGCACGCGTAGTAAGCTGAAAAATTACACGTAATTTCTCGAGTTCCCATGCTTTAAAAGACAAGTCGTGATATCTGCCTAATACTTTCAGCCCCACCATTATTTTGTGACTGCTAATGGAGGCCTAAACCCCACTCCCCACCCCCCTTGGGTGCTCTACTGATAAGTTGAGATATCTCAGGACTTGGAAAAAATTTTTAATCCACCCTTTCTCACTTATACTGCGATTTAAGTCACAAAGTACCATGCATACATTTCAGTTAAAATCGTTTAACAGTTTCGTTGTTTCTTGCCCGCTACAGGCTGTAACATTACTAAGAAACGAAATCCCATCAGACCGACAGGAAGAAGTGGGCAAGTGTGAAGACCAAATTGAATCATAACATTGGCATGCAAAATTTAATGTCGGTTCTACAACTTGTTTACAAGATATTTAAGAAGGTATTAATCATGTGTTCAGACAATGGTCTTTTGACTGTTGAATTGTTTCAGATAGGTGTAAGTGCCACCTTCAATGTAAAAGTGAATGACCAATAAGTACAGAAAAGGTTACCTGATTTCGGTTTCTTTTGAACGTCGGTTGAAACTACTGAAGGCTTAAAATCTTCGTTATCCTTCAAAATGTCGGACAAATCAAAATGCAGTAAGCCACTATTAGTCTTCTTCTTAGACTTCATCTTGACCTCTTCGTTTTCGTTAGTATCCTTTATGGTCCAATAGTTATCATTTTGTTCGTCTTTTTGTTCAATTTTCTTTGGTTCCTGGTAGTTATGCTTCCTGAGGGACAAGTGATGGTGATGGGGTTGCTTCTTTTCTTTGATTCGAACCAATTTCAGCACGCCCGGCTTAATCTTTTTCAGGGTTAAATGAGGCGCGTTTTGCTTAACGTATTCTAGAAGTTTTTGGACCTGCGCCGTTGTAATGGAAGCTTTACGTGTTCCCCGTTGGATGTTACCTGCTGTGAACTTTTCGCCGTCCGATCCAATTATGGTCCACGTATCTGTACCATCGCCTTGTGTGCTCAATGGTGTCGCTGGTGGCAGTTCTTCATTCTCGTCTAGAACAGACCCAGAATATTTCAAATTAATGAGTTCATCTCATAACCTGATCCTTAAAGGCTCGTACATATTGGACGCCAAACGCAACTTCATAACCGTCCGCCGTAACGCTTGAAAGTTGTTTCCATATTAGTTCAATAATATCTTTTAGGCCTGGTTTTTACTAGGGACCAAAACATAAGCATAACGACATAAGCAAGCGCAGTGAGGACTTCATGGTCAACTGAATTCTTTGTACTTCACCAATACAAAGTGATTAACAAACCATGAAGTACCTATAGTGCTTGCGTATGTCGTTATACTTATGCTTATGTCCAAGTAAAAACCAGGCCTTACACTGAATGCGTTGCACCAACGCTGCCTAGGGGACCCAATCAGTGTGAACTATACCATTTAAATAATGTCGTGTTAATTTCCACCCGTTACGGTGTACGGTTATGGCGTTGTGTCACGCGTCCAATGAGTGCAAGCCTTTAGGTTGTTGCCCTTTTGAAAAGCAATGCTGTGTTCGATAAATGAAATTTCAACGACAACAGCCTCAACAGCTGCAGGTATCTCCAGAGCCAAGTTAAGAAGACTCTCAAAATACCTGTAACCGTCAGCAAGTTTTTTTAACACTAAAATAACCATAACGATCAGCTTCACCAAACATCTATGTATCGTTAATCGTTTGAAAAACAAACATCGCACCTAATTCAGTGATTCATTTATTTCACGACGAAAGTCTTTGAGTCAAATATAAATACCTCGGTGCTCAGCATCAACGACAACGGGAATCACAAATAGCCGGAACTCGTTACTTAAATGTTTAAGCCGCAGCTCACTTAGGCTTACAAGGTTGTACAGAATTGCAACCGATCAACAATCGTTAATACCAAGAGAAAAATCTGGCCAAAAAGATGCTTATTGTGATAGTTTCAATGATTTTCAATTAAGTTTTATTATTATGTATATAGTACTTCGTTATAAAACACAGTTATCCGTTATACCGGATAGTTAGTCTAGAGTTTCAAATTACTAACGTTTTTACACGATTTATTGCCAAAAAATTTAACTGTGGTGTAAACAGACATGCTTGATATGAAATTACGTGAGCCAGGTTGTTTATGTTTTCATAGTGAGTCAATGACTGGAAGGTCTTCGTGCAGGACTGCAAGATTTTTGTAAGTTGGTTTCACGGGTTAGATATATCTTTTTAATCATTTGCGTAAACGTTGTAATTACAATCTTCATGAAAAAACAAGCACCTCGGGCCCAATTCAGATAATTTGGCAGCGAGTCTTCGTTATCATGACAAAACTGAATCATCTTATAGTTACCGTCGCAAAGATCACATGTCCTTTCACAATGCTTTTTCATGGCCTCCTTTGACGTTTCGCACACTCCAGATGCAGCCAAGGTTGGGCAGTTGTTGAACTGGTCTTGACAAAAGCCATCTTTAAAAAGAAAACATTGAAATGCATAAGGTTCTCACATCTGTCCCTATTTTTTAGAATGTAACAGCAGCGAAACAAAGGAGGTGTCTGAAAGATCAGTCGACCTCCCCCTCAGTGTAGGACGTTAGCGAACGTTTGTCCTTTAGCATATTAAAAGAAGAATTCTCTTGTATTTTGTCGTTTGATAATCAAAATAAGACCAGTTTACTGCCTATATCATTGGAAATCACCCAAGGAGGAGATGGTCAGACTGCTTCTTCGAGTTATATTAGCTGACTCCTCTAATCAAAATTCGGAGTAGGTTATTGTAATCCAAAAAGAATTAATGATCTTTTATTTTTGTCGGCTTCCTTTTTTAATTGCGGAACTGTTTATCCGTTCTAAGAGGAAATAGAAAAATTTTGTTGCAAAGGACTGACCAACACAACAAAGGTGGCGTTAAATATGAAAAATTAAAGATATACGTACTTTCCGCTTAAAAACTATTTCAATTAACTCTTTCCCAGCAAGATTAGCCTTCTGTTATTTTACCTTGCTTAACGCGAGACGATTTTACTCGTCAAGGGGATATGTCCTGTTGGAAAAGAGTAAAGGCACAAAAGAATATCTGTACAAGTAGTTTAAACGTATTTTCCACGCGTCTTAAGATATCGTTCACTCTTCTATTTAGTCCCGTTTTCTAAGTATGAATATGAAAGCCAAGCAAACAGTCTGTGGAAGAGACATAATTAGGGAAAATGTTTATTGAGATCTAATGTTTCGTTGCATTTAACGCAACATCATCAGAAACTGAAATAACATATGACAAAGACTAATCACATGGTTAGTAACCTTAATGATAGTAACCTTATCATTAGTCTTTGTCACATGTTATTTCATTCGTGTTAAATGCAACAAAACGTTAAATCTCGATAAACATTTTTCCTAATTATGCTTCTTCTACAAGTCTTTTGCTGGGCTTTGATATTCATACTTAGATTACGATTTCCGCCTGGTTCGTCCATCTCGTCAAGTCCCTTTTCGTCTCTTATGACCTCAGATGTGGCTTAGCATTTACCTGGCTTTTCGTTTTGTAACTCCTCTTTTCCTTTCCCTGTTTGTTGATCCTCTTCGTCTTCTTCCTCGGGTATTTTTCCTTCCATTACTTGCTTACCTGCTTCGTGAAGATGTCGGACTGCAAGAAATTTGTTTGGCAAAGTTAGAACATATTTCATTCACAGCTATCACAACAGTTTAATTTCAGCGTGTGTGTTAAAGATTGGTGTAAGAAACACTCATGAAAATGTTGAAGGAAAGCCTTTTAAGTTAAGAAATGAAAGAAAAAAAAAAGGAGGTTTTGCATGTTTATAAACTGTGATATAAACACGCGAGATCTTGTGAGACTTGCAAATTTAAAAACAGCGGGAAACTTCGGGTGTTTATACATAATTTTATATAAACACGGCTACGGACCAATCAGTGTTTCCGTAAGAAGCAACGTGTTTTGTATTACCCTGGCCCACCTCGCAAAAATCAGTGGAAGGGTACTAATCTTGATGTGAGTGAAGTCCATTTACACTCGAGTTGACGAGTAGAGACATAATTTTCAGTCTTTCCTGTCTGCTTTTGGCTAGTATACAAAATTTAAATCATATTCTGGTTAACCCCTGACTATTCAAGAGGAGATTGGATTCAAACCATTTACTGAACTACCAGCTCAGTTGGAAATGCTCCATGCGTGTGAATCATATTGTTAAGAACAAACGAGGAAGGCAACGAGAATTCTCAATTGAGAGCCGGGATTACTAATATCTCATTCTTTTGTTTTGGATGAAAAATTCCAAGGTTTAAAACACCTGTCTTATCCTTATTTTGGCATGTAGTCCCACGGTAATTACATGGGAGATCATGTCGGTTTTGTTTAGAATTTACATATATCTTTCTATCTTTCTATGCCAAGACCTTCTCCTACACTGGTTAAATCATCTGACTGTGTCTGTACTTTTACCTAACTTTTACCTTTTACCTCCAATGGCACTTCAATATGAATATGGCAGCAAGGAAAACAGTAAAAGTTACGAGTACTACGCAACACCATACCTATATTTTTCTCCAACAGAGCTTTAACTTCCTTTTTTGCTTTGCTTACTTCGTTAGCTAAAAGGAAAGAGAGGATATTCATGACGTTTTTTCAACAGCATACAAGGCTTATTTCAAGGAAATTACGGTACTGTAGACTTAAGGATGAGCATCTAGGTTGCAAGGTGGGTATGTATGTGCAAAGATGATGGAATCCCTTGATAAAAATGGCTGGTTTAAGTCTCGTACGAGGCATTATAAGCTGCCTAATATCAAAAATCGGATCGTAGAGTGCAATAACAAAATTTTAGTTGATTCTTTCGTCTTACAAGACTGCCTTGCCCTATGGAAATAAACCACCCACACTCTACCAAATTAGGAAGCTGATGAACGTATCTTCAATCTCTCACTACGTATCCTCAAATTCAATTTCCTACTGCTTATTATCAAATTCATTGTCACCCACTGTTCTGTCAGTACGGCACATAAAGTTTATTTGAAGCTAAAGCATAAATTATTATATAATAATTATCTCTTTCTATTCAAGGTTTGTCCGAAACGTTAATAACTCTTTTAGCAAATCAATTACAAAGGTTCAAAGGCTTACCACTTTGAGTTCAATGAAGGCGACATATTAATGCCTTTTATGGTTGATGAAGCGACTTTTTGAGAGCCAAAATCTTACATTTAATGACCCAACCGGGACCAGTTATGCAAAATGCAACGTTTAGGCCTACGGATGGAAATCTAACCCGGGACTCTGAGAATTTAGCGCAGTACTCGACCAGCTGAGCCAGGAAAGATGCTGGTAAGAGCTTGGTCACGAGTTCTACGCTTTATAACGATGGTAATGCCAAGGTAGTGACGAGTATATTTAACCAATAGTAGGCATTTATACTCCATGACATAAAATGGTCTTTGTATTTGACGTAGGGAATCTTCGAGTATCAAAATGGTATATTTCAAGACCCAACCGGAACCAGTTGGAGATTGTCTTAACGCAATTACAATTAATAAGCCACGACAGCCGTGTCGTGTTATGTTTGCCCGGCTTAAAAATAGCAAACGCATGAATACAAAATAGCAAATCATGCAGGGAAATTGCGGTGCTTTCATCAGGCAGGAATTCCAAATGGTCATACTAAAGGTTCATGTGAGACTTTTTCAATAACTATGTGGGCGACCACATCAAATGACCAAAAACCACTACCAGACGACAACTTCAAAAAGTATAAAATAAAACATATTCCGAAAAATAGAGACATCTTGGGAAACTCAAGATATGAGTCAAAACAAGACGAGTATGTGAGACTGTAATATTTCGACTTTATTACAAAGTCATCATCAGACAGAATGATTTGCAAAACAAGCCAAGGTCTATATATACAGTGTGATGTAGACAACGGAAGTTAGGAATTCTATACCTGAGATATTAACTCGCATTGCTAATTAAGATGACACATCGTTATCTTACACATCAGTATTGTCTGGTCAGTTGTTGTTAATGACTGTCGCCTTGTAAATAATAGCTTCCTGTCGAGATAATTAATTAGCAATGCGTTCTGTCGTGTTAGTATCTCAGGTATATGATTCCTAACTTCCGTTGTCTACATCACACTGTATATATAGACCTTGGATTGTTTTTAAATCATTCTGTCTGATGATGACTTTGTAATAAAGTCGAAATATTACAGTCTCATATACTTGTCTTGTTTTGACTCATATCTTGAGTTTTCCAAGATGTCTCTATTTTTCGGAATATGTTTTCTTTTACACATCAAATGAAACGGGTTAAGTTGGTCACGAATCAAAAAAGATTAAGAACTACTGGGTTGATGGGAGCCATTGATAACATTTTACTCATTTATGTGTTCTCTAAAATTATAGTGAAGTCTAAAAAGCTGAATTTATTCGTAATTCAAACAACCTTGACAAAAAAATTCATTTTAAAGCAACGTGTACTGAACACTAAGTTTAATCGGTAACACTTGTTTATTTGTACACGGTTCCCAAACGACTCTCATAGTATCGCAAAAGGATTGAAGCATTTAATTTTTTTACAAGTCATAATATCTTGTAATTTGACCAATCAGGAAATTGCATTTAGTTTACGATTGATTGAAAGACAATAAATGATACTCATGGTTCAAGAGCACTTACAAGTAATCCAACCCATGAAGTCATGAATAGCAATTTATGAAAAACGTATTTAACAATTCAATGATTGAGGAAAGGCAACAATTGAGAGAGCTATGATTATATGATATGATATGATATGATATGATGGTACGATACGATAATAATTTATGATATAATAGTATGAACAGTAAAATTAAGTTTCTTAATAGGTAGGGATTCTACGACATGATTCTTTTTGGGTCACAACACTGGCAGAACGTACTTTTTATGTTATATTCGGGTTTATTTGCTGGAAATAATTACTTTTTTATGTGATTAATGAATTTAAGAGTAATAACACAGACCCAAGAAAACATACCTATACTTTCATCGATAAGACTGTTAATTGCGTTCTGTGCCTCTCTCCATTTGTTAACTGAAATTCATATGTACAAAATTTAATGATGCAGTCATGAAGAATCGTAATTCTTAGGATCATTGATAGTAAAAGAGCAGCTTAAACATTCGTCTGCAGATCACAGAAAGTAAATACCGACGATCAACTTCAATAATTTGTACTGAATTCCATACTATTAAGTTCGATAACTATCACACTGCCTTACAAAACGAAATAAGAAAAAACAAACGTATTGAATGGTCACGAGATTGTATAAAAGATCTATGGACATCAGTTATGGTAAATTTTTCAGAAAATCGAGAATTTTCAGCGTTGATTTTGAACGAGGCTGAGTTTAACACATACTAATTACGTGAACCCCAATAAAGTTTAATCACAAAATGACACAATGATTGTACTAAATATAGTTTGATAATAATGTTACCTTGAACGTCGATTCTCTTTTGTCCATTTCTGGTCATATTTTTGTGAGTTTTAGTTTTGATGTTTGCTATCGATGAGCAGGTAAATGTAAGAACTAAAAGTGATAAAATATAGCTGCAACTCGTCATGGTTAACTTCTTGATAAAAGTTAAAGAGGCGGACAAAGTCGTATCTACTAATCTCCTAGCATGAATCTTCGTTCATTTAATCTATTTACGGTTAAAAATTGTCCGAAAGCGTTTGAACGCCGGACGCCATAACATCTCTCACAAAATAAGATAAATAATAAATTAAAATTACCCCGTGGTACATGTTGCCACCATCATTTGCTATTTCGAAATAAACATCGAGAAACAATTTAACTTGAAAATTCAAGTCGTTATTTAGACTTTCTTTCAACGCATCTCCGAAATTTTTGTCAGTTAAACAGTTCTGACGGCATATACATTTAAATAATGTGGTGTACACCAATTTTGTCCCATGTATTTTCAGCTTATATTTATAGTTACCAGAGCGTATAGTGGACCAACAAAGCGTTTCAAACACATCGTAGAATTTCCTTCTTAACTAGAGACTAAGACAACCATTCTTATTCAACACTCTAAATTACCTGGTTAATAACCGGAAGGAATTTCCTTGTGATTAGTATAAACATTTAGTTGACTGTAACTGTTACAGTTCTCAGTAGCCTTCCTATTAAAGTTGGATTTTTCAGATTTCAAACATGCAATTTTGCAAGTATATTTTTCTATATCAAATCTAACGGTTTATAAGGAGAATAATATGCTTCCAAATATCATTCACATTATTTGCTTTCATTGTTATTATCATCATCATTGTCATCATCATAATCCTTATTAAGATCATGATTATCACGGTGATCATCACTTTAGTAATTATAATCATGATTATGATCATGATCATTATAATTATTCTTATAATATCATTATCATTGTCATGGTCTATGTCATTGTCATTATTGTTTCCATTATTTGATTGAGAACAACATGTGGCTTCCTCGTCATTCGAAAATGCAATATTTTGCACTTTAAAAGCAGAGATTCTAGAACAATGAGGAAAAATTTTGCAGGATGGTCCAAATGTCAACATTGGGTAACTAAAACTGAAGTGCTCCTAACACCAAAATTTCCAACACTAAAGACTCTCTAAATTTACCTGAGAAATATTCCATTTATTTTCTCCTTTTTTGGGTCATTTTCGCTACATCTTGATGCTTTTAGGACCTTTCTTCATTATGAAAATGTGTTACCGTTTTGTTGGACAACCAAGTTGATGACTGTTTTCAAAGAATGACTATAATGCAAATAGGTTCATAGCGCTTACTCTGTCTCCTCATTCTCTATCGGAACAATTTTCACGACTTTGAAAGCTCATTAAATTCCAAGATTTCAAGTATATAAAGTCTAAACGTGTAACAAATATCAGAGCCCAACATATAATACGATGGATAGGCATTTTAAATAGAAAATTGACAAGTAAATTTCAAAATTGTTTAATGGATCTAACGTTTAGTCGCAATGCTTGCAAAATCTTCAGAGATAAATAACAAACACAGTGACGCTAATTATATAGTGACAGGCAAATGCTAACACATACGATAATCAATAGAATAAAAGAATAAATATTCATTCCTTGTCAATCTTTAGAAATTTGAACTAAATTAGTTGATTACCTCGAACGTCGGCTCTTACCCAGACACATCCCTCAGGAGCGTAGCCCTCGGGATGCTAGCCTGACTAACGCCAGACGATTTTACTTGTCAACGGGACAACTCCTGCCTGGAAAAAGATTAAATATTGTTTCAAATTTACTTGAAGAAATCTTCAAGATCTTCAGCAATAATGGTGAAGCAGGGACTTATTCTTAAAACCCCTCTGAACCAAAAATTTCTTTCCACTTCAAAATAGTCCATAGATTTAGACTTAGGTGAATGGAATAAAAGCATTAAAATTAGTCAGTAGACCAGTAAATGTAGGTTTACGGTAGACAGAAGTTAGGAAAGTGCCAGCAGAGCGGTTAATAAGAATATCAAGAAAATGAATAGAGTCATTATTCTCGTATTCAAAAGTAAAATTGATATTAAGATGCTGTGAATTAAGGTAATTAAGAAATAGCAGAACATGATCGGAAGAACGAAACAAGACAAAACAATCATCAACGTAACGACGATAATATAAAGGTTTAAAATCAGAAGGACAATTATTTAACCAGGTAGATTCATGACTGCAAAGAAAAATATTGGCGAACAAGGAACCTAAAGGCGAGCCCATAGCCACACCATCAATTTGGTCATAAACAAAGCCATCAAAAAGGAAATGACAGTTCTTTACTGCTAAATTAAGAAGTTTACGAAAGTCAGGAATAGAAAAGCCTTGAAATTGAGTACTAGTATTAAAGAGTCGTTGGATAATAATGTCAATGGTTTCATCTAAGGGAATGTTAGTAAAGAGAGATGCTATATCAAAGCTAGTCATAGATACATTGTCTGTGTTTAAATCTAAAGAATGTAGGTCTTGGAGAAAAGAAAATGAATCATTGATGGAGTACTGGTTGGTGGAAAAGGGACGAAGAGGGGAAACTAAATACCTAGCGATATTATAAGAGTGTGAGTTAATGGAGGAAAGTATAGGTCTAAGTGGAATTTTAAGCTTGTGCACCTTCGGAAGTCCATACAGGATACCCGGACGAGATCCAGTTGATCTTAGACTAGAGTAGAGAGTAGCATCAATAACATTCTCTTTTTTCCGTTGTCGAAGAAAGTTCTTAATACGGTTTTCGCATTCAATGGTACTTTTGGTTGGAGCACCATCGAGCTTCTTGAATTTATCAGAATTATTCAGAATATCCATCATCTTCTTGTTGTAGTCCGAATTATTGGGAATGACTAATCCGTTGCATTTGTCTGGCTTGATAATAACAATGTTCGGGTCATCCTTCAAAGTCTTTAATATTCTTAGATCATCCTCAGAAAATACAAAGTTCGGAGAGTGGTAGCATCTAAAACCACTCAAGGCAATATCCCAAATCCTGATTTTCAAGAAATCAGCATTAACGCCAGAGGTGGACGAGAAACATCGGTAAAACATCCCGGCACCTCCACACGCGAGTCTCAGACCATTTGGGAATCTCGGCCCTTACTGGAAAGAAACAGAAATGTCCTTCTCCTACTGCCATTCTCTCACACCACGCTGACACTGGACTCGCCATCTCATTTGATGATTTTAAAATCATCAGCTCTTGTTACTCTGAGTCTGAGTTACTTTTACGGGAAAGATTACTTATCTCCAAACTAAAGCCATCTGTAAATGCCAACGTGGGCCCAGCTCCACTTTTTCTGTTTTGATTCATCTTTATTGCTTTTACTCTAACTTTTTACGGTCTGTCGACCTACTTGTCAATTTTCTATTTAAAATACCTATCCTTCGTATTATATGCTGGGCTCTGATATTTGTTACGCGTTTACAATTCCCGCCTGGTAATTCTATCCCTGATATATGAAGTCTAAATCTATGGACTATTTTGAAGTGGAAAGAAATTTTTGGTTCAGAGGGGTTTTAAGAATAAGTCCCTGCTTCACCATTATTGCTGAAGATCTTGAAGATTTCTTCAAGTAAATTTGAAACAATATTTAATCTTTTTCCAGGCAGGAGTTGTCCCGTTGACAAGTAAAATCGTCTGGCGTTAGTCAGGCTAGCATCCCGAGGGCTACGCTCCTGAGGGATGTGTCTGGGTAAGAGCCGACGTTCGAGGTAATCAACTAATTTAGTTCAAATTTCTAAAGATTGACAAGGAATGAATATTAGTTTGAGACGACTTTTGTATAAATAGATTTTAAATTTAAATTAGGTCACATCAGAATGAGATTAGATGTGCTCGAGATCGTTTCGTCAAGGCGTGTTAAAATAGTCTTGGAGGCAAATGTGTTTCAATTATGACCGAGATAAGCAGCGACGAAGAAATTTATGTAACGCAAAATGTCTTTAGCCGGTAAGAATCTCGTCCAATTACAGACGTTATGGACGAAACTGCATTTGGAGAACTGGAAATACAGTAACAGGCTAACGAATTACAACCAGTGCTCTTACTAGACGGAGAGAAAACCAAAAGAATTATCGTAGTTTCTGATGCAGAACTTGAGCAGAGGAATGATGACGGTATACCCGAAGCTAAAAGACACAACACCAACTGGTCAGTTCGTACTTGGAAAGAATGAGCTGAAATAAGAAATCTCGAAGGAGGAAGGAGTAATGATAGTAGAAATAAGGAAGAAAAAGTCATGTGGAGAAGCGTACCCTCCAAACAGTCTTTACCAGTTATGCTCTGGCATTGAACGTTACTTTCGAGAGAACGATCGACCTGAAATAAATTTGTTTGAAAACTGGTACTTTGAAAAATTTCAAGATTTGTTGAAGGCCGAGATAAAACGGTTGACTGCGCAAGAACATGGTATAGTTGTTAAAGTGGTGGAAGAGAAACTATGGAATCTAAAATTACTTGGTGACCATTCTCCACAAGTTCTTCTCGATACGATGGTGTTTATGATTGGGAGAAACTTTTCATTGCAAGACGGAAAAGACCATAGAAATCTACACTTTGAACAACTAACATTAGTAGAAGCTAGTGCAACTAAACCCAAGAAGCTTTTGTATAATTCGTTTAGCGAAAAGAACAGCCAAGGAGGTCTGAAACATTTGCTCAGTAAAGGCAAAAAGAATTGAACATTGCGCTAACAACGACATGCCTGAAAGATGTTTGGTAAATTTATATAAAAAATATGCTGCAAGATGTCCCATGGGTGTTTCTGGCAGTTTTTACTTGGCTCCAAAACGAAAAATCAAGGATGGAAATAAAGGTAACTGAGTCTATTTGTTTTTTAGGAAACTAACGTAAAATATAAAACCATGTATATTCAATTTACTCAATTACCACAATAACAGGTTTATTCTGTAATTGCTGTAGAATGGTTTACACGCAATCCAGTGGGTCATAACCCGTTTGGGCAAACGGTTCGAAAATTGTGCAAAGGTGCCAAAATTAAAGGCTACTTCACGAACCACAGCTTGAGGGCGACGACAGCAACTAGAGGTCTTGTAAAAGGAATACCGCAAAAGTACATTATGGAAAGGACTGGACATCGTGATGTAAGATCATTACAGAAGTATGATATTCCTGATGTTCACACGAGGGAAGCTATTTCAAAATCTTTGGATTATGGCAGCTACTTCGGAAATGAAACAAAGGTGGATACTGTGAATGAGAACCCGAGAACTGCATCAGGGGAGAAGAATACCGGTGGAAGTACTAGGAAGGATGAGCTACAACGAGAAGAAATCGAAAGAAGGTACGGCTAGAAATCGACCAGTAGAAAAGTTTTTTTGACAGGTGCACTTTTAACTTCTATTAAATTTAACGATTTGAGTGTGTGATATATACATTAAGTGTGACAAGATACAGTAGGTTGTATTTAATTGGATATTTCTTGGATAAAGTTGAATTTCTCATTACAACATTATCTGGTTAATGGTTTGTGTCTATAGAAAACGCGGCGTTTTTCGCCGAGTTTTATCTGTATAAAACCAGGCTTTTTCCGGTTTTATCTAAATGAATAGAATTGAATTCCTTATTGCAAATTCACGGGTTTATCTGCATAAAAGCCGTGAATTTGTAATAAGCAATTCAATTTTGTTCATCTACCCACCGTCATATCCGAATTCTAATGGAGAGTTTTAACTATTTTCCGACATAATCATTCTTTTATTATTTAACACTAACGCCAGACGATTTTACTCGTCAAGGGAAGGCATCCTGCCTGGAAAGGGTTAAGGGAACAAGAAATAACTTTATCTTTTAATTTATCAAGACGTGAATTTATTTCGGGGCATGAGTATAAATGACGTTAAAGTGAAAATTATGATACATCTGAAATTTAATTGTCCTTCAGACGTTTTGTAGACCTAGAAGACGTTTTGTAGCTATTAAATAAGCAGGAACGATAAGAAACCTTCGAAAGGTTAGTTTTATTCATGTACAAAGATAGGAACACAACTGTCCGACCATTGCCACGTGTCTATGACAATACCTAAATAGGTTCATTTCTTACTGAAAATAGCTGTATGCTGCCTAGTTGTCTTTTCTGACGCGGGTTATGGTCGTATTTATGCCACAAATTTAGTAGGCTGCGGAGGCTGTTGGCGTGGACCGCAGCATCTTCTGGGGCAAGAAAGATCGCACTTTTCTTCACATACGGCTGGACAATCGGGGAAGGCTTGCCTGTAAAAGACTTTGCAACAGAAGTGTGGTTTATGTCCAGGAACTGTGCACAATCTACAACAAGTAGGACTGCACTCGGAGCTGCAACTATTTGGACAATTTTTAGTCTCTCTCTCTTCCTGTCTTGCTTTCGCGATGGTAATCTTATCGAGCATTTCTTGCTCATGTTTTTGTTTTTCTTTCAACTTCAATTCTTTTATCTTGTTAAGAACCAGTTGGTTATGTCGCTGGTCTTCGCTTTCATCTTGGTCCTCGTCTTCATCATTGTCATCCGTCATGTCATCTTCTGAGTTACTTTCAACCGGTTCTTTTTGAGTTTCTTGTGGTTCTGGCTCCTCTGGGCAGCAGTACTTAGGGCATTCGCTCGCGCAGACGATTTTGCAAACTGAAGGACAGCCGGAAAACGACCGTGGCTTGGGAGTTATGTCTCGGGTGGCTGTTTCCAACATCGTGCAACACCGCGGATGACATTCCGTCGTGCACGATTTACGGCACACTGGAGAACATGATTCAGATGAAAGTACTGGTTTATGGTGGATCTCAACAAACGTTATTTTGTCTGAAAGAGCCTCACAGCATGTTGCCGGGCAACCAGGAGTGCAACCCTGAAAATACAGAATGACGACATCGATAAATATGTCAGAAGCTATAAACAGAGGGGTAAAAGGAAAAAACACAGGGAGAAAGAACGAAAGAAAGAAAGTAAGGAAGAAAGGAAGAAAAAAGGAAAAGAAAGGGAAGAAAAACAAAGCAAGAAGGAACAAAAAGGAAAAAAAAGCAAGAAAAATTTTGCATGCCAATTCGTGGAAGAATCAGGCATTTTAATAGTCGGTTCCCCTTATTACGTTAGCTAAATACAACTACCAGAATACTTTCTGATTTTTTCATTTTCATCCAAACATTGGATTCCCAAAGCGAATGGAAAGACAATTGATCTGATTAACATCACAAATAAGATTTCGAAAGGCAGTCTGGTAGTTGCATTCACCAAATGTATAGGGGAAAGCGGCCATTGTGAAAACAAGACATTTGAATATCTGAATTGAAATTTTATATATATAAATTAATTTTGTTATACGAGCATTTAATTTCATTTGTGAAATAAATGTTTCACATATCAAAGTTTCACATGTGAAATTTTAAACCATGCCATTTTACATTTAGAAAAGATAATTCAAACATAAAAATGTTCGAACTTCAGACGTGAAATAAAAGTTGCTCGTGTAAAATTATTTCATTCCATACGTATTTCGCTCTTGAAATGACACGTGAAAATTTCGTATTCGCATTCTTTGGCACTCCTAACTTCCATTCACTGCCTTACGGAAAAGGGAAAATTATGCTTTTCCCCTATGGGAAAAATACAATCTTCAACTTGTATTTTGGGCCAATAAAAATGAAAAACCAATGAAAACCCTAAGTCAAGTTTGCTGCAAAAAGCTAAAGTTGCATTCTTTTCTTCAAATTTGGTTATTTATTTACACTGTATGATTGCCGAATACGATAGCTCATCCTGCCATGCACAATGTTATCTCAAGGGCAAAGTTCCTCCGTGTGATTCGTTCGCTTATGTACCAATACGTCCTGACGATGCTCGTGTTTAATCGTGTACATCACAATGAACAATCGTGCACGACAATCATATCGTGTAAATGGTGCCTTACACCTTGTCTGCCATTGCGTAACGTTAGAGTGATTCTCATACGTACGTTTAAACAAGCGGAAGGACATTTCGTGATTTTATCAGGCATCTCACTGCGCGAGCAACACTTCTGAGGGCAGTCAGTTGAACAGGCTCTTTGACAGTGGGTTGGGCAAACAGCGGCAGACAGTTTTAGTGGAGGAAGAGCAAGAGGCGGGAGATACTCCTTAAGGACAAGACAACATCGTTTCGGACAACTTGATAAGCATGATCTTCGGCAAACAAACGGACACAAATTAAGGCCACAACACTTTTGAGGGCAGTGAGTGTTACACTTCGTCTTGCATTCCGATGGGCATGAACTGGTAAAAGCACTCGGACCAGTCTCTTGTTCGGAAACTCTATCAAAGTACGTTCGACTACAACACTCACTGGGACATTCCACTGCGCAGTGTTTACTACAAGTTTGCGAGCACGTTTCACGTACGGGGTAAGGCGACTGAGGTATCAGATAAGGTGGCTGATCCGACTGGAAAGGTGTGCGATACTGGGGAGCTTGTAATGTAGACGTCGGATACCAGGGAGCTTGGGGAACTTGGGGAGCTTGTGGTTGCTGTTGTTGTGGAAACTGTTGCTGCTGATAGAAGCCTGGCTGCTGATACTGCGGGTAAGTTTGAGCCCATTGTCCCCGTTGACCAGCGTATTGTTGACGTTGCTGCTGTTGAGGCATGTAAGGGCGTTGACGAGGAGCGTAAGGATAATTAGCGTTATATCCATCAGCTGCTGCCATGTTCGTCTGCTGCGGTGTAATGTTTGGTTTAGGTTGTACCTTGGCACTAGAGTGGCGAAACCACTGAGTCTGCAGTGAGTCAGAGTAACGTGTTCCAATCCATGGATGCGCTTTCGGGTCGAATTGTTTATTGTTATGTTTCCGAGGTGGGAACAACTTATTGATGTTAAATGATTCATCGTCATCGTCGTCTTCAGTCCCCACGAGTTCTATACATTTAAAGACATCAACAAACATGACATCACCTTTTGATGTTTTCAGTGTTTATTAAGTTTACTTGCTATTTCCTGAAATAATACTGTTCATATTACTTCCAGGAAGCTAAGTAACAACTTGATTTTATGAATTTTGTTCTTCTTTAGAACATGTTTACGATAAGCATAACTAATAGAGGCTAATTGCGTAAATAATTCAGGCCGAAAACACTAAGGAAAATCATAACCAAGACATGTTTTGATACCACGATCAAAAAAGTACGTAAATTAATCAAACGTTAACCTCGATTTTCTTTTAAAAGATACTGCTTCATTTCAGAAGATTTATCAAAGACGGGAGAGAACACTTGGCTCTTTGACCAAACACCTCGAAGAGGGTTTCAAAAAACGAGGCTTTGACTCAGTTTTCAAACTTTCTTGTTGATGTTTGATCTTGAGTTTAAACATTCTCCACGAGCTTGATATATTAAATAAACATGGAATTATACTCAATTAAAGTGGCAATTCGATGGCAAAAACGCTTCATCCCTTTTTTACCTCTGACATCTTTTACTCCACCCAAGTTTAATGAAATTCATAAAATTGCAAATATCTCAGAAAATAAACTGTAGAAAGTGATGAAACTCAGCTTGTTGTTACTACAAAAACTATTTGGTTTCGGATATCTAAATGACAAAACTAAACTTGCTAGTTTCTCGTGATCAGTTGTAAAACAGTGTTCACTTGGTTGTATGTTGCAGAAGATTCAGACTTACAAAGATACTGTATTTCAAAGGCTTGAATCATCTTGATTGAAATGTAGAAATAGAAATGTCGATTTTATATTTGGAACAAAACGCTTTCCATGGCAACAAACTAATGTTCGAAAAAAAGAGAATGTACATTTTTAATTACTTTACATATGCCAAGTTTGAATGCTTTCTGTTGATTACGTCAACAGATTAATCTCATTTTATGAACTTTATTTTGTTAGTAAGGAGTAAATAACTTCATAAGGAACTTAATTTGCTTGCCTCTAAAGCCTTAATATTTCAGTAACAAAGTGAAAAATTTACAAGCTAAAACGCAGTTCTTTCTCGTTTCAAAAGCGCTTGTAAATAACAAAAAAAAGTCGTAAAAACGACTTTTTCAGATCGAGAAACAATAAGGTACAAAATATATCTCACCAACTTTTTTTGCACATTGCGCTTTCTAGATTATTTTTTGTTTCTCCTCTCAAATCCGTTCTAGAATAAATAATTTGAAGGAAGCTTATAGGATCATGTTCTGCTCGCTTTAATGAAAACTAGTCAATTGAAATTTGTCTGATGGAACAAAGCTAATTATAAGTGAGACTGCGATTTCAGCTAAATGTCTCAAGAACTCTATATTTCATTTAAAATTCCACTAAAGATTGAATAGCCGTCTCTCTCAGATATGAGGTCAATCAGCACGCGTGATTGTGCGTACAGACCGGTAATAAGTTCATGCACGTAATAGAAAACATCTATGAGCTTTAAACAATTTCCGTGGTGTTCCATTAATAATGTTATTTACTTGTACATGTCTGAAATGATTAATGCTTTTGAGCCACGAATGGCAACAGGGAGAAATGGTAAACTACTGAGGACTTAACTCTTGTTTATGCAGACAGGACTCTGACCACTGACTCAAGTATTCAACTGCAGATTAGCATCAAGTAATTTTACTTGCAAAAAGGGAGACCTATGGACACGAAATAATTAAGTAATGAGTGTTTTTAAAGTTTGGAACTAGTGTTCTTTTAATAGAAATTTTCACTCGAACTAATGATGTCAACCGTTAGTTTTGGTGGACCTCGGACCGATTATTTTCCAATACAGGCCAACAATCAGAGAGTTCGACCTTGATATGCCTACATACTTCAGACGCTAGGCCTACAATGTTCCAAAAAGCAGACTTACGGTCGTGTTTTACTAACACAGCCCAAGGCTTTAATCTGACGTAATTTCTGCTATGACACCACCCGAAGCCATCTTTGGGTAACATTACTGAGGATTGTATCACAGAAAATTTTTTAAGAAGTCACTGAAGTGGCTGAAAGATTGATGAAATTTTATTTGAATAATATCCTGGATAATTACATTTTTAGGCTTTTTCAAAATCAAGTATTTGCTTGGATAAATTTACATCGTTATTTAAATATCTGAGGAAACCGTTGCTTATCAAGATTATTTAACTATCAATGCGTTAATGGATAGATTTCAATGATATAGACTTACTAAGTTTAAACATTTAAAGTATTGTACTGCATTGAGGAGCTTGTAGTGAGATTCTTCTTTGTTAAGCTTTAACAATTCAGGTTATGGAATGCGAATGTTTTATTTTTTTTCACATTACGTGATTCATCTTACCTTGATCATTATGGTGACTCTTATGCTTTTTGCTCTTGGTTTTTGCTTTGGAGTCGTACTTTTTACGTGCCTTGGATAATCTTGTTGAATTCGCGGATTTATTATTAGACTTCTTAGATTTTTTCAAAAATTTTTTATCTTTCAGCTTTACTTTGGATTTATGATTGGCCTTCGATTTTGACTTTTTTGTCGTATGTTTAGACGACTTGTTTTCAGCAACCGTCAAAAAAGGGACATCCATTGGTGCTAAGTCATCCCCCTCATCACTGTCTTCGTCTGCATCACTCTCCCTTTCCGACAAGGAAGCTTCATCGTCATCGCTTTCATCTTCTACCGTAGTTGGAAACTCTTCAAGCTCAAAATCTAGAAATAATGCATACATATACATACATATACATACATACATATACATACATACATACACACACACACATATACACACACACATATACACACAGATATGTATATATATATATATATATATATATATATATACAAATATAATTATACATATATGTCGTCTTTTACTTCAGGCTTTCGTCAGTATAGGGAGGTGTAAGAAGATAATGTGCCAATTAATTTTTGGGTCGAAGATTTAAGCAATTTGTGGAGTTTGGGAAAATGTATTCTTCGTGACTATTTCCACATTTGAGATCTTTAGATTGATGATTTAAACATTCTGAAGTCGAAAATGTGAACGTTCTTGAGGGCCCCATCTACACGACATGATTTTATCGTACAATTGTTCACAGTGGCGTATACGATTTACTCTCAAGCACAGCTATCTCGGATCGCTATTTGGCCATCAATGTTGCAATACTTCGTAAAGACTCCTGTGACTGAATCGTATACATCAGAACGAACAATTGTATGCATAGATCATACCGTGCAGGTCAGGTCTTAGAATGGGACAGTCGAAAAAACAGCCGAAACCTGAGTCCTTCTCAAACTTTTGGTTTTCTCGGTAATTCTTATCAGTGGCACACCCAAGGGGATGGCTTAGGGGGCTTAAGCCCCTCCCTAAGCAGTAACAAAATGATTCCTACTCGATTCCACGACAAAAAAATAATAAAAATGTAACGTAAAACTAAAAGCAAACATCGTGAAGGGAACGATGGCTCTCACAGACGACCCTGAAATGCAATGTTTTCTCAGTCACTGTACTTGTGTGTTATGTGTGAAGACTATCAACTTACAATGCCGGAATTGGTCTTACAGGGACTCTAAGATATAGAATATTCCTGGGGGAGCATGCCGTCAGAGCTCCCAAGTAAAGATTGATTTAACATTCTAGCCACTTCCAAAAATTCTGGATGCGCCGTTGATTTTTATCTCCTTGTTCCTAGCTCAGTTCATCTTAGGCCCAGTTCAAACGTCGAACTTTTCATGCACCGAATCTAATGTTAATGAGCAAAATCCTTTATTCAAACTGATTTGCATTTGGTTCCGGAACGTGAAAAGTTCAACGTTTGAACTAGGCCTTAGCCGTTTTTCGATTTGTGGACTTAGACGTCAATTTAACCAACTGAACTACGCTGATGGGATGTCCCACCACCCATACTTTCTTCTTCCTTTGACCCTGACTTCAAATCACTTGGCTCACACCCTTTTAGTGCTTTTTTATGTGATGAGATGTTTTTTCACACCGTACTAGCTGTCCGAAGCATAAAAAGAAAGACATGCACTTCCCTGATGATATCACTGGTTACGTAGATCCCTTGGGTTCTTTTAACCAAAAGATTTGCACTAAACAATTTGAAAGCATGAAAAACACCTATCTATTCCCTCTCTGAGTGCGTCGCTACTTCGCCTTACTATTTCCCAACAAATTTCAGGGAAGCTAAGACCCCACCTAACCCCTCAAGTGCAGACTTCAATAACAAAGACGTTTGGTACTAGATGTTCATCCGTAAATGGCACAAGTATGCCAAAAATAATAATACCATTATGACAGGCTTTTGTTAAGAAGAGAGCTATTTTTCATGTGAACGTACTAGATGACATACTTTGTTCATTTATAACAACTTTACTTCCAAGTCCAACTTTGCATTGCATCGTTTGCATGTTTAGTACACGAAATTTTTTCTCGACAAATAGAGCCTTTAACGGTACGTAGTTACAACAGCGGATCAGTTAGAAAGAATTTATATTCATTGCATTCAAAATTTGTTCTTCAAATGGTTTCATAGGTGATTTGACTTCATCACATACTTAGCTCAAATCCATACATATATTTCAAATATTTAAGGTTAATATGGAAATACTTATGTAGGAATGACTCGAACTCCTGATAATTTTAGAATTTTGTTTTAATTGCAATTTTACCTTGGACCTCCGGATCATAGATGACATCACCGACCACGAATAGAGAGAACAAAGCAATGGCTAGAACACCAAGCCCAAAATTCATCCTATATAATCAATTTATCGGGACATACTCACAACATAGCTATCGAGAAAATAATTCTAGTAGCACTTGAGATGTACTCTGTGATGCATACAATTCGAGTCACTGGAGGGAATCGCTTGTGAATATGTTTACCAGGTGTTATTGAAACCACAAGTTCTGATGCGTGTATCAGGGGCAGTTACTTGCAACGGTTTTTCGTTCACTGTGGAAAACTTACCAAAACATTCAGCTGTACTAGAATTAAGGGAAAATTTTGTCCGTATCATAATGTAGAGTACCTGGGAAGTAATCAGCTTATCACTTTCTCTAAGTTGTAAAGTGACGTCCAACCAGGTACCTGCATGTCATCCAGCGTGGTCCATCCGAGGTAGGAAGATATAATTTAAATGTAAATAAATAAGCAAACCGTGAATGAGTTTAGTAAACTATTCTGTTTCTCATCCTTATCCTGGTTAATTCATCAAACTGGATGCGTACTGGTAGAAGAAATGGACGCAAAACTGAGCACCCTACATCATTTGTAATTAAACTGTGAACAAAAACGGAGTACGTACCACCCTTGGCATCGTGATCGACGACTTAGATCCGATCTTTTATCGAACGACTATTTCTTGTCAGGAAATAATTAATAAAGGAGAAAGTGCTGCCTTTTCCATCAGCATCAGCAAATGTTAAGACTTTCACGCCTTTTTAGATAACGAACTTAAATCGTAGGTTCATCGGTTTCCCCTACCATTTGTGGATCTGGTCGATTCAGGAAACCCGCTGACTAGAAAGAGACTTAGCCAATAAACATCTTCCTTGGCAAAGCCCTAAAGCGTTCATCGCTTGATGAAATTATTTCAGAAAAGCTTTCCGACAGCATCTTCATTTTCTTGTAGTACAATCAGGATTCTGAAACTTAATCCTTCCCGGTTCGAGATATCTCCCATTGACCAGTAAATTCGTCTGACAGTAGCCACAGTAAAATAATAAAAGTCAGACGGGGACTGCAAAGAGTTACTTAAGCCATGTATAACTATATCAGTTTTGCATCGATTTTTCCAGCAAGGTGTTCCGGTCGTAACAATTCCAATTTTCAATGTTCTTTAAAAATATTTTTAATAATGACTAAAACAATGTATATAAATGAAAAATGTTTCGAGTGGAGAATTCCAGTTACCTTCTGTTAAAAATAAGTGGAGGCCGTTTGGTAATTAGTTTTTTCAAAAGGTAAAAAATTAGGTTAACTGACAGCATTTAGTTAAAAACTACTTGTTTAGGATTTATCTATGGAACTTTTTTGGCGTTCTCCATTCGAAACTCTTGTATGTAGATACGTTTTTTTGAGTCAGTTAAAAAAAACCCATTTTAATAAAGTACACTGCATGGTAATCATGGCAGTCAGTTCAACGTTAATGTGAGAAAGTTCAGTATCATAGTTTTACACAACATTTGGCTCAACACTTTCCCATCCAGACATTTCCTCTCAGCACGTAAAGTCATTTACTATTGCCCAGATTAAAATAAAAGCAGACCTATCTGGATAAAACTGATTGACAGTGAGTTTCAGAGGTAGATCTTGGTTTCTAGGTGACTAGTTTCCATCACCTTATTCTTGATTGGCCTCTAACATGACTATATATGCAATTTGACATGCCGGATCTTTCAGCCAAATTTTGAACTTCCATTACAATGACCATGTATGTACTGCCATTATTCAGATCAATAAAGTATTGAGAACTAAAACTACCGATACTTCGCTGAATTATGTTGACAGGAAATATGAAAAACGAAATTTTGGGTGAACTAGGGAAAGATAAAAAGACAAATCTATTGAGGGTTAAAAGAAGGCACTTTCCGGCGTAAAACTTCAGGTGTTGTGATTCATGACTTTGCACATTTCCCTCCTACACGTGACTAATTTCCTTAAATTTGAATAACTGGTCTGGATTCCACCTGAGTTTTCTACTTATCCTGATGATCACTGACTGGTTGACGAAAACTACTTCAAGTCTGTTTTAAAATATGCCAATTAGTATTTTTAATTCCATGATAACTGTATAACAAATGACCAGGCAATATCATTAACAACTTTATTATATAGTGGTATCATTGATAATATCACATATATTTTAAAGGTAACGGTGGCAAGGTACCCAGACTCAATGATAAAATGATTGTTACAACGGAAAATATTGATTTCCTAAAAAACTGTTTCGTAATTCAAGATGAAGTAAAAATGGTCGTTGACTTTCCTTCTCCGAACTATTTCGTGAATCATGTCATCGCTTGCGTTGTGAACGCCATCTTAGCTATTATAACTATACTTCTCAACTCTATCACAATAATAGCTTACTGGAAATCCTCTGAGTTGAAGAAGAAAGTGTCTTATTTCCTCATCATGGTTCAATCATCCATCGACTTTGGAGTGGGAATGGTTTGTAGTTCATTATTTACTTCACTTTTGGCAAGTGAACTTGCTGGAACTGGAAAATGTGAGTTAGTTTTCGCCACTAGAAAAATGATAATGCTTTTATCAGGATTCTCCATCTCAATGTTGTTTGCGATAAATATCGAAAGATTCCTGGGAATTGTGTATCCGATGCTTCATCGAACTAAACTGACAAGAAAAAAGTTTTTAATATTCATATTTTGTATGTGGTCTTCGTGGATAATAATGTTGTGTGCCTCTTTTATCAAACAACGAGCTTTCGGATTCTTTTTCATGGCAAATATCACTCTTCTCTCTGCAGTTTCGGTATACATTTATGGAAGAATATTTCTCGCCGCTCGTTTATCTCACAGGATTGTTCGTTCACAAAACGTACCAACTCGTGATGACAATGTATCACCAAGAAACCCAAAAGAACTCAACGGTAAACGACGATCTTTACAAGATATAAAACTAGCGAAAACTTGTTTTGTTATAGTAGTTTGCTTGTTTGTAAGTTTGATGCCAACAGCGGTTACGAGTTTCCTAAACATACGTGCCTTTGAATACATAATGTTGAGGACTTGGGATGTGACATTTCTTTTGATGAACCCCAGTCTGAATTCAGTAGTCTTCTTTTGGGGAAACCGAAGACTGAGAAATGAGGCTAAGGCTAGCCTGAAACAAGTATTTTGTAATTTATGATATAATATGGGATTCAGTTAAACATTTGATAGAAACTTTCACCTGCAACAACAGAGCATTTTATGTGATGGTAAACGAAGACTACGAAGCCTACAAAGACTTTCAGAATAATTGAACGATTGTTTTAAATATTATTAATCCATAGAATTTATTGTAAGTAATATAGAAAAAAAATTTTAAAAAATACAAAAGTCACAAAGCAACAAACAAATTGTGCGTAGGTGATATGTTCCATTCTATTCGAGTAATTGTTGCAATTTCATTCTGAGACTGGAATCCCGATCGTCGCCTCGGCATTTGTATTCTACGCGAGATTCTACAAGGATTCGAAACTGTGAATTTCGACGCTCGTATACGTTCCACGCTTTATCGACTAAGCTTGAGTAATCATAGCATAATTCTATGAAATATAATATTTCCATCACCTACTCTTAAATTTAGTTTTATAACTCAGTAAGAAGAACAAGGACTTGTAAGCCGAACGTCAAGGACTCTTGTCCTGATTTGAGTCACATTTTTCGCTTATGTAACTTAGTGACCTCGAAACTGGGAGCAGCTAACTTTAGCCTATTCTTAACTTGAGTGCATCTGATCAGATACGTTGCTTGATCATCGGCTTATCATGCACATTTCAGTTACTCTTTCATTCAGTCGAGATCACTCAGTTGTCTTCCTATTCAACGTCATCGATAGTACATCAACATTTCAAACGTCCTTTGATATAATTTTATGTTTGGATCCTTTTTGCATTTCCTTCTGCCTTGCTCCAAACGTTTTATTCCCCTAACGAGAGGCTTGCGGAAGGCAATGGTTTATGGGCAACAATCTTGGTTTTAATCTGTTCCTTCCCCAGGTTTAGGTTTGGCTACCCTTTTGCATGCTGTTTTGGCTAATGCCTCAGACAATTTTACTCAGCTCGGGTGAGGACCTCGGGAAGCAAATGAGAGCAATTGGTTGTTTTCATATAACGTCATACTCAACATGTCAATACGAAAACGAAACATTAGCATTTCTGAAATATACCTGAAACGAGCAAGTTAAATTTAATAGTTAATAGATATTTTTGACCTGTACCAGTTTAGCTAAACGTTTGATGGATTTTTGATATTAAGAAAATCCTCGTAATTTTACAGGTGTCCATTAAGTTGACAATAGATGACGGATAAGCTCTGTTTGTCGTGTGAAAGTGGTAATATTTCGCGCTACACCACTGATATTTTTATCATTTACAAATAATTATTTGTTCGTTTCATTTTAAGCATTGGTATATTGAGATTGAAAAATAATTTTACCTAGTGGGCGTGATAAAGCAACCAGAGCTTTTGATCCCAATTGGCAGTATTAAGGGATCTCTTTTGAGTCAGAAAGGCTCGTTATTCAAACTCAAGACAAAAGCCTCAAAACATAATGTTAATCACACAAGCTCTTTAGCCTTTTCACAAGTGTAATGTCTCAGGATTGTTATCATGTTAATAAATCATTTCCCTTTTTATCTCTCATTTCGTAAAATTCTTAAAATCATGTTTACATGTTAACATGATTCGTATACTTCATATACGAAGGTAATGTACCAACACGGTATACGTAAAATAAATACATTGAGCATTCTTACTTCAAATCATAGCCAGCATGTTGGCGTTTTGTAACAAAACATTTTTGGTTATCCTTTGTAAAGTATACCAACATGGCCTCGGGTGTTCTTTTTTCACTTAAATCTCTGCATCGGATATGATTCAAAACTCTCTATACCGTATAACGTACTTAAAATACAAATTAAAAGAAAAATATCCAGTATATATTGAAGAGCGAAGCCGTGAACTGAGCTGCGGAGATCTTTGCCGGATGCTTGGCCATGAAGTCGGCATGAAGTCTGCATTTTAAAATTAATACCTGGCATCGATAGTCTGTAAGAATTATAAAGATTAAAGAGGGAAAGTTTCAAGTATATTACCGACCTATCATTGATACTAATGTAGGGGTCAAATATTTACAATCGATTTTTACCTTATTAATTATTTTATTAACATAACTAGAAGCCATAAAATGGCTATGTATTATCCCTTTCCGGTCAGTACCCGACTTTTTAATTTTACTTTTGCTAACGCCGGACGATTTCACTCGTGAAGGGGAGACGTCTCGAACAGCAAGGGGTTAAATACAATTAATATTTTAATTTCGTGCGATGTCATTACTACAATTACTACAGATAATTAATGCATCAAGATGTTCTTCATTTGTATAATGCAGTTGTATAAAAAAGAGCGTAGCTTATGAGGGTGTGGAGGTGTGACACCCCCAGATTTTATGCAAAACCAGAAAATTTGCGTAAAAATAGATAGTTGGAGCATTAAATTTCGAGCACAATATGATTTGGCAAGGTAGGTCAAACCTTGTTTTTGTCACTGGTTCGCATTTCATTTACGTATTCGGTCTGAAGAAGCAAAGCGACACCACATATGGCCAGAATATGCATCTAATTCAAATTAAGCCAATTTTTGAAAGAACACCATATTCGCGCAAATTAAGCTGAACACTCCACTCCCTCGGTCAAAATGGGTTAACTACACCCCTCTGTATTGCGGAGAACATGAGTGGATTTTGTAACTTATTGATATTAAAACAGAATTAAAGAAGAAAAATCGATTTATCAAAGCTGAAATGGTGAAAATTCTCTTTCCGTCTTGAATGAAGAAAAATCCGCCTTTTCATGGGACGGATGCATTTACATGCTCGTTTAAGCATTTCAATTGTTGTTTGAAATTCATTTATCTACATTTCACAGCTCCTGACCTTCCAACGTCTTCTGAACATTCAATTTTATTCATATGTCAGAATTCATGTTGTAACGGTGTCAAAATATAATGAAACGAACCTCAATAATATAGTGGTCATACATCTGAAATACTTACAAAAAAAATACAAAGCTGGAAAATGAAATAAGGCTGTTACAGAGTATTATACAAGAGACGAGACAAGGACGATAGATATAACGCTTATAATATCATATTCATATCTTTTCATCTAACCCTTTGCTACCAAATATCTCAACTGATATCGTATTGCTAATTGAATTTTTTAAAACTTTATAGATATTGTTATAATTTTGAATTGTAAACACGTATTAATTTCAGAGTTCTTTTCGTGGTTGGATAGTGATACAATAAAAATTGGGGAGTTGCATGGCAGGCAAACTGGAGCAGGAAATGAATATATTTTGCATGATTTATGTGACACTGGGGGCACAATCAGAGGGAGGCAATAGGGATAACTTGATCCATCTCATTAGAGGGAAAACGTTTTTGTCATAACAAACCAATGCCTTTTCCCCCCAAAATCGTCTGTTTTTAGCAACATTTACTCCAAGCTATGCACGTCAGGGTCGTTTTCTGGTTGCTATCTTGCATATTTGCGAATCAATAAGATTTTGATACGATATTAGCATGCTCCAGGTTTTGTATGGGATTAAGTTCTTGAGAACTACTTAGTCCAAAATCACTTGTCACAATGAGGCGTACGACAAATCTCAACGTATTTATAGTATGGAAAAACAATGCATGATTGAACTGTGCTACAAACAATGATATATTAATATTTGCATAAGAATGCTTACGACTCTCACATGAAACTGTGTTTTTGGTATCTATCTAGCCTAGCTTCAAAAGCCGTCTTGTAAACTGACCTTCGGACAGACGATAAAGGGACTCCTTCATAAAAGTTCTTCGCCACTGATAGAAGATATAATAATAGGTTTACTTGATACCACTGCGAAACTTTCGTATGAAATCGCTTTTTAACTGGCAAATTATACTCATGTAGAGAAAATTTCCTGATTTGCCTTGACTATTAAAGACAACTAAGAAAGCTGTTCGGGGTTCGAACTCGCATCTTTGGATTGTCGGACCGAGTAAGCTGTTTTATCTATTTTAACTGCACGAGTCCACTTTTCTTGTTGACCTTAGGTGTGGGTTAATCATCAAATTTTCTTCTCATGTTACCCTGAGGATGACCCTGAAATAAAATTAAATTCATGTAAACCACTAATGTAAGCGTTGGGATTACAGAATCGGTTAACACTAAAATGAAGAATTCAATGGGTATTCCATAGAGTCCGATGACATTCGTTCATATACTTGTGAGAACATGTCGAGTGAACATTTTCCTAATTCAAAACAAGACGTCCATGATAATCGGAAAGGTGTTCAGTCTCGGCATTCTTGCATGTACTAATCTTTTTTTTTTATTATTTAGGCTATTACAGCTAACTAACTCGTATGATGCATGACATACTGACATACTGATTTTTCATTGCCTTATCTGCAGCTCGAACTCTTGTCTGAGTAACACGATATGACCTGAATTCGTTTCCTTAATACAGGAAATTGAGATAAAAGTCTTATCGCCCAACAGATATCTGGTTTGATTTCCGTATCTTTACGGGATTGACTCAATCAGAGGAAAAAACTCTCTAAGTTTTTGGCTGCCACTAATCAAATGTAGTTGTTGGACTTGTTAATCCCATGGTTTGTGCTCAATCAGGTGAATCCGGTGGTAGATATCATACCTTTGACTTTTTGGTTGTAGTAAATTTGCATGAACTTGAACTTTGCAAAGATTTGTATTGTTATTATTGGTTGCACTAGCAACCTAGCCCAATCTATAAACAACAGCAAGTCGTGGAACAAATTTCACCAAGCTGATAAACGCTGATACTGTTCAGCTTTATTGAGGTATACGTCTATTGGCAAGACTGTCAACATAATGAGGTGTCTTTCGAGAAGAACTACAGAGACGCGACCCCTTCAATTCGCGTTTCTGTTGTTGTCTGCGTTGGTCATGAGAGTCGCTTCGACTGCTCCTAGTGGCGATGGGTTTATTGCAGCTGTGTACGAGCACGCATTTATCAGGGCGGAGGATACAACGGCCAAACTCTCCCAACAACAAGCTGTGGAGATTATTATGAGGAACATGGATGTTTATGAAGTCCAGATGCAAAAAGCTAGAGTACATAATGCAAATATCATTGTCTTTCCTGAATACGGCTTGACTGGATTTGGTTACACACGAGAATCTTTTAGGCCTTTCCTTGAAAACATCCCAAACCCAAAAAACATTGAATGGAATGCATGCCAAGATCCAAGGGCAAAGACTTCAACTCCTATCATTCACCGCCTGAGCTGTCTTGCCAAAACCTACGATATGTACCTTGTAGCAAATATGGGAGACATTAAGCCGTGTAATAAAAGCACTGATCAACATTGTCCGACCGATGGACGCTATCAATACAACACAAACGTCGTATTTGATGACAAAGGAAATCTAGTGGCCAGATATCACAAGCAGCATCCTTTCTTAAATGAGATGAAAGTTGTTGATCGTCCACTCAAACCAGAATACATCACCTTTGATACCCCCTTTGGCAAATTTGGAACATTCATATGTTTTGATATCCTCTTCCATGATCCAGCAGTACCATTGATTACTCAATATAATGTTGATCATGTGGCCTTCCCTACTGCCTGGTTCGATGTCCTTCCTCTTTTCTCTGCAATTGGTTTCCATGGGTCATGGGCTCGTGGAATGGATATTAACTTTCTCTCGGCGAACACGCATGTACCACAGCATTTAAATACGGGAAGTGGAATTTACAGTCCCACTGGCGTAAAAAAATACTTCAGAAGCCTTTCTGTCAATGGTTCCCTTACCGTTGCTACCTTGCCAAAAATGCCAAAGAGCCAAACAAATGATACATCTGCGGTAAACACTGAAAAGAGACAGGAAACGAATATCAATGAAGATTCATTCTATTCTGACCTGTTTGGAGATCTTTTTCTCTTCAAAGAGCTTAGCAAACCAGAAGGCAATTTGGACATATGTTATAATGGGAGTGACATTTGCTGTTCTCTTACCTACAAAATGACTCACAAACGTGCTGACGAAATTTACGCTTTAGGTGTCTTTGACGGTCTTCACACTAAAGAAGGACAATACTATTTACGAATATGTGCATTAATCAAATGTTTTGGACTCAACCGTGACTCCTGCGGACAAAGAACATACAACGCAAGCACAATCTTTCAGTCTTTCATGCTCCAAGGTCAACTTAGCACGCCGTACGTTTATCCACAGGTGGTGGCTGATGGTGTATCACTTCTGCCCGGAGAATGGGATCATAGCATGGCTCTAACTCGTTTACAAAGCAAGCAACGATTGAGTAAAGGACTATTGACTGCAGCACTTTTTGGGCGTGTATATGAATTAGATGACGACCCAAGTTCTACAGTGAAATCATGTGCACAACAATTACCTAGTCATCTCATCCTTGTTTGCTTGCTGACAATGAAGTCTTTGCTTACATTTTTAGCGAAGAAATAGTAAATGAAAAGTGAGTCCTCCTCACGTCCTGTTCAGGCGTTTTTTTTTAAATAATTAATTAATTTCCAAAAGCAGAGGTAACTGTTTCTAACAGAATAACGAAGAAAAGAATGAAAATCTTCGTCATATTTTGCTCGTATGGTTAGTTGGTAAATTACTTCCTAAAGGACAGAACTAGAATTGGCTTTAAGCAAGCAAACCTTGTCTTCGTTAGCATTTTTAAACAGTCTACAGAGAAATCACGATAGTGCCGCTAATGTTGCAATGTTAAAGTTTAGGTGCCCAGTTAAAAGTACTTTATTTAGCGAAGAAACCATGATATCTATTGAATCATGATTAAAAATAATCTAAATTTTGGCCTTCAAATTTACGAAGGTTCCATCAAGACCACCCACGAGAAATGTCCTATTAACGCGACTGGTAATTGTGGATGATCCAATGAAGTGGTTGAGGGTTACACCTATCTCCACAAACAAGCACTGTGAATGAATATAACCAAGGGCGGATCTAGCTAAAAATCTGACTGTTGCATAATTTTGAATTTCAGAAACCTTGGAAACTTCATTTTCTGCATTTTTGAGCACTAATTTCTGGAAAAATTTGGCACGAAGAACGACAAAACAAGTTGAAAAATTGAGGCACAGCATAGTCTTACATAAATTGTTAGATAATAAGTAAATAATCTTGATGAATTTCTTCATGCTTTTCTGATTTCTAAATTAAGTTTTTCTTTTCTTTTTCTTTTTCTTCACAGATTAATTTATAATCTATATATATGATTTATAAGTATTTGAATAAAGAATGGCTCATGACAAGCAGGGGATAGGAATCTTTCCTTAATAACATATCATAATAAGAGCTTTCTTTGTTGTATTAGCTGCTTTCAGACTTTTTCCTTCAGTGGTAAATGACATTACCACATGCTTACATTATACAAATCAGTGGTCGGGCGACTTTCTATTTATGAGTTTCCATCAAAAATTATAATTCGAACTGATATTTACACCTGCAGTCAAATATATTTATCAAAATCCTCTATATGACAGATTGAGTCACCACCAATCAATATGTTTCATCTTTTACAAAAATGCTTATACCTGTTCATAATGGTCAGAGGAAAAATTACCAAATTTCAGGAAAAGTGAGACTCTACTTATGAATATAAACAATTATATTTACATTTTACAGTCATCTCACACACAAAAAAATATTAATTGGCTATTCCATATTATTTGAATAAATTACTTTAATGATTTTGATTAGTCTGTTCTTTAACTGACAAATGAGTCAGTTGAATACTTAACTTCAGTTCAATGATCACATATCATCAATTTATTATTTATAACCCAGTTTAAATTAGTTGGATTTCACCCAACTCGAGGCATGTTAGCTATCTGAACTGGATAATCACATAAGAATGCAGAGTTAATGTTTATGCATATGATATATAATAATGTGTGTATGTATATACATTTAAATTTACCGACTTTAGTGGGCAGCGTTGCACAGATCGCAACTGTTGGCTCTTCGGTAATTGAATTCTAGCGAACTCACACAAAGAAACCAGACAGTCTAAGTTTATACGCCTTTCCTCCAAAACCTTTTTTCGCATTTTGTCCGCAAACTGACCAATTTCTCTTCCTTATCCCTTGATTCATCTCTTAATATTCTAGATAGCTGCTGCAGCACTCCGACACTACCTTTGGAAGCAGCCATTCTAAAATATTTTGGCATTTGCTCTTCCATACGTAGCAGATAAGTATTGCGCAACCAGTGTAAGATACCGATTGGCTTGCTACAAAATTTTAGAATTAAAGATTTCCACCGTGGCTGACCGTGGCTCCCGCCAGTGTTTAATCACCAAATCTTAACCTGTGATTGGTGAGAATGTCCTCAGTGGCAGAAATTTTCTATTTTTAGTATTGACCGTGGCTCCCGCCATTTGAGCTCGTTCACCAGCCAGCTTTATTGTCGCATCTGCAGTTCGTTACCCAGTCGGAAATTACCGTTTTTTTCTCGGATCACCAGCTGCCTTAAGGCAAATGCGTATGCGTTAAACTTCCACAGTTGCAAAAATCCTTCTGAAAAGTCCCTTAAAAATCTTGCATTAAGCAAGCACCGATCACTTTAATGTTATAATTAATGAGGTCATTTACTGTCCTAG
The DNA here is from genome assembly GCA_030142905.1 of Heliopora coerulea. Taxonomy (NCBI): domain Eukaryota; kingdom Metazoa; phylum Cnidaria; class Anthozoa; order Scleralcyonacea; family Helioporidae; genus Heliopora; species Heliopora coerulea. The sequence continues at coordinate 416,458 of JASJOG010000040.1, forward strand.
CTAAAATTATATTTTCAAGTAATCAAAACAAATCAATCCTTGTTTCATTATCACTGTAATTTGAAAATTTTGACCGTGGCCTTAGCTACGGTTGAACCCCTCTAGATCCGCCCCTGATAACAATGATGCTTTAGCGTATCTTTAAAGGTATGTTTTATCAGTAGCTAACAAGCGGAAACGTGCTATATGTCACGTTCATCAGTGTTCCCGCATTCCCGTAGGCTGCGAACAAAGGCAAATTGTAAAGGAGACGAAATAAATGGAAAGCTAAGGACACAGACCTTCCCCAAGTTAAACTCACTATCAAAAATTTACTTATATTTTCGAAATACCCTTAAAGGTGGTACAAAGCTTCCAGTGGAAGAAAAGAACACTTTAAGTGGGGAGCCCTGATGGGGCCTCATAAAATTTGGAGGGGAGGCAAAATCTTGCAAGGATTGGAGGGACAACATCTCAAACACTTATGTTATATGAACACATCAAAATGTCTAACTTGATGGTGGTCAGTGATTACATTCCTCTCCCAGATGAGTTGGCCATTGAGATCACCAAGGATTTATTTGGGAAACCAAATAAACCCTTGGTGATCTCAATGGTAATTCAGTCGGGAGCCCGACTAGTGAACGGCAACTCGGCGTCTTGTTTGACTTAACTAAGCAACGTGTCATTCTTTCTGCGACTAGCATGATCATTGCCGTTAACGACTTTCTGGTCATCAAATGAGGTATTAAAATCTAAGAAAAACACGATTTTTCCAAATTTAACGAAGATTCATTCCGAGAAGCGTTAGATCATTCTGAAATTCAAGAAACAGTGATTTACGATCTGGTGGGCTCATCCCTGTAGGAAAGAGTAAATATGACAAGCTGTTTCAGACACCGTGAGTTTTTTAACTTAAACAAATATAAAAATACAATCTTAAAAGAATACTCTCGAAATAGTGGTCAGTCAGCAATGTAGACAATAAGAAATGCTTTATTGCCTTTTGTAAACTCGCAATTGTCAAGATGATATTTACATGTTTCTTGATGCCCAAGAATATAACCTTCAAGGTAATACTTTTACATTTAAGGCGGTATAACTTATGAAACTATACTTTACACAGTAAATAAGCTCGAAAAATTTGAACAAAGATAGCCACCATGTATGGACGGAAATACGAATTTTCATAGCTACCGTGAAGGAAAAAATATCGTTACATATAGGTTGTAACAATTATAGAGATTCTGCCTACTTTTTGGAGTGTGAAGACGCAGGACAGGGAGAATGGATCTAGTGCAGCTTGTGTTGGAAAAGGCTGAGTATACCTCTCGTAAAGGAATTTGTAAAAAACTTTGAAAGTTGTAATTACGACAAATTCCACCAGCTATATACGATGTTAGGGTATCTAGGGTCTAAGGTGATGATCCAATATTTCAACACTTGAAGGATAGGTCCAAATGACTGTAGTAGGAACTAGCAGGTAGAAGTCTTTTGGACAAATGAACTGAGGATTTTTATAGGTGGATAAACGAAGGATTGTAGATCGTTGCATTTTCTAAACTTCAATACTTTGACTGCTTGGTGGTCTTTAAATAGTTTACTTTCTTTACTTTCTTTCCCTTCTTTTGCTGAATCGTCGTTCTTTTCTTATGTTTGCGATGCTTCTTACCCATCTTGTGACGAACCACAATTGCTCTCTTGTCTCCGCCACAACACTTTTTCGGACAGAACGAGTAACAATTTTGATTACATTGTTGGAGGCATCCTCCTCCAACTGTCGACTGCGAAGGTGAAATGCCTAATGCACTAATACAGCTTCCCCCGCAAGGCTGAGCTTGACCAGGAACACTTTGCATTCCAGGAGACTGGGGGTAGCCATGATTGTCAGAGTAACCAACTGAGGAAGGGTAGCCCGGGCTATTGCTGTGTCCAGGATATGCAGGGTACCCAGAACTTGCAGGGTATCCAGGACTTGAAGAGTATCCGGGGGGAGAAGGATAGCCCACACTGGTGGCATATCCTGGAGCAGAAGGATAGCCAGGAGCAGCAGGAATACTCGACGCTCCAGGGTAGGCAGGATTTGTTGGGTGCCCAGGACTGGCCGTGTTGCCAGGATGAATTGGTCGATGGGGAGAGCTGGAGAAACTGTGTTGTTGTTTTCTTGGGTGTGATAAATCTATAAAAAAGCCTGGATAATTAGAATATTGCAAGAGCAACGATCTTCGGCTTTGTATTTTCGAAAGGTGATCTAAATTTCTGCATTCAACAAAAATTAGTGAAAATTTTGTGAAGTGATTTCTGAGGATTCTCTTGAGAATGTTGCCGTTTCTCAGGACATACTTTGGATAAACTTGAGTGTAGTAATGGATGAACCAGGTGGAAATCTCAACTTTGTTATAAAATGAATGTCCAGCAAAAGATTCGTCACATATTTTGTTTGATATATACTTATTGCCTATTATTTTGTGGCTCTGGTGATGTTGCGAGATGAAGCGAAAAGTTAACCAATAAATGTATATCAAATAAAATGTATTTGTTGCTGACCTTTTGCTAAGGATTCATTTTTATAATAAATTTGTGTCTTTCAGCTTTGGAAAGTTTGATAGAATTAAACCAACAGGGCTCTTGGAACTGAAGCAATAAACAGAACTTTAATCCTGGAAGAGAGTTAATCAGTTGAACCATTTTTTAGAAACAGGCATTTAGAAAGATTACCCGGGTGTAGGATTATATTGCCATCAAAAGCCTAAAATTGCAACAAAATCTCGGTTGCAGGTTCTTGCTGAAGATTTTTGATCGGTTATTCAGACAATTTATTTATCTTCCTAGCTTAAATTATCCGCACCAAGGTGAATATCGTAAAGTCGCTTGAACAGAAATTATTCTAATGATACCATACATGGTCACATGCAAGTTTCAACTCCATTCGGTTCACTGACAAATTAGTTTGTTTCACCTCGGTTCCTTGAGGTGATTCCGAATATAAGGCTAAATGTTCTAGCATCGTCATACAATATTGGCATGGATGGCTTGTTCTCGTGACGTTAGAAAAGCGAAGACTGCAACATCTGCTTAACCCATCATTTGTTTGACAGAATGTTTGATCGAAAGCAACCTTTTATCTGGGTCCCCCAAGAGCTTTGTCCTCTTAATCCCGTTGAAGCCACAGCAAACTGCCCCAGTTGCTCTCCCTGGGTGGGTCTACTTTCATCCGTATTACGTTGACAGTAGTGGATCCAAGGGGGTTCCGGGGGGTTAAAACCCCCTTGAGCTACCATACAATATGGGGAATCCTTGCCATAGCCTTTATGTCTGTATAATAAACTATCATTGTATCTTTTTTTCTTTAATTGTGCATTTCATTTAAGTGGCAGAGGGACAAGCCCCAACTGGAAACCTAGAATAACCAATGGCCTGGTTAATCACCCCCTATTCTCAGACACTTGGAATCAGACATGGCTAGACAACCCCCTTCCGAAAAATCCTATATACGCAACTGGTTGATAAGACGAAAAAATGTCAGCCAGTATTGTGCAACGATGTTGGAATATTTAATTAAGTCGGGTTTTTAAAATCTTACCATGGGCAGCCAACCCAGCTGGATGTGGATGTTTGTCGTGTTGTCGATGTTTCTTCTTTCCTTCCTTGACAGCACTTTTTACTAGTTTACTCAATTTTGGATCCATTACAATCACATCAGCTATAATAACAAAACAGAAAAGCAAAGTCACCTTTGTTTTCGAGAAAAGAATCCAGCGTGTTATAGGTGAGAACAAACGCGTTAAATGGTACAACTTCCAGTGATTATGAATGTTTTCAGTTAAAGGAAAATTAATAATTGATTGATGGAGTAACTCCTTTTCAATGCATTTGGGGGGCCCTGCATATTCCGCATGTTTTCAAATTATATATTTCTAAAATTTTCCCAGCGTTATATTCCGACGTTGGCGACTCGAAGGCACTGCATGGTATTTAGTTGGCATCCGCGCAGCCTTCGGATATCCTGAATAGTCCACAAGTGACTAGGAATACAAAAACGCAACTTCCCTCGTCCACTTTTCCATCATATCTATTAAGAATGTGATCGAAGTTGACGGGTACTAAAGGTTGTCAAAGATCCTAAAATTTGGATTGTAGAGAAAAATTACCCAGAACCTGGTATAGTCCCTCACCCCGCTCAGAATCTAGTACCTAGGCCGCTTATTTGACCGAACTGTGGAAATACCTACGATGAACAGCTTTCGGTGCGAAAAGTTAAAAACACTATTGAAGATGTAATCTTGAGGTTTTTTCTTAGCGGCAATGTCATGAACAGAAGCCACAGCTGCAGGTAGAGCTTGAACCGGGCACTTCAGAATTGGCAAATAAATGTTACAGCGTCTCAGACCATTAAGCAGAGCCTTTAAATAACACATAACTTCAAGGATTACTGATATCGCATATTTAAACTGTTGGTCACCACGTTAAGTTTTCATTCGCTCATCATGTTTGTAACAAAAACTTTCATCAATAATGACCCTCAACGACATTAGAAATACGAACAAATCTATCTTCATAATTAAAATAATAAATGTCGTGCGCAAACCTTCTGCTGTTGTGCTGTTTCAAATGCAGTATTATTTCACAAAAGCACGACTTTCACGCAGGTCTTCGTGCAAAATATAATTAAAACAGGTCCAAACAATACTTGTAAGAAGAGGGATTTTTGGGGGAGTTTTCCCATGGCATATCTGTTCTTGGAACAAAAATTTTCCGAAAAGGAGTGTCTCCTTGAAATCTCAATTTATCCAGCTGTTCGACCAAAAACCAAGAAGTTTAGAAACTTTTATTTAAACCTAGGTTTGATGTGGCCCAAACTCTTTCCCGATTGGATAAAAATTCTATTATTTTACCTTGGCTAACTCCAAAGCTTCCACAGCGAAAGGGACAAAGCTTCCACAGAGAAAGGGTTAATAAAAACTCATTATCGGTAAAAGTGTGGCACGACGAACATTGACTGCAGGAATTTTTGACATTATTTGAGCAATACGAATTTTTTCAAGAAGGTAAACGTTGTTTATGCTCATTGTAACGTTTTGGTTTCAACTGAAGTCACCAGTTTAAACAATTTAAATGCCTGCCTCATACCAAAGTAGACTCGTACTTTCGCTGAAAAGCTTTGGTTGTTTTTGGGCTTTGGACATTATCTTATTACCTGACGAACGTTCGAAAAGCAATATGTAAGGACCACAATTCCTTCTTTTCGTACTCGTTTTAATCATAAGAGCTCTTTCAATAGATTTGGAAATGGGCAGACGACTATTTGTTAGGAGCATTTATAGTCATATTTTTCAGCGACAGACACCTGTGTTTGGAGGACGTTACAGACACAAGGGATTCTGGCTATTTCGAGAGAAGGATTTTTGAATTAGTAAATTTAACTGTTTAGCTCCTTTTGGACTTACTATTATGGAAATGTAAATAATTTATTTATATATAAACTATATATTGGACCCTATTATATCAATATTAATTTTGTAGACCAACGACGGGGCTGTTCCCCGAACGTTTTTAGATTTTTAAGGTGTAATAAAAATTCTCTAGGTGAATTATTATTGTTCAAACTTATACGTATATATATATATATATATATATATATAGAGAGAGAGAGAGAGAGAGAGAGAGAGAGAGAGAGAGAGACGTATATACGCATACATATACGTATACGTATGCGTGTATGTATATATATATATATATATATATATATATATGCGTGTATGTATGTATGTATAGTGAGCTGCAAACCACGAAATTTTGCCCAGGTCACCTAGAGGTGACCTAGTCAGGCTAACACCCGTTGATACAAGCACCTTCTCATCGTGTTTTACGTGTGTTGGCGAGGGGATAATGAAGTGGCAATCAATATTCCTTACCATCTTTGTGTTTCAGGACATGATGAGCATTCTTCAAATGTTTACCTTTTAATATAACATAAAAAACATTGCAATTAATGAGATATTAAATAAAAAGTGAATTTTTTCAAATGTCTATTTCAGCTGCCAATCACCCAAACTTGAAAATCATCTGTATCGATAAGGCCGAAAAAAAATAAGAGCCAAATATGTTTGAAATTATGTTTATAGTGTAACGAAGTTTAAGTGCAATGGTCACTGGAATTTGTGAAAATTTGTACAGTTCGCGCTTTGTAAATCTATCGTAACACGACGGAAGTAATAAAACGTTTCAACAAATTTAAACTTTCTTTCGACGTCTTTCTTTTTAGGTGATTTTGAGTACAAGTAAAACAACTTGACCAAATTTCTCTAGTTAGATTAAATTAAGAAGAACTCGATGAATCATAGGTGAGAATTCTTAAATTTGAGTTAGATCGTCCGAAACGGTATTCATGGTTACAACTGACTTGAGCCATTTGAGAGGCCAGTCTCCGATTTACCACTAATTGCAAGCGTGACATTACCACATGAATTGCCACATTCTGTACGTTTCCTATATGCCATAAGTTGTTTCTACGTGAAAGTGAGCAGTTTTGCGTACGCCAATAACGCGAGAATTCTTAAGGTTTTTCTATGCAATTTTTCTGATGGTTGGAGAAAATATGGACAAACATTTCACTTACATATGTGGCAAAAGAAGTAGTAAAAAGTGTTTATTGTTTGAAACTTCACAGATACTGCACATTTTGAGAATTATAATCATGACAAGCAGAGCTGATTTAAACGCGTTCGCTTGCCATCAAGGCTTTTCAACAGCCGATTGTACCAACTGACACATTTATTACGTAACTTAAATAATTTACATTTACTGTTTTAATCATTAATTTCTGTAACTATTATTCCTATCCCACCCTGTCAACTTTTCCAGGGGGAGGAAACCGGGGAGTCTAGGAAAAACACACGATTGTCGTCAGGGAGTTGACAAATTCTTCTAAGCTGCGATCAAACGTAACGTCCGATACAAACTGGGTGAGTGTGACTCAAACTCTTGACCTCAGTGCTGAGAGGGTTTTGCTCTTTCGACTGAGCCCACGGACCCTAATGGTAAAGTTAACCTTTATTTTCTGGGTGACAACTTGTGACACTGGCGGTATTTTCCATTGACTTTTTTTCTGCAGCAAGAGGGATTTTTGTCATTGGACATTGTCTACTTTAGTGACTACTCATTTTATTTACTCACCTAATGCCGTATTTACAGCGTGCTTCACTTCTTTTGCAGCATCCTTTAACTTTTCTCCTTGAACAATAAAAGAATATTTATCCGGACAATTTTAAAATAGGCCATTGTAATAGGTCATCTTAAGTATCCAGGTGTACATTTGCTATGCTTCATAAATCCATAACATAAAATGATCTAAATCTGTAAAATCTCATCATCAATATTTTGAATGTTGTTTTATTTTGTTTGATGTGCGGAGCCTGCGATATACTTCTTCAACTTTGATTTAGCCAGGAGAGTAATGAAAGCTTCTTGTTATGACTAAGTAGATGTTTCTTGAACTTGATGATCCAATATCGCTTCCATACAAAAATTTAAACATGTTTAAAAACTATTTTATTGAACCACTTGCGACAGTCATATTAATTTTGACAGTCAGGCAACTTAAAAGCTTGCTTTACCGAGAAATGTTAGTAAGGTAGTTTTAACTTAGAGTAATACATAGTGGGTGGGCAATTTTTACCCTTAAGAAACGCTTCTTTTCCCAAAATTCTTGTCGAGTCACGAAGCCAGTCGTGACAAATCCAATTAAAAAGACAGCAACAATCAAAACATTTCGCTCAAAAACTTATCCCTTCTACAATATTGTTTCTACATTTTATCCTCTATCTGATATGGTTCAATTGCAAAATTGCCCTTAGGTAGAAGTAGGGGCTCTGCGGCTCCCGGGTCCCTCCATGTTGCCGTTATTGTCAATCCTGTCACTTAATACTGAGAACACCACTTTCGATGTCTTCGAGACGTTAAGGAGCATATTAAAATTTAGTCGATCGATTGCAACAAAGATCTTTTTAATGAAATTTGTTGATATGGTAAGATTGTTAAAGCGATGAACGGACAAAATGTGCCTGTTGACACTACTTATTGACATCTACTTCACCCACCTCAGACCAACCTAGGAAGAAGTCCATGTCAAGTACACTTTGACGGACCTTGAATGAAAAAGGCTATTGCTAGCTCAACTAACCTAACCCTAATCTTAACTGGAAAAAGTCCCACCACATAACCCTCGGACCCTTCCCTCAAAATGATCAGAACTAGTCCATTTGAATACGTAGTCCCCCCCAAGCTATTTCTTGAACAGCCCTACCCTAGCATAGAAGTTTCAAAACTTTTTGTGCCATAAAACATTCCATTGTTACAACTATATGGAAAACCAGCCCTTAAACCTAAAACGACTGAATGAATTGAAAACATGGCGAAATAGTCTTGGGTATAATTTTTTTACGCGTTTGTCTGCGGAAGAGAAAATTTTCGTTGAATTCGTTTCATTTGTTCAAGCACTTTCCGAAAATGTTTCAGGTCAAGGACTTATTATCATAATTCTTGTAGTGTTTCACCTTCCATGATATACATAAATTCAAAATTAACTAACCTGACCTGAATCTTGTCGGAAACAATGTATGTTAGCATGGATGTACTGTAGGAACGATCTTGTTCTCTCTAATTCAAGCTTACCAATTTTATGTTCAAGCAACTTGGACACAGCGTCATGTACTTCTTTGGCTCGTTGGTCGTCCAGGGATATATCTTCCTCTTTAACTTGATAAAAAAATGAACGCAAGACATTAATTGATGAATTTATAATTCGAATATTTCATGTTACAGAGTGTGGCTCGAAGAACAAGGTTGTAAATCCATGACCATTAAAACGTTTGCGTTATTCATTCGAAGCTTCAAGATTTATCTTGGATTGGACAATATTCACATGACATGTATGAAACCAAAATCTTTGGACATATTACTTTGCCGCAAATTTAGAGGATAATTTCAACTGCTATTAGAAATGTACGGGATTTTCCTTTCGTTTGGGTTTGGAGGAGCTTAGATGGAACATGATAGTAAGTATAATCTCTCAACCAAAATATGATTTTGGCGGTTATTCCTGGTCAAATATTCTTACTTTGAAGTTCCTAGCTTTGTTGTCATGTTTTGAGTTACCATAAAATCTGGGAAATCTTCATTGAACTATAAGAAGCTAAAAATGTATCATAAAGGGAAAACAGGAGATACAAACCAGGAACCTCTTTCTAGAAGCAAAAATCCAATAGGGTTACTAGGGGGGCTTGAATTTAATTAGGGGCATGTGGCTTTTTGCCATTAAATTTTTCCAATTTCCTCCGAAAATCTGCCTCTTCAGCACAAATCTAACGAGCAAAATTTTAGTAACCCAGTTCCAATTATAAAAAGAAAGATAAACAACGCTTGAAAAGAGGGCTGGATTCGCAAGTGTATGTGCGGTTTTCGCTTGACAGGACTTGCTTTCGATATGTTACCCCATGAAATATGTAAGGTTAATCAATGGTGACGAGTTTAATTCTTTATCAAACGAGTAAATGTTGATAAACCATCTTATCGCATGACTCTCCAATAAAAAAATTTCAGTTTACCTCAGAAGAACGTTGTGCGGTAGAAATTAAGATGTTCACTCGTTAGTATACTATATGTAAGGTGATAAGTGAAAGGTTGTCACACTCGTGAATGCTAATGAGCGGATTAAAGGATTTAACGCCTCTGTTAATACGATGAATTTTGGGTGTTTCATGAGATAAAAGTCTAATATATACCTTAAGTAGCAAGTTTATTCACTGATTAAAACTAAAGTGCATAAAGAATGTTACATTTTAGCACCTTTCGACTTAACTCACTAGCGTTTGAATAAAACAGTAACATTTGATTGGTCAGGGATATTATATTTGCTAATTTGGGTCATAGTCATTTCGACTCATCATGCATCGCATATATTTTTTGCGCCCACTATACATATTTTTACTTTTAAATACTGTGAAGTGGAGGTAAATTTGCTCTGAGCTTGTTATGCCCAATTTCGAGCATTGCTTACCGGCGTGCATGGTAAACATACTACTTTTTACTACCGGTAAGAACTACCTCATTTATACCTGGCGTGCATGTTGTACGAGTACTTTTATCTCTTTAAATATAAACCTACTTTCTGTTCTTTTGCCATGACAGCGATCGACTAAAATCACCAAAACAACCAAAAGAAAGCAGTGAAATGGCAGAGTGCTAGCCATCATTGCCTAATTTGAAAGAAAACAAATGAATCAATTGCAACGAAAAATGGCAATATTGAAATGATTTTATATATCAAAAGGCAATAACAACAACTACAGCAACAACAACAGCAACAGCAGTAACAGCAGTGACAAAAGCAATAGCAACAGCAACAACATCACCATCAAGAAAATGTTAAAGCAAGAGAAAATGGAGATAAAAAGAAAGAAAGGAGAAGAAAGAAGAAACAAACAAGAGGAATAACAACCCGGACGTTTTAGTCAAAGCAAGTTTTTTTAGTCAAACCAATTAATTTGAGTGATTAATTAGTGCTTTATCTTGAAGGTAATGTCAAACGATGAAACAAGAATAAAATAAACAATTATATTTCTATATTGACAGGATTACATTGTATTCGTTCATAGACATATATATGTAATTTGTTGGTATTACATAAATATGTTAATCATATCTAGATTTTTCTAGATTTTAGAAGAACACAACAGCTTTAATTCAGATGCATTAACATGTGATATATCGCATCTAAAAGATTTTACATTACCTTTCTCTGCTGTCTTTGTAATCCGTTATTTAAACCAAAGCCAATGAAGTGTGCAATGATGCGATAAAATACCAGTAAGCTAACTCCTTTTGACACCAGTCAACTGCGACCGATAAAAATCATTAAAAATAAAATGATTTCTACAAAAAGTTTCCATCCGTTACTTTTAGCTAATTTTCCTTTTGGGGGGTGGGGGGAAATTTGATCTTTATTTTTTTCAAAGCAGATCATGTTATATCTATCAACAAGGCTGGTCCAGCATAGGCAGCGGCGCAGCAACACAACACCAAGGGAGAGATTCTCGCTTGCCACAATCTGAAACAGATAAAAATATTCTGTCCTCGACGTTTCGAGCAAAGGCCCTTCGTCAGGAGAGTTAGTAGAAAGAGAAATACACGTGACTGCTTGTATTAGTTTGCTATATAAGCAACAAGTTTGTTTATTCTATTTCTCTTTCTACTAACTCTCCTGACGAAGGGCCTTTGCTCGAAACGTCGAGGGTAGAATATTTTTATCTGTTTCAGATTGTGGCAAGCGAGAATCCCTTCCTTGGTGTTGTGTCATGTTATATCAATATTAATTCAGTAGTTTTCCGCTTGCGTGTGATATCCACTTGATATCGCTGTTTTGTAACATTAGTTGGCTAAGAGTAAAGCTAAATTCCGGCATTCTCCTGTAATGGTAATGTGGCTGTATTGTTCTACGAGATGGTCCGCTGGGCGTCGTATGTTGCCCAAACATACCGATTATTGCACACTCCCGTCTCCGATCACTTGGGTATTTCGTCCTACACGGGAGAAACACTCACACTCCACCTTATCGAGTGTCCTTGCACACAATGAAAAAACAGGACATGAAGTTTCCTTTGAAGATTTTCAGATTTTATCCTCCGACTCCACTCAGTTCAATGTTCTTCTCCAAAAAAGCTTATTGATCTCTAAAATAAAATTTCCCTTAACACCAACATTAGTTCATATTCCTTGGAACTTTTTTAACATAACGTTTTTCTCTCTCTTTCTTTATCAATGCTACTATGCTTTATTTATTACCTTCACATTGTTCTTTGTTCTACCACTATTTGCCTTCACACAAACCATTAATTATTCTATCGACACTTCTTCACTCCTTTTGTGTAACAGTTAGCTATTTAAGCTGATGTTTCATTGTAAAAAGTCACTCTGACGATGTTCCTGGTGAAGTAACGAAACGTTAGTAATTAAAAGATTTTAAAAGTTATGATTCCATTATGACTCTATTTAAACTCGTTCGCTGGGCTTAATTTTTATAACAAGACACCGTTTTCCTCCTGGTTCTTCGATTGTGAACGATAAAAATCTTATTAAAGAAGAACCGAGCTGAAAACATAGAGATAGGAATGAAAGTCAACGTAATTGTTTGTCTGGTTTATTTTCACGCTATCTTGTTGTGTATTGTAAGTGTTCCAAAAACTGGATGATTTTGCACAGTTCAGGATTACCATTGAGGTGAACTGCTAGCAGTTCAAACGTCTCACACCGAACTTCATTACAAAAATGTTACCACTTCCCGATTCGAGTCTGACTGACTCTTTGGTTGGGCATCTTGTTGCAGCCATCAGAGTTTAGTTGTACAGAGTACTTAACACGATTCTTAATATTCCTGTAATTATTTAATTATTTTCAGATTTGACTGTAACTTATTGTACATTTAACTGTTATTGCATGTACGATTGTCGTGTATAATGGTAATTTTAATTTGATTAGTATACTTATAATGTTATCAACATTTTTACATATTGTAATATTTAGCACGTTCATGTTTAAAAGAGCTTCGTGCTCACTTTGATACGTGGATAAATAAATTACTACTACTACTACTACTACTACTACTACTACTACTACTACTACTACTACTACTACTACTACTACTACTACTACTACTACTACTACTACTACTACTACTACCACTACTAAGATAGTGCAGGATAAAAGTTTTAAAATACGCCAAAATCACATCTGTTCTCCTACAAACAAGTATAAGAGTTGCAGCTAAGGGCCACTGTTGGAAAGAGAGAAAACCAAATATAACACCCTCTCAGTTGACATGCCGGCTAAATCATATTATGGTCTCGAACTAGTATTTTTAGTAGACATCGCTTTACAATGCCCTTACATGTACTTTACCTTAAATGATTATCCTTACTTGAGGCAGCATTTTCCGTGCAAGAGTAACTCCTGGTTTATAATCATTCCAGCTAAACTGATACAGATTATGAATAGCGCCGAAGCCTTAATCAATGAAATATTGCTTTGTCATCTCCGAAAGGCCTTTGAAATAGTGGATCAGAAATATGAAAAACTTTTTACTTAAAAAAACCTCGAATTGATATTGAATGAAGAGCATTGCCCAACTGCGGTTTCATAGTGCTCAGTCTTTTGGTAGGTTCAGTCTTTTTACCTTTCTATGCATAGTCTGTTAAAGATCTCTGAATCCAAATTTCTCGTCTACCACAAAGCTTCTTACCTTCAATTCCTCCTTCAATAACTTTACCATCAGATCATCATCACGTGGTCGATGCACTATCAAGATTCTTTGTTGTTGACAATGTTCATAAGCAAGTGATCTTCAGCAACACTAGACATCAACTTTTCGTTACTCATTTTCTCTAACTACGAGCAGTTCATCACCTGACACCTTTCGCAACTTTCCATCATACATTTGACAGAGAAGTCAATAATGAAAAAATTCCAATTTCATCAAATATAATGATTTTTGATGCAAAGTTTTCCCGTAATCAAATCTAAGTCCAGATTATTTCCTGGGTCAAACTTTCCTTGTTGGCGAATTATGCAGTACTTTGTTACTCTTCTAAGCGTCGTCGTTTATACAAAGAAAGTATTGATATTTTCTTTTAATCGAGAAAAAAAAAGATTTTTTTTCTACAGCTGTAGCGAGAGCTATTGGCTTACCAATACTCTTACGGTAAATCGGAATCCCACTTTTAGAATTCTATATCGCCTCAGCCTCTTCATTTAAAAAAAATTCCTGCATCCGGCTATGAAAAGAGTGAGCCGTAACCTGACGCAAAAATAGCCATCGATCTGACATTCTTTTAAATGTATTAAGTTTAACCCAACTAGACTCGTTCTTGTGTTGATATATCTACGACAATTTCTGGAAAGAACGAAGCTAGTAAAGCTAATTTAAAGAATAAAACAAAAACCGAAGAATGTAATTCTGTAGGTTGATATTCAAGTAACAACAAGAATGCACGCAATAATTGTGGTGATATTTCGGCACTATTTCAGAGTCATTCTCAAACAAAAAAAAAATTTGTATCACCACAATATATCACCACTGCGTCCATTCTTGTTGTTACTTGAATATCAGGCTACAGAATGACATTTTCTGTTTTTGTTTTATTCTTTATTTACTTAAATTGTCTGCTGGTTATAGTTTCTAGGTTAATTTAAATTCACAGAAAACAAAATTGAATTGGCGGCCATTTTTCCATAGGGTTTTTTGGTTTGTACTTCCCGTCATTGTCCCTACTGCATATAAGAATGGTTTTAATGGTCATCTGTCAGGGCTATTGAATGCCGTTTGATGAAAACGGTTGCGTATCTACGCTAATGATTGTTACTTTCAATGCAAAAATTTTAAATCAGCGTGAGAAAAGCGTAAATAAGTATGTATTCAATAAAATTAGTGTATTTTTCCGTTATGAAGTTTGAGTTTGGCGTTAATGATAGTATATTTTCTGGTAATGAATATCAAAAGGTGTAAAACATCTCAAAGTTTTGGGAATCAGATGACCGGGCAATTCCAGGGATATTAAGTACTATTTACAATATGAGCAACGGTATGGCATAGGATATGCAAGCATGAGCTGAAGGCTAGTGATTCATTGTATGGCTGATATAAAACCCAAGCAAATATTGTAAAGCTCTTGTGATATGAATACATAAAAACATTCATCATTTTCAAAAATGGCGAAGATACCAACGATTTTAGCTGGGAGAAAAGAACCATAAGTTCAAGAAAATCAGGAGTTATGTCAGCTACGACACGTGTGTTGTAGCACATTTACAACAATTACAATTTACAATTTTTACACATTTACAATCTTTATGTTTTTTCTTGATGAATTATTAATGGTTTTAAAATAATTTGCTGACCATGGAGGCGAAATGCCCTGAAGGTGAGATTGGTTCAGCAGCGCATTGAGAAACCTGCTCTCCAAAGGGAGTCTCCTCGTCATACTTGATTGCTTGATTGTTTTTAAGATAGTCTTTCCTTTTCCCCTGAATGAGCTGATTCTCAAGTCGTGACGATCATAGCCATAGTGCAATCACAATGATATATTGATCTTACTAGAAGGCAAGTTTAAAGGACATTTTAGTCTTGCTTGTTGCTAAGAAACTTGACCGAAAAAAGAAGTTTCATGCACATGGCTATTGAAATATTTAAACACTTGAATAGTTTCTTTGCCATGCAGCTTAACTGACAAATTGAGCTCACGACAGCAACATTTCGGCAAATCAGAAACAAATTATGTGATCATCTCTCCACTATAAGATAGAGAGGATTGCAAACTATTTTCCAAAGATTTTTTTAACAAACTATTCATTTTCCCTTGGCCTCATGCCTCAGACAATCCCTCCTAATATGTATTCCCAATAGAGGTTGAGGTGGTGTGTCTAAGATTGCACAAGATTGGCGCCCGATATTTCGTATGGGGATTGAGCTGTTAATCTTGCTCGAATCTTTGCCTCCAATCTCTCTAACTTGAAATCGATCAATACGAACAAGCATGAGGAAAACCAAAGTAAAAAATTATTCTCCCAAACATTGACGTAATGACAAAAGTTTGAAATGGTAAGGCAATCATATATTTCTTGGAATTCCAGCATGGGGTCTGTGTTTTTATTGTTCTACCAGTGGTCATTAATCACAATGACTTAAATTGATCATTTTATAATTTTCATTCATCTATCAAAAAACTACTTATCCAAGATATAACTTAGGCTTCCTTGCTTTTTCTCGAATTTATCAGTTTCTCCATTTACGTTATCTTTCATGTAAATCCATGATATTAGAATACAACTTTATCTTCGCCAAACCACGTCTTTCATGTCTGACCAATCAAATGTGCGTCATTTCACATAATGGATTGAAACAGAAAACATGTTAATGCTGGGAAGATTTATGCTTTCGGGCAGACTTCTTGTTCTTCTTCTCCTTTTTATCTTTTTTGTGGGTCTTCTTTTCCACATCATGGAATTTTCCTTTCTTAGTCTTTGCTTTCTTATTCTTAGCTTTCTTGCTCTTTCTCTTTTTCTTTTTACCGTCATCACATCCCGTGCCGCAACCTCCTCCCATGGGCATGGGCATGGGCATGGGCATTTGTTGGGGTTGGCAGCAAGGATCAGTAGGTGGGGGACACATTGGTTGTTGCTGCCCACCACATGGATCTGCTGGGGGAGGACAAGCGGGTGCAGGCATGGGACATCCTGGCATTCCCATTCCTGGCATTCCCATTCCTGGCATTCCCATTCCTGGCATACCCACACCGGGAGGTGGTGCTCCTCCACCTGTGCAAAGAAGCAAGAACCAAACATTAGAAGTCTTGAAAGGATGTTTTCAAAAAAAGAAATTGTTTAATCAGTTTTTTTTTTTCAGAAAATGGATAAAAAGGTTCTGGTATGTTTGAAAAAGTATTTAACAATAACAAACTGCTTATAATGAATTTATCTTTCGTCTCAATGATCGGTCCCCATGGGAAACTGTTTGTCTTCGATTTTATCCTTCAAACTTTGTCCCTTTTTGTCGTTTGTTGTGTATGAAAAGCTAAGCCAATATTTTCCAATGCAGATCTGAAACTCAGTTAATAAATGATTAGTTCAGATTGTAGGAACGGGGACAAACACAACCTTTTTATTGATGAAAATGTGGACTCGATGTGAATTGGTCAGCTATGTAGCAAAGAGCATGAAGAGTATTCTTGTTGGAAACGCGAGCTCGGAAAAAGTAGTAAATGTGTCACCACATCGGGATAAAGCTCTAATTTAAAAGATAAAATTGCGAAAGCTAAAACAAATGAGCATTTTCGATCTACAGAATAATTATCTTTTCGGGTCAAAGACGTTAGTTTGTTTTAACTTTTTCAATTTTACCTTTTAAATTATAGAGAAAAATGTTTGCAAAAATTCGAATTTAGCAACATTCTGGTCTGTTGTAAACATTTTGAGAAATTGGCATGTTTTCGTATCTGTCAAACTTCGTGATGTTCTCGTGTAATTAACCATCAGGAACGTACGCCAGAAACATAGTGAGTACATTACAAGTTTATTTTTGGAAGAAAGAATATCATTTGTAGATCATTAATTTAAGGTGCTTTTTTTTATTTTTGTACCAATTGAAAGTGGCGGAATGGTTTACTATTCACTCAATTGACTTGAAGATGAGATTTTAAATATCTCAAAGGATGAGAAAATTCTGAAAAAAAGAAATTATACTTACCACCTTCACCGCTGCCACTACCACTTCCGCTTCCACTTCCTAACAATTGAAGAAATGAAGGTCAGAAGTGGATGCATTCTGTAGCTTGTCATTGGATATGAACTACCAAGCAATCTGATTGGTTTCTCTACTACCATAAGAACTCATATGTAACTAGTAGATGAAAGCAATATGGCAGCATGCAGTTTAGAACCGAGTACAGGCAAAGCCAACTGCGGATTAGCTCTAACAGACACTTTTAGTATAGACAACAGTGGAGTTTTTTCTGACTGAGACAACAAGATAAGTAGCCTTAACAAAAATCCTTCTTCCAGATGAGTAATCAGTATTTCTAGAGAGTACATAGTTCACGTTTAGGCTCCAAACATGTTTTTAGCAGACTACCTTTTATGATTACTAAACACGGCCGACCGCAGCGAGCCTTTCGAAGCTACATCATTGCTATCATTTAGTTGGTAAGTAATGACCAAGGCTTGAAAATTTGAATTTCTTTCAGGCTGCACCTCCCAACGGAAAACAGCTCCATAGGTATCATGCATAAGGGCAAAGAAGAACTTTCCCAAGGCAGGCTGAAGAAAATTTGTCCAAGGAAAACTGACAGAGCTCAAATTCGAGTATGGAAAAATTCTAAGATACATAAGACCTAATGCCGAGAGAGCATAGGATCGTCGAAATTTACCAGTGCCCAGGGCCCTCGAACGACTTAATTAATCTGTTGCAGCCTGGCTGCTTCTTATTGAAACACAATGCCAAAAACCTAAAATGATAGAAAACACTTGCAGCCACCAAGAAAGGAAGAATATGATCTTAAATTTATTGGCCTGAGGGACGAAATATATGAAGAATATCGTCATTCTACTTTAGAAAAACTCGAGTTAATTAGGCGTTCTCTAACGAAAAGAAAGTCGAAAAGTCTAAAACTTTACCAGCAGGATTACGTTTTGAAAGTCAGTGAACAATATGAAGAGAAATCCTCTTATTTCCCAGTTATGAACACTAAAAGGGAAATAACCACTGTACATTTTTGTGTTTGTTACTAACTAGACACAAATCCTGAAGTGATAAGGATTGACGTTTATAAGTTTACTATATCTTACTTCTTAAGATATTTAGACATACGTGATGTCACTTTGATAACATAGTATTTTGAATGAATGGAAAATATATAAATTTATTTGAGATAATTTGAATAAATCTCATGAAACTTTTGCGTATGAATGCATATTATGAAACTTGACATTACATGATCAAGAAATCCATTGTGCGGTTAGTCGTGACGGTCAAGTTGTAGTTCCTCTTAAAATTGTTCCATTGAAGCAAGATGTCTTGTTTTCATTTTAGTTTAAAAGATATATGCTTTGTTAATCAAAAACCAAAAAGTGACCCTTAAGTAAAAAAACGAGTTTTTTTAGTTTCATTGTTGTTGGGCTCTGGCAATTAATACGTTATTTTGAAGACACTATTTTTAACAAATGATGGCAAGTTTTATTTACTGAAGTAGTGTCAGACCGTCGAAATTTTGAAGTAATTTTGTTGAGTAGTCTCAAAGATATACATACATATAGTTTTAGGTAACGTATGGACTCTAGGAGTTTTATGTGAAACAATCTTAAATGTGTAAAGAATGAAGTGAGATATATAAGAATTATAAACACAATTCTTATCGCCTGATGAAGTAGTTCCAAGTAAAACTTAATTTTCATTTTATGTACACATTACGCTAGCTTTGAACAGGAGTTATCTCCAACTTACCATCAGTTGATCGCTTCACTTTGAAACCTTTATTGGAAAAGAGAATTATGAAGGATTTAAGATTAAGAAGACCAGTGATGGAAAAAATAGGTATAAAATCAGGGAGTTCTAAATCACTTCCAGTTTGAGACAAATAAAGGAGAGGACAACATAAATGGCGTGGTTTCTCAAAATATATATATAACAAGTGCAAGAGTTCGTGCCCCAGGGATCTGCTTTCATTTTCTATCACGGAAGTTGGCTGGTAATTTGATGACACTGATTATTAAAGCCATATTATATCAGCTGAGGAACCAGTTTGCAAACTTTAAAAGAACTGACATAAATCAATTAATTTCTACTTTCTCTTGAATTTGGATCACTTGCCGATTAGTTTAAAAAATTTAAAGCAGGACAACTAAAATTATGACAGAGAAATACGTCAGAAGCAAATTTATCCCCAGCGGAAAGAACTGTCTGCTACCAAGAAATCTAATAGTTTATAATATTTATACTTACCCATTGGTTTGGCAAGTGTTTGTAACACTCCAAAAGAAAGAAATACGACGAAACTTGCTTTTATCATCTTGTCAACCACAGATTGGTTTATCTAAAGCAAAAAATACATCAACAAAAATCGTTAGTAAGTATAGGTTTGTAGTGAGAAGAAATAGGAACCCAATCGAAAACCAAGACATATGGCTCCAACTAACCTTTTGAGTTAAAAAAGACTTCGTCACATCGACCAAATCCAGTCGAAGTATTATTTTAGATGCCACCAGTGCCTGTTCATTGCGTTACGTCAGGTACCTGAAATTTTTACATCGAGACGATTGGCCATAGTGGTTGATCATTTCTACCAATTCAGCCAGGCGTCTGAGAGATACCTGCTAAACTTTAGAACGCAAAAGCTCAGAAAAAGCATTATCAAAATTTAAACTACAAGTTTAAAATTCCCGATAAAGTGAAGAAAATTCATTTTCATATAGACCGTGACTATTGTTAGTCCTTCGGTCCTCTTGGTGCTTCGTTTTGAGAAACAGTTTAACCCTTTTAGAGTTCATTGTGTCTTCGTGTTTATTGCACTAGGCAGGTGGGAGAAGAGACCTGATCAGATTTTACCCAATAGACTTAAGCTCCCATGCTAATACAACTTCCAAAACTATATGTATACCAAAATTGTTTGTCGTGTTGCTGTGTTGTGTAACGTTTTTTGTAGCTGAATGTTTATTAATTTTTTTGTCAAATTAATTGGAAAATCAACTTTCTTTCCACTGAAGACTCAAAATGATTTTTCATTTTTGTAGTTACCTTGATAGGTTTAAAGTCTCAAACTGATAGCATCCAACGAACTGGTTACTCAATGCCCGGTCAGATATTCTTTGGCTAAACATTCCACAAGACACTGTTCTTTTGCGTAGTTGCCTAAAATTTTTATGCCACAAATAAGTCAAAATTTATGCTTACCAAAAATTGGACGAGAACAGTGTTTTCTTATTATTCATATTATGTTTGAAATTGTTCAAGTTAATCGAAATGCGTGTTTTTGAATCCACTACATTGACCTTTGTTGAAAGTGAAAAGAACTTGAGATCTCTCAATTTTATTATTATTATTAAGTGTTCAGTCAACTAAGAGGACAGATCCGTGGCTTCCAATTTCTCCAGGCTTGTCTGTCATTAGCTCTTCTCTTCACTGTACAGTGGTCGTCTCCTTTTTTTAATAGATCAAGGAACGAGCGCCTTTTTCTTCCTATGCCTCTCTTCCCAAGAAATCTCTCGATTTATGCAAATAAATTTACCTCAAATAATCATGCCTGATTCCTTACCAAAGAGCTGATCATTAAGTTTGTGGTTCTGGTAAAGCAACTAGACTGATATCACAAGCAATTTAATTTGAATGTATAAGCATCACAGAGAAATTGTACAAGTGTTTCAAAATGTAAATTAGTGATTTTAGGTAATGATCGAACAGCTATTTTTTCATCTACTGAATTTTCCTCAAAGAAATTGAACTATTTACAAAAAACATGAAGAAAGAAACATAAAACAACAACAACAATAAAATTGAATACAGAAAATAGCACTTACAAAAATATTTACCGAGAAACGAATTCATCAAATTAAGAATAAATGTTAAAGAACAGTTTAAAAAATGTGCCACCGAGTTAAATATTGTCAAGATATTGACTGGTTAGTTTTAATTAAAATTGGTTAAGATAAATTTTTTAAGATTGTTATTAAGAATGTTTTCTGAAAAAGATCGAGACATGTAAGGATGAAGATGGGCTAGACAAAACATTTAAGATGCTTTATCATAACACAAGAGTCTGCAAAAGATTAAATCAGGTCAAATGATGTACGCTAAGTAAGTCACATCATGGAAAGAAATAAGAATGTAAAAAATTAAAACCATGTTGTTTTCAGATATTTTTAACAATCAAATTTTCAGACTTTGGCCTGTTTCAGTGCCATTTTAACTTCGTGGAGGCGGTGGGGTTATCCAGTTATATGACAAAAACAGGTAGATCAATTGTCCGTGAATGAGTTATCTGACACTCAATAAACAGGCAAACGTCGTCAGACGAAGGAATTAAAGTGATTTTGAATCCCTTTAAAAAGCCATTCAATCTCTCGAAAAAAAAAGAGTTCAAAGAAGCGGAAGGTTAGTTTCTTCGATTGCGTTGTCTTTTTACTGTTTGAATATGTCCGTTGTTCACTTGAAGATCACAATTGGAAAATATCTGACCTGCAGAAACATGTTATCAGACAACATTTTTGTCATTTATTTATGTCTTTTTTCAAAGTTTTTAATCCACTGGGAACGAACAAGAACTTTTCTTATACTTGAGATTTTTAGGATGGTGGTTTCTCTAGCAGTGGCGTTGATTTTGCCTACCATCATTGCTACCATTGCTGACTCAACATTTCCCTTAGGTTTGTACTTAAATTTTGTCGCTTTCCACTTGTTTTATAGCTGATTAGATCTCGAAACATGTGAGCGGTGCAACAGAGTTAGTAGCAGGTTAATACTACTAATACTAATACTACGTTACTACTAATACTACTAGTACTACTAATACTAATAATAATACTACTAATAATACTATTAATACTAATACTACGTTGGTAGCAGGTTAATCTGAGGAAGGGGCTGTGCCCCGAAATATTATGTTTTTTTTAAAAAGGTTATTAAAGTCAACAAGATTTTTAAAATTGATGCTGTATATGGTTGACGAGTGGGGGAGTTGGTCTTGATGTTTTATATATATATATATATATATATACATACCATCTAATATAAATTCTATATCAATTTTTTAATATTTTCTACGTTGCGGGGCCTGTCCCTTTATCGAGAATTAAAAAACTCATAAAGTATTCATGAGTAAAATACAAAAGAAAATCATAACCGTGTCGTGTCTTTATATGTGATAAAAACACGCTTACTTTTCTCCTCCAATTTTCTCGGATTAGAAAACGTTAATTTTCAAGCTTTCTTCACGAATTAGCGTATTAATCGGACCTAAAACCCTCGGCTATCGCCTAGTGTTTTCTATCCGATAAAGCACTCCTGCTCGTTTTTTACACATTACCTAACACGATAGCAGATAGAACTAACTTATATACAAAAATGTTTTCTAATTAGCATGTATCTTTACAAAATATTGAAGAATACAAAATGTAAATTAAAAGTCCCGAAGGTTTAGCCCAAATGGTAAAAATGTATTTAATTTATATACCAAAAAACTCTCTCCCTCACCGTGGGGTCCCTTTAATTCTTGATAAAGGGGCTGGCCCCGAAACGTAGGAAATAATAAAAAACTGATGTAGAATTTATATTAGATGGCTTATATTGGTTTTACGTTCTTGGTGTTGGCTGGTTTTTTGGTTTGAAGTCATATATATATATATATATATATATATATTTGTATATATGTATGTATGTATGTATGTATGTATGTACGTATGTGTATGTGTATGTGTATGTGTATGTGTATGTGTATGTATATATATACACACAGGCATTCAAAAAGTACTGCTCAAGCTCGACTTTTTGGACAGTGAAGGGTTGCAATCGCTTACAACCTGCACCAAAGACTTTAGTTAACATGCATGCCAGAACACTTTATTTTAGTAGGTTTTAAGACATAACCCACAATTTTCGTCAGGATGTGTTGCCATTTTAAGCAGTTTTCAAAGGAAGGTGTGGTCATTTCCGAATTTATCAGAACTTCACTTCAAATGATTGGTGCAGCGAGAATCTCAGGCCAGGTGCGATAACTATAAATCCAAAACCAAGGATAAGCCTTGAAAATTGCGGGAAAGTGCTTGTATTATCAGAGGAAGTTAAGGTTACTCACCAAGAGAGATCGTTGTTCGAGTGGGCTGCAGTCAAAGAAGTGTCAGTGACATCTTGAAGAAACAGCGACTGAAAGGACTACGGATGGCTGTCAATCCTGCCTGGGAAGGATTTCCACGCGAACGCTTAGTTAATTTAATCGGCAGCATGTCTAGCAGATGCGAAGCTGTCATCAAGGCCAGAAGAGGGCCCACAAACTGTTAAATTTTTCCTCACTTATAGTTTCAAGTCTTATTTTTTGGTGTTTTGGTGTTCTGTGATAATGTTACTTAATATCACTATCTGCCCTGCTGGTGAGCAGTTCTTTTTGACTGCCTGCGTATATTAATATATATATATATATATATATTCAATATTCATAAAATGAATATTGCTCTACTACCTGTATTGAGCACTTTTTTGCCAAGAAATCAACACCTATGTATATATATATATATGTATATGTATATATATAAATAAAAGGTCTTTGCTGGGTAGCACCAAAAAGACGGTAACATAAACCACTTCTCTAAAACATGTTTTCACGAACGTTTTCGCTTTATTAAGCTCTTCAGGTGCTGGTACATGTAAAGAGTGGTAAAGAGGTGGATATACATATATATAAAATAAAAAAAATATCAGTTGTCACTTGGTCAACGGAGCTCAATACCATAAGGTTAAGCCAATCTACTATAGTAAGAAATTAAAAAGGCTTTTTAACTTCTTACTATAGTGTATATATACATATATATACACTATATATATATATAGTATATATATACTATATACATATATAGTATATATATACTATATATGTATATAGTATATATATATATATATATATATTGTATATATATATATTGTATATATATATATATACAATATCTAAAACTGGAAACAGAAATAAGTCAACATGGCGCATGAGTGAAGAAGTAGCTCGGCCAAGAATCCGACTCACGTTTTCTGGTTGCTAGTCAGGTGAATTAAATACTTGACCACTTAGTCTTCGTTATGAATTCGTAAAGTCGTTCAGACATCATGCCAACCATAAATAAAAAGTTAAAAATCTGATAAATTACATTAAAAACTTAAAATAAAAAAATACACCCAATCCAAACTCACTGAATTTGAATTAAAAGTCTCTAATGTTGTTTAAGTTATTATATCTTTAAGTAGATTGTTCCATTCTGTATTTGCTCTTGGGAAGCAAGAATATATTTAACTAAGTATTGCAAAAACTTTAGAACTTTTTATCAAAAGGGAGGCACATTATTCGTCCATGTTTCGATGTCGGGAAAAAAGAAAATTTTTAAAGTCCATATCGATTAAGTTTTACATTTTACACGTCAGTGTTAATCTAGCTTTATTTTTTCTGGTCTGTAATGTTTCCAAACCAAGTACCACAATCATGTCATTGACACTATCTGTTTGAATAAACAAAAAATTAAAACAAAATTGAGATGCTTTCCTCCAAATTTTCTCAATGGTAAATATATTCTACTTGGTACAGACATCCCAGACAGTACTGGCGTATTCCAATTCTGGTCATACCACGGATTTTTATGCAGATTCCCATTTATCCACAATAAAACAGTTTTGAAATAGTTTTGTTAATGAGTACCAAATACGTGAAGTGTAAGATAATCTTTCATATTAACCTTTAGAGCAGTTTCACCCATCCATTCACTTCATTTCTCCAGAAAAAAGAAGTCCAAGCCCTTGTGGTGGTATATGTCCGTCATCATGCGCTCCAAGTTGTACTCCCAGTTGTTGTGCACCTTTACCTATGCCACCTCCTGTACCTCCTCCAGTAGTTTGTCCTAGACCATGCCCACCTACGTGTGCTCCATCATGCACTCAATCATGCTGTGCTGGATCACCTGGCTTACCTGGCCCACCTGGTTGTCCTGGACAACCAGGATGTAATGGTCCGATGGGACCACCTGGTCCTCCTGGTTGCAATGGTCCACCTGGTCAGCCTGGATGTCCTGGACTTCCTGCCCCTCCAGCTCCTTGTGCTCCAATCTGCGTTCACCACTGCATGAAGATCTGTCCACTTCCATGCTGTAAACCACAACCTCCGCCATGTCCTTGTCCAGCTCCACAACCTGTGTGCCAATCGTGTCCAATGCCTCCACCTCCGCCACCTAATCCTTCTTGTTGTCGACCACAGCCATGTCCATGCCCACCACCCCCTCCACCCCCTTGTCCGATGACAGTTGAGTGCCCACCTCCTCCTGTGCTTCCACCATCCATTTCCTGCTGTGGGAAATAAAACAAAGAAAGCATTATTCCCAAACAAGATACAATAGAATACTTCGATCGATTGATAGATACTTAGATCGACAGACGGATCAAAGTGTTGTTCCTATCAAGGATTTGGCTCACGGACTTGCTATCAAGCTAATGCCAACGTAATAAATATACGATGTAGTAATGAAGTAATTTGAAGTATATTTGGATAATTATTGAATAAAATTATGTTATCCGTACACGCAGAGGTTTTGTCGGGATCATTACCCCGTTAAGTTAATTTCACTATTAATTTAATTTCAATGTTAGTTTCGAGATTTCAATTGAGATGCAGGATGGGACAGGAAACAAGCAGTTGACGCTTGTTTACGGAAAATCTCTGTACCCATAAGCGTACGGGACCCTTTTCAACTAGGGGTGGTGAGACCTGCTGCCCAAAAATTTTCTGCATTGCCCGAATTTTCAAAATGAACCAACCACTAAGCCATGCTTTCAACAAAACTGCGCTTATTATATATTTTACGCAATACTAAAATGACGTCGAAATGGGTACAAACAAAACAATATCAACTGACAATACGATAAGTCTAAGAGTGCTGAGCTTTTCCTCACAGATCCCAGGTTATGAGAAGATAAAGATTTCTGCCCGAAAAATGGAAATGTCGCTCGAAAAAATTGACGATGTTCGAATCTGAGGGGGGTTGCAGCCCCCCAGCCCCCCGGCTCGTACGCCTATGTCTGTACTTTTAATGAAACAGGCTAAGCAACAGCCTCGCTTAAAGCTCAACGCCACTAAAAATCTCGATTCCTCTTCTTTTGCGGCTAAGACTATTCTTTATACTAGTATCTGTGCAATAGTACATTTGAGGCCCGTTTGCACTTGCGATTTTGTAAGTTGCGATTGTGCTCCTGATGCTCTCATAACTATAACACATACGCCAAGATGTCAATCTTGAGGAATAAAATCGCAAGTGTAAACAGGCCTTTAAAATGTTATTTCTTAAAGGCTTCGGTACGCCAACGTACTGCAGAAAATCCAATGTTTGTGTACTCATGATTAGTAAGCTTTGTTTTTCCGTTGGGATCATTCGAAGCATTTATTTTTTATCGACCTCGTGTATACTTTTCTGTACTTTAAAATGAATGTGCACTGAGAGTTTTATATCTAAGTGAACTGGACATTTCAAGCATACAAGTCGAAATTTGTGAAAGTTTACCACTTAAGAGTTCGCAGATTTAAGATTTATGATTCCAATACCCCCGTAACGAAAAGATGGGGGAATCTGAAAATTTCCATAACATTTATTTAATTTAAGATATTTAAATTCAGCCCAAGGACCAAACCTTAGAATAGAAGCACCAATTTTGTCATTATTTTCAAAAATATAACGCTGAGCAAGATTTCTAGCTGGAAAAGTAAATAAGTATGACACTTTACAAAGCTGAAATTTGTAGTTCTTATGGCCATACCAAATCCGTACTCTACAGTACGCAAAAACGGCTCGGCTTCTGAAGCCAAAGCTTGGCATCTAGATTCAGTAAAATGCACCAAACGTCGTGGTTTTCTCTTTCTATTTTGGTCAATATTATGATGGCTGTTGTTCCAAAATGTTGCGCGTACCACATTAGGAGTTTTGTGCTATGTAGGACATTCCTGAAATACACTTCGGATGTGGAGTTCTTTGGCTCATTCTTATGAAAGGTAACTAACAAAAGTTAGAAGTACATCTTGTTAACGCGTATACCATATTGCATGTACGTAAGGCGGTGACTATGATTTTCTTGTTTGACCTTTGTCTATGCAATGTAACATCTATTCTGCTATTAGAGTCCGTCTACACTCGCACTAACGTACGCTCTGTACCAGGTTTAATTTCAGGTGTTTTAAAAATATCGTTGTGACCCATGATGAGGACATAATGACAACAGACTGCATTATGGACGTTGTATAAACGGTGTATAATAACGTCGTCCAGCCACGACGGTGTTGTTAGATATTTATTTAAACGTAACATGGCATCTTGCATAATTCCTGTAGAATCAATACCAACGGATGACAACACATTCAGTCAGAGCTGCCGAAGATCTGTTCTTAAATGCTGCAACAGTTCTGTTGGCTACATACAATTATCGGTCTGCCATATCAAAGTTATACTGTACTAAAATGCTTCAATCAAAAAAAGAAACTTAAAAAAATATCAAACTGATGCAGCAATAAAAATCCAACTGACTGTAGCAATCTTGTTGGTTAGTAGCGTTGTGGAAATGTCCAGTTTGATTGTGCTTACAGTTCTTAACAATTACATTACTCTACCAGATGGTATAGCTCGTAAGTTAGCCCGGAGTTTTTTAATGGGGCTACCCCCCGGTCACGTCGGCAGTTATGCCGCTTTTTATTATCAAAATATTGCGCTGGAATATGAAGTGTTGTAAAGAAGTATAAATACAGTTTCATAAAAGGCGGCGAGGTTGCGCATAAATATTTGTGTTATTTACTTATTTGCGAGAATAGTGTTTCATCAGCCGTGACACTTTACCTGTTTATCATTTATTTCGGTCAAACAAAAAATTGAATAAGCCAATCAGAGATGAATTTTAGTACACCACCTTATAAATTGCAATATTTTTAAAATGAGTTCATCCCAAAGTGGTTACAGTTGAATACTCTTGTTTATAAATCAGGTCAACTGCCAAAGGTATACGCTATAATCCTTGGATAAAAGGTAAGAATTTTAGAATCAAAATCTTTCTGTGAATCCTATATATTCGGATCTATCACGTTAATTTATTACGGGGATAATTCAACAAAACGATTGAAGGAGAACATAAACTAACGAGAGTTTAATTCTTTCTAAGTTTGGAAGTCAATGAAATTATTGCATAATTTGGGTAAGGTAAACTTGAAGTCCTGGGTGAACAGCATTAAAACTTAGCTTCTACAAATTTGCTTCCTGTTTCTTTCAAATTCCGCAATAAACCTTAATTTATGATTCTTGTCTGGTGAACCAAGTGAAGCATTAAACCAGGGAATTCCTTTCTCCTAATTTCGTTAGTCAAAATTTACAATTTGAAGTAAATCATTTTCCCGCTCCAACTTCTTTTTCCTCCTTTACAATACTTCATAGCGGAAAAAAATGTAATGTAGAAATTTTCCAATTACTGCATCATTATTTTGAGTCGTGCAACGACGTTGTGTGATCTATCTTTTTCATGTAAACGTTGTCCCGTTTGAAGACATGAAGAACATGTGCGTTATTAACCCTTAACCCTTTCCGGTCCATGCCCGACTTTTTTATTTTACTCTGGCTACTGCCAAACGATTTTACTCGTCAAAGGGAGACGTCTTGGGCAGGAAAGGGTTAAACGAACGATTACTTTTGAAATCTTTTAGGTCAATTCACTCACTATGCGATTATGCGTCATATCTGCATAGATTCCCGAGACAAATGTCTCACATGAAAGGCAGAGGGGCAATTCTGAGACGGGGGTTCTCTTTGCTTGATTGTTTGATCGTTTGTTAACCAATCTTGTAACTGACAAATTTGAAATTGTACTCTGTCGCTTGATTTGTCGATTTGGTATGGCTGAAAACCGGAGGAACAAAGGAAAGGTCGTATATGACCCCATTTGGAGTTTAAGAGTTGTCACTTGGGTCACTTGAGATATTTTGAAGATTAAAACCGAGGCGAATTCACCTACTTCGTCCTATTTTAAGATCAGTTTCCTTGCTCTTAAAAGAAAGCCTCACTTAAATATATTCTGTTATTTCATAAAGTCTGCTTCCCACTCAATGCTAAAATCAGCGGACGACCATCATGTTTAAAATTATTCTTTTGTTTTCCAAAGCAAGGAAGACGTCAAGTTTCCATATGAATTAAGCAAAAAGAATTATTCCATGGTAAAAAGACTTTCACTTGTATTTGAGTTAATTGTGAACCAGGCTCAACCCTGCAATACATACGGTTGTCGTACAACAAAAATTACAACAACAGAACAAATGAAAGAACAAAGGAAAAATAAAAAAAGAGGGCAAAGAATGAAGGGAAAAGAATTATGCATGGACGAGTTAACGACATAAAGCCAGATTGCAACCTGGTACAAAATATCGCGCTCGTTGCCTTTTTATTTTGTCTTAGGGGCTGTCGAACATAGTCATGTGGTAAACTATTCAATATTTACCATACATTAAGGCGCTATTACACGTGCAATTTAGTACCACGCAATTGTCATCCTGCTGTATGCATTACACTCACGAGGCCGTCGAGGATGAACTGGAGCGAATCATAAGCCGGAATCTTGCTGCGTATACTATTTTTGGGTTATTGAATACACCAGGATGACAATTGCGAGACAAAAAAATCGCACTTGTAACAACGGCTTTAATGTGAATTACCACTTGACGCAAAATGTCGAGCGTGCGACTTTTTCCTTCTGTCTCAGCGGCTCTAGAATGGAACCAATCAGAAATCTATTCAATTTTAACAATACAATAGTCGCATGCGCGATATTTTGCACCAAGTGGAAATCCAGCTTTTGTCACGCGCGTGAGATTTTGCACTAAATGGAAATCCAGTTAAAAATATGAAGTTGCCAGGATCTTGTGTTGATAGAGTAAGGCCACTGCTATACAGTAGAGGAACGAGGCCATAACTAAGTTCATGCTTGACAAGAAATAGTAAGAGACGAGCCGCGAAATGGAAGAAACTGTAGATTCAATTCGGATCCTATGTTTCTGAGTTTATTTCCCCTTTTACAGATTATGCACTGGAATAAAGAATTTTAAACTTAACCTCCTTCTTATGAAAACCGCAGTTCGGTTCTGTAGGTTTACAGTATTTTACACTATTTACAGAGAATGTGTTACATTCCCAAGCCAAGATGTTGGAAATGGTGAAGCATGGTACGGCAAGCTGATAATGCATGCAGATCCGTCAAAATCACACATAGTAATCGTAATGCTCCGGCAACCGGATATCACGTCAAGCTCCCGTGTCAATCTGTATATTTCTTAAATTACAAATTTTTCATTCCAAATATTTTTTGTAGGAAGAAATACAGGCCCAAAATCTGTGTAACTGCTGATCATTCCTGAAGCGCATGTGATCCTATTTATGCTACGTACAGCAACTATGTAGCGCATGATCATGACATATACGCATCATCCACAACTTGATGCAGATGAGATACTAATAAATAACAAAACATCTTTTTCTATGCGGAAAAATCGATTGCATTTCCTGTTTCATGTTCAAGATTTTGGTTTCAGAGTAAACGAGCTCGATTGATCAAATTGGTCTATTGACAATTAAAAGGGTCTATGAGTGTTGTCGTTATCTCAAAATGCGTTCGAAAGGACGATTTGAATCCTAGATTTTCAACATTTCCGGGCAACATACCACTGGACGCCCTACATGAATAATCGGGACGCTATATATTGGTCATACAATACAACACAACTGTCAATAGGGGTTTCACATAACCTGTCGACTTGAGCTACATTTTCCAAGCGGCCAAATAACCTTGTGGTAACTTAAAGAAGATGTTCTCTTTCTCCCCAGGATATACCCATGGACTCAAAAATAATCTTTTTTGTCGTGGTCTCATTGTTTGTAGTCGCTGAGGCATGGCGTAAGTATATATATCATTTGGAGACATAAAAGGCAGTGTTCGCTTGACATCATAACCATCATTAACGTTTAACGATTAAAAAATCGACTTGCTTTGTTTCGTAAGCCAACAACACCTCATCCTGTTTGCTTTTTCAAGTTCTTGGAATTGAACGAAATGATTGGTAGGAGTTGAGTAAAATAGCTCTTCTGTAAAAATACGAGTAGAATTAATTTCTCATCTCCCAGACTTACATTTATGTTTCTATAACTTGACGAAAACACGAAAGATTTTTTCCCTTTTTTTATAATAATGATTAGTTCTTGACAAATGACTTCATACATAAAATATTTCATGTTTATGTGAAACTTGTTATACAGGGTGGAAATGGAACATTGAGTTAGTATTGGCAGAGGTCCTATTCCTTAATGGATTTTTCTTTCAAATGATTAGAGTCGAGACGAAGATTTTGATTTACAACTGCTCCTGCAGATATTCCCCATCATTCATAAACTCGTAATTGTATTATTTTTGTTCATGTTTGTAGACGTCAAAAGAGAAGCTAATCCATGTGGTTATGGATGTCCTATTTCATGTGCCCCTTCTTGTTCCAGTGTTTGCTGTTTGAGGCCTCCACCTCCCCCACCTCCTCCCCCTCCACCACCACCTCCTCCACCTCCTCCACCACCCGGAGCTCCTGGTGCACCAGGAAATGATGGACCACCAGGACCTCCCGGTCCTGCAGGAAACCGTGGGCCTCCGGGAGATATGGGTCCACCAGGACCCCCAGGACAACCGGGGATTCCTGGAAACCCCGCTTAAGTGGCTGTCAAACATAAAAGGAATATTTCTAACATGAGAATTAGTTTCTTTAACTCTCTTTATGAGGGAACAACATAAGTCCTGCGAGAGATTATAGTGCAATGAACAATAAAATGCAGCAGAATTAATCGGTAATATGAGTTTAATGTTTGTAACATTTCATAATTTCACAATACCGATTAAAGTCAGGGGGGAATTTTTGTGGAAAGCACAGGGGGACATGAGGAAGGGGCATGAGGAGGCACGTCCTCCTCATCTGAGGACTGTGCCTCTCCAGGTGCTTCCACCATTTAAAATTTTGAAATTGGGAAAAAATTACAGAATCAAATACAGTTGTTATTTTGCTTATGAAACATATCCACTCCTTACTAAGTCTTAAAAAGAAATGGGAAATACAAGTCGTTAAAGCTAAAGTGTTCGACTTTGTTTGACTATATAATCATTTTTTTTTTACTGTTTAGCCCGCTTGAGGATGTCGGGCTCAAAAATACACGCTTAGCCGAACGAGCAAAATGCCGGTAGTTCAGGAGTCAGTGGATGTGTGAACAGCTGATATTTAAACATAGTAATAACAGAAGAATAGTTGAGATAATTTTGACAAATTGAGGAGGCAAGTCAACGTCATCGTTTGTCGTGTATTGCATGGAATAGGAAGTTTCACAACGAGAAAAAAATCAACACAATACGTCCTTGTTTGCCGGTTAAATTGAATCTTACTCACTGTGTTCTCCTGCGGCCTATATGAACATTTTATAAACAAAATTTGAGCCCAACTTGTATTTGGAGCTGTTTTGGTACTGTAGTTCACAAAACATGTAAATGCAAAATATCAAAATTTACTAAATTTAATAAAACTTTTTTATAGAGAAATATCTAGTACCCCCTCAATATAGGTATGCCCCCTTGGGTGCCCCTTATTCTTCAACCACAGTTACGCCACTGGGAAAGCACCTTACAGAAATCTGTTTCTCTAAAACATTTGTCTAGCAGCTCTTTGCTGACGTTTGTTGTAACATTAACCAATAATTTTAGGGGATTTCTAATGCAAGAGCATTGGTGGGCCGTCGCAAATTCGGGAGACAGCATTTCGTATAGATTTGAGTGGGGTACATTTCGAAAATTCATATATGTCATCTAGTATACCTGCAACTGGTTTAAAGTCTAATTTTATAGCACTCAATGATCGCATGACTCAACCAATTAATGTTAACCCTTGAGCTAAGCCGAGATTTTATTAGAAGAGCCGAGTGCCCAGGTCACCTAGCAGTTATGCTACCGTAGTAGCTCATGTCATCCCTGCGACTGACAAGAAGGTAAATTGATCCAATTAATTGGAAGTAGATTATTTTTTCATGGAAAGTTTTATTAAGGTAAACATTGAGGTTGACATGATACGTCGATAAAAAGAAATATCAGGGCAACCCAAGCCAACTACGTTCCTTTTCGAGATTATACCAACTGAGCATTGCCGCATCGATCGCGCTGGTTTTCACCGAAACCGTTCTAAGGTCAGCTTAAAAGACTCAAGAATCGAAAATTATATTTGCTCTATTAAGGAAAAAAAACTGTTGAATGGTTTTTGAAATACCTTCATATCGCAATTCGTTCTTTTAATATTAAGATTTGTTTCATACGTTAATGAGATTGTCTGTGACGTAACATTGTTGACATAGCATATGGGCTTATTGGAAAGTTATATGTATACTAGAAATCATTGCACAAAATTACTATGTACGTGAATCTATACTATAACGTTGTGCACTGCAAGACCAAAAAACACCATCACCAAGGTGACGTTATTGGTTCTACAACTCTTTCCCGGTGGGATAAGAATTCAATTATTTTACTGTGTCTGACGCTAGATGATTTTACTCGTCAACAAGACAGCTACCTCTGAAAAAGGGTTAAAACTCAATTATTTGGGAGGGTTTTTTCGTCTTAAAAGCAGGGTATCCCGTTTTTACTTTCATATGTCATTGATAATTTGCGTGAAAATGAGCTCAGTTTCTGAGCCCAAAGTCGGGCCCATACCCGACTTTGGTGTTTTACTCTGGCTAACGCCAAACAATTTTACTTGTAAAGGGGAGACCTCTTGGGCAGGAAAGGTTTAAAAGCTCACCATTAACTGTAGGAACTTTAATGTATGTCGCTACAGAGCAAAGGGATCTTGGAACTAAAACATTAGTAGAGATATGCATTATTTTTCCATACATCACAATGTTAGATCTACAATGAGAAATCATGGACTACTTCATTTAAATATTAAACAAAACTAAGTATCTCAAAACGAGGAGAATTACAAACAACTCTTTGTAACTTAAATTATGCTTTCAAATTAAGCCAACAAAGTTTTCGTGTCACGTACCCTTTAAGAATAGTGGTGGTCCAACTTGGACTGTAAGTCACTGTAGTCGTTCCAGTGAGCATGGCTAAGTGATCCGAACAGCTCAGTCCTCCTACGCCTGGAATAATTGAGTTTAACAAAAGGGAAATTTTATTTTAAGCACGTCTTAAGCTTTTTAAACTAATATAAACCTATGGCGACAAATACATGTAAAATTTATGATTTCTTTTTGTCTTTTCTGTTATGACTCCACTGCAAACACTTATACAGGATATTGATAGTGAGCCTCAAGTTGTGACAACGACGTTTAGTGAAATGTTACGCAAGATAATTTGAATTTCTATAGTCTCCAGATCAGTATTTTTGGTATTCTGGTTATAAAAAAATGTGGTCATTCTTCAAAATGGCGAATATCAGATAAAACATTGATGAATCATCCTTGGCAAGTTGCCCCGTTTGCTCATTGCTTCAGCTTTCAAATATCCCAGTAAATTCCTGACTTATTTCTCCGTGGTATAAGTCGGCCAACAGGTATGCTACCAATTCCAAAACTAAAAATTTCAGCACGTTCAAAACTTTCAGTACAGCTACGCCTTTGTTATTGCCTATTTCCAGCAGGACAGATATACAGATAGATAGACAGAAATAAAGGAAGAAAGATAGTAAGACAGATAGACCGACAGACGGACAGCAGGCAGACGTAAAGTTGGATAGATAGATAGATAGATAGATAGATAGATAGATAGATAGATAGATAGATAGATAGATGGATGGATAGGTGGATAGTTGGACAGGTGTATAGGTGGATAGGTGGATAGGTGGATAGGTGGATAGGTGGATAGGTGAATAGATGGATAGGTGGATAGGTGGATGGATGGATGAATGAATGGATGGATGGATGGATGGATAGTTGGATGGATGGGTGGATGAATAGATAGATTATTTACTGAATCCTTACTGCCTTAAGACTGGATCAAGTTAAAGTTTATAATGCCATTAGAGAGAAAAGGATAACGTGTAGCCCATCCAGTCGTCCCCCAAGTCACCACGTCATGTTAGAGCTTATAAAATACCACCATGCTAAGCTTGTGTCCCAACGTTATAGGTTTAAACGGCTAATCAGTTGAATGATGGATTTATTATGAGAAACACATGCTCTACACCTTTAACTGTTCATTACCAAAAACTATACCCAAGATATTTCTCTTGCCTAATTGAAATTTTATTATCCCTAATGCATAGTAGAATGGTGTTAATGGTCTTTGGTTGACGCTATGGAATGCCCTTTGATGCAAATGGTTGCGTATCTGTGCTAATGAATGTCGATCGAATAAAATGAATGTATTTTTGCATTAAAAGAGTTTGAGGTTGGCGTTACTGATAGTAAATTTTCTGGTAACGAACAGGGAACAAGTGTCTTCCTTTCCTTTTCTCCTCGCAATTTCTCTCATTTCCCTTGTTAAGGAGGCCTACTCAAAACAGAAAATATGAAGTCGTCTTTTCGATAAACTAGTCTTCTTACCCCAAGTAAACAAGTTACTCGACCTTAAAAATCGACCAGTTCAGTTAACTGTGCCCACCAACAAGCAGTATAACTGTACGCGAAGAACCTGGAGCCAATTCCTCAGAGCCCACACTATCGTAATCAGGCTGCATTCTATGTACTTATACGTTAGACTATTGCTCCTGCAAAAAAAAGTATAACAGACAAAAGTATATAAGAGTAAACTGACCAAATGGCAATGAATGAACTTTCACTAAGGGGCTTAAACTTTCGTTTCTCGGTTCAGGAATATCATTTCAGTACCAGCAAATGCTGCACAAGCAACTATAAATATTTACAGTGTTGTTTACACCCAGGAATCTCAATAGTGAATATTCAATGACAGTAATCTAATTCGAACAGACTAAATAAACAGAAAAGCCTAATTAAACTCGTTAAACTAGTCAAATTATTAGGAGTGGAAAAAAAATCTCATCGTTTGAAGATCGTGCCAGAATTCGATGTTGAGAGTTCAGAACTTAAACGAGACCGCAGTGTGGGTAATAGATTGCTAGATGATTGCTAATTGTTACCTAGAGTTGACAGCTTTGTTTACAAGGACAATATTATAGATTATGGAACTTAAAAAGAAAAAAAACAGAGAACTTATTGACAACCATGTTGACACATTCTCGGTTTCTTGTTTTTGCGTCAATACCGTATGTTGTGTTAAAATCAGCTTTAAACGGTAGGTTTGCTTTTAAAATAATAAACATGCGCGAATACAACGGTCTTTAAAGACTTTTTTTGTTTTGAGCAAGATTATGCAGGAATTTTGGATGGTTGTATTCTGATAATTTCTGAGCAACATCCTTAATTTGTACTTCGCTACCTTAAACAGTGTGTCCGGTACCAACAATTGTAAACCAGCACCTTCAATAAAAACCGCGGGTGGCTCATTAGTGTTAACCAGTCTTATTAATCTGGAAACCAGATTAATCTTTACCTTGATTAAATCTTCGAATTAGTTCGCTATTTTATGACAACTTAACC
Source organism: Heliopora coerulea (assembly GCA_030142905.1). NCBI lineage: Eukaryota > Metazoa > Cnidaria > Anthozoa > Scleralcyonacea > Helioporidae > Heliopora > Heliopora coerulea. The sequence continues at coordinate 453,364 of JASJOG010000040.1, forward strand.
GAGAAAGTTTTGCTCATTAATGTGCGAGAAAAATCTTGTTAATTTGGTCAACGAGAGTCCCCTTTGAAATCCATTATTACTGGTGTTTCAGATCCCTTACACCTCTTTTCAAGCGTAAAGCTGACTACAAGGAACCAACAGATGACACGTTACCAGGAATGAATTATGTCACCAGTTGTTGCCTTCACGGTATAAAATGCTATTCACTTCACTGTAAAATATCACTTGTTGTTCAAAGAGGTCCTTGTGAGGTAAGCAAGCTCATTTCTGAATTTCATTTTGAATTTTACCTTGTTGCCAATCATATTCGAACATGATACTTGATTTCACCAAAATAAGAAACATTTAGAGTTACATGATACTTTCACAGTCAAAATTGTGTGTATGTAATAAGTCAGAAAATATTGAGCTTTTGTGAACTCTATCCACATAAGCAAACCACCATTATTAATGAAAAGACCATTTTTAAATCTTTTGTCAAAATTCTTATGTTACAACTAAGTTCTTTCTTCGTGATGCTCGTTTGTTTAGAGCTTACATAAGTCGTATGGTAAAGAGCTATTCCAGTACTTTTTTAAATTTTATTTTACTTTTCACTTTATAATTTTTCCTTATATTTTAAAAGAAAATTTAATTCTTATCCAATTTTCCAGACCATCCATAGTGACATAAATGAAACTGTTACGTTCATTCGCTAAACCAAGTGTTTTATCTTTTAATTTAGTTCTTAAAAATGAAACTGGTTGTTAGCTGTTTGTTGGTTTTCGCTGCGTATTCTTACGCTCATCCTCACAAGTGTAAGTAGTAAAAATACTTTCTTTATTACATCTGTCTGATTCTTTGTACGCTACTTGGTTATTCTGTGATTAGAATTTTGCATCAAGATTTCTGAAATTCAGATTTCCGTTTGGTGAATGGTTTCGATGTCAAAAACTTTTTCTTTTCAAAGTATTTAAATATAAGACGGCAATTTAAAAGCGTACTCAAAAGGTTTAATAAATTGTTTACTGACTGGAACGATGATCAAAGCACACAGGTACTTCAAACCCACTAGTTCATTCCTTTTCTTTCTGGCCAATCGACCATAAAAACTTGAATAAATTTATTTAAAATGATCTTTTCCCAGATCCAAAGGTAAAACAACTATATTATTAACTTAATTTTCTCGCTTAGGATACAGTAAAATGAAATTCTCAAGTACTTTACATACCGGGTATGAATGGTAGGGGAAAGTGCTCCGTTACTGTATAGACCTCAAATTCAGTGAATAAACTGTATAAGTATGCAGTAGCAAAAATAAGACAAAAAGCATTAAGTAGAGAAAATAATCGCTTAGATATAATTACAAATATACAACAAATATTCAAATTGCTGTTCAATTTTGAAAACTTATTGGAGGACGTCAACAATTTCATGGAATGGTAGCGGTTGTCAAAGCCGGAGTCTCTAGAGGACATTCGAGATAGAGTATTCAAACCCAGATAAGTCGAAACCAATGAACATCCCCAACCGACCTTTCAACATTCGAACTTAAATTTTACCAGCCAAATTCGTTTTTTATTGTTATATAGCTAGCGTTTCGCTAGAGATAACACTAACTGCCATTGGTTGAATTGTGGTCACGTGGTACTATCTAAATCTAAATGTATCCCGCGCGGGATACAATTTTAAAATTGTTGCCCGAGCGGGCTGCAACAGCGAGTAAACATAGTATATCATTAGCACGTGATGAAACGTGTCGCATGAATTCCGGCGATAAATAGTGCAAAGTCCAGTAGCAGATAAGTTGGAGTTTTTTATACAAAGACACAACTTTCCAATCTTCCCACGATGAAATACGGGATCTTATGGAGGGAAAAGACTCAGCAAAATACACAAAAGGATACCAAAAGCGTTGTTGCAACACTTTTTTCATTGGGTATGGAGGTTTCAGCATAAGAATTGCCAGCAAAAAACCTTGAGAAACTATCGAGGTCGGAGCTAAATCGTTTTCTTTTTTTCTTGTCTCTGTCGCTGCATAACAAAATACTTAATGTCTTTCCCTCAGGAAACAGTAAGTTTTGTTTTGCCGAGAGGTTAAGTGTTTAGTGTAACCAACCTCAGAGCTACTAAGTTGACAATTAAGGTAGTCATTGACTGACGTTTCGAAGAAAATGCTTCAAATCGATGAAATGTTCCTGGCTGGCTGTGGTCACTTTATCAGCCTAATGAGCTAAATGTACAAAACTGCCCATATTTTGTATGAAGAGAATGATGGGAAGAACAACAACAAGCAGCGTTGACTATCTCGTAGTTATTTCAAGTGACAAAGAGCAAGTAAGAGAAATCCTAAATATGAAAACATTTTAGTTTCGCGGGGAAGAAATGTTAGAAACTGAAACTGAGTTTTACTAATCTAAACATCTAATTTGTTGAACTTTTAATGACAGAAGTTTTTCAACCAAAAAAAACACGCTAACTCGCGTTTTCATTCAACTTCCAGACACACGAGAGGCAAATCCCTGTCCTCCAGGATGTCCAGGTTACTGTGCTCCCTCTTGTGTAGTATCCTGTTGTTCTCCTCCTCCACCTCCACCTCCTCCACCTCCACCACCACCACCACCTCCACCACCACCAGCGCTTCCAGGTCCCCCAGGTCCATCAGGAAACCAAGGTCCACCAGGTCCAGTTGGCCCGGTTGGTCCCGTCGGTGAAGCAGGTCCTATCGGTCCCCCAGGACCTCCAGGTCTTCCAGGCCCACCAGGTGATCCAGCTCCGCCACCGCCTCCACCTCCGCCATGCCCACCAGTTTGTGCCCATACTTGCGTTAGCTCATGCCCAGGATGGTGTTGTCATGGACGAAAATAGAAAGTTTAAGCTGAGGCTAGATAATTCTGGATTGATCCAAAGACTATCAAATTTTTTAATAAGAGACTCCTCGAAATAGAAATGATCACCAAATGAAAGTTCAAGATTTACTCACCATAAAATTTATAACAAACTTCTCATTCAGTTTAAGAAATATGAATATAATTTTAGTTTAAAGAGATGGTTGTCGTTTTAATAGTATTAAAAACTCATTAACCAAGTGGGATATCTTCCCAGTAATCATGCCAGCGGTCGTCCAGAGCTGATTCGAATGTAATGCAAATTATTATACATTTGAACTTCATTCTTGTTTCTTACTGGTCTATATTTATCAGATAATTCTCAATGTCCGGAAGCCGTGACATCATTTTCGCCGAATATCGTGAATTATTCGACGGAACTGTCAAAAAAAATATATTATTGCACGCTGATGACGTAACCATCTCTAAGCCGCGAAAATTACGAAACAGCAAAAGTGGGTTGCAGCAGTTTGGAAAGTTAATCGCACGAGTCTTTTTACTGAAAATCTTTTCCTGAATCTATCGCTATTTTGAACTTATAATAAAACGACTATTGGATTCGGCTTACGCATAATATCAAGAATTATCTAGACCTTGGTCAATGTTATCCGTCTAAGCCTTCGGCTTCGGTAGATAACATTAACCTCGGTCTGGATAATTTCTTGATATCATGCTCAGCCTCATCCAATAATTGTTTAATATCGAGGTCTATATGACTTGTATGACCGTAAAGACTGGGTTTTATAATATATTCCAACGAGAGCAAGACAGAAGCATTTCACATTGACGGCATTTGAACGAAAGCTCGTCCTCAACCTAATGAATATAGCCAGGAACTGTACCAAAACTGAATCAATTGTAAATTCGGGGTCGGGCACATGTTCTCCTTTTCAAATTTGAAATATTTAAAAATATATTTGAATATACATTATATAAACTAGATCTTTTGCCCTTCATTAAGGAGGACATGGTGTTTGTTAGAGTGATTCATAAATTTCAGTAAGGCCTATCAAATTACATTAACGCCAAACACAATTTCATTAACCCTTTGTCGTCTCCACGACGTTTTCTTCTTGCTGAACAAAATCGTTTGGTGTTAGACAGAACAAAATATTAAAAGTCTACAGAAGTCGACATTGGCCATCAGTTTGTTAAGGAGATGCTTAAATGCAGAACTACAGCTCGGGTTCCTTAAAATACCACTTTAAAACGTCCGATTTGATGACTGGTATAAAAACAAGAAAGGAAATATTGATAGGCTTGCTCTAACTGTAAGATTTCTTGCCACTGGGAAAAGGCACATGAGAAATTAGCAGCAAGTCGTTGCGATTGGCTAACGTAGTAGATACATCTTTTTGCTTGATGTACACTCTTTGCTGTTCATTACCAAAAAATATACCATTATTAATGCCAACCTCATTAACGCGAAAATGCATTCAATTTATTCAATCGACATTCATTAGCGTAGATACGCAACCATTTGCACCAAAGGGCATTTGCACCAAAGGGCGAGATATTTCTCTTGCCTAATTGGAGTTTTATTATCCCTAAATGTATTGTAGAATGCTCTTAATGGTCGTCTGTTGGCGCTATAGAATGCCCTTTGATGCAAATGGTTGGATATGTACGCTAATGAATGTCGATTGAATAAAATGAATGTATTTTGCGTTAATGAGTTTGAGGTTAGAGTTAATGATAGTACATTTTCTGGTAATGAACAGCAAAAGATGTAATTGCTAAAATCCTGGTCAAAGCTATAATACAACTAATGGTCAAACAGAATGATTGGATGTAATGTTTGACCAAAATCGAACTTCGTCCAACGTTTGGTTGTGCAAAGAACATTGGACAAACGTCATCCAACTTGTACACCTTTTGCTGTTCATTACCAGAAAATGTACTATCATTAACGCTAACCTCGAAGTCATTAACGCAAAAACTCATTCATTTTATTCAATCGACATTCATTAGCGTAGATATGCAAGCATTTCCATCGAAGGGAATTCTATAGAGCCAACAGACGACCATTAACACCATTCCACCACACATTAAGGATAATAAAATTTCAATTAGACAAGATATTTCTCTTGCGTAGTTAAAATTTTATTATCCCTAATGTATAGTGGAATGGTGTTAATGGTCGTGTGTTGGCGCTATGGAATGCTTTTCGATGCAAATGGTTGTGTATCTACGCTAGTGAATGTCGATTGAATAAAATGAATGAATTTTTCCGTTAATGAGTTTGAGGTTGGCTTTAATGATAGTACCATAATTTCTCAGTAACAACAAAGTCAATACACATTTAAAGAAAACGATATATTTTTTAAAAGCATACATGTTTCGACAACTTCAAGATGCCATCTTCAGTGCAGAATGAATGATGTGAGGTAATATGATACAATAATATATGAGTTAGGATATGAATAAATTATTTGCAATTGATGAGGAAGTGATCTGCTTACAAATACAGGATTATTTGCATAAAGTGATGATAGGTGTATTTATAAACTGAAAATAGTATTGAAGTGATGAATTTGGACGTTGAGATCGGGATTGATTTTGTTGATGTGAAGAGCCTCTTTGATTTTGAGGGAGAAGGTTGAATGAGCGGAGTCGATGATTTTAAAGCAAGAGTGTGAAAATTGCTTTTTACAAGAGGGAGAGGCGTGAAGATGTTTGTAGATGTTTGAGTTTCTGTCCGTATTCGCGTGTTCCTTAACGGAACACGCGAATACGGACAGAATTCGCGTGTTCCGAATACAAACCATCGAATACAAACCATCAATGTTAACACGTGTTTTACCACAATTCCCTAATGTTTACTCCTTGACTTAGGCTCAGTGACCAAACAAAGACCTATAGTGACTGTGCGCGGTCACTAATTCTATTGTCTTTAGAGTTTTTGCATTAGCCCTGGGAGGACCAGATGCACTCTGCGAAAGCAAATAATAGAATTTTTTAAAAGAATATGTTAAAATCTTGTCTTGAAAGCCAGCTCCTTTATAACGAAGCGTGTGTATTAGGTCTGAAGGGTCTCTGTTATTTTGAAATGTCAATATAATTTAAAATATAAATGAACAACAGAAAATGTCTCACGAAATACACGAAATTAATTTGTATGCCCCAAATCCCTCTATTCTAGTTTTTTTTTATTTTTCATTGGTTTTATCAATTACTTTAATCAATTACTTTAATCAGCGTCAGAACCGAGGGGCACCGGAGGGCCCTTGGCTCCCCCACTTTTTGGTGGGAGGGCCAGAGTATTTGTTGCAGGCCTCACTATTTAAGGCAATACAAGTGTTTCAATTTAAGTTAAGAAGCCATGTGTACATGTAGTTAAAAGTCTGAGCTGTGTATATGACTGGCAAAGATTGATTCCTGAGGAGATCTAGAGAGGGCAGCGAGGCTACAGATCACTCTATTGACGGTTCCTATTAACTAGTAGTTAGCCCTATTTCTACCTTGAATCTGCGTCATAAATTTGTCCGATCAATTACAATGCGATATTTAGGTTATCGTGAGATGATAGATGAACAATCGTCAAGCTCTATCCTCAGAAAAACGATTTCTGAGCCCCAGACGGGGGATTGAACCCGCAACCTTCTGATCGGTGAGAAGCTCTAACCATTAAGCGACAAAAACTCACATGGTGAGCTAAGGTGCACGTTCGACGTATGTGCGACCTAAGCGGAGGCCACTGCATGTCAATAATGATATTGATGAAATTTTTATATACTTTTAGAAGTTTTATATTCTTTTAAAAATTTCATCAATATCATTATTAACATATAGTGGCCGCCGATTAGGTCGGACATATGTCGAACATGTACCTTAGCTCACCATCTGAGTCTTGGTAGCTCAATGGTTAGAACGTCTCACCGGTCATCAGAAGGTTACGGGTTCGATCCTTGTCGGGGGCTTAGAAATCGTTTTTCTGAGAATAGAGCTTGACGATTGTTCATCTATCATCTCAAGATATCTCCAAGTTTTCACACTCCTAAAAAAATAAAAATTTCATTCAAGTTATCGTTTTGGCAGGTGTATAATGACGGTAACTGGCCAGTGGGGTTTTTACCCTTGAACCACGCTGTCAGACACACCCATAAAGAGATTGGAATCTCATTACCCTCCCCCACTTTTATTATCGTTCCGACGCTTTTGATTTTATTGCTGAAAATTCTTTTAATAGTGTATGACTTTCCTCAAAAGATACAAATGCATGGTGTATATTAATACCATTTGGCATTTAAATCATGAATGTAAATGCGGCTCGGCATACTGCCCTCATTTTGACCCCTCCTTTATCTAGTTAAACTAGTCTTATGCTCATTAAATTTCTGCTTGAAGGTATTATGGTCCAAAGAATACTTTCGACAACCCCAAAAATGAAAGGTTTTCTTCTCAAGGTCCAAATCTATGACACATTGTGAAAGATATCTTGTCCACCATATGGATTATGGGAACTCGGGGTCCTTTGCTGTCCCTGCTTCCTATGCCCCGGATGTTGGGAAAATACAAAATTTTGTTTTAAAATGTCGTATCATTGATTAGAGGATCTGGGGAAAAAAGCGTTAGCTTGCTCATTAGGATTAGACATTAAACTTTATAATAAATCAATAAATTAGATTCAAAGTAACTTATTTTTCAATATGTTGTATTTATTCTAATTTTCCTAAAACAAGGAAAAACCCGAAATTCCTTGTATTCCTTAATTTTTCCTAAATTATTTTCATTTATACTCGCACTTGTAAGTTTTCATTTTGTTCTTGTGTGATCCTTTATTGTACAAACTTTCTACAGATACCACTTATAAGTACGTACAGGAGGAACAGCGTCGTGTGTTCTTATGCGAGAGCAAGCTGACAGTATCATCGAGAACGAAAATTTTGTTCAGTTATTAAATCATTGCTGTAAATTTAAAACACCTACAACGGTCAATGGGTTTTTTGTTTCTGTGACAAGTTCTCATTGTTGTTTTCTTGTGGTACTTTGTACGATGTACCAGTGTGTCAGTCTGGTTCGCCATTCATGTCTCGCGACCCGTGAAGACAAAAGAATACTAAACTGTCGGTTGCGTCAAGGTTCAGTTCTTCAGTGAGGAACACTTTAATAATAAATACGCTGTTTATCAATCGAGCTACGCTTTGTCGTTACTTAGATCACATCATTGTTTGTCAAGGTAAGGAGGTTACAATCTCTGCCACTGTCTTGAAAGAACTACTTTTTTCTAACCTGAGTTCGTACACATTACTTCCAGGGAATCTTTACTTATCTCCTCACAGTTTTAAATAAATACTTGAAATAAATATTGAACTAACACTTCCTTTTACTTATTCTTTAGATGGATCTGAAACTTTTTGCCACGTGCCTTCTGGTTGCAATTTCCTATACTACGGCTAGAAATACCTTCCGTAAGTTCACAAAATATTCCCACCTAGCTTTTGTTTATGGCATACAAAACCAAGAGATTATTTCAAGAGTGGGAAAGAAAAAGGAATAGGGAGCGCAAGAGAATAGATAGTTCTCCACCATGAAAATAAGAGTAATGTAATGTAGCAAATGTCGGGAAAAATTTTTGACTAGAATCAACTAAAACCTGTACGACCCTTCGTAAAATTATCAAGTAGAGTCAGGCAATGAAATCTAGAACCTCATAATTTTTAATTTTATGCGACTTACACTGTGGAACAGTGTTACTAAACATTATTCATAAAATACGAAGGGTTTTGGTTGTTTCTTAACGTAAGATATCGTAAGATATAACAAAATAACGTGAGAAGTTTATATTGTAGAGTTTGTTTGAAATATGTCACGGCCACATTTCTATTCAGCTGAAGCTTAAAGTTATAAATATTTGATATCAAATATTAATAACTCATGAATAGCAGAGGTAACTTTTATTTATTTCCCTTGTCGTTTAATTAAAAACTAAATATTACAGCAGTCTAATCAAATTTCCACTCTATCAACTCGGTCGTCAATCCTAGTGATGTGATAGAGGGAATCACTCTTAATTTCGACGCCGAAAATTTTCATCTCATTCTGGCCTCCTAGAATAACCTCCAAACCCTTAGTATGCGATGATCTTCTTTCCGCGACTAGACTTATGACGAACAAAGATAAAGTATCTTTGCGTGATAATGAAAATAATATGACAAAAAAGCTTAGTATGATTCCAGCAGATTGTCTGAATAGGTTCATAATTTCCTTCTCGGACAAAGATTGGGAAGAATGTATCCCATCAACCCCCAAAATTTACGCAACTGCCCGTGAGTACGTGCTTCAGTCTCTCTAGATATTAAAGTATTGATATATTATTTACTCTAGTTTACAAGAGAGAAGCTAGTATATGTGGTGGAGGATGCCCAATGATGTGTGCTCCGGCCTGTTCTCATACATGTTGTCACCCACCGCCACCTCCACCTCCACCTCCATTGCCTCCTCTTCCACCACCACCACCAGGTCCACCAGGAGTTGACGGTCCAATGGGCCTACCAGGCCCCCAAGGTCCCGATGGTCCTAAAGGACCTCTAGGTCAACCAGGACCTCCAGGTCCACCTGGTCCCCCTGGTCAACCAGGTGCTCCAGCTGGCCCAGCTGGAAGAGATGGTCCCCCCGGACCTCCAGGTCCTTCTGGTCATCAAGGTCCTCCCGGTGATCCAGGTCCAGAAGGTCCACCAGGACTTCCAGGTCCACCGGGCAATCCAGCACCACCGGGACCCCCTCCTCCATGTCCACCAGTGTGTGCTCATACTTGTATACGAGCCTGCCCACCTCCTTGCTGCCACGGACGCTAGTAAAACGAACGTGAACAATCACTAGATGATAATTTTTATGAAAGGAAATTAAAAGAAAATACAATTAAATGTTCAATTTTGATATGAACTTTGGTGTTAGGCGAAACTTAATCAAAACCTTTGGTGGAATTATTAGAAATATTTCCAACAATATCTTACTTGATGTGACATGTGTAAGAGAACTTAAACGGTGTCATAGATTAAATAAAGCCTATGTATTCGTTATTTGTGAGGTAAAGGTCAAGAGTATTATATCTGTCTGTTTGTCCATCTACCTATCTATCTATCTATCTATCTATCTATCTATAATAGACAGACAGACAGATATATATATATATGTAATATTTAAAAACCGAGCAGGAGTGCTTTATGTAATATTTCAAGTACAAGTTGGTGTTCTTCCTCCGATTTCTAGATACCGAGAAACGAGTTGAAAAACGATGCGAAGCCGAGCTTTTTTAACGAGTTTCGAGGTATCTAGAAACCGGAGGACGAACACTAAACGAGTGTTTGAAATTACTTCTCAAACGAACCAGTATTATAGCCGAGTGTTTTAGACCTGACAAAGCACGAACTGCGAGTTTTTTAAATGTCTTATGAAATTCACTCGTCTCTTTTACATCTTAGATTCACCCATACATTACACTTGTACCTGACAAATCAGATTCAATTGCAAACTTTACCTACTCTTACAAAGTAAGTTTCCTATTACGCAAGCAATGATTGGTCATTACCTTGTTCGTAATATGAGGTGCCGAAAAAAAGGTAATACAATAATTTGCACTGGATTACCTTTTTGGCACTGTATGACTTTTTTCGTGTGTGTTATTAATTGGTAATAGCATGATTTCTCGTGCAATTTGGAAGAAACTCATTGCATATTTTTTTCCAAATCGCACTCGAAAACGTGCTATTACCTATACTTATATCAGGCTATGCAAGCACGACTATGACATCACCGGCGCCACGTGACCCCAGAACTTGTTCTTGGAGCGATTGGGAAGTTCTGATTGGTTTTCCGATGCCAGAATTTGTTTTTGGCGCGAATGGGAAACTCATGATGAAAAAAATTATTGATATAGGAACTAATAAGGAGAACTTACCATTTGATACTGAGAATAAGAAACAATTATTCACCAAAGTGGAGGTAAATACACTATTCACCGATACTAAAGGGAATAATTGTTTTAACCTATACCTCACATAGTTGTTTTCACATATTTTTTAAAAATTTTTTAAAAGAATTATACTGAACTCAGTCGGCCTGTCACCCACTCATCATTTGTACACAAAACATTTTGAACACATTCTGAGTGCATTTATCACTGAAATGTAAAAGAAATACAAATCTTTGAATGCTATATTGACAAATTTTGTTGCTTTTTTGCTATTGTGTGGCACGTCGATTTTGTTTATTTATAAAAAGTTCTTCCGTTACTTAAACAAAACGGGACGCCATATTGTTTTGCTCGGAGGTGAATAGTGCAGGATATTCCAAGATAGGGGAACCAATCAGAATGCGCAAAGAACACTATTCACCTGCAAGGTATATGCTAAAGTTCGTTATTTGCAGTTACTCTGGCTTAGTTCTTTGCTTATTTTATTAAAGAAATAGAAACTGTTTTGTTGTGTTTGCATGTATAGCCTGATGCAAACACTCGGAACGGTTGGGAGAACTCTAATGCGGCTGTGTAAACCCTCGACCTTGGGTCTCGGGCGTACACAGAAGCTTTCGAGTTCTCCCAACCTTCTCCTCATGCTTGTATCAGGCTATAATATAAACATGGCAGAACAGTTCCTATTTCTTAATTAAAATGCCAGACTTTGTATACTATTGCATTCGCCATACTAGACGCTGAATCTGTGGTAGCAAAAATTAATTTTACCACTTTCCGATCTTATCAATCGTATTTGGCTTATTGTCCGTGAGTATGGTATTCGCATTATTGAACCAATAATTATGAAATCTCTCAACTGACCAAATTAACAATGCTTTTAAAGTTTCACATTCAATCTGAGGATATGTTCTTTCGGTTTGCGAAAGAAATCGGCTAAAATAGGCTTCATAGCCAGTAGGGCTCGCATACAAAACATGGAAATTTGGCGCAGCCAACTTATAAACATGCTATTATTCTGGTTCAATTGATAATGCTTTTTTTTCAAACATTAAATTGGCTGAGCTTGCTCATTCCATCACTGCCATTTGATGTCAGTCAGCCGTAACTTTCTTAGTGGCTACTCATCCTCAACTAAATAGCCTTTACCTGCGAGAAGTGCTTCTGCTTGACCTCATATAACGTATACTTTTCTATTTACCCTGTTCATACCTGCTCTAACAATAGCTCGAAAATAACCCGAACAGTTTTGAAGATCCTTCTGACGGTAAGATGTGAACTTTTTACTTGTCTTCATAACCTTACGTACCTTGAAATGCTCCTTATAAAATTGCGAGGAAATTTTTGTTTTGGTACTGTCTGTATCGATTATTATTCAGAACTTGTGATCATTCATACCTACTTGAGCGATGTTGTCCTTATTATTCATAAAAAGAACAGGCTCAGTATTTTCTTCTTCTGTGTCGGTTTCTTCACCAAGCCACTTTCCATACATATTTAAATTTATGGCAAGGACTCTCTTTGGATCATCTCCAACGCTGCTTTTTTGACTTTTCTGATCTGGATTTAGAATGACAAACTCGAGTGTACTTGCAATTTACTGTAGGAATATCGTTAGACTTATGACACGGGTCACCGTATCTATAGCAGGTTAATTTTGTCTCCCACCACAAGGCATTATCGATGTTAATGGGGTGATCTTTCTGTCCCAAACAGTTAGACGATGAGTTTTTTGTTTTTTTAATTGCGTTCTCATTGGTTCGTGCTATTTTAATCGTTATATTAAGGTACAAGCTACCTTGTGCAACCAAGTATTCTTTCAGATACTGGGAATAACATATATTGACCATTTTATCTCGTATCATTTCATCTTCTAAGTTCCCGAACTTACCCGTTTTTGCTAGTTATCTTAAACTTTTCAGATATGCATCAATGGGCTCGTCAGCGTTTCGTTTTCTACAGTGAAACTTGTGGTTTTCGGCTAATACATTTCGTTTCGGAGAAAGTACTCTCCCAAGGCCTTCTCTGCTTTCTTACATTTCTTCTTAGCTCCCGGCAAAGTTTCAAAGATTTTTTGCACCGAAGGGCAAATTAGACAGTGTAGCATGATTGACTGATAAACTTCAGATTTATGGCTTCCTTTTGTAACTTTATGGCCTGGTAACTGTTTTTTATAGGCTTTTTTAGTAGGCTTTTTATGGCTTAGTAAAGGAAAGCGTTTATCAACGTTATCAACTATATATACACCTTTCAACAGCAGTTGTATTAAAGTGTCTAGGAGGTGAAAGAAGACTTTTGTCCTTCCTAGTAGTCAGACTTTCGATAAATGTATATCTTTTCCTATATTTATATACACTTTATGAATACATTAACTTTATGTATTTCTTATACATTACCTATACATCAGCTAACAATGAAGACGGTATTATTATATCAGGTACCCAAGTGTACGCCTGAGCAATTGACCAGTCTTAAAATGATACGATATATCGAACAGCGGGTTGCAGGCCCTTGACAATTATCTGCACCAACAGCCTGAGGACTGGTTGCTCTATTATAATGTTGCTAAAACAGAGTAACGCTTGAGCTATTTCATGGATGACATTTCGATACGCATCTGCTTTATTATAAAAAGAGTGTTTGCCTCTGATAACTTACTTCGGTTTTGCATTGAGGGGAAAGAGGTCAGGAATAAAAGAGTAAGTACTGAGAGTTGTAGACGTTTTGCTTTTGCATTTTCATCGATAGCCCGGCGTATGTTTATCCTAAAGAAACAGCGGTAGGTTATTTGTTTACAATTTGGTGAACTCTTCATACGAATACTTCATAAATGTACTTTGTTGACGTGGCAGCTAAACCACCGCAAGCATTCCCGCGTAGGATGCTATCGTTACTGTTAAGTATTCTGAGATTTAAAGCTACAAACTCACAAACCACCTAAAGCAAGAACTAAGACAGACTAAAACCGTTTTGGCGTTTAATAACAATTTGAGTAAAGGTATTCCAGATGAAGAAAGCCAGTTGTACTTTAAGGGAAAATGGGATGATTAAAATTTTAGTGTATATAAGTACCGGTAGTTTGTATATAAATATATATAAGTACTGAGCAAATTAAATCGGGGTAGTAACGTTTCACTTTGATGAACTACTTTTATTCAAAAAGTGAGCTTTTCGTTTTAAAACTCTCGCCAGTGCTGCACGCCTTGTCCCTTATGCGTTACGTTATAAATATTGTAATACGTTAATCCCACTGAATGCACTAAATAAATAACTTCATAAGGTATATTACTACAAAACCTGTGACCAGCCGATAACTTGAGAAAGTATGAAAAAACAAATTCAGAAAAGTAGAGTCATCTTGAAAACTCAAGGTGCGGGTTGTAGATCAAGAGACCCAATTTTAAGCAGTGACACTTCGACATTTTTTCAAAGTCATCCTGAGTTTTCAAAATGATTCTCCTTTTCAGTATTTGTTTTGTTGTATGTTGCCACATTAAGATTAAAGAGGTAACTCCAATTGATATGAAATTGCAATTGCCGAAAAAATTGAGTGATAGTTCCTTGTTTGATCATTTCGTGGCCTGCCACGAAAAATGCAAATCAGGGCCTATCGATGGGAATTGATAAAATAAATGTCTTACCTACAGAGCCACGAAGGTTGTTGCTGAGAGCATAACCATGGCCACTAAAAAATCTTAGACTAGCAAAGGGCCAGTCCTGAGGTTAGGTCCTATGAAAAGTTTTTGCTCGCGACCGTTCACACTCGTTATTTTACTTTAAGTATTTTTATGATGTGGTAGTCACATATCACCCACCAAACAATTAGCAAAACACAATTGAAGCTGTGACTTACTGTAATTGGGAATGGACGGAGAATGGAATAAACTTCACTGAGTAACGTTGACAAGCTCGATGGATTTGGCCTTTTTCAGGGGACGCTGTAAGAGGAATTAAATCAATGTAATTGTGGTTGAGGGAAAATTGTAATAGTTGGACAACCTCAACAACTTTGCTTATTTTCAGGAAGGGGTTGTCAAGAAACATTAACTCTGTATTTTTATGATTGACTGGAATTTGTTATGTTTGGAAATAACATAGTGGAGACTATAAGCTGAATATTTCAAGGATTTCTCTTAAAGGTTGTTGAGAATGATTGGCCAACTATACATGGTATTCTTCAATTCATGGGTGTGGCATTATAAACGTATGTGACCCTTGTTGATTGCGGTGATTAAATCTATTTTGAAAAAAAGGTTGTTCTCATCAGCAGCACTTAATGTGACACTGAGTCCATTCATAAATGGCTTTGTTTGATGCTTGCTCGTATTTATATGAACAATTATAAAATAGCTCACATCCTTCTTACGCTGTGCTTGGACTAGCCTCATTTTCTCTTAGAGTACAGAGACACGGCTGACGTTATTTTCATTTTGTATTAGAGTACAGAGACATGGACGACGTCACTAAAACTCGAAAAAAACTTGGTTATTTTATAAAACAAATAGAAAATAGCTTTCGTATTACTGTATTCTGATAGAAACATCCATGACGCCATTTGAACCGAAAAATTACCAGAAAACACTCGACTACGCCTCGTCAATTTTTTCGGCTGAAAAGGACGTTATTCATGTTTCTATCACAGCAAAGAGGCACTCAAACAATTTTTTATTTGTTAACTAAATGCCCACTATCCTCGTTGGAGTGCAAGAATTCTTCTGAATTCCTCAAAGAACGAGGCTATACAGAGGCAAATTGGTATGCTCATGAGTAAGTATTAAATGTCACTATTCATGAATAAGGTATATTACAAAACTGTAAAAATGCACGAGGACTTCGCATTATGCAGTCATAGTATACCTATAACTGATGATATAACCGAATTTTGGCATGATCATAAAACCAGATTTAAGCATCGAAGAGTAAACATAAAGGCCAGAGGAATATTATCGGATTTAGATTGAACTCTTTCATAAAATATACTTGCATATCATTTACAACCCGTTACGTATGAAAATTTGCAATTTTAAAATTTTTTCGTTCAAAATAGTAATGTTATTTTTTTATCTGTGACACCAGTTTGTTAAATTAGGGTTTGAAACAGGGTGATCCTTGACAAGTGATAAAACTCCTCTTGAACATTTGGAGTATACCATTCACAGTACGCATTTTCTTTCACAGAAACTCGAATGAGATGGACAACGTTTTCGTGGCTGTTTTGTTCCTGCTCGTGACTTTAACCGAAGCTAAATTAAAGTCCGTCGGTGAGTTCTCAGCTAAAACTCCACGCTACAAACGTGTTCTTCTCATTTGAAATTTGCATTAATATTAACGATTACTCTGTGTAATGCCTCCTCGGGACTGAGCAAAAGTATGACTGCCGTTGTGATGCTAGTCCTCATTTTCTTTATATAGATTTTCTCATAGTCTTTTCTATTCAAATATCAGTTGTTATTAGTATTATTCTGGGGCCGGCTGTTCAAAGCACGATTAGCGCTAATCAAGGATTACCAGTTAATCTGGGTTTTTTTGTTGTTGTCGTTTCAAGTCGTTGAACAATCTAGTTCAGTTAAAAATATAATAGTCCAGCAAACAAGTTTAAATAAAGCCATAATGGAACCATATCTTTAAAAAGATTTTATTGACTAAGTAACGAAACGTTAGTTAATAAAATCTTTTCAAAGATATAGTTCCATTATGGCTTTATTTAAACTTGTTTGCTGGGCTATTATATTTTTAACTAAACTTCGTTTCCCACCAGGCTCTTCAATCTAGTTCAGATTTCACAATTTAAAACCTTTAAGTATATACCCAAAATATGTAAGAGAAAATTCCAACTTTTCTCACCAACATGACTGGACAAGTGTCCACAACATTTTCGCTAATCCTGGATTCAGCTAATCGCCTTTTGAACAACCACGGCCTAGTTGTTATCGACATGTTTATGCACGTTCTCATCCCTTGTCCGATCTAGAAACTAAAATGTTCGGTGCTTTGCCGTGAAAATTATTGCTCTTGTTTGAATATGTGAGAATGTTTGTCAGTTTGTGTGTGCTCAATCCGATAGCATGAGTTTTGCTGAAACATGTATGTAATAAAGAAATTTGTGGTTTACTTGAAGTTTATATAAGATAAGATTTATTAAACTGACATTTCTTCGCATCTCGCAACATCATCAGAGTGTGAAATATTATTATAAAACAGCGAATATATATAAATAATTACTGACCCGCATCAAAACCTATTGTTTTCACTTGGCATTATATCAACTAATGCAGAGAGCAAAATTATGCAAGTCGAGTTTGTAAAATTTTGCTCGCTGTATTCGCCGACATAATGCATAGAAAACATAATGTGTCTCGATGAAGGTCAGTATTATTCGGCACCAAGTATATTTGAAGGTCAGTATATTCGTTACCAGCGTTATCTATTAAATAAATCAAGGTATCAACTTACAAGCTGTGTAGTAGTTGAAATGAAGAAGAGAAAATGCAGAACAAAGACAAAGGAATGGAGCTGAGATTGCCATTCAAAGTGGGCTTAACTTTGGAAATTAAGAAGCTTTTTCTTACGAGAAGTTCAGATGGAGAAGAACAAGAGGAAAGAATTTTAAAGTCGTCAAGAGACGCAGTATGGTCAGTTTCGGGACGATGTGCTAAAATACAGGATGTGGTAGAAGTGGCACGTTTTTTACCAGTAAGGGTAGACTCCCAAATGATCTAAGACTCGTGTATGTAATTGGCAAGCTGTTTGGCCCGCATACAATGCGCTACAGCATTGACACTTGAAAGAGTGGACAACATAAGATCTCAGACCCTAAAGCACCCTGCCTTTAACAATCCTTGCTTTCACTGCATTGGTTCTTAAAGATTGTGTTTGTGCGGCCATCAGCACCCCTTCTGTTTCTTTCTTCAAGTGTGCGTTCTTAAGTCACTGTCAATAGGAATCACAGGCAACATTCTCAGTCTGTCTAAAGAACTGTCCTTGAAATTCCTTCTCCTTGAACTCTTTGGATCTCATCTTTCTGGTCCTTCTGTCAAGCCCACTCAATTCTTCTCTTGTCCAATATAGGAATGCAGCAGAATAGCTCAACGATGATACAGCCCATGTATTGATAGCAGCTACAACATTGTCCCCACTTAACTTCGACTGTAGCAACTTTTTTCTTCTACAAAAATATTCCCTGCTTAGATTGCGCTTCATTTCTTCATGCTTAAACTCACCAGCTTCCAGATCTCCCAAATATTTGTAACTCTTATCTTCCTTTAACGATTTGATCTCCCTTCCATTTGGAAGTACTTCCCTCCGAGGTTGTGATCTTCCATGTCTTAATAACTAGTATACCACATTATTACAACTTGCACACCGCCCATCTAAGGACAGTGGAAAGGGCCTCTGCGTACTATGGGCTCCCAACATCCTGCCAGGTAGGGCCGCAACAGACATTGCACATTTCAGGGAACTTGTGGGGAAAGGAAATGACACCATGGTGTGAAAATGCAAGGGTTGTCTGAATATTGTTTTATTCTTTGACATACCAGATCTGTTTCAGCATTTAAGGCTGGTTCATCCTCAACCAACTAAGGTCAGGGGCATCAGCCTGCTGTACAGATGTTCTTCCAGTCCTTGGGCTAACAGGGCAGGCTAGCCAACACCTGAAGGTAGTGTACTTACAGTTGCAGCCAATTAAGGCAACCTGTCTACCCAGTTGGTAAGCTGGGTAAACAGGTAGCTGAAAGCCTCAGCTAGCCACTCGTTAGGTCATCGCATCAAAGCCTGCTCTTTTTATAGAGGTCGCTGGCTCCGAATTAATGTCCTGCCTACCTACTTCTGGTTTTATCTCCGAGTTTGTTTCTCCTAGATAAGTTGCCATCCAAGGCTAAAGAGTCTTATCTACCCTTGGCTTAGGGGTTGCTGGCACTTGCTAAAGGTGCCACCCCGGACTCTGGTTTGCGGAAGCGTCCACATTCTCGTAGCAGGCTGAAGCTGTGCTTGTCCTACTCCAGTGCCATTATTATTATTATTATTATTATTATTATTATTATTATTATTATTATTGATATTAACATCATCGTTTTTATAGAGATTCTGGTTGCGAGAAGATTCTATTGCTCTTTCAAATATTCAATTCCTGTATTTTGATTTTCTTCAATTATTTAGCGTACAAAAAAACAATTTACGGTTGTAACGATGGCTGTCCAAGAACTTGCGCTCCAGTATGTGCTTACTCATGCTGTAGCAGACCACCACCTCTACCCCCATTGCCACCTCCACCACCTGGTCCGCCGGGACTAGACGGTCCATCTGGGCTACCTGGTCCTCAAGGTCCTAATGGCCCGAAAGGTCCAAATGGTCCACCTGGTCCACCTGGATTACCTGGAACTCCGGGTCAACCAGGTGCCGCTGCTGGTCCCCCCGGAAACGATGGGCCGATAGGACCACCAGGTCCTCCTGGTAATCAAGGTCCCCCAGGTGATCCGGGTCCAGAAGGACCACCCGGACCTCCAGGACAACCTGGCCTTCCTCCATGTCCTTCCTTATGTGGACGCATGTGTATTAGACCCTGTCCAAGGCCATGCTGTGCATAATGAAGATGACCGAATCTACTCGAAAACTGATCGATTTTGAATGACCTGTTTGATTAATAACGATGTAATAACTGATTCAACAGAAAGAACTTATGGTCCTTTTGAACGTAAATTTCTGTAATAATAATAATAATATTATTATTAATAATATGGTTAATATGGTCCGTGTATTCAGAAACTGTTTAATAATCAACAAAAAAAACGCAAATTACAATTATAACTGTGTCATGTGTTTATACATGATAAACACAAGCTTACTTTTCTCCTCAAATTTTTGCCATTGAGAAAATATTGCCAAACTTTCTTTGTTAACTAGTTTATAAAAGGGGTTATTTTTGCTTCTTTTACCCTGCCCGCAAGTGCTGTAAGCTTCGGACATACTCTGAACTCATTATTTGACTCTTGTCTTATAAACATCTTCATTATGTTAGGTGATTTCCTGAAACCATTCACTTAAAATGTTAAATTCTTTACGATTTATGCTGAGAGAATCATCCCAATTTAATAAAGGGTTCAATGGCACGTTGTCCAAGAATTTCTTTGACGCTGGGAGCGTCCGAGTCTCTCCAGTCTCCACAAATAAGTACTATGCTGAGATCACATTTTTATATGGTATGTTAATACTAAATTAAGTTTATTTAAATGACTTTCCTAATTTTCGAACCAATGGTTGTTGTGGGACTATCGCGTAACTAAAAGACTTTCTTTCACTATTGCTGAATACGATACAGTATCGTTATTGCAAAAGTCCTTTCTACAACGTAGCCCAGAGAGATTAATAACAATATTAACATATAGTGGATTCCGCTTAGGTCGCACATATGTTGAACTTGCACCTTAGCTCACCATCTGAGTCTTGGTAGCTGAATGGTTAGAGTGTCTCATCGGTCATCAGAAAGTTGAGGGTTCAATCCCTGTCTGGGGCTCAGAAATCGTTTTTCTGAGGATACAGTTTGACGAACGTTCAACTATTATGCAAGATATCTCCAAATCCCACATTTCCAAATTATACATTTCAACTTCAACATTAAAATTCTTATTCCGACGTCTCCTACTTACTGCCTAACACTAGCATTTCCTTTTCTGTCTTCAGCAGTTCACTCACTCTTTTTTGAGGTTTAGATATACATGAAACAATATACTTAGCATACGCACATTCATCAGTAACAAACTATATATCCATTTTTGCGTTCCAAGCACGTAAACAGGCTCGTTTACAGGATTCTTTAAGAAGTTGGTTTCTTAGAATTCTTTACGATCAGTCACCGGAGTTACCAACCTTTGAACATTTTAAGTTGGTTTACAGTCGTTTACGCTTAGTTCGTTAACTGTTTTAACCCTAACACTTTGGGTAAGATATTGGGACGGCGAAGAGATCAAATCGCTCCGATATACTCATTTTCAGTAACTTTAAGACTACAGTGAATTCCCTCTAAGACGGACACCTTCGGGACCGCTCTTACTGTCCGTCTTAAAGTTGTCGGTCTTAGTGGGAGATAAAGTAATCTGACGACGCTCTTTAAGCCTCGGTCACTCAGCTCAGTCTTTCTGCCGCGAGAGAACGATCCTGACATTTCGAGTGAAAGCCCTTCAATGTAAGTCAGGTAATTAACCACTCGATTTAGAATGTTAATTTTTGGAACAGATATCATCTTCGTTATTGTGACAATTTTAAATTTCGTTACTCGAATCTATTGACCAGGCCATTATCTGTCCGCTCTGAGAGGTATTTTGAACATTTTTCCACTTGACTAGTGTCCGTTGTCCGTCTTACAGAGAGTTTGAGTATAGTAAAAAATAATGTATAAACGGCCGGGACCAAACGTGGTGTCCATCTTAGAGAGGTGTCCGTTAAGGGAGAGTCACTGTAGTAACACATCAAATGTTATAGTTTCACCTTCTTTTCCATCACTCAGTTGCTTCTTTATATGTCTCCAAAAGAATTTGTTTTTTTAACACGATCTTGTGAAATTTTGACACTCTTCAAATGTGTAGTGATCTTATTGGTCGTTGAGGGTTATTGAACCGGCATTCTTAAATTCATGAATAATTCATTATTATGATAGCCAATCCATGAACGCGTATCACATTGCATGCACTTACCTACTAGTGATCTGGATACTATTCTCAATTTACATATTCAAATCATTCAAACATGTATGCAATAAATCAATGGGAATGCACATTTGAGAAGCTAGTTCAAACACTTGCTTAATTATCGTTCCCTGCCAAGGGACTCCATACACTCGAAAACAACAAAAACTTCGGAGCTCCACCCCTCTCTTTTCCTTTTTTTTTTTTTTTGTTGTCGTGTTTGGAACCCCGATGAAATACTCAAAGTCGTTCTTGAACTACGACTTAATTTTTTTGAACTTTTTACGACAGGTGTGGCCTGTCGATGGACAAGGGTAAGGTTTAGAATTTGGTTTACTGCAAGTAATTACTTTATCAATGAATGCTGTGACTTCATTATGTTTATCTAGACCAAATGCTGGGGCATTTTCCAGTCAATGCAACATGTGAACATGTGGCGATCCTCTTTGCTCGTACTTCACTCCACAGAACCAGTCTTAGATATTTACTAAAGGAATGTTGCTAATCAAAACTTCTTTCAGAAACTTATTGAAATGATAAAGTGTCTGGCACATGTCACAGGATTGCAGGATCTATACACACCTTCACAGCTCCATTCCTCCATTTCATCATCACTATAATTTCCATGATCAACAACCTTCCCTAGTTTAATCAATGATTTAATTTGTTTTTAGCAGAGGAAATGCTGCAGAATGTTTCAGGGTCTAGTTGTCTTTTTCTGTTGCAAAGAGCTAGATCTTTTTGGACTTTGTCAAAATAAGGTGGTGATCCTCTCAATATTCGTGAAAATTTAAAAGCCTTCGATTAAGTATTCTTTCTAAACTGCTATAATGCCGAATTCGTGCTTATGTTAAGCCACCTTTTTGGTTTTTTGATTCCTCAGATCAGCGATTTCCCGTTTCTTGGAATGGAAAGAAATTTTAGGGTAAGGTGCAGTTTCAGAAACAGCATTAAGTCTTACTCCAAAAGTCGTTAACAATTCGTAACCGTGTCGTGTCCTTAAATGTGATAACAATACATTCCTTTTACAAAACATTAATTTTCCAACTTTCTTCACAAATTAGCGTATTAAGGGGTTCGTTTTTGAAGTTATTTAAAAAAATCTGCAGTACCTGCTTTATCAGATCTAAAACACTCGGTTATCGCCTGTTGTTTTAAATTCGTCAAAGTCATGCGGCCGGTTTCTTAAATAATGTTTACATCGGAATCCTTAGTCTCGGGCTTTCAAACGTTACCGAGCGTTACCGGGCATTTTTGGTTGGTCTTTACAGTAAAATATCTTTACTTCTGTTTCAAAAAGGGCCTTTGGCCGGCGGTCTTGGGCCGTTTTTGAGATCGCACGAGCAATGTTTTCTGTACGGACCTCCAAGACGTCAAATGGCAAAATTTCTCCGATAACATAAAATGTGCCCTTCCTTCACTGCGACCAGATAATACGGAACGCACACATAATGCAAACTTCTCAACGAACGTCAAAAACATTCCAACAATGTTTTAAAAATAAAGTGTCAAAATTCACGTTTTGCAACAACTTGTAACGTAACAAATTTAAACTATTTCATAGCAATAATAACCTAGATACATAATTACGTACATCGTAATTGTCATAATTTATTCACTATAGTAAATTCTTTGTCAGACATTTCAAGATGAAAATTAGCGATAGTAAAATTATATTTGTTGAACGACATTTTGATATCATTTTCAAGTTCGAATGGTACCCACAATGATATCAAAACGTCGTTCAACAAATACAATTTTACTGTCGCTAATTTTCATCTCGAAATGTTATTGACTATAATTTATGTCTTATAATTATTCATAAATCATAATTTATACACTATAAAATAATATTATTACACGCAATGTGCTACAATTCTTCTTGGTTAATATCTCAGGAGGAAAACTCGGTAACAGAACATTCGTTTTCTTAATGGTAAACTATCGTCCATGGAGAATATCGATCGTTCCTTCCTGTCTCATTGGTGTGGATTCCTTGCCTTTCAATTAACTGCTAATGCGACCGTGTCCTCCAAAACGTTTGATCTGAGTTACGTCAACAGAAATATCACAGTAGAGAATTCTTGCGTACTAAGGGCACATTAAGGAACAGTACTTTTATACTGCGAAAATAACCTAGCTCTGTCTTTCACTGTGGATTGGCTAAAAGGCAGAGTTGCATAGATAGTAGCCATCACTGCTCAAGTAAACGGCTTCCCCGATAGAAAACGGATAAAGGACGTTAAATTAGGCAGTTTATGGAAGGATTGGGCAGCAATTGATGTTTGTAAGAACGAAGTAGATAAACTCAATACCAAATAGTTTCGCAAAAGGCATTCTTCAGGGTCAAAAATGCGACAAAGGTGCACGAAAATTAACGCTAAAAGAAGTCGATCTTTGTAGTCGATCTCTGTCCTTAGGCTTACTTGTATGCCATCGGCCAAAACCAGGACTAATCAAAAGGCCCTATTCCCAGATCTAGTCTTCGAAATCTGAATTCATCGCTTCTAATTCAAGGTCACTGTCTTCGTCGCTTGTTAAAAATGGTGCTGCGTCGAACGAAGTGCTGGCATACTCTAGCTGTTCATCTAACGTTATGTGTTCTTCATCTGAAATAAAGGAAGCAAACCTAGAGAGAAAAAGAGATTCTATTTTGTAGTTATGGACAATGTACTAATGTTCTCATTCACAATGGGTAATTGATCGTTTGAGTAGCTCACGACTTGTGAGAGAAAAAAAAATAATATAAAGGTAGAGTGTTGAACGGCGTGTAAGAAGTCAAAAGGGTAAGGGAATTTCCAAAACTTAGGTTATAAAATACTAATATTTCAAGCGAAGACCTTTCCGTCAAAGTAAAGCGTGCCGAACCATAGACTATAAAATTCTGACTTTTCAAGTTAAGGCATTTCGTTGGGGGTGAAATTTGATGTGTTTTTTTTCCTTCGAAAGTTCAGTACTTTCTATCCTAAAGTTTATCATTTCCGTGATCCTTTTGGCTTTTTATAACTAGAAGATGTACCCAAAATTTTAAAATTAACAAAGTGTACCAAGAACTGTACGCTTCGGAAGACATTAAAAAATCTGAAATGTAGAGCCCCTTGACAGCCACTTTCAGCCTTTTAATCACAAGATAATTGTAACTTTCTTTTTGCACTCAAAAGACCAACCAACCGATTGACTAACCAACAAACCGAACAGCCAGCAAGCCAACCAACAAAGCAACCAACCTATCAGGCCACCATCCAACCCACTAATTAACTCACCAGGCAGCCAACCAGCACACGGACTGAGAGACCGACCGACCAACCTCTCTTCCAAGCAGACGATCCACTCAAACCATCCAAACTAACCAAACCAACCATAGCAACCAAGCCGATCAATCCAATCCAATCCAAACTAGTCAACTTAACGCAACCGAGCCCACGAAGCCAACTGTGGTAGCCTTAGAGCCAACAATACTGGCTAAACCCGAAACCTCTTTACCTACACCTTAAGAATCGGTAATTGAGGATACAGCCAACCAATCCAAATAACCTAACCTAATCCAATCAAACTCTATAAACCTATCCCAATCGAGTAAACCGAGCCCTATATACAATCAACAAACCAACCGACCAACGGACCCACCAACCTAAACCAATGGAAATAATCTATCTAAACGAGACAAGCTTACTCAACCGAGGCTTCCGAGTTGCCTAAGCCAAGTGAACTATCCGAGCCAACCTAACCAACCAACCAACCAACCAACCAACCAACCAACCTACTAAACCAACAAATAACCAACCAACCAACCAACCATACAGAAAATCTACCAACCAGCCAACCCACCAAACAACTAATCTACCAACCAAAGAAATCAACGAAGAGTAAAAAAACGCACAGATACAGAAAAGAAACCTATCGCTTCATTTGTATGTTTCCTTTTGGTAACGGTACATTTCAGGAAATATATCAAGCCACCTTTTTGGAGATTTAAGTCTTGATACTATTTGCCAGGTATTACAATCTGGACTCTTGCAATATTCTCGCAATTCCTTTAAAGCTCGAGCGGTCTCTAGCCGTCCTTCCTTTTCGTATTCTTCCACACTAATTAACCTTGGCTTGAGGAAAAAAGATTGCAGACGATATGGAAGCCTAAGGAAATACAAAGTAAGAGCATGACTGGAAAAACAAATAAAGAATATGAAGGCGAGAAAGCGGAAGAATAGAAAACGGTAGGGAAGGGATGGGAGGGAATGAGACCTGAACAAAACGGAACGGAAGACAACCGAAGGGTGAGGAGAGGAAGAGGGAAGAGAAGAGAAGAGAACAAAGAGGAGGGGACGAAAGGGGAGAAAAGGGGAGAGCAGAGCAAAGGTAAATGGTAAATAATATTTCTATTGGCATGACCTTATACATTAGGTATTGCTAAAGCTTACAATTGTTAAAATGAGAGAAAAACAGTTATCCTAATTACATCATTAAACTAATTACAGTATCAATACGGAAAAAATATACGATTAAATACAAAAATATTTCAATTAATATTAACAAATTGTTTGAATTACAGAAATAGGTAAATTATAGGAGAGGAGAGGAGAGGAGAGGAGAGGAGAGGAGAGGAGAGGAGAGAGGAGAGGGGAGTAGACGAGAGCAAGCGAGAGAAGAAATGAAGAGAAAGGATAAGAAATGGAAAGGAGTGGAAGGGAGGGGAAACAAAGGAAATGGAAGAGGAGTGGATGAATGAGAACAGACCAGGCATGAAGAAAAAGTGAGTGAAGAGGGAAGAAAGAATGTGGTGAAAATTACGTAAGAAGATCGAGTAGAATAGAGGGTAAACTACGATTCGATCTTAGCCATCATCACTTACCACGGCCTGGTAATGATATAGCAAAAGAGCTGTCGTAATGAGATCCACTTGGTGCCCGCAAGTATTGAAACGAATGTCAAAGAAATCTTTTCGCAGCGGATACTGTAGTAAACCAGGGATAACGCCAGAGTCTGTAGACACCATCTCACGATATCTAATCCTCGTTCGCTCCTTATAGGCCCACGATAGTAACAATATAAGAAACTGATAAGCCCTATGATGTAAATATAGCGGTTAGCCTGATACTAAACGGCATACAAACATAAAGACTTCATGCAAAATTTTTTTTCTGGATAACTGAGGCTATACGGGAGATGTAAAAGACATGTGAGGTCGCAATCTCTCGCCCTAAAAGCAGTTACAACAGGATTGGAAATAAGTGTTCGGCCTGTCACCCAGTGGAATCCAAACACTGTCTGACGAGTGCATATTGTTGAATACTCACCCAATTTGTTTAGTGAAAAATTTTACCTATGAAAACTTTCCAGCAAGTAAATTTATAAACGTATACACGTCTTTCGGCAAACGTTTTGCACTGTCACCGAGGTGATAATTCTAAACTTTTGAAACGTATCCATGTGATCATTCCTGCTCGTGGAATGTTTCCAGTTTTCGTTTTACAACAGCTTCCACATGTTGACACAATACAAAATTACAAATGAAATATGCGGGGTTTAAGTAAACTGCAACGCTATTTGTAAATTCTCACTGTGACACTTGCAACGAAAAAAACACAAAGAATATTATACCATTATAAATAAAAAAAACCTTACAGAATGACCTTGACGGAATGAAGATTACATTCTGAATCAGGATGACGTGCACATTTATGCCGGATTTCGAAAAAAAGGAGGAAGACTACAGCTGATTCTTTGTCCCTTTTAGCTTTGATGTCTTTTCCCTTCTATTTTATATTTTTATAGTACAACTTCTGAGGGAGTACATCCTATCAATAAATTAATAATCCTTCGATTTATTACCACTGAGTTGAAATTTTCCCTCAGTAATCGTATTCAAGTCAACTCAAATTAGATTTATCGTCCATTACGAAGTCATATACATCGAAATCCACCATATTTGATTATGGTCAAAATTCTAATGTAACATTTCGACGTCGGAAAATTCTTTCATTTATTCCAAATTAATTAAGAGAAAACAACGCACAACATTCGTAACGTCGATTCCGAATTAATGATATATTGAAACAAGGGGCAACCGCTTAGAATGAACACATATCCACCAATCGGTGCAGCATATACTTGTAACCTTCGGTCTCCAATTGAGTCACAACAGCTAGATGCTTCGAACGTCTCACAAGTCGCAAGAAGGTAGCGCCATCGATCTCCGTCTGAGACTGAGAAATATTTCTGAGGATTTGAGCTTCACGAACATTCCCGTGTCACCATTCATAGCTCCAAACTCGCACATGCACAATTATCAAAGTCCAACATTCATAACGTCGACTTAAAATTTATAATAAACTGTCTGCAAAAATGGCCCCCACTTAAGATAACTTCTTTTTCTTCTTCCAGGAATACAATAAAAAGTTTCTTTACGTAAATATTACATTGCTGACCATTTTAAATACTTGCTAAATTCTTAAGGTCTATTATTTAATTGTTGTAATTAATTTTAGCATATAATTAAGGTATTTTAGGGTAGTCCCAAGAACACCAAATGACTTTTTCTAAGTTCAGTTAATCCTTGGAAGGAAAACAGGACCTTACTTCACCCTACTTAATATGTTACCCATCCAAACTGCAATGTCTACTTATGTCTATCATATCGTGTATAGCAGGGGTCACCAACTGCCGGACTCCGGTCCGGATCCGGACTCAGAGAGGCTTTTATCCGGACCGCTAGACATTTTTTGTGACACTAATATTAATTTATAGTTTCACTTAAACAACATTTAAAAAAATAGTTCTTTAGGGAACTGGAAGCAAAGTATATTTTGAAGATAAATGTTTAGGACTTTAGGTTATCAAGTTCCTGTTTGGAAATAAACTTCTGACTAAGAAAAGCACAAAAATGTTTAATAAAATGTTGAAGTTGCCACTATATTTTTTCCATGAATCATAGTTACGTGTAATATCTTGTGGTTACGGACCCCACAGAGGGAGAGAGTTGAGTAACTGGACGCCCCTGAATTTTAGTTGAATACCCCTGGTGTATAGCATCATTAGAGCTGTTCCGTGATACGTATATTATCATGGAAATTGTACCACTGTAGGCATAATTTTAAGCTTTCATACGTAAAGGTGTGCGAGTTTTACCTGCGACTGTAAAATAGCCATAGATAATCTTGTTGTGTTCGTAAACTTTATTTGCGATTTGGTACTTTGCAAGTTGCAGGATATATAAAACGAGACTTGAACCACCGACCATAACGGCATAACCTACACTTCTCTTTTAAAAAAAATAAGAAAAGAACTATGCAAGAAAGAAATAGCGAAATACAAACACAGCAGGGGTGGTGCGAGAGGGTGGCGACAGCTTCCGTCGGGGAAACTTAGCCCTCTGTTGGGGAAAATTACGAACTCGTCGGGGAATTGTCATTGACATTAACATATTTATTTTTTACTTCCACTTGTTATTTATTTTTTACTTTATACAAACTATGAGCTCTTGTTATTGATTTAGCCAAGAAAGATAACAGATTCTTCTCTACATGTCATAAATCTAAAAATAAGTACTGTTTCTAGTCAGTTTTTGCGATTATTTTATCTAAATAAATAACATGAAATTTTCAAACTTCAAACAAGGAAATTATCAAGTAGGCGTGGTTCCAGCCACTCTGGTTGATCCCCCCTGCCGGAGACCTTAGACCCATCGTCGGGGAATTCCTGGCACTACCCCTGACACACAGAAATTCAGCATTATAATGATGAAGTACCAGTTTGTTTGTTTGTTTGTTTGTTTGTTTGTTTGTTTGGTTTGGTTTGGTTTGGGGTTTTTTTTTTGTGTGTGTGTGTTTTTTTTGTGTTTTTTTTAATCAAAAAGAATGTGGTGCAAATATATGGTTTAAGGGGTTTTGCTATTGCATTATATTTATCTCCATACGTTCTGGCGTTTCCTGGCGCGCTTCTTTCAGAATGATGAATAATTCATGAATTTCGATAGTAAACATTTTGCGCTGAACCAAAACTTGTTATTACTTGTCACAGTTTGTAAAAATCGCTCACACAGTTCTTAAATAGTAAGTCAAATCATCCAAAAAGTCCAAATTTTTCGACAAGATCACGATTGGGTACTGTGGAAAGTCAACTCGTCCTCACTCCCGCCATCAATTTTGCATCTGCGAATCAGAGCTAAGTCACGCGAAGGCAAATGTTTCTATTTGTCATGTTTCGTCTCAAAAATCAATGCCAAGCAATTCCCAAGGCAAATATGTGAATAATTAGACGTAAGCCCATTGCTTTAAAGTATACAAGACATGAAAACTAAGTGAACCTTTTTATAGTAATAAATTCTTTCTATAAAACAATATTGCGTTTTTTCCTCTTCCACACGCCACTTCGTCATGAAGGTGAGATAACCCATGAAGCCATTTTGTTGACACAGGAAACCATGGGAAATCATGTATATTCTTGAGACGACTGAATGAATGTGTCAAAATTTGTACGTTGTAATATTTCATTTCGTTGTAACATTTCGGTTCCTTGTTTTTGGTCAAAGCATGGGCATTCTTGTCTGGAAAAAGTCAGTACTATTTTCATTTTACATGCTACATGCTAAATAAACGTAAAACGGAATACCTAGGCTTCGAATGGAAGGAAACATTTTTACTTTACGGTGTGAGGGATCTGGATACTGACATGTTACTACAATAATGGTATATTTGTTTAAGCAATGCCCAAGGTCATGGGCTGAATTTAACAGCAAAGCTTCAAGTGCTTTCAATGAATAATCTAAAAGACTTACTAAGAGTCAAAGAGTCAAAAGAGTCTTACTTAAGAGTCAAAATACTGTGACAAAAAGATGATGGAGAATAAAAGAAGTATAACGTGCATGCTTATAAAATATAAATCGCCAGGTTTCCAAAATCAGACATGAATACTCGACTTAACCAAAGTATCACCTGAACAAACGACATTATTGTATGTGATGTTCGCTAAAAATGTGTACTTATAAAAGTCTAAAAGTTTAAAGTTTAATACACGGACGTTCTCTACTAAACAGTAATGTTCAGGTATTAAAAAATGTCAGCTCGCTGTGGCTAGAGATGTGTTTCAGGGAAACGCTCCGAAAACGGCGCATTGTAACCAGGATAAAAATTCATGTATTCAAACGACAATTCATACCTTAGGAATTAATCTCGAGATGATAAACACCAATAATAGAATGGAAAGGATCATTCCAACGGAGACGCCAGAAGTGTAGTAGAACAATACATTCCTATACACAAGTTAAGAGATAAGAAAATGAAAGTCGATAACGAAGTAGGCGAAGTTATGCTGGCCCTATAAAGGTTGAAAACACACCAAATGAAGGCATTAGGATCGCCGTGACTGTAGCAATTAATTTTATCGTAAGCCATAATAATGAATGAGTTGGAGCCACTTCATGGTATTTTATGACAGTTACTTTCACATGCTCACACCAGCTAATTTAATAATACAAACAACAAAGACAAAAATAAATTTAAATCTTCAAACGTAGGCAGTATAATTTTACTTGCAGACGGTACAGGTGCACACCACAGGAACTCTAGCCACCGGATTTTCACCGGGGATACAGCCTGTTATTATACTTAAAGGTGTTTTCAGATCATATTTGTGTTGTTAATGTCATTTGTTTTCTAGAAAAATTTATTCCATTAATCACTTAGTAACTAATAACTTCAAATTCCTAGATTCATTTCTTCCTCTTAAAAAAACGTTAGCGCGTATTTCAAAGAAGATATGTATAAAAAAAGGCTGAAAAGCTACGTGAGAGATCAGAAGTGGAACACTACATTAGATTTGTAAGACCACGTAGGCAATCGAAATTGGCCAGCACAACTGCTCTCTAGTCTGGTACACTGGGATGGGCGTGGTATGGCGTGAAAAAGTTCGGGGAAAAAAGACAGAGCAGGCTGAAAAGTAGGTGAGGAACACAAGCTGTAAGCGTTTAGAATTCTGATTCACTTCCAACGTTTTGGCATGGAAGCTAATCAGGTAGGGGGGAAATGGAAAACAAACGGAGTTATTGTCATTACAGTTTCACTATAATTAAACCACGGTTTTCATTATAATCGTAATGACTGACGTTTATGGAACCAGAAGTATTAAAACTACTATACTGATATGTATCTAAAAAGTTGGACCACAACATCCGTCCACCTCGTTAACGCTTGTTCATGCAGGCTTCAACTTCTGATTGACCGGTTGGCGCTCACGTTACTATTAAGTGTAATAATCGAAGCCATTGTTTGGTATCTATGGCCAAACGAGGGTTGGTTTCTTGAGGTGTTAGAAATAGAAAATGAAGTTCTTCATTTGCCAACTTTAACTCTGTCAGCAATTCTGTACTTCGTTATCGTTTCAGGCGATATCGTCTTACCTGCTAATGTCATCGGCATTGCAAAATATTAACATTCCTGTAATCATGACCAGTGGGTACCATGGGTTCAGTTTATTCACTCTCACTATAAATGAAATAACAGATATGCGGAAATGAATCTAAAACGAACTTTCAACCAGTACTACGAGTTTCGCTTCAACTCTACTTTTTGTAATCAAGTTAAACTGGTGAAGATTAAATTTAGGTTTTATCTTAATGTATTCGCCGCGTAGCTGCGTTACAGGTCGCAAAACAGCCTCGCATAGCGAGAGTAATAATCGTGACGAAGTGGGAAGAGCTCCAGCTAGGAAATATACCAAGCTACAAGTTGAGAAACAGTTTTCTCGCAAGCGTTTGTATATTTACTTGTACATGTACATTTACGTGTACATGTACGTGTTATGTATATGTGCATGGATATGCATATTGTTCTTCTGGTTTTCCATCGTAGCGATGGAAAAGAACATAAACAATTCAAACACCAGAACTTTAAAACGGTATCGACCCTTAAATCGAATTGTACTCTAGTTCATATACAGTCACTCCGATATTTTTACATAATGCCCAACAGTATACAATTCACAAAAAGGTCAATTAATACGATGCAACTGCTGCATACGAGTTCGCATTGGCACATGCAATGCTGTCTCGAGGGCACACGCTTGCCTGCAGTTCACCCGCTAATATAGCTATATGTACGGAATACTTTGAGTGAGTTTATCGTATACGTCGAAGCAAACAATCGCATAGGACTTAAGAAATACCAAATGGATTCCCGTGTTTGGATACTGTGATCCAAAACACGCGGGATATTGCAAGACTTGAGAAAAGCGTAAATGGGAATCTATAAGTAACCACAGATAAAAAGCAGTTAACTTAACAAACACAATGATGAAGTAAGCAATTCTCCCTAAAATCATCAACTACAAATCAGAGCCAAGCTTAAGAAGATTGAACCCTGGTCAACAAAGAGAAGCCACTTCAACGTAGTGACAATGAGGAAAAACAAGTGTGTTTTTTTCAAACTGTTTGAAAGTCCAGTAACATACCAAGTGTTTGAATCACAGTATTCAAACGCACAAAAGCAGTTACGTGTTTCTTTCATAAAATAATAAGACTGAACGAGCAAAACAAACTTCAGTACTCTTTTGGCGGGAAATTTTCCGTCTTTGGATACTCTTATCCAAACACGGGTATTAACCAATCAGAGTTCGCTTACGAGTCACGTTATTTTATAAAATCCAATCGGGTACATGAGCCGAAATAAACACTCAGCACTGTAATTAATAATTTGATTAACACGTAGAACAATGGATAATCACGTTTAAAATTAATACACTTGGCTAAATATTCGTCAATATACGTATATGTATTTGGGAAATCGAAAACATTTTCCCTGTTTTAATAAAGTTATATAAACAAGCGTGGAAGTTTGGGACAATGGGAGTATTTCCACGACTCAGAGTTCTCCCAAACTTTCCCGAGGGTTTACGTAAATCAATAAAAACAAGGAAAAAAATTTTCTATTTCCTCGCAAAATAATTCGCAGAAATAGCAGAACTTGTTTTCCTTCTTGCAACCAACGCATAATGTCTCTTGACGTTTTTCTATTTTAGATTGTAAAACATAAAGTTGATAACATGTTCCAGTATGGACCATGAGAATTTACGCGGTGCTAATAACGTTAAGAGAAAACCAATCTAACTTAATAACTGTCTTGAAACAGAAGGGTTGAGGAATAATCTGATCTAAGAACCCCGTTAATGGCCATGTAGAAATTAAGTACAGGTATATTCTTTACTTGAAGGTGTAAAAACTCGCGCCTAATAGTAGCCAGCTTCCGAATTAGTTCATAATGAAACAGGAAAATATTAACTCCTCGCTTTGATTCCATGAACTTTTGTGCCCGTTTTTCGGTCCGTAATTGACCCTGCACTTCGGTTTAATGTTTTTGGCCTTGGGTTATAAACAGCAAAATACAACATGGGCTAAAACACGGAATTGACAATTGTGATAAGCGTTGGGTTTTACTCTGTGAACAAGGTTTAGCAGCCCTCCGTCAACAATATCATCAACAGCTACTGTTCAGTCATGAAAACAATGTTGTTACGGTACTTTTTTTGCCGTCTGTAGTGCAACAACTTGTTAACAAAGGCCAAACAACTACGCCGTGAAAAATAAGCATGGTAAATTGTTCTATTAATGTGTTTTAACCGCATTCCAGCAACCCTGAACCGCTGCTGTTGCTTCATTGCCATTAGTGGTGCAACAACTCGTTAACAAGGCCGAACTACCATGCCACTGACAATGAACATAAAAGGTCTATTAATTTGTTTTAACCCTGTTCAACCACCCTGAACCACCGCTGCTGCTTCATTGCCGTCAGTCGTGTAAAAACTTATTAACAAGGCCGAGCAACTATGTAATTAACAACGAACATGGATGTTGTACTGATGCGATTTAACCGTGTTCCACCAACTCTCAACAACCGTTGTTGCTTCATCAGTGGTGAACAAGCCTGCCGGATGAGAACAGACAGCCTACAAAGTTGTAAGATGGACTAATGTCTACATGTACCTTCTAATGTAAAACTCGAACCCTCCGGTCCATCATCATAAACAGCAAAACAATTCTTGCCATAAGGGGATACAGTAACGGACGTTGTCCCACTAGTGTTGGTCGCAGAAAACCAGGCTGATAAGACGGGAAGCCACGAAGACGACTGACTATGTTTCTCAGTTACCTCTTCGCAACTAGAACAAAAAGGAAAATTCAGATTAGGTTGAAGATATTCATCAAACAATTTATAACTGAGACGATGCTCAAAGACGGTACGAGAAAAAGAAATAGGCTTGATCATAAAACCCAGTTTCACAACATAAAGGCAAAAAACATGAGCAAGTCATAGAACTTAGTATATTACATCGTTTATGACGTACGCTAAAGGAGGTGGCTAGTTTAACACTGGCTAATGACCTCTCAATTTTAACCCAACTCTCATAGACAGACAACGCAGTTATAACATATTCAATCGAAGCATGGTTTGGAAACTCGGTTAACTTCAAAGCGACTGTCGAAGAAAGATAAGGAAGCTGCAACTAAAGTTAAAAGGACCCTCATCCAGTGAACTCTTGTTATTGTAACTGGAATGCTAACTCCCGCTCATTGGCCGGTCAAAAAGTGAATTCAAGATCGCCCCAAATGGAGGGAAATTTTGTAGGTCAGTTTCAGACCTCTTCGCGGTCTTGTACGTCAGTTCCAGTCCTTTACGCAACTTTAATCTTCAGGTTTTGTTTGGTTCGGCTTCGACATTATTCACAACCATGGAAAAAGCGTTCACACAAATATTACAAGATGAATTTTACACAGTCGAGTATTTAAAAAAAATTGAAATTCTTAAACTCATTTCTGTTTTTTGAATACAAATTTAGTGAGTATTTTCAAAGAAAACTCTTCAGGAAAGTGTAAAAAGTTGCGTTTGAGACTAAAACTGGCGTACAAGACCGCGTAAGGGACTATAACTGACGTACAAAATTGTCCTCCATGAGCGGCTATCTTGGCTTACATTTCATTAGCCATTTGGCATTCCAGTTATAGAAACACAGAGTTCATTGTCCTCACAACAAATCTTTCATTTTCTGGTAATTAACATTCAAACAGCAGAGTCGAGAATCTAAACCCAACGTTTTTACTCGTTGATTGGTTTTATTATTCTAAATATCTGTTTTGTTGTTCACGATGAATCTTCATAAAAACAAAAAACAAAACAAAAAGGAAAAACGAAGTCCTTCCATACCAAGTAATTCAATTGATTATGGTTATGGTTATTTCACAAATTCTAGAGCATGCATAGGCCCGAGCATAGTGGTGTAAAATTTTGGATCTAGTGTTCACATAATTGAAATTCGAGTTATAGGAACAGCTAAACAATTATTTCATTGATTTTGGTATGACAGACCTTTTAAAGTTCCCTAAAACAAAGAAAATTAAATCAGAAAATTCTGCACATTACCAATGAGCATCGGCTCTAATTTCGCTTTAATCTTGCCAATAATCCGTCTTTTGACATATATCCGTAGTTATAGAAATACTTCAGATAAAAGAATAATATGCTGAGCGCATAACGGCTTTGTCATTAGGGCCCACTATACGAGACAAAACAAAAAGCACAGTAAGGCCCCTTTACATGTTTAATTGTGTATGTTACGATTGTCCTCCTAGTGTATGCAATAAACCCACGACGGTCTATGCAGCAAGATATCCGCTTTTCATTCGCTCCAGTTCGTATGCGATGCTCTCACGAGTTTAACACATACGCCAAGGCACAAAATCGGCAGTGTAAACGAGCCTTTAGATAGGCTTTCAAAGATACAAACTGTACGAAAACTATGTTCACGTTTACACAAGGTCCGTTTCCGCCTAATGGAAGGTACGTCTTGTTTTTCTCGTGTAAATGATTTAATTATGAATGCCTTCTGATATATTTTTGAACTCCGAACTGTAAACTTTCTGACCGCCGACAGTGCGGTGTCTTGTACAAAGCTGACATAGAAAGCCTTTTCGAACAGCCGAAATTTAGTTTCACCGGATCATGCGACCGCGAATAAAGGAGTCAGCATTCTAGTCTTCTTATCATTGTTGCATTTATTGCTCGTCCCGATTTCATTAGCACAATCTTCACATCAAGGTCTTAAAGTAACTTCCTAGGGTAATATTTGATAGGTTATTTGGAACTAAATGTGGTTCCGTACGCACGCGTAGACAGCGATCTTGTCGAAAAGAAATTATTTTACGACAACATCGTCCGCGTCAATCCAAATACCAAACTTCTACACGTTTGCTTCGATGAATTTTTTTAATACATTGTAAGTGAAGAAAACAGAGTAATTTTAACAACATACCTAATGTTTCAGACTTTTTAATGAGCCACCCTTTTTGAAAATCGATTATATTTATTCAGTGGCGTAGCCAGAGAATTTGTGATGCCCGGGCCTGGGAAGCACACTAATTAGGGGTGTCCGGGGGCATGCCCCCGGAAAATGTTTGAATTCTTGGGTCTGTGAAAGAGTATATCCTGCATTATGAGGGCGCTATTCTCGTGTTTTAGGCTGGGGCGCCAAGGCTTCAATTGGCGTTGAGCTCGTACAGATCTTCCAAATTACTTCTTAAACCACGCGATATCTCACTGATGAGAAGAAATTGCGCGAATTTTTAGCGTGGAAGAAAAAATTGCGCAAAGAAAATTCCATTCGTGGACCAAACTTAAAAGGCTAATATCAGATTATTCAAAATTTGTCGTGTATTTTTCGGCTAAATTTTCAAAAAAAGGTTCTGGGAAACACCCATGTTCGTAGCTGACGCACGAGTCTGGCTACGCCACTGTATTTATTGCGAAATTAAAATTAAAATCTATCTTGACAATGTACGTTACATTTTGCTACGTTATTCTTCAGTAAAATGTACATACAAACATCAATTTCAGAAAGCGCAGAGGTAGCTTTTGAGTCCAACTTCACGATGTCAGATTCTACGTTCGCCTATCGCATTCAATGTCAATTGGTCATAAACATTACACACGTCCTTACCTATTTCCGTTAATAAACTTTACATATTGCCCTTTCTTCGCCTTGGCTTTCAGTTCCACATCTGACCAAACTGCCCATATAGATGTGCCGTTCATTCCATTTATGCAAAGATATTCCGCGTTTTGAACACTCAATGAAGAGCGAGGAGGACTGGAGTATTCAAATTGTATACCTTTAAAATAATACAGAACCATGCAGATCATTTTAGAATCATTTCGGAGAGATTTAGTGCTAGCTATGATGATAAAATAGATATTTACAAGTGTTTCACAACATTTTACGCTCCCCATATATGGATACGTATAATGCTAAAGATAACTATTTGCGTCAAAGTTAACTATTGGCTTACTGTTTAAAGACTGGATGAACTACATATGGGACTCTCCAAACAAAGTTGGTCTCCATTCTTATGCCTATCATCAGACAGACTAGTATACTTACCAACGGTGATAACCACACAATCACACACCTTACACTAACTGAAGAGTGGTTCCCAGGGTTTCCAAATCTCTGTGCGAACACAGGTTTTACAGTGAAGCTAAGTTCAACTGACTAAAAATTCCCAGTCAGTTTTTTCAAAATATTAACGAGAAATAACTGACTATGCTTTGAATAAAAATGAAACTGAATTTTTTTATGTGATATGTACTGTAAGGCTTTTACTTATACAACAAGGAAATAAAGCAAGATTTAAAACGATCGTATGGGTTATCGTAGATTTTGTGATTCGTGAATAAGAAGGAGTTTACGTTTTCGTTCCAAAACGAATCAGTTTCAATGTCTTGATCCTTTCTGTTTTAAAGAAAACAACTGATTTTTTTATAAGAACACAGCTATTCAACTACGTCGTCAAAAGTACGTTGTTCAGCTGGGAAAAGAATTCGTTGCCAAATGAAAATGCACGCGTGTAAATATAGGGAAGTGATTTCACCGAAGCCAATACAGACAATTGTAAATATTAAAGTGTAACAACGACGAATAAGTAGTCCACCCGATTACGACCTAATTAGAAAATACTGATTGTACTTTTGAAAACAGGACGAACGGTGTTCTTGGTTTGTCTCGTTCCAGTGATATTCAGGTTTTAAAAACGTACAAATGAGATGCTGCGAGATTTCAGATTCTCTGCATATGCCAAATAAATTACATAAAGTTAGGAATAGCTCTGAAAATAATCGGTTGAAAGTATGGAAACTTTGCACGTAGAGGAGACAACACTTTCGCTGATAATAAAGAAAATATACTTCTCTGTTCCTATTATGATGGTGTGGTTGAAACCACCTGATCTCAAGCTGTTTTTAGGTATAACACTAAATTCGCTTATTTCATCTCTGTCAAACAGTATTCACGGTAGTGCTTTGTACATGTATACCAAGACTCCTACGTACGTAAATATTGAATCCTAAGTTTGAAATCATCGTATTGTTTGGAGAACGTTCAGAAACGAAATGCGGGTATCTTCATTTGTCGCTTCAACCACAGAGAGGTGAGTTAATGATGGCTACTAAAAGGTATACAGTGTAGTTACCTTCAGTAGGATTTGTCAAGGTTTCACGCAATATTATGTGTTAACTGCCAAAGCTTTGAAAATGTCCGTTTTTAATTCATTTTTCTATCTAACACCACTGAAGTTCAATTTATTGTTAATAAAAAATTTTTCCAAAATTTAGTGCTGCTCCCATCGATTCATATCCGTAATCAATTAATCGCTGTCAACAATCGATTAATATCGATTAATCGTATTGAATAAATTAAATCATGACACGTCTACAGTGGTTTGTCCCTTCAAAGAAAGGGATGTGTTTTAATGTTTTTAAAGTTTCGAAATTTTCCAGTAGAAAAACTCAAGAAAAAAAACTTATATAATATAATTATATAAACACAGAGAAATAGGCTAAATAAAGAAATACGCACTTTGACTGTCTACATATTGTTTTTGTTTAAAAATAACAGTGCATCAACAACAGCTGGCTTGAGTGCTGCACGCTTCTTCTTTGACCACAATTGGCTGCAATGAGAGCGCGAGAATGCTATCTCTTCGCATTTTTTTAATTCCAGAAAGAAAGTTCAGGTGAATATCATGCTGTGCGTGGTTGTTGTCGATGATCCGATTATTCTTAAGAATAATCGATTGCCAAAAAATAATCGATCAATCGGGAGCAGCATTACCAACATTGTTTATGTTATGAGGGAAAAACCTACATAAAGATATCTTACCATTTGGCTTATCCAGCATCCCTCCAAATCACAAAACCAATATACATTGCATCCCTCACTTGCAGTCACTCAACCCCTTAAAGTAAGGAACTGTATCTCAGAACTGAGATGCTGTAAGTGGCGCATTTTTCAGGTCTTAACTGGGTATTCTGATAATGTTTCTTCCATAACTCAAAATTTATCCAAATTTCTCTCCTTCACCAAAAGTTTTTGTCACTAAGGTACTGAGTACAAATGCATTATAAATATTCAATAAGCATGATGTTTGCTTTTATCAGCCATATTTCCCTCTTGCTTACATTTATGATTTTTCCCTCTCACAATGCAAATGCTCCATCACATAATTATGCTATACTGTAGCTGAAGCATTTTTTCACATGCACATACCAAAACCATTAGCCTCCAGTCAATATTCCACTAAAGACCAGTCAATCCTTAGAGATTTCTGATTGTAGCACACTGCATTTTCTATTAGCTGAAGGCACACTAATCTTGTAGTTTTAGAAGGATCTTGAAAAAACTGAACTCAATGTCTCCCACATGAGTTAGGCTTGCAAGCAACTGAAGGCAAATGGGTCACTCTCCCATCATGTCAGTTTTATCAAATAAATGAGGCAGGTGCAATCATCCACATGCTTGACCACAAACCCCTAACTCCAATCTGTCAGCATAATTGATCAGTAGTTTATCATGATAAAGTTTGCTCACCAGAATAGATAAATGTCCTTGTCCAGTAAATTAGAAATATAAACTCAGTACATGCATTTTCTCCCTTACAGCCTTGTCAGAATGCCTGATATTGTTGTCATGTCCCTTTAGGCTGTGGATTAAAGTTAATTGTGTATTGATGTAAGATACAAATACCAATTTCCAATGGTCAAAATGCTTTTTATCAAGTGACAATTTGTACATTTTTAGCTTTGTAGGTCAAAATACTTGCAGTGGGTTATTTTGGCACTTGTATTTTTTCTTTTTTATCAGTTAGACAACTTTGTTTATCTCAAGGTGGACATTTGCTGAATGATAGACGTTCCCTACTCCAGCACGTGAATATTATTATACTGAGAGAATATCAGTTTTAAATTCTACAAAATCCAGTGAAATTATGCCAGTAACAGGTGAAAACCATAATTACAGTTACTGTAACACTAGGTGCAAGTTTGAAGTCCATTCTTAGGACAACTTACAGATATTGAAAACAACCAGGTTTAGTCCTCACTTGTTAGAGACTTTATTCCTTTAACAAAGGTCATGCATCATGCCTCAATGCCTATTAACCCTTTCTCTACTGAGGATTTATGATACTACTTTACCCTGGCTAGTACCTGATAGTTTTACTCATGAAGGGGAGGCTTCCTGTAGGTAAAAGGTTAGATTCTATCCCCTTAACCATTTCACTGTTGAGGAGGTACTTAGCTATTTTACTGTGGTTAAAACCAGGCAACTTTACTCCTCAAGAAGATATTTCCAGTAGGGAAAGAGTTAAGTTGATCCAATTCCTTCAATCAATCTCCTTAAAATAGAATACTTCAATGCAGCCATAATCATTTATTAGATATCATAAAATTATGCTGATGGTCAAAATTTATTTTATGCTATATTTTATGTTATGTATACAGTGGCATACCCATTGTGGGGGGGGGGGGGGGGGAGCAGGCCCATGCCCCCTTGCTATGATAATACCAAGTCCATCGGTACTTCAAAGTAAACTGTTGGTACATTATTGATGAAATAGCAAACATTTGTATGTAAAATTCCTTCCAACTACTCAATAAGATTTTGATGATTTCTACTTGAGTTTTTTGAGTTATTGATTAAAGTTATTTTGAACTTATTCCAATATTCTCTCACTTTTGTTGCTATGTTTTTGTATGAACTGTAATTTTAGCAATTTGAAAAATAAGAAGAGAAAAGAAAATGGAACATGAATGCAATTTGTGTAGCATTAAGTTCATGAACACAATAGTGACATAGACTACAAGAGCATATTTTATAAAGCTTTATATAGCTTGTCATTACATCTTTGATTATGTACTCCCCCAACAGTGCAGACCTGGTTAGGCCATGGAATGTATAAATAACAAAAAGGTCGAGCTAGATTTAGGATTTAACATGTTACAGTTTGTAATTCTTGTCAGAGATATGGATATATATTATAAGAAAACACCTCAATAAACAGCAAAAATACTCAAATTCAGTAAAAGTAATGCTTGTTTTTTCTTGTGAGTCTGCATTGCTATGGAAACATAATTACAGTACATAGCTTATATGAAAGTTTATATGCAGGTGAGCTTTTGATCAATTGAATTGGAAAGTATCTTCTCAATTGGGAAGAATGGTATCAAAAAAATAATGTTGGCATTGTTGGTTGTGGCATGTTGCCACATTAATGACTGCAGCATTGCAATTTCAGTGGCCAAGAATACCTTGTACCACAATTGTACATGAATGGTCAGCTCTTTTTACATAATTGATGACGTAGAATATCTTTGCACTTGTTTTGATTTTATATTTGGATTTCAATTAATAAACTCATACAAATACTTGCTTTATATTTGCCATATCTGTAGTCGTTAACCCGACATGTTCCACCATTGTGTTCCTCCGCTCTAATGAAATCTCTAAATAAAAATTTTGAGGTTCTTATTTTGGCAGTAATGTGGCATGGTGTAGCTTTTCTGTTTATTGAATGTGCCTGATGTATTATAACAACATTGAACGACCAAGGCTCTAACCAGAGATGGAAATCCTGTCATATTTTATTTTATGTACCTCAACATTACTTACATGAAGTAGACCCTCCTACGCACGTAATAATGATAGAAATGAACTGAAGTAGAACACATCTTGTTCGGAAACTGAAATTGATGGCGCCCTCCATTCTAATTCCAGTTAAAAATCGAAACGCTTGGATGGTGCAGGACAAGGAGTAAACGTAAATTATCACTGTAAATTACTTCCTCTATACTGTAGCTCAGCCTCCTAGTTGTATGTAACGCTTATGACGCAGACCATGGAACAAACGGGCTCAAATTGTTCTACAGAAACGCCGCTGGCCAAATGTACGTTGCATTTAGCTATCCGCCATCTTTTGAAGATATACGATAAATCTTCTCACCGAACTATATTTTTGTTGAACAATTGAACTGAACAACCTTAATCTTACTCTCAGTCCAGATGAGTAAACAAGTTGAGAGTGTCCAAGATGAGGACCTTGATGTGGAAGAACTAGACGTAACGTCAGCAGTTCTAATGGGTGCAGCACACCATCTGGGCAACCAGTGTGAGAAAGATTTCAGACGTTTTATGACTTGTCGTTACGACACGAAGGACCCGAGAAAATGCTTGGAAGAGGGAAGACAGGTGACTGGTTGTGCTCTGGAGTTCTTTAAGACAGTAAAAGCGAACTGCAACGACGAGTTTTACAAATACTGGACGTGCCTGGATCATAACAATCAGGAATTTGGTCGCTGCAGAAAGCCTCAAGGCGGTTATGATTCTTGCCTGTTGGATAAGCTTGGTTGGAAGACTGATCAACCTGTTCATCTGAAGTTACGATGAACTAATAGGACGTTGTTAGCTAGACTGAACTGACTGAATAGGTCTGGGATTTATGAATTATAAACTGGTTTGAAGTATTCACAAGCTTGAAAGCCATTGGTCTCAGTCCTGGCTGGTTTTGCTCACTGTCTTTCATAATGATGTATTAAATATTTAGACATTCTATATGCTGGTTTGGAAAGGATGCCTGTAGTTTGCCACACTGGTTTTGTGGTACATTTTTATTAAATTATATGATGGGTTATCAAAGGAACAACAATCTTTAGGGGTAGTTACACTTATGGTAATACCAATGTACTTGATTGGGTGAACCAATATATCAAATCTGATATGGAGTCTGCATCAAGCAAATACAAATTTACAAGTGAAAAAATCACACATTTTGTGATCTTACTGAGACCAGATGTGAAAAATGCAACTGTTGCCCTTGGCTGGGAAATTACAGCTAAGATCCTGCAAATCTAGTGTAGTGGCATACTGATACTCTGCTAACTGAGCTATGAGTGCTGTTGCTCAGAACATGGTCACAAGTTCTGTCAAGGAGTGGTGATTTCTCAACTGGCTATAAGTTAAGGGCCAAGAGTTGCATTGTTCACAACTAGTCTCAGTTACTGTCTTTCTTCAAATGTATGATTTTGACATACAGAAATTTACTCTTTCATCTGTTACCATTTTGGTACATATATATAACACAGGTATTCAGATTTGTCCTTGAAAATGCTTTTTTTCTTTTGCTACTTACTACAATAAAAAACTGCAGCCAAAAGCAATTTCTAGTGTTTTCAGACTTAGTGGCAAACACCAGTAATTCATAAGGTTGTGAAAAGTTTAATAATTTCTTTTTGTCTTTATTACAAACTTGGATAACCAGGAATATTAGTATGCTGTAAATTATACATCCCTACAAAACATCCCTGGTTGCCCAACCTCCATAATACTTTCTTTGTTAGCTGGCATTCTTGGTAAAATAGAAAAGAAAATGAGAAAAATCAGGAGGATACAGTAATTGTACCATGTTTATTTATAAGGATTTGTTTTTTTGGTTCAGAAAATGAATGACAGGCAGGATACATGCAGAGGGAGCTGGACTTATTTTGCATTCAGGATTGCATACCCTTCACCTTTGCAGGAAAATGAAAGGGATCCATGGCATAATCAGGTCTGTGCTGAGGGGGCAGGGATAGGGGGGTACATAATTGAAAATGTACCAACAAACTGTGCAAAATGTGCACACATGGTCTACATCACTACTAATGGACACCATTAACTTCATGGATACAGTGGTGACGTAGACTTGTTACATATATCATGGCTGCAGGGAACAGGCTCCCCAGCCCAATGAATGAGTACACCACTGAAAGGGATGCCTCTTGTATTCCCCCATTCTTACCCATCCACATCTTTCTGCACTGTGATAAAAACGTGAT
The DNA here is from genome assembly GCA_030142905.1 of Heliopora coerulea. NCBI lineage: Eukaryota > Metazoa > Cnidaria > Anthozoa > Scleralcyonacea > Helioporidae > Heliopora > Heliopora coerulea. The sequence continues at coordinate 498,005 of JASJOG010000040.1, forward strand.
GCCATTTCAACCAGAAAAATCAGACAAAACTCGGCTATGCTGCATGTTTCCACTAGGCATTTTTTCCAGTTGAAAATTTTGTCATTTATGTTTCTAATACAAAACAGAGACACTCAAGAAATTTTTTCTGATAAATATGCAATCAAATTAATATAATATAATTCGTGTTGAATACTTGCATTGTGACACTGAAGCCTGGTTTCCATATGATCGCTACGATCGCTGCGATCGCTGAAAAGTATAGCCTGGTTTCCATATAACGCTTAGATCGCTACAATCGTAGGAGGGTGTTCTTTTCGCATCAAATTGAATGGCAGCCTTTGATGAAAGACTGTTGCTCCAAGCAAATTATTTTTTCTTACTTGTGCTACTCCGAAGGCGATGTCAGTTGCAAAGACGAAGAAAGCACCGATTTTATGTAAGGAAAATTTTTGAAAGACGAAAACAATATGGTGCCTATCACACGCTTGTTAGTGAACTCCAAATTTTTGACCGAGAATTTTTTTTCAGGTGTGTACTAGGTATGCTTATTTCTTGTAATGATTAAAATCTATCAAAAGTCAGTCAGTAAACTATTTAATTGTTTGTGAAGTGTGTTGACTAAGGTATACACTGTATGCTAGCCAAACTTTTGTGATTTCTTTGACTAATTTATAGCACTGAAAAATAGTTTGAGACAAAAGTAACACTTATATAGTGGACAGGTGTAATATCTTTACAAAGTCGACTTTCCGGTGAAAAAACACAAGAAAAAGACTTGCGGACATTCTTGTATAAAAATTTGAACACAGAAAAACTTACTTTTGAATGTTAAGTCTTAAGAGGAATCTGAAATTTCAATTCAAGATGAACCAATAAAAAATTGCAAAGCACAAGACTTCAATTTCACTGTCTGTCTTTTATTCTAGGTTTTTCAGGATGTCTCCAGAGAGGCTTGAGCACCTGACGAGACTTGTAGCCCCTCATATAACGAAAAAGTTTTGTCGATCACGAGATCCTATTTCACCAAGTGAGCGACTTTGCCTATGTGTGGGGTATTTAGCTACAGGCGACACTCAACTGTCACATTCACTTCTGTTCAGAGTTGGACTGTCAACTGTTTCCAATATAGTTCGAGAAACATGTGACGGAATATGGCAGGCATTATAGAAAACGTATATGAAATGCCCCCAGAGTCTACAGGACTGGTTAAAGAAAGCCAATGAATTCGTAAAAGAATGGAACTTTCCCAATGCTTGGGTACAGTAGATGGTAAACATGTCTGCATTGAGTGTCCGCGTGGTGCTGGATCACCATTTTATAATTATAAACATTTTCATGGTGTAGTGTTAATGGCAGTTTGTAATGCTAAGTATTGTTTCTGTCTAGTAGATATTGGTGCTTATGGCAGGGATAATGATGCTGTAATCTTATCAGAATCAGTTTTGGCCAAATGTTTGAAAATAGGCCATCAAGTTTTAATATTCCAGCCCCAAGAACTGCAGGAAACTGCCTTATGTTTTGGTTGGAGATGATATTTTTGCATTTAAGCCATGGCTTATGAAACCATTTCCTAGTAAACATCTTGATGAGAAAAAAAGAATATTCAATTACAGGCTTTCACATGTTGGAAGGACTGTTGAGAACACGTTTGGAATTCTGGCAGCCAAATGGTGGATTTATAGACGACCAATCAAAGCAAGTGTTGAAACTGTAGAGAAAGTCATAAAGGCTACAGTTTGTTTTCATAATTACCTTCCATTGACTGACAATGCCTGTTATTTGCCAAATGGATTTGTTGATAGTTTTAGTAGCAATGGAGACCTGATTCCTGGAGACTGGAGAAACGTACGAACAGAGGAGGGTGGACTGGCTCAAATGGGAAAGACTGGAGGCAAAAGATATGGCTTGGAAGCAGCTAAAAGTAGAAATGACTTTATGGAATACTTTGTCAGTGGAGAGGGTGCAGTTGAATGGCAGTATAGGCATATCAGAAGCTGTGGGATAATAAATAACATTCAAAGTAATACATGAGATACATGAGATAATCAATAAGATTTTGACTATAAATAATTTGCTATATGGGCAAATTGTGGCTTAATTGAAAAATGATGTTGGAATGCATTACAGAGTGGCTGCTGGAAAATCCTATAAACAACGGACAAAAATAACTGTTTGCATTTGCCCAAAAAGTTTTGTTCAATTAATTTTGCATTCCTTCCTGTTTTGTATGGCCGTCTTCTCACTCTTCACTGTTGGTTGCAGTTTGTTAGAGCTACATATATACATATATAAGGAGTGGTCAAACCAAACAAAGAGCTCCTAGGAGAAGGATCCCACCAAGGTGTCTGCTCTATTTCATAGATTAGTTAAAACATGAGTGTAGAGGCAGTCAACTTTTAGCAGTTACTTAAATAAAAAATGTTTTGGCTGGTTGGCCTTCTTCAATTTTATGTACATAAGCTTGTTAATTTATAGTTTTAAAAGTCTGTAATGCATATGAATTATATACACTATTTGCTTTGTCATTTTTCTGAAGCCAAGTCCAGTTAGTTTAATTATTAACTTAAAACAACAGCAGGAAACAATGTTCCACAAAGGACTAAGCAACACACAAATCAGTATTTGTAATCATTAAAGTTTTTTAAAAGTTTTACATCTCTTATCTGCAGAACCGAAAGGTGTGTTGGGGATAAAATCCTGCAAATTATGTTGATATGATAGATTGCACTGATCTTGACCATAATTTGGCTGGACAATACATTGCATATAAGCTTCCTGCTGTTGTGGTTTGTTGTAACAATTTCCAGGGAACTGTAGTTGTGAAGCAGGACTAGGAGTGTCAGGTAAGAAAGAGCCAGCAAACACTGCTTGACAAAACACTTGTTCAATTTGAAGTCTTACAAAAGCCTTGCTTCTGGCAGGAAGCATCCTAAGTCCTTGGTTCAAGACTTCTACAAAAGAGATTATCTTCATCACCAACGTCCTCTGGTTCCTCAATTGCTGGAAGTAGGCCGATGATCTATATACGTTTCAAGCCATTCTAAATTGGCAAACTCTCTGGAAACTGGCACAGCATCTCTGGCTGACCCTGATGGCACTGATTTTTTTCTTTTCAGATACCTTCTAAATGAAGTTCTGATGTTTTTGAAAATCTTTTCAGCCTCGTCAGGAGTTGTTTTGAACATCTCAGCTATTTTTGTCCAGGAGTTTAACTTTTTGAATTTATCTCTAAGACTCTAAAATCGTTACTATATTTATTCCATGAACAATTATATTTTTGTACCTCCTCCATAAAAACGTCTGTAGAGAAATTGGAAGCTTCTTTTGAGGTGTCCATTTTGATTTGAGAAAGTTCAGAAGTTCGCGCATGGTATTGTGGGATATATCACGATCGCTGAGATCGTTCAGGTTGTTGGATTATGTTTCCATTAAAACTCTCGATCGTTATGATCGCTGGCATTGATCGCTGCGATCGCTGAGATAGAAAATTTTCTATCTCAGCGACTGCGATCGCCAGGATCGCTGTGCATATTGTTTCCATATGATCGCTGTGATCGCTGAGATCATTTTTCAACGATCTCAGCGATCGTGGCGATCGTAGCGATCATATGGAAACCAGGCTTAATGTTGCAGAACAAGAATGAACACGAATCAAAATGTACAAATTCCAAAACTGAACTGCGCTGGGATCACCCAACCGTAACAGTAGCAACAAAGTAACAACGTACCATACGACAGCCATAAGACTGTGGAAAACGACAAATAGGTATTGCTCAGATCAGTGGTATTGCTCGATTAATGCTCGGACAATAATCGTAACTTCACGGTCCAATACCGGGTAAGTTCAAAAGAAAACAAAATGGCTGGAAATGAGGATTCTAAATTATCTGACGTTTTTCCACTAACATGGTCCGTTGACACCAAGGACGAGGTGTTCCAAAGGTGGACGCAAGGTGTAGTATAAAATCAGTTATCTGAGGACCCAAACTTTTTCACTAAATCTTCAGTATGAGCGTTTTTAAAAGAAATCTGTAAGGGTTAAATTTGACTTCCTCAAACATGTTGTTACTCGCTTTCAGGATTTTTCTTCAGCGATGATGAACCGACGGCCTTGGTACAAGACTATGGGGGACCGTGTTCGGTGATTGCATCGGTTCAGGTTCATTCATATTTATACTGATTTGATTGACTGGAAATCGCTTAATTTTGTGATGACCCTTCTACAGCAGTACTTTGAGTATAAATGTGTAAACGTTTGGTCGTTAATTTATATTTTAATATTGGTCATTAAGGATCAATGCTTCTAAGTATTTTACTGCTAGGAAGACTGAAAGTTACCTGCAGGATATTACCTCATTGCATTTTAGGCTGGCAAGATAAGCCTCATGTATGCTTCATCAGACTAACTGTACATGCTCAAAGCCAAAGCAAAATAATTTATGCTTAGAATGTCATCGACAATGCATCAATACAGCACATCATTCTTAAGATCTGGACTCTGAACTTGAACTTATCTGATATGGCATTGGAATTTTCAGAGTGAAAATACCTTATAAATACTTTATTGATTGGTCAAATACATTTTATAAGTTTTTTGTCATTAGCTTTTGGTATTACACGTAACAGATGTTATTCAGATTTTCCACCAGCATGACAATTTGTTTTGAGTACATTTGTCTCAGATGAACATACCATTAAATGGGATAATGTACACTTAGTAAACCTTTTTATTATACAGATGTCAATGAAATACTTAGGGACTTCTCATATTCAAGATAAACAATACTGTATTTCACATTAATCACAAATTTGCAATTGCAAAAAGATTTTGTTATGGCTGCTACATAGACTTTGATAATTATAATAAACAGACCATTGTATGGTGGGTTAGAGATACTTGACATATAAATTTTATCACCTTATTTTAAGCAGATGATTCATGTACTTGCTTCTCACAGCATTCACATAAAATGTCTTTTTCCACAAGGTCATGTAATGTCCTTTGTCAGGGTTTCATTATTATTCAAAGTTTTGAAATTGGTGGCTAAAAGGTAAAAATAGAGAGTTAAACTTTGCAAGGAGGCAAAACCTGCAAACCTCTTTGATTCATAGCTTCTGAACAAAAGTTGAGAATTGTACAATTCTATGCTTCATGGAGTTGAGACTTGTACAGTTCTATGCTTCAGCATCATGTGTGATCTAATAAATAACTCTTATGCACCACTTGTTGAGGTATCCAAAAGACCTGAAACTGGAGTTTACTGTTTCTGCATTCATCAAGAAAGACATTTTGAAATAGAATAATACTAAAACAAAAGTATATCTTTTAAGGGACAAGACTACATAATTGCTGAATTATGGTCAAGATTAATTAAAACTGCACTTGTGATCCTTTCAACTTTAAGTCTACAATAACTCAAAATCATGGGCAAAATAGACTGTGTTTAAGGACCAATCAGGCATCAGAACACTGCTATAAGCTGCTTTCAAATGAAACTCATGCTATATGCTTTTTCTGAGGCAGAATTGATATACATAATAATATATACATATTTTTAACCAACTAGTCATTAATTACATGGTTATTTCTACATTCAACAAATGTAAATACAAATTCTACCCTGGATTTCAAAATCCACTTCTTGTCATCCTTTGATAAAGAAGGTGCCTCTTATGAATCTTTTCTACCTCTTAGGAGCAACTTCTATTTAGCAGAGGGAGTTGCATGACCAGGAGTTAGTGACATAAAATGTGGATACTAAATGCAGCTCTTAGGTTCTGAATTCTAGCATTGCTTTTACAGTTAACTGCTTCCCTTCTGATGCACAGCAGATATTAATAATCTTCCTTGATGACTTACTTTGGACGACAAGAATAAAAGACTGTTTAGGGAGCAGTTTTCCCTCCAGGCAACTTCAAAGTAGCACCATAGCATGTCCAGCCTGGTTGAGAAAGCTTGTATTCTACTGTACCTTAAATTAATCACAGTAAATTGCCAGTGAGTCACTGTGTCCAGTCAATGGCTTGTCAATGATTTGCAACAATATATTTTCATGCACATGTATGTGGTCATTCAAGTGTCTTCGACATGAAGAAAGTGCCCTTGACTTGGCCAAAATACCTTTTATTTCTGCTTTAGATAAGGGCCCTTTTTTAAATCCTCCAGCAAGAACTCTAAGCACATGTACTTTATTAAAGGGAATTCTTCAACCCCTTTCTAAGGATTCAAGATTGGTTTTCTTTCTCTGATGAAAGGCCTTTGCTTGAAACGTTGGAATTCTTTGAAATCAGTCACGGCAGTCACTAAACCTTTAAACTTTTTACCTCATAAATATAATAGCCTGACACATAAGTTTCAAAAGACCTACTGTATAATCAAACTGACGCTTTGTTATATTTCGTAGTTTAGTTACACTTTTGTTATTTTAGTTACTTTGTGAGACATATCACATTACGGTGCAAGTCATTACTCAATGATATGAGTCGTTATATTACCTTGCTAAAGGTTACGCTACGTTATGAGTTTCTCAGTAATGAGATGTTACATTACCGACATAAGTCGTCTACAGGACGTTATTTTGTTAAATTGCTAAAGGATATATATTACAAAAAATTAACTAGTTAATGTGACAAAATGAATCAGAACTTCTGAGTTATGCAATGGCCGGTTCCCCTTATACACCTGCTGAATACAACTACCATAATGCCTTTCGAAATCTTGTTTGTAATGTAAATCAGAGCAATTATCGTCCCATTCGCTTTGGGAATTCAACATTTGCATCAAAGTGAAACAACCGCAATATGTTCTGGTAGTTGTATTCAGCTGACGTAATAGGGGAACCGACTATTGATATTTTTAGAAGGTTATCAACCAACACAAATCTTGGTTAAACAGCGAAACTGTGGTTGTCGCCGATGGTTGCTTTCGTGACCTTTGCTTTGTTGTTGCTTAATGAAACCCTTGGAAGTTGCTTGGACTTTAGTAAAAAGGTTGGTAGAGTGCCGAATTTATTCTTTATCATAAATTCGGCAATCTACCAACCTTTTAACTTTTTGTGCTGTTTTATACTGCCTACGCAGCATCCCATTTTTATATCACTGCCTGGACTTGAATAATTCCTTTGCTAATAATTCCTGTGATTGTCAAAAACCGAACACGGAAACAGCGCTTTGTTGCATAATAAAACCCTTGTAAGTTGCTCGGAGATTTGGAAGCCCTTTGCCGATTGTTGGTTTGATAACTCGTATCTGAGATGATCGATGAACTCATGAATGTTTGTCAAGCTCTAATCTCAGAAAAACAATTTCTGAGCTTCTGATAGGATCGTACCTGCAACCTTCTGATGAACGGCGAGACGCTCTAACTATTGAGCTACCAAGACTTAGATGGCGAGCTCGCCATCTACCATTCGCGAAAGTTACCACACTAGTTTTGAATTTTTGGAGTGGAGAAGAATTTGCGAGTGGAGACATTATCCGCTCATCGGTTAATGTCCTGAGGAGCAGTATCTGCTGGCTGATAGTGTCTGGGGCGACACTTTTTTCGGAGGATGCTATCTACTGGAACACCGGCCAAATTTGCGCAACTCTTTATTCGGGGTCGATTACCAGCCATGACGCTAGAGTTGCATCTTTCGCGACTAGTCCTTGTTGGATCTTAGCGTGTATGCTTTTGACACTGGAAAATTAGCTTTTACTTAGTATGGTTTCCATTTGATGTGTACTCGAGTGTAAATGCCAAGTATTTCTTCAGTAGGTCCGTTTATCGTCTGTAAACCAATTCTGCATTGGAAATTGATTTACGGTGAGATTCTTAACAGCCGTTGTAAGGACATTATCAGACGAGTTGGCGCGGCTCATGTGGATATCCCTTGAAGAACTAGGTGATCCTAATCAATTATTACTCTTTTTTTTTTATTTATCAGGCTTACTTGATAAAACGACTTTTCTTTAACAACAACAAGACCATTAGTGATGAAAACAGCGATGAGTGGAGGCAGATTGAAGGTAATTTCACTAAGATTTATTTCAGTGCTTCATAATAAGTAAACTGTGACATAAATGTCTCCCTTTTAACATTCTTCCAGCGTCATGTTACACTGATGTCCGACATGTAGCGCAAACTGACATTTCGAGTTAAGGTCCGTTTTAAACGTCGACTTAAAACATTAAGCACATGATAAGTTTGTCGTTTCAAACAATTAAGTTTGACAATTTTAATTAAGGTTGACGTAAATTATTAAGTTCGACTGCGGCAGTCGAACTTTATCAATTAAGTTCGACAAAGTTTGACGTGGTTTCAGACGTCGAACTTCTCGTGTGCCGAATGTAATACATGTGACGAGGTAACATTGGGATGAGCTTGATATTCGACACATGAAAACGTGTAACGAGCAACTTTCTCACAAGTTGTGCCGTGTTTTTGAATGAAATAGTCGATATGGACGACAACATGACGATAAGTATATGGTTTCCGAGTTGGTAACTAAATACTGTCTAAAAAGTGGGTCTTCATTTAAAAACTAACTTATTCGCCTTAAATTTCTATTGCTGTGTTTAAATTTGAGGTGTCTGTACATATATATACACGCCTATCAGGTGTATAGATATGTACACAATATGTTTGTGTATATATCTATACACCTGGTATCATAAAATTTCAAAGAAACAACTCCCCAAAGTAATATCTCTTGATTTGAAATAGGTAAACAAACGTCGAAGCTAGAAGTCTTTTTCGAAACAAAAACCAGTAGATTGCTCTGAGGCTGGACACCAGTGACTTTATTTTCACCCAAAATTACATTGCTCTTGAAAAGTAGCGTTTGAGACCATGTCAGGTCCAAGTCGAATGGTAGGGTAGAATCATTTCTTAAGAAAAAGGGGCTCCCAAAAGAAAAAATGTTGGATTCGAAAATTCCATGAGTGAATAACTTTATGGCAACTCTGGATAATTAAATTAAAGGAAAATACAACACCCCTGAAATTATGTTTCGAGTGAGAGAAAAAAATCGGAAACGCCAAAAGGAGAACAGCTATCGAAATATGGGATAGTTCGTTATTTAGTAACTCGTGCAGTGTTGATTTGGTTCGTTTTTAATTTATGAATTATTAACAAATTCGGAAAAAAACTGTTGCAGTTCTAACAATCAGCTTACAGTTCTAACAATCAGCTTAATCAGCTTACAACATCATCGCCTTCATTCTCTTTCACATTTGAAGTACGGTTTAGAACCATCCCAGAGTTATGTCCAACAGAAGCATGAGGTGCGAAAACTAGCAAAACTCTGTTTAGCCACTTTAAGTAAGCTGTGATATACGGTATGTGCAGCATGTGGAAACTTGGAGTTCGTAAGTCATTAGTGCTCATGCTTTATAAACTGTAAACTAAGAAAGTTTTCCAAGCTCCTAGGGGAAGTCAAGCATGTAACTTTCTGATTGCCAGTGAGGTGCTCTGAACATTAAACTGCGCAGATTCATACCATTCTAATACCATTCCTAGATGACTTCCTAACTCTGTTTCTAGAGCACTGATTACTCGAAAATGTAAGTTCAAATGCCGACCAGGTCTGCTTAGCTATAGTTTTCAGTTGACTTTTGCATTATGCTGAGTAATCATGAATATTTTTTTTTTCTATCGTTCTCGGCCCAGTTATTCGAAAGGCAATTGGCTTAACTCTGGAGCAGGGAAATTTCCATGGACAAATTATGAGGATGTTGCTCGAGAAAATTGAAGTTTTTGATGACAGACAGTCTTTGAGAAGACTCGAAAAGGTTTTAGGTTGTGAAATTTGAACTCAACTAGCCAACCAGATTAAGCTGAGAAAAAAAAACAAATTGATTTGTAACTCTGGACTAGCTAATAGTCATTTGACCAACCTGCTCATTGAGTATTGTTTTGAAATAGAATCGAAACAGTGCACTTCGTAACGGATTACAGTTTGGTCGTAGTAAGAATCACTCGTACTCCTATGTGAGTTATACTGGATTGAAAATCTATAGAATAATCATAAGATATTTTGCATGATCCTGAAGTTTTTTAAATAAGTTTCTGACAAAAATAAAAGGTCTGTCATTTTATTTTGTACTGGTAGACAAAGACAGGCAATATCTGCTGTGTCACACTCTTATTGACATCTGGGAATTAGTAACGCGGGAAAATTTTCAAGTCGTCCTCATGAAGAACCACTATATTCACGATGGAAGTGACAGCGAGAGATTGGAAACCGTTCAAACCGTTGGTGAACCGTCGAATCCAGGTAATAATACTCTGTACATGGATGTCTTAAATAAAGGTGGCTGATGGCAAACCGATGTTCTGGAATGTTTCTTCATGGTTAAGATTTTTTCCTCTTCTATTCTTAAACCAGTTATCTGGTACTCTGAGTAAAGGTAAAGGTAAAATGTCTATTTATACTGGATAAGCCTACCAGCTACCTGAGCTGTTCTCTCTAGAGATCCAGTAAGGGCCACCCCTCATGGGTCCAGTGTAACTACAGGAGGAAACCGGAGTACTTGGAGAAAACCTGTGATGCTTGGTAGAGTCAAACTGGACAACACTGTTCTCAAATGTAACCAAGGTAACTTAGATAACTGCACGGAGCCGGAATTGAACTCTAGTCATAGTGGTGAGAGACACATGCACCACCACTGTGCCACCAGCATCCCCCAGACAGTGGCATAACTGGGATGCTTGTGAAAAGCTTTTTTCAACAGATTTCGATTAATTAAGCTCTGCTACTTTAAAAACAAAGTTTAAGCCATTTTGAGCTAGTTAAATCTAATCACTGACATCATTTTTACTGAAACTTGGCATTTTTCATGTCTTAGCTTTACCGTCCCCATGTTCATGTTGGTCAGTGTACGAAATGTATGTATATATACACTCACACTGCGCCCTAGTTATTAATGATATATTAGTCAAACAAATATGTTTTTTTTATCATGTACAGCATACAATATTATTGTAAAACAAATTTTAAAAATTAAGGATTATCGATGAAAAGCATTAAAAACATCATACTGAAATTTCACAACTCTTTGTTTCGTTTTTGCATAAGCGTTAATAACATATTCATGTGACAGGTTATGGGCAAGTTCACGTTCAATGCTTGCGGTAGCTGACGTGCTAAGTCGATTTGATTCTTCATAAACTTCATGCGACTAAAGGAACGTTCGGCAGAGACACTGGGAGACGGAGCAACTACACAAATTTGGTGAAGTTTAAAAAATGTGCGAGAAAATTTTGCGTACATTATGCGATCCCAAAAACATAATCATTGCAGCCTTATTTTAAAGGTTGTCCTAACAAAGTCTATTCTAATTTCCCTGTAGAATGCTCGGTAAGCGTTAGAATTCAGTAAAGATATCTTCGTCCGTAATTTCAAAAATTCCGTCATAATATTTGGAGCCGGCGATTAAGACTTGACGAATTCTCTTTTTCTTCTCTGTCAAAAACTTTGTTGTTGCTGTAGCAGGCGCAAAGGATTAGCTAGTGGGCCAGCATATCGAATATGTTCCCGACTTAAAACGGTGTCTTGGTGATAATTTTAAATGACGGCTTTTGCAAAAGTCATTGTCAAAGGTTTGTTCAAAGACAGGAATCTAAATTTTCAGTCGCTTTGAAATTATTACCACTGAGTATTGTGGCCTTTACATAGCAACTTCCCGAGGATTTGAAATTGTTAGTCTATACGAGGAGATGTCTGCCATCAGTGCCATGGAAGACAGGTTGATCACTGTAGGTACCAACATATCATGTAAGCGTGTCCAAGGTCGTCCGTGATCAAGACTAAGATGACCGCATTAAATTCAATCTGCGTGAACAAGGCTAATGTAAGTTAAGGTTTTGAGTTGCGATCGAATAGTCGACAGTGATAAAATCATGTCAACATTTGAGTTTTTGATATTACCTTCGAGGAAAGTCAATTAAATATAAGCCCTCACGTTCACTAAGCAGCGAGATCGCCTGCTGAAGGATGTGGGTTTGTGGTTCACGTGGACATCTGGTAAATTCCCGATAAAAACCCTCGTGTTTCCCACAAATTTCCCGACCGATCCATTTTTCACGACACAATTGTTTGTATGTATGTGTGTGTGTGAGGGATCTTCCCCTTATCAGTTATGCCACTGGTACCAGAGGTTTTTCAGCTAACCTTTAAATCGGAACGATGAGCATGGCTCGAAATAAGTGTCGGTTACCAACAACTGACCAGCAAATTTTTTCGGTTTGTCAGGCAAATATTGCCTCACTGATTATCTATGAAAGTTTTCCGAAAGGTTGGGGACTTCTACACCATTTTGGAGGAACGTGTTTAGAAATACATTTTGCTTATAATCTTTGCTATAATAACAAGTGTTACTCGTGAGAAAAAGCTGGCTTATAGCAGCTTAAAAGTTTGCAAGCTCTACCCTAGGCTTTGAAATCCAAAAATCGTGCGGAAAGAATTTATAGTGCCCGCAAAAATTTCCTAGTGAATTTCAACCTTTTTTTAAGATGCTCAAAGCAAATTCATGCTTTTTGACCAAATGACCTTTAGTAATGGTTTTACTAATGGTTATCTGCTGGGTAATTACATTTATAACTCGATTCCAATTCCGCCTGGATTCGCTTCCATTTAAACTTGGTTGTTCAAAGCACCAACGGCACAGCTAACGTAGGGACTAACCTACTGGAAACGTCGTCCGGACTTTGTATAACTGATTCCAGGATTATGATTGATTTTTCGGTGATTTCCTAAATCAAGTTTTTAATTACATATACGTACTGTGTTTAAATACAAAAAAAATGTCATCTGAAGACAACGAGGCAATATTATGTTTTGTGAATATTTGTATTTTTCATAACAGGTGGTGAATCAAGTGAATGCACGTGTAAAGATTATCACAAAAATATATGTTCACAAACACGGTGTCAAACTCAAGAGATATTTCATTCAACGTTGAGGTTAGACGATAAGCTTTGTTTTGTTTTTTTGGGTTTTTTTGTTTTTGTTTTTTTTGACGTTTTACATTCGCATGCCCTTTGAATATCATGTCACTGTTGGCAGTTCATGTAAATCAGGAATAGTTAACTAAAATGTAAGTCATTAGATATCGCACGAACCAGCTGTGCCCTCTTTGACGTTCAATCAAGTGTAAGTACACTGTGAATTAAGTGGACTTAACATTGTTATATGGCTGTGGCAGATAGAGGTCCAAATACGGAAATCCTGCAGTTTGATTGGTTCATAAGCGGTCGAATATTTCCCGTATTGCCCGCTCAGGGGAGGGAAATTTAAAAAAAGCCTTGCTTGTGTCGAATAAAAATTAAAATTTTTGACAATATATGAAGTGAAAATGTATTACGAACAATCAGAAAAGGCAAAATATTCATGTAGAGTGAAGTTGGTGAGGAAATTGTACATGTAATGACGACAGAATTGCAAGTCTTTATTTGACGTTCTGTACCTTTGCAGTTGTCAATTTTATTTCAGTAAAGCTATTCAATAAACTTATTGACCACTCTTGTTTGGTCAGTACTAGTAAAATATCGATCTGTTTTTGTACGGACCTCCACTCGCTTCGCTCGTCTCGGTCCGTACTTAAAAACATCGGTCCGACATTCCACTAATACAGACCTCACGCTTGGTCAGTTACTAGTAATTATGATACCAAGATGAGAATTTACTAGGACAGGAAAAGGTAATGTCTCCAGCTTGGCTGGTAATGTTTGACTCCTAAACCGCACATAGTTGTTGCCTTTTGTGCCAATTTTTCAAAGACATGATTTTGTAAACTGGAATATGTCCATGATTCCCAAATTGTATTATGTAGGATTTTACTATGAAAGATTCTAAAACTGAATTATGTACATGATTCCCAGTAAAAGGGCCTGAATATTCATTGCCTCTCTGGTCTATTTCTTTCCTCTCCTCATACATCTTTTCCCTTTTCTCCGTTTTCCCCTGCTTCCCTTCCAAGACGACCGACGATCAATACTTTGCAGATGCTCACATATCTGTTTACTTTTTAGGCAATTTTCTTGCCAAAAACCCGAACATTTAGAAGATTTTATTACAAGAAATATCCATCAGTTTGAGGGGACGTTTGGAATATTGTTATTTTTGTATTCTATCTTATTAAGTAAGGTATGCTGAATTTCTACTGTAAGCTTTGTCCCAGTATTTCCTGCAACAAACCCTTCCATTTCAGCCTTCCGTTGAGGGACTTCTAAACATTTAGCAGAAGTCTAAGACGGTTGACTTGGCAATAAAGAGAAGAAGCAAACCAAAGCGTCTAAACAGTTCTTCAAAACTCCGTCTTAATCGACTATTACCTGCTTTATAACGTTTCACACCAACTGCAGAATTCCTCTACGTCTTAGTCTGCTCGCGGCATTTGAAACCTTTTATTTTGTATTCTTTGATTCAATGAGAGGAAAAAGGCGCAGTCCTAAGAAATCAATCTCAGGCTTTTCCTCTGCCTGTATTGAAGAAATATTGGCTTAGGTATTAGCAAGAACTCTCTTTCAATTTCATTGCTTTTTTGTTTATTAGGGTATCGAAAAGATCAAATCCGAAATGGATGAAAATTTAGCGAAACCTCTCATCGACCCAGTTCATGGACATGGTGGGTTAGTATGAGGATGATTGATATTGAGGCAGTTTCCCCTCCAATATTTACAACCAAAATGGTGCTTTTAGTTACCCTTATTTAACCTATTCCTGTCCGAGACGCCTCCCCCTGACAATTAAAATCGTTTGGCGTTAGCCGGAGTAAAGTTATAAAGTCGGATATGGACCGGAAAGGGTTAAATAAATTTATGACAGCGATGTTTGATAATGAATGTCGAGCTGTATCAAAGTGAAGGAGACGCCCCGAATGATGTTTTTTTACTGTCTGGTTGGTTTCCCACACTTCTTGTGATCTACCTTGTTGCGAAAATTTCCTGAATTGGCCTACACCGCTAAAGTCTACTAGAAAAGTTGACTAGAGCGGGATTCGAACTCGCATCTTCGGATTCTCGGACCGCTGCTCTACCAATTGAGCTATCGAGTCAACTGGGAACTTTATGTTCGTTTTATCCAATTTAAGTGCACGAGAGATTCTCGCGATAACTTAACACTCGATAATCGTGAGGATGTGCAGTGTTTCGATTCTATTTCAGAATCATCCTCAGGGTAACATGAAGAGAAAATTTCCTGAGTTGACCTACACTACTAAAGTCTACTAGAAAAGTTGACTAAAGCGGGATTCGAGTATCTTCGGGTAACCGGACCGCTGCTCTACCAATTGCTCTATCTTGTTGCCATTATTAACGTTATATTGTTATTATTTAATAATTTTTATTTTGACTAATACAAGTTATGAGTATGGCAAAAACAGGATTAGATTAGACTAGACTAGACTAGACTAGACTAGATTAGATTAGATTAGATTAGATTAGATTAGATTAGATTAGATTAGATTAGATTAGATTAGATTAGCTTAAATAGTCGATGAACGTTTTAGCGTTTCACTTTATTCTTCCTCGTACATTTTAAGAGATTCGCATTATTTTATCTTTTTCAAATACTTGTTCATTGTATTTCTTGTTCAGGCAAAGCCTTGTGAATCTAATGTTAACGGGAAACGCGGTTTCTCATGTGTGGGACCTGGAGAGAAATATTGGTGGATTAAGTAAGCTATATTGCTGTTGCTAACATAAATTTCGATAACCACTGAGTATTTTAATTGAATACAAAACAAAAGTGATTCTGTTAAAGTTATCCAACACTCTATTTATCGAATTGAGCTCTAGGTTTGAGAGCACCTTTTTAACGTGGGTCAAGAGAAGAATGAAACTGAATTTAATTCATAGCAAAACTGTCTGATAGCCGCAAACTATAACAAAATGAAGATTTTTGATTAGTTGCTGTAGCAACATTGAAGTTTCAAAATGAGCTTTGATTACCGATTAATCTAATTTAGTTTTTTTAGCTCCATTTTTTGTTTTATTAATTTTTTTTTAATATCTTAAGGAATAAGTATCTAATGGATTTTAAAAAAAGTTCTGTAGATCGAATTTTTTTTTACCTGGTAGAATCCTGTTTTTCACTTTTGCAAAAAACTGGATCCACAGGAATATTTTTTTTTGGTCTTTAAATTGTTCAACTGATTGCCCTTTGGCCAGAAAATTTCTAATACACCTGGTTGTCACGAATTCTTCGTCTGATTAAATTAGATTGAATTGTGATAAGAAACCACTTTGATACGTCATTGTCGCAATAGCAACCATTTGAAGTCCTTAGTTCGTGCAATTTTTGATTCTCAGACTTTTTCTGTATGTCATTCAGTTTTATTCTTCTTTCGAAATACGTATTTGTTTTTGGGTCTCAAATGGGCCTTCCTCACTCTTCAAGAGATGTTCTGGAGCCACCTTAAGTTTTGAGGGAGACTGATGTATCATGGATGTGCGAGAACTTTGTTAAAAATCTGCGGGCATCTACATTGTCAACTTGCCTCGGAGTACAAGAACTTGATAGATCCAAATACTTGTAACAACATTCTGCGATTTTTGTTGAATTAGCCTTGTAGTTGCGTGCTTATTTTTCAGAGATATTGGAATAATTCTGTTTACTGTACGACATGACCTTACAGACGGATTTATTTTCTTAACAGAATTACAAGGAATTCTACAGCAATCAGATATTGGATTTTTAACAGTATTAGAGTCGATGCGATATTGTGAGGTACGTGGGTATATATTTCAACACATTACAGACGGGTAGTCTTACTAACCAGTGTTGTTCTTCAGTGTTGCCCTCACGGTGTCAACTCAAAAACGAATGGTCCAGTTTAAGTGTTCGTATTATTACAAAAGGAGTTATAAAAATCTTTGAGTTTTTGATTGGTCAACGTCTTACATTATGTAGCACTTTTGGCAAAGTGATAACTAAATAAATAAAATAATGAAGTAAGTAAATTCATTAATTAATCAATTAATTGATTGATTCAATGATTGACTGATAGATTAATACATTAAATAAACATGATAAATTCATACATACATACAAAAATATCCACATAAGTAAATAGATAAAGAAAGAAAGAAAGAAAGAAAGAAAGGAAAGAAGAAAAGGAAGAAAGAAACAGATTATTTGTAGATTTCTTTTCTATATATTTCTATATTAATCTGTTAATCGATAAATTGGCATGTCAATGAACCAGTATATGAATGAATTTTGCCACTGAATGCTTCAATAAATAGATAAGTAGATGATATATTAATTAATAAGTGTGTAAATAAATAAATAAATACATATAAATGAATAAATAAGTGAATAAATCAGTAAATAAATAAATAAATAACTGTAAGGAATCTGGAAAAACCACTGAGGCAGTGAATAATCTAAAACTCAGCAATAATTCATAAAACAAAACAAAAGAAACGGTTTAAATAATGTTTTAAAAGCCGATGAAGAACTTCATTTGGTGATGATGATGGCTCTCAAAGTTTCAAATATATTACTAACCAAGACAAATTTTCTCGGAAAGAAAATTCATTTGAAGTACCAGACGTTTTAAAAAGCTTGCCATCTCCACAGAAAATTGGGCGATGTCTGTCAAATGGAGTTGAAGTCCATTTTTTATAAAGTAAATAGTTTGAATCCGGGAGAATTGGTACGTGTTGTCTATTGATGATGGTAGGTCGTCCAGGTTAGTGTAGTCTTGAGAAAGAGATAAAGGTAAAGGTAAAGTAAAATACATTTATTTATACTGGATAACTTTATCAACTATCTAAGCTGTTCTCCCGAGGGTCCAGTAGGGGCCACCCCTCATGGGTTCAGTGTTACTACAGGAGAAAACCGGAGCACCCGGAGAAAACCTGTGATGCTTGGTAGAGTCAAACTGGACAACACTCTTCTCACATGTGACTAAGGTAACTTTAATCAGATAACTGCATGGAGCCGGAATCGAACCCTAGTCACAGTGGTGATAGACAGGTGCACTACCACTGGTCCACCAGCACCCCTGGAATGTTGGTAACTGATGTTTCGACGGCGTCAGCTGCGGTCATTTTCAGAGTCAAAAATGAACGCTGCTGAAGGCTACACAAACCTGGACGATCTACCATCATCAACATGAAGTCCATTTTGTAATTTACTTCCTTATTTGTTGGAGAATTCTCGGCAACATTCATCTCGTTTAAAGGTTGGCAGTTTTCTAAAATGTCCGAAGAACCCAATATGGTTATTGGGAAGCGAGACACATTTGACTGTGCTGTTTACTAGGGTAAGGATCCAGTTGTATGGTTCTATTATTTACCAGTTGTTTTGAGGAATAGGAGTGGACGTATAGCTAATAAAAGAAATCAGTGGAAACAGTAAATGACCAACAATCAGAGCCAGTTCAAGGTTCGATTTTTGATAGCAGTACCAGGACTTTTTAAAAACAGGGAATGTTCTCCAGTATAGGAATGCTTTTTAAAAAACAACATTTTTCATGCTGTGCAAACTGCGTCAATTTTTTTCGTACTGACCACTTCTACGTATCCCGTATTATTGTTCATTTGAGGGATCCCTGGCACAAAAACATAGTTGGTGGATTTCAAATTAAGGGGAGGATAACACAACCTCGAGGAAACGATATGTCGAAAGATACCTCGAGGAAAAAGGTTATGAAAAGATACCTCCATAACGAACAGTAAAGGAGATATGCTAAGCGACTATGGTGAGATTATTCAGGAACGACAGATAAATTTATCTGTGGAAAAATTTCGAAGCTGCGTTGTGCATTGATAGTGTAATATTCTTTCAGATGTGCAATATATAATATATTAAATAAGTTCTGAGTTTCAATATTGTACAAATTGTGAAGGGGCGCCCACACGGTGGTGGTTAACGTGATGCTCTACCTGTTGCTTAGTCAACTTTAAGCAAAAAGTTAATTAGGATGTATATCCTGCATGGCTTTAACAGAGCCGATGATCAGGAACAGTAATGAATATTACTTGGAACAGTTATTCCGCGTCTAAATATTAGATTAGAAGAGTAACACGAAAAAACAGCAGCTACAGATTTAGTGTGGTAGATAACCCAAAACAAAACTATGTGTAATTAGTAGAAAGTTTCTTGTAGTATACTGCAACTGTTGTGATCTGCTCGGCAAGTAACGACGACAAACGCAATGGGACCGAATTTTTCGCCGCAAAATAATGCTTATACATACATTTTCGAAACAAATTCGGTAAATCAACACACATAAACTAGATTTTTACTACAACATCCTCAAATTTGTTAGCAATTCATGAGGAAAACAAAAAGGAAATCTGTACCGAAACATAGTTTGAAAATATGATCATAACTGGCATATAATTTTGACGATTTAAAGTCCGATTTTCTCATTAAATTCCGATTTTTCTGAGAAGCTACATCATGCACTAAAAAGTCGTGTTTGATCTTATTTTCAAACACCTCGAAGATGGTTAAAAAACACGACTATCGCCTCGTTTTTCACCTCCTTTTTCGGTTTTTGGAAATCAGATGAAACACTCATTCTAGTGTGTGGTATGTTACGCGAGGTTATTCGCTCTTATTTTTTATGAGATGATAGTTGATTCGGCTTGAAGCCTCATCAGCTGTCACCTCATAGCAATCTCGAGTGTATAATCTAATAGACCTATTTCAAAAAGGGCCGCCGCGCGGAAAGGCCTGGTAGAGTTTGCACCGAAACGAGGTCATAAGGGCCACTTCAATCGACTTCGATGAAGAAAACATAAACATAGCTGCATGTGAGTTTAGAAATGATTCAAAATTGTTGTGTTCCACTGTGTACCAAGAAAACGTATCGAGAGGATGGAATGAAGATACCTTTCCACAAGTTTCCGAGCGATAAAAGTTCAAGGGACGAGTGGATTCGAGCTATTCGAAGAGATGCTGGTAGATACTTCAGCATCACGAAGAACACCCGAGTATGCTCGCGACACTTCAAGGAAAGTGACTTTGAACGAAGCGTTGCCGGAAAACGAATATTGAAAGCGACGGCTGTCCCTTCAACATTTCCCTGAAAAGAAAGTTCTCCTAAGAAACGAAAGCCGCCAACTGCAAGAGTTCGCAAGAATGTAGATGCTAGTGGCAGAAACGAAGTCTGTAAACGGCCTCAAGAAGATATGGGGGATATATCTGAAGACGCACCTTCGACTTCTGCCTAATGTGATACCGTGGATATTGCATTCGAAGATGTGCTGCCTGCCGTCGCTTTCAATATTCGTTTTCCGGCAAGGCTTCGTTCAAAGTCACTTTCCTTGAAGTGTCGCGAGCATACTCGGGTGTTCTTCGTGATACTGAAGTATCTACCAGCATCTCTTCGAATAGCTCGAATCCACTCGTCCCTTGAACTTTTATCGCTCGGAAACTCGTGGAAAGATATCTTCATTCCATCCTCTCGATACGTTTTCTTGGTACACAGTGGAACACAACAATTTTGAATCATTTCTAAACTCACATGCAGCTATGTTTATGTTTTCTTCTTCGAAGTCGATTGAAGTGGCCCTTATGACCTCGTTTCGGTGCAAACCCTACCAGGTCTTTCCGCGCGGTGGCCATTTTTGAATAAGGTCTATCGCTTACAGTAAATCAATTCAAAGATTAAGATGATAAGACAGAAAGTATTGATTCTGGTTTTGGTCTGATCTATTCCCTGTCACTTTAATGAGTTAAAGAGGTGTATTCACGAACCATGAAATAAAAGTGTGGGTCACCTGAAACAGAAAAAGAAAGTGAACACCTGAAAAAGACTAGTCACTTAACTGAACCTTTGTCAACTATAACTGCATGGCGTAGTCTTTGTGATTTTAATTTCTCTTCCTTTCCCTAGGAAAAAGTAGATCGCAAAAACCCTACCGATAATGCTATTAGAGTTTTTAAAACATTCGATAGACAAGGTGAGAAAGAACGTAAATAAGTCAGTTGTTATTCTACTGTACAGGCCGAGGTCAAACTCTTGCGCACAGTGCTCGCTCGCTTATGCACTCACCGCACAGCCATTTACTCCTACGTGCTTGTGTGTCCTCTCTGAAAAAAAATTGACTAACCACCGGTTCTGAAATATCTATCACAGAAAATGGTTTCATTGAAAGTACAAAATTAAAAGAGGTATTGGAGGCTTTGGAATTGGAGTCGGACACAGAATAGTAAGTACAGCAATTGTCTATTGGGGTTCCTCCGTGAAGCAATATAGTTGTTCAAGGGGTTTCATCCATTGACCTACATAGAAATTAATCAGTGGCTTAGTGATCGTAGGAACTCTCGGGTATCAAACCCCCAGCAAATTTCATCCGCACCGTTCATCCCCACAATTTTTTGCAAAAAGCTGTTTTGCATTTGTGGTTTTCTTTTTCCTCCTTTTATCGAAGTAATTGAATCCATGGTTTTGAAGATATTCGTTTTAATTTTTGTGTTCTTTATTTGATCTTAGTGTCAAGTTCATGGAATCGTGCTTGGATCCAGACTCGTCAGGAATTATTTTACTAGATAGCTTTTTGCAAATGTTTTTCCCCGAAGAGGTACGTAAAGATGCATAAGAATTAAGGTTATCGTGGAGGAAGAAATATGCACGGCAAAACATGCGTATTGTACCACTTTACATTTTCTTTTTGGTTGTTTGTTTATTTTTGGGGTTTTTTATCAGTATTAATGACTTTTGTTGTTCAGTCCATATAAGTTAAGGACCTGGCCATCTGGTGCTTTCGAATGTTTTCGTCGTTTACAAATTTTACAAAAAGCCTAAGTGTAAAACAGACATTCCGACAATGAATACTGAATGATAAGATTAGGCGTCAGGTTTTTCATCCTGTTAACGTCAAAATAGTCATGCGCCGGTCAATTCTTATTCGCTCCCGTTTCCTGTTTTAACATCAAGGTGAGTGGTTTTATGCTCATTGTCAACGTTAAAGTTGTTTTGTTTTGGGGTTTTTTTTATTTTCTTTTTTAGGAAATTTGTGTCTTGCATTTTATCTGTTGAGCTTTCCCACTAAGGGATAGGTTTAGGAATTGTTGGTCCAAGGACCTGTGGCTTAACGTCGTTATCTGAGAAGACACAAAAGTCCAACTATTTACTGATATGGATGTTGAAGCTGGAATTTCTCTCCAATTAGTTGAGATCTTGAGTTGTAGTTCGAGCTGAGATCAAACGTGGGTCTTCATCGAACGTTCACAACTTTCGCAACATTTAATCAGACGTCCTCCAGAAAAAGGGGCTGATTCTGAAATAGAACGTACTTCTCAGCCATTGCAGTTTTGTCTTGCCCTTTTAAGATTTTTGTAGCTCGTCCATAAAGAATACTAATCGAAATACCATTATCGCGTGTCTGTGAACTGAAAAATCTTATCCATGAGTCCTGTTTGTTCACAAAATCTTCATTGTTATTTTTAATGATATAGCAAAGTGCACTATCCGAGAACTCTGATTTTGCCCGAAGCTTTCAAGTTTACCATTACAACGGTATTCCAAAATGTAGCGGAAAAGAAGACAACAGACGGAAGGTACAGTTTACAAATAGTCAGTAAATGGCTTTCCTAAAAATTAAATCGGATTCAAAAGAATAACTGCTGAGAAACATAGTAAATTTAGCGAATGTACGTGTCAAGGATATAAAAATAGAAATAGAATACTGCATATACAGTGATAAATAAAGTAAAAAGTTAAAGGGTTGATAACTGCCGTGACTGATCTCAAAGTGCTCCAAAATTTCTTGGAATTCTTTGAGATAAGTCACGTTAGTTATCAACCCTTTAACTTTTTACCTTACGTGTCAAGGATCTTGGTTGAATCGCAGAATCAGTATTGATAATGTAAATTTCGTCGGACTTACTCGATAATGAATTTATGGAACAACTACAAACTTTTCGTACAAATTGTCATCATATGTTACATATTTCCCTCCTAAACATTTGCTGTTCATTGGATTAGGAACATGACCATTTAGGTGGTTGTACATTTTGACGAAGGGACCAGCCAATCAGTATTATTGAATCAGTTGAGAAATTATCAATAAATAAATAAATTAGTGAGATATAGTCAGTGCGTGAATAATAACTAGACAAATAATGAGTGATGAATAATTGTTTATAATAGTATATAATAGTAATAGTAATATAATAATAGTATAATTATATAATAATTATATAATTATATAAGAATAATAGGATAAACAGTAGTTACTATTAGTTAATAGTTAGTGAATAATGAATAGTAAATAGTAAATAATGAATGATAAATAGTAAATAATATATGATAAATAGTCAGTAAATAATGAATAATAAATAACCAGTAAATAATGAAAACGATGAAAGCCAGCGAAACAGCCACCCACCGTTTATGCAGTGAACCAACCAATTATTGTTAAATCAGCCAATCAATTTCAAATTCATTTCTCAGTTTAACACAAAAAGAAAACTTCAAGTTTAACGTAGACAGCGAAACTCAACATCGAGAAAATTGGATTGACATGAGCGCGATTCAAAAACCTATCTTCAAGGTCCCTGACCGCTGCTATACGAATTGAGCTGTGGAGTCAACTGGAAGCAGTATGCTCGTAGAGTCCATTTTCAAGTGCACGAGAGATCCTCGCGACAACTTAACGTTTATTTAAGAATTTTCCCCAGGGTAACATGAAGAGAAAATTTCGAAAAATTGAGCTGACTTGGTTGGGATCTTGAAATAGAATCGAAATACTGCACATCCTCAAATTGAATTGTCACGAGAATTTCTCTTGCACTCCAAGAGGACTCTACGAGCGTGCTGCACCGAGTTGACTTGTTAGTTAGTGACAGAGTAGCGGTCCGGAAATCTGTTGATACGAGTTTGAATCCCGCTCAAGTTAACTCAGTTTTGGAGTTAATTACGAAATTTTCTCATAGCCGATCAAATCAACTCGTGTTAATATCCAAATAATTACAGCGATTGAGATCAATCAACCAGCCAGCAAGCTATCCCGCCAACCCACTGACTCACAGATACATGAACCGACCAACTAGCCAACTAAAGTAGCCAGACCAACCTACCAAATCAATCATTCAACTAACCCAATCATCAACCAGCCAACCGACCCACAAACCAACCAACTTTCCAACCCAGCTAGCCAACCAGCCAGCCAGCAATCAAACTGGTCAACTGACTAACCAACCAACCAATAAACACGCATTCTAACAAACACACAAACAAACTGACCAACCAACCAACCAACCAACCAATAAACACAAACTAACAAACAGACAAACTGGCCAACCAACTAACCATACACAAAAATGCCCTTTAGTCCGCCACTGCTACTAATTGTTTTGTCGTAGGGTTGGTTCATATATTTCAAACAATTCACGAGACTTAAAACTTTTGATACACATATTAGATATGGAATTTTTCTTTTAGGTGGTCTATTTTGAGGGAGTTTGTACTTTATTATCTGGAGATGTGATGTGTTTATCAGATAAACCATTTCTAAATTGTTTGAGGACCAAGTGGCCATACGTCATCGTGGAATGGAAAACGGAGATCGAGCCTTCCCTTAACTGACTCAACGCCTTTTTAAAAAAGTGCGTTGTGCAATAACGGCCGAACTCCCGTGCATTTCATTTGGACAAGAGGCAAAACATTCATGGTATCTAAAGATACCTGCTGATTGATATCTCTGCCCAAATAAATGAGAACCACAAATCTACGATTACACCAATATAATCTGGTTTCAACTGCATTCTTCAGGAGCAATCCAAGCATGATCGTGTTATGTGGAAGAAATTCCAAAAAGAATCCGTAAAAATCTGCCAAGAGTTTCAAGAACAATGCTTGAAAAATCCTGGAAATGATACCCGATAACCACGTAAGAAAATAATATGAGCCAATGACTGACCAGGCGGGAAGCTTAACTTTTGAAGATTAAAGCCCAGCATAGTACTTGACACAGTAGCCATGGACACAGTAGAATCGATTCATAATATGTAATAAGAGGATCTAACGTTTCATTGTAAACACCACAACATCTTCAGACATAAGATCAACATTGTGGCAGACGCCCAGGCATATAATTACAGTGTATCGTATAGACCAAAAAGAGTGTAGGATAAAATTAACTATTACAGGTGCGTAAACAGAGTAAGATACAGACTGGACAATAGTAAAATAGCGAGAAATGTATGGAGCTTAAACCTTTTCCTAACTCCAACAGAAGCTCTATACCTCTCTTGTTATTTTAATATTGTCCATTCTGTATCTCTGCGTCTGCTACAATGTTAATCCTATCTCTGAAGTTACTGTGATGTTTACAATGAAACGTCAGATCCTTTTCAAATATTACGAATCGATTCTACTGTGTCCATGGCCATTCTTAAAGTATTATGCTGGGCTTTGAATCTTTATTTTAAAGAAAATAATATGCAATCAAATCGATGGTAACACTGCGACTTCATTGCAAGCCTTCAACAGAAACCTCCACCTTTCGCATGCCAGGAAGACGATAGTTGTAATGAGTTGTTTTAATGTTGCTAACAATCAATCAACACCATTTCATTTTGTTAGATGCATTTTTCAAAGCTCTTGAACGCAAATCCAAAATTCTGAAGTAATCCTAAACCCCGTTTATCTGTAGCATTTTGAGCACGGCACGCCTAATTAGCCGTGCCTAGACCTACGTGTACAGAGGTACTCGGCACGGCTAAATTTTAAGAAGTCCGCACGGTTTACACTGTGAAAATCACTCGTGCCATGCCCAAAAATAGTGGCACCCGTGCCAACATTATAGCCGTGTCGTACCCAAAATGTTAACAGTGTAAACGGGATTTCAGTCAATGAATGACAATAAATTCGACTTGGCAAAAGTACTACTTTAATATAGCCTAACGCTGTCCACGGAACTGGTGCCTATGAGATTAACCTTAAATTCAGAGGTACTGGAGACCTACCTCAAACGTTCGAAGTCGCACGAACCGTATTCGTTTCCGATTTGGCATTGTGTATAGAACAAGCTGACTTGCATTGAGTAATGTTCATGTGCAACTGGACATCGGATTTAGGGAAGTGAGAAAACCACTGTTCAAACATTTGTGTTTTGTCAATTAGAACTTGAAAGTGACGTGAACGGTTTTCAAATTATATTCATTGTTGTATTCGATGACTTATTCCCTGGTTGGGCCTCTGGGTTTTCTCTCTGTAACTGTGTTGCCCAAAATTCTTATTTGACTTCCTTGGTGTATACAGATTATTTCCGTTGTATATGCAATGCTTTTTACAATGAGGACTTTTAAACGTAAAATTTCATCAGAAGATATTTTTTCTGGATCAACGAATGTATAGATGTCAAAACCAATTGCGTAAATATCCCAATGCTTAGCCACAACTCCTTTTGGATTCTATTGAACAGGGACAATAGCTCTGAACAATGAGTAAAACTTGATTTAAAAAAAACAATATTCAGGCTGTGTGTATGATGGTGCATTGTATTTATCCCGTTGGTCGATGGAATGTGGCTTGAGTGTTGAAATTTGCCATTCCCTAAAAATGAGACCATATTTGATAAGATACACTCTTCAAGCGAAACAACCGTGAACGGAATGAATGTGGGAGGAATATTCTTGTGGCGTACCAGCAACATATCACGGGCAAGTTCCTGTGAGAAGCAATTTTGTACGTTACTATATGATGATGCCGGAACACCCGATCTTTGGTTTGGGAGATTTTTGGACATTTCCCAGAAAGATCCGCTTCGCCATGAAACTTGACTTCGCTTACATCACAGTCCCCTTGATCCAGATTTCTGACCTTACACGGCAAGCCCATTTTTCCTCATTTTGCGTCCCACTTTTAAGGCACTTAACATGGTCATTGAGGGATTTTGACAACCGTGGTACGTCAGAGAAATCCAATCAAGAATTTATTGCTATTAACTTCATGGTAGAGTGGGGTTGTTAAAGGAAATTTTACTAAATAAGCTGAATCGGTAGAGAGATTTTACAGTGCACCCAAATTTTGTAGTATTTGTAATATTACACTTTTTGCTGTTCATTATCAGAAAATATACTATCATTAACACCAACCTCAAACTCAACGCAAAAATGCAATCATTTTATTCAGTCGACATTCATTATCGTAGATACTCAACCATTTACATCAAAAGGCATTCTATAGCGCCAACAGACGACCATTAACACCATTCTACTATACATTAGGGATAGTAAAATTTTAATCACGCTAGAGAAACATCTCGCCTAATTTAAATTTTATTTCCATTGTATAGTAGAATGGTGTTGGTCGTCTGTAGGCGCTATAGAATGCTCTTCGATGCAAATGGTTGCGTGTCTCCACTAGTGAATGTCGATTGAATAAAATGAATGTTTTTTTGCGTTAATGACTTTAAGGTTGTCGTTAATGATAGTACATTTTCTGATAATGAACACAAAAGTTGTATTATTGCTGATCATTTGTGGGATCGCGAATGTCGGTCATTTTTAGAAACACAACCCCACGTGGAAGAAACATGAGGTATGGTCAGCAAACGTTTTCACATTTACTTACCACTTGTGGAGACGTTTGGAGATGAGTTGGCCTGGTGGCTGCCATCTTTGATTATAAGAAATCTAATACATAGTAACTGATACCATTCTATCGACGCAAACAGAACTAAAGGATTACATAAGAAAACGCCAATCCCTGGTCCATCGACGCCAAGTGTATCTCGACCTCATGACAACAATGATGAAAACTAATAAGATATTTCTAAGCATGTCCAGCACAATTGGCAAAAGAAAAAAAATACTCCAAAAATCAAACAATATTTTATCAGAAATTTTTAAGACCACTTCACATGAAGTCCTTAACCCTTTACCTGGCTGGTTTTTGGGGTAAAATTGTTTGGCATTAGCCGGAGTAAAATTAATAAGTTGATTAATCTATCACTAAGTGTTTTTTTGCAATCACACGTGCCGAACCGAGAAACATCATGCTCAAAACAGATGAATGATCAAAGTAATATTCTTGGGAAATTCCCATTTTCTTTTTTCTCCTTCCTGTCCATAGAAATTTTGAAATCATTCTGACGATCAGCTTAATCCAAGTCCACGAAAAAGATCAAGAAATGGCTAACTTAAAATGTCTCAGTTTGTGAACAAATTGCTGATATTCCTCTGACTTACGCAGGTATTCCTTCTTTATGGCCCGAAAATGTAGCCAGAATACCTTGAAAATCAAGCGAAACTGCTTGGAAAGCTTCTCTGTCGGAAAAATGGCGAAACCTCCAGCTGTGTGACGAAATTCGTGGAGAGCCAGATTCGTTCAACTTCTAGTTAACAACATCCCAACGTTTATTCAAACCGAGAAACCATAAACACAAACTCGAATAACAAGGATCTTTTTCTGACTTTACGTGAAATATAAACATATATATGTATGTATGTAGATGTACATGTACACGTATATGCATATGCATATGTATATGTATATAATATACATTAATCATCAAAGTGTAATATTTCATCGGGCACCATCATCACTTTTACGTCATGACCAATCCAATTTTTATAAATTTAGATCCAACTCTTGAACGTTTTCATAAACTTTACTTGTCTTCCAATTTACAAAATAATTTTCTTACCCTCATAAACAATTCCCAACCACACTTGGTATTTTAAAACGTCTCCACGAGTTGATTTCTTCGAGAAATCAGGGTATTCTTACTTTTACCAGCAGGTAAATGGATCAAAAGCCATTTTGAAATTACGACATTTTGCTTCTGAAAAGTGGTCTCAAAGACCTTTCATTGCAGAACATACATATGCTCTCATTTCAAAACGAAATCAAAAAATCGTCTTATAATTTAGTGATAAATCGTTCATTAGTGACTTGAGAGATCAGAAGTTATTAAAACACTTCATCAAGCTTTTCATGGAAGAACATGGCCCCAGGCAACTGGGACCGCTCTGTCAGCTCTTTAATAGCATTAGCTGTTCTTCCTTGACCTTCAGTATTCGCAATGATGGCCACAACCGGTAGGACAATATCGGTATTTTGCGAACCATTCTTGGATGTGCGGCAGATGTCCACCATGGCCACAGCCCTGGCACCAAGCCAGTAGACCACGTACTGTTGCATGACTGGCAAAAGATCAAGAAAGCATTTTATTCAAGTTAACTAATGCAAGGAATGCAAGTTGGAAATAAAGTAAAGATGACATTGCTGGGTTAGTTCTTCCAAAAAGTATATAAAAGGGAGTTCCTTCTTCTAACTTTACACCAACATTTCAGAGAGTTAAATAACAAGATATATAAAGATTATCTCTGCCCTTTGATTTTTTTCAATGACGATATCAAAAAGGGTAGACCTTTTCTTACTATTAGTTAAGGAATGCAATCAGTATATTTTTAGCTCTGGCCTTGAAAATATTAGGGGCTTAACCCTCTCGTTAGAAATATTGGGGGCTGGAGCCCCTAACCCTCTCTAATTTCCCGCCTATACGTGTTGCACGAATTCGGAAGATGTAGAAGTAAGGAACGGGTCAATCGCCAGAAATATCTTGAGTGGTTCCAGTTTGGCACAGCAAGGAAGAATGATAATCCAAGCCTCGTCTTCATCAGCAAAAATACATGGGAGGTGGACTTTCGCATGATCACCCACCTAATACGGAGAAAACAGTCGCTGAAAAAGCCCTATCCGGGTGGTAATTCGCCCAAGACAAATATTGTTTAAGGCACCCCCCTTGACCCTCTCTAATGCACTCCAAGCTCCTTATATAATAATTGTACACCGTTACTAACGGTATACAACTATACCTGGTATTTCTGTAGAAACAAGTGTTTTTTGTGCTTTTTGTTTCTTATTACTCAAAATGTATTTGAAAATTTAAAACAAGCGCTTGCGAGCTTTGACAGGGACAAAGTCGTCAGTTAACGATGAGAAATCGAGACTATTTATTTATTTATTTATTTATTTATTTATTTTACATTGTATTTTTGACAAATATTTTTGAATCTAGAAAAGAAACCCGATTCTTTATTTCTGAAAATGCCGCCCCATAAAATTTTGCGCTGGAGGTAAGCGCCCCACTGGTCCCCCCCTTCCTTGGTACGGCACTGGTCGTCGATACAGTGGGTATGTTTCCTGCATTACTTTTAACCAGCATTTATACGTTCACACATTTCTATGTAATTGTGATAAGAACTGTAGGCCAGCAGATAACTTTACAAAGACCCATAGTCACGCTATTTTGACAAAGAAATAGAGAAATTTTACGTCTGTTTCGTCACTACGCAAGCAATATCGCCAGAGTGGTTACATTTGAAAGGTCTCTTAGCTTAAATAATTAACTGATTCAAAACCAGGATGCAGCAAGATGTCTCGGATAGAAATCAAGAGTTGACGAAGGTTGGAACAATAAAGCAGGGGTTCCCAACCTAGGGTACGCGAGCCGGGAGGGTTGAAGGGTTATGCTGAAGATATTTCGCCAGTAAACACCATTAGAAATTTGATCAAAGCAAATATTGTGTTTTCTCTCTTATGACGGCCATCTAGCTCTTTCACACATCGTTTTTTTTTTTTTTTTTGTGAAGGGAATTTTGACACTTGATTCACGGCTATTAATATCGTTCACGGGTTTTGATTGGTTATCTACTTGACAAAGTCAATTAAAAATGTTTGTCCAAAGCCTTTTTCGAAAATAGGCGTGTTGCTTCAAGTACAGCAAAAATAAAAATAAAGAATTTAAAACAAGGGGAAAAAAATCGACGATTGTGACCAACATCTGAGCCACGAAGCACAAAATTTCTTCTTTTGGAAGAGAGCGTCTGAACGGAGTATCCGTTTGAGCCTTGGGTGGTTGGACTACCAGGGAGATAGTTGTCACTACCTCCTTTTGGAGTGAGACCTTTTATTACCTGCTTACCTGCTATTAACAACTGACATCAGGACGGAACGTGGAGTACACGAAGAGTTTGTGAAAGATGCAAAAGATACTTGGTTGGTACCAGACTATGAACCCTTGCAGTAACGTAATAGAGAATTGGTGCAAGGGGTAAGATGAAAACGACAGAAAAGGGAGATTCTTTTCCCTTCTTCCTTTGCCATCCTCTTTGTCCAATCCCTAAGGCTTCTTCGTCCTCAACACCAGTTCCATATTACTTCAATGACTCACATTCCACTCACTCTTGATTTCCATCTGACACATCCTGTAGCACCCTACTTTTGCAATAGCTGGATATTTAAACTGAGAGACCTTGTAATTTTGACCACTCTGATCATGTTGCTTGATTAGCGACAAAACGTTCAGAAATAAAAATTTTTCTTTATGTCTTTGTAAAATTTGCATGACCATTGGTCTCTTTAAAGTTATCTGGTGGGCAATAATTTTCACCACGATAATTCGCTTCCTGCCTGAAACGTCTATCCCCACGTTTCTATATTATATTGTACCAATAACACACTAGAAAACATCAGCTAGAAAAGTAATAAAAATGTACCATATTGAACAAGGTGGTGATAGACTTCCACACTTCGGGCAGCACCAACCGCATTGATCTGGTGGCAAAGGTTTTTTACAAGACTCGTTGCTGCAGATCGTGTGAATGGTTGTTGAAGTCTGCAGTAAGGGAAAGAATATGGATGAGACAAAAATATCTTTTTTTACTATACAAAAACTGCTAAATATAAACTGGGAATATTTTGAATAAAAAAGAACTTATGATTAGGTTATAGTAGAAACACTAGCCTGAACAAGCATCAATAAGCGTACAAAGCAACCCAATAAATCAGAGACATTTCTGCCTTAACCAAACCGGGTAAAACGTTTTTATTTAATTTCTGAAACGGCTTTCTTCAAGACGTTACTCTCTAGGGGAAAAAAGGGCACTCTTCCTTTACTAATCGGCAATTAGTTTAAAGTTAAGGCTATAGTGTGTAGGAAAAAGGATTTATTAACCAAAATATCTAAGATTTACGATTTCTAAACCTATTAACATTGATGGGAAAATTTCTCAATTCCGATTGGCTGAGAGCAGCGCAAGTAACAGTGAAGGGAAAAGGTTGCTGAGTGCCGAAATAACCAATTCAGAACAAATTTCTTGAATTTTGAAACATTCCAATTGGAAATCTTTTAAACCCCTGGAGAACCAATCAAATACTACTTCTATAGTATGGGAAAATCTGGAGTAGTTACAAGGGAAAACAATGCCCAACATTCTGAGTACATTTTCTTTGGCGAGCAGTTTTGCAAACTCGCGTACGTCACTTCCTGGTTAATTTTTCACATATAATATTAATAAGGTTTCTCGTTCAAGTAGTAATACATTTGGACACAATTGTTTTTGTCCTGCCGGCTCACACAATTTTCGACCCTTTGTTTCTTCTTAGTACTCCGAACACTTTCAGACCATCCGTTCTCAATTTCTAACATTCACATCGATTTCTCTGAACCTCTGATTCTAACGGGAAGTAAGACGTTTCAATTTTATTGTTTTGTTTAGGCTGTTGAGAACGAATAGCATATCAGGTGACTTCAGCGAACGTCATCAAAACAAATCATTTAAATCTCAATTCGCCCTTCACTGTTACAAAAAGTTTTGAAATGAAATTCTTTTTGAAAACCGCAATCATTATAGAATTCAGTTAGGGTGACTGTAAGCCTTCACGGAATATTTCGGGTAAATCATCGGAGTGTTCCAATTATTACTCAAAATTACCAAAACTTAAACATCGTTGAAAAGGTTATGCAACTGGCTTGGAGATTGAACGAAAACAGAATATTCCCCCTCTCTTGTTTCTGAAACTTCCGTTCCATATTCAAAAGTCGAAAGGTGAACGACTCATGGTTGACTAATGTGCCGAAAACTAAAACATGGCTAACGGTAAACAAGGATTTATAAGAATTGCCCCAAAAATTCGCTGCACAACAGATGAACATACGGTAACAAATATAGGTCGGGGTTTGTTTATACTTCAACGACTTTTTAAGTTATCAAATCCTATTTTCAGCTCAGTCAGCAAGTACTAAATTCGCCCAAAAGTTTCTTCATCTAAAATGCGTGAAAACTAAAAAAGCCGAAACAAATTTCGGGTTTCGAGATATTAATCAACCATGTGTAACTTACCGTCAGCCTTTTGAGTACGGAATGAAATTTCCACAAAACGAGAGGGGTAGTATTTTTTTTTAGTTCTTGCAAGCCAAAACATTTTATTGCAGGCTAAACCAGGTATATAAACTTCTCAGTGACTTGCAGTTTTGGTCTGTTCCAGTAAGGAACCGAACGCTACGTTGTTTATCCCCAAATGAACCCTGATGGACTATAGTATCTTTGAAGGTCTCAAACGTCCCTTTAGTGTCAGAATACATCCTCAGGGCTTACGGCCCCTCAGGTACATATCTTGCATACTCAGTTCTCGAATCTTAACGTTTACTTTAAACAAGGGAATTCTCCCTAATGATGGAATTAACCAGGTTTGCAAGGTGAAAACTACTAGTTGATAAACAACCGGATTGTGCAGAAAAAACATCTGGTACTGCAACTAGATCCACTAGTATCATCACTTAAAAAAACCAAAAAACTATGTTCTGATGCCCGATAAACGTGACCTAGTCTCTAACAATAGTTAACACCTAAATATTGAAACTTTTCTCCAAAAATTTGCCAGCAACTAATCAGCAAAATTGAGTCTTTATAGGAGGCAATAACCGTAGTTACACAATTGTCTGTTATATCATGCACAAGATATTGCTTGCAGAAGATATTTTGGGTAGTATGAATGAGTACCATCAGAAAACAAAATCATTTGAATAAATGAAAAGTCAGAAATTTATTCCAAAGGAAAAAAAGATATCCATCATGCAACGTAGAATTTATGCTGCAAGTGACGAAGGAGTGGGTATAACTTTGTAGTACGGAAAAAAAATAAATCGTTGTTACCTGGTTCAGCTTTGTTAAGGCTGGCAAGCAAGATATATTTATAACTTCAGTTGCAATGGTCCACATCTGTAAGCGACTTAAAAGATCTAGCGAGAGAAGAAAATCAACTCTAATATTTAGTCTCGATTTTAATCAGATCTACAACCCGGATAGTTCTCGTCTTGGAATGTTCAATACCTGATCTAGGATAGCATTGGCTTCTGAACTTTATTCTTTTTTAGTTTTTGCGATGCCTTTATTGTTTGTGAGATCTTTTTCCAAATGTTAGATTGTTAATACGTCAATATATGTAAATATTACATACAAACACACATACAGGCTTGTTATGTGCAACGTTTATCGAGTGCTGTTGTTACCTCGAGCCCAGTGCACAGTTCCCTGAACGCAAAAGCCACTTTTTGTCCAAAGCACATGAAGATTTCCGTTACACCAAACCCTAACGTTTTCTTGGAGTATATTCAGAACCAGGGATGGCATTTTAAATTTCAATCCTGTTTTCCTAATGTGGAAGCTAATAGCTTCAGTGTGTTGCTAAGATCCCAGTACCTAACGGTTTAACATCAGTCCTAAAATTGAATCCTCTTGCGGTTCTACTAAGGATAAGATGTTACTTCTGACGCAGTCATTTTTCCACGGCACTACAAGATTCCATGAAACGATTCTCACTCGCGCTTGTTAAAGCTCCACGACGTTAAACTCTAAGATTAACACAATTTTCCACATTATACGCCAGCGAATACCGCTGCTAAACGCCATACGCATAGGGTGGGAACTCCATTGCTTTTAATTATGACCCGACAACTGAACATACTTTCTCCTTAAGTAATGAAAAACAATGAAAATGGAAGGTTGGTAATCCGCTCATGACTACAATGATAGCATTCTAAAACACTCCAAATTTACTCATTCGCTATTTTCATACCTCAATCTGTAAAATAATGATGAATATTTGTATCTGACTTTTATTACTAACAAAAGCAATGAGCCTCTGCAATTTTTTAATCCAATTCTCACCAAATTAGGTTGCTCTGAAGAAGTGCTTTTTGAAAGTTAATGGTATTCAGATAAACATCAAAACATTAGGATTATAATGATAAAAAGAAACCAAATATATTATGCACCGAAATGGGGAATCGTAATACGTAACGCAAAAGGTTTGTTGACAAAAAGCAATAAAAGATTCAGAAAATTAGGTACGCGTATTGCTTTTGGCAGCTGTCGTTACTCTGGCGTGCTACAAGTGTTCACAACAACGCTCGGCAAACTGCTTACCTACATACGAGAATAACCATTGCTCCTGGGTTCGTTCGTCTACCTTGTCTCTTATTTTGTCACCAAGAACAAGCAGAACAGAGACGCACATCTGAATATCTCCCTACATACAAAGACATGGAGTCAGGTTCCCCTTTCAGTCAGTGGCGATGAATTTAATGAAATGTTATTTGATATAAGTCCTCAGAATCATTTAACTTTTTCACTTCTCGACGGTCGCTTCAGCTGTATCATCCAGTTTTGGCCCAAATGAAATCCTTAATGAGTGACTTGGTTGTCAAAAGGCTTATCATGATAGCAACCTCGCTCCCAGGACGTCCACGATCAACTGGAAATATTAAGGCCCGAACAGTGCTGGCGCCAGGAATTCCCGACGCAGGGGCTAAAGTCCCCGACAGGGGGGGAGCTAAACCTTATGGGCCATGACCACACCCTCTTTATAATTACGTGATTTGAAGGTCGAAAACATTACGTAATTTTTTGCAAGAATAATCGCAACAACTGACTACTTTTAGATTTGTAAAACAAGAGGCGTAGCCGAGTGTTTTCACTAGGTATTTTTCCGGTTGAAATGACGTCATCCATGTTTGTATCACAGCAAAGAGACACTCAAGCAATTTTCGATTTGTTGAAATGAAATAGGCGCTCGTAGATTTTGTAAGGCTACAGAAGAATCCTACCTTCTCCCTGGACCAGAGTATTATATCCCAAAACTTTAATATTTTTTTTCTGAAGAGATTATAGTTCGGGTCAAATTAAGATCGATAGCCCTAGAATGTCTTGATACCGCTTCCACCGTTTTCAAACATATTCCCGGGGAAACGTGAAATTCATGACCTGCGAAGTAATTAACATATGTGGTTGTGCGCACAAGATGTTCAATGTGATTTCCCGCAGATTTGCTGATATGTTTCGCCAGCGTTTCGTCCAGTTTTGTTTACTTCATTTTGTTGTCCGTAGGTCTAACAGGTCGTCACTGCATTTCTCGAGTTTAAATCAGATAGTGAAAACACACAAGTTTTCGTGAAAGCAAGTTCGCACTTTTAATGTTCGATTTTCAATGGAACTTTCAACTGTGCTCAATGGAACGATAAGGGTCTGAAGACTGAAAAAGCGCCAAATATACAAATATTATAGCTGTGGAAATGGATAATACACACAACATGGCTGATCGCCGATGACATTCCATACACTCACTTTGCTCATTTTTGACGCACTTTCGCATAGTGTTTGGCTATTTGATTTCATTTGGTAGTCGCAATAGAAAATATGGTTTCTTTATGGGAATATCCAATTTACTAAAGATTACCAAATAAACTGCGCAGTCCATATAACTTCATCGACAACAAGAAGAACGACTGCAATAATAACAATAATTGCCGGAAGACTAAGAGGAAGACGAAGAAACAGAGGAAAAAGAAAGAGAAGAAGAAGAAGAAGAAGAAGAAGAAGAAAAAGAAGAAGGAGATGAAGCAGATGGAGGAAACGGAGGCCTACGCAAAGACGTAGAGGAGGACGAGGACGAGGAACAAGAAGAACAATAAAAAAAACAATAACTAGAACAAGAACAAAGACATGAACAAAAATACACTAACCAAGTTGGCATAATATTTCAAACAATCCATCACGATGTCAGAATAATCCCACTTTGGAAAGAGCTAAAAGGAACGATATATATTATACAAAGGCGTCTAGTAAGCTGTCTCGCAAATCTTAAAAACAGAGAAAAATAAGACTTTGCCACATTCATTCATTACTTTTCAATATATAACATTGATATTAGCAGATATACATAAAGAAACAATGGCAACAAGGGTTATTGAAGACAGTCAATGACACAAAAATAAGATACGGTGTAGACAGTCTTAAATAACGTAAAAAGTTCGAAGGCTTTGTAACTGCCACGACTAATACCAAAGAATTCTATCGTTTCTAGCGAAGACCCTACGTCAGCGACTGAAACGTGTTCTAACACAGGAATAGCAACTAGACTAGGTTTCGATCCATATAAAACCTAGTCTAGTTGCTATTCCTGTTTCAAAACGTTTCACTCCCCTGACGAGAACCTTTGTTTAAAACATTACAATCCTTGCAGTCACGGCAGTTACCAACCTTTGAACTTTTTACGTTACTGAAGACAGAAAGACATTGGCCGCCATGTGGTGTTCTATGAAACGGAAGATCCTGCATTGGTTTCTTACTGATCAAGCACATGAACACGTGAAATAAACGAAAGAACGCTTGTTTTTACAATGACAGAGGGAAACTATTTAATTATCGCGTCTTGGAGTCCAAGTAATTAAACATTTCATCAAGAGCTTTCCCTCAACCGTAAAACAGATAAACAAATGATAGTTTAAACATGACGTTATAAAGTTTAAGAGGTTCTGGTAATCAAATGTAAATACAATCGATTCGTAGTTAACGGTACTAAGACAAACAAACAAACAAAACAAACAACAAAGAGACAAAGAGACAAACAAACAAAACAAACAAATAAATATAAACAGATACAACAAACACAACAAACAAATACAACAAACAAACAAACACAACAAACAAACAAACAAGCTGGCAGGCAGGTAGACAAGCAGAGAGAGAAATGTAGGACTGAAAGACGACGGCCAAAAGACAGACCAACAAAAAAGTTAGTTTTAGTCATCTTCACACTCGTTTATATTGTCAACAGTTTGAAATTACTACCTCTCCTTTCGTGTGTTCTTCGTTGTTTACTGCTGGATCAACAAAGGATACTTGCTGATTGTAGGCACTGGTGATGTCTGAATCAATTCCACTAGAATATCAAAAAATCAAATAGAGTAAGGTGCCAGTCTCAATGAATAGGTTATGTGCGACAAGTTATTCATGGTTTGTTCCAGATGTGCGACATCAGAAATGACTCCCACAACAACATGTACTGATTGGACTTGTTAATAACGAAGAAAGTGAACCTTTCAGGTTGGATGGCATTTGAGTAATCTTTACACTGTGAAAAAAAGATCGGATTGTAAGCTGTGCCAACCCACTTGTTTAGCTAACACAATTACAATAGACAGAGAATAGCAAATCTGATTCAGTCAAACATTTTTTGAAATTGTGATGCACACGAAAAATTGTGGCAGAAGTTAAACATACAAGTTAATATGGTAATGTTCGACATTTAAGGGTTATGGTTAGGGTTTGAGTTAGGGCTACGATTAGGTTTAGGGTTTGGATTGGGTATTGGTAAGAGTTAAGGTTTCGGTTAAGGTTAGGTTTAGGTTGACAGTTAGAGTTAAGGTTTCAGTGAGTTGAGCCCGCGATTGCCTAATTATTTCAGGTACATTCGCTGGACTGCACTTGACCCACAGACATTTAAGGCAGAAACAAACTTTATTTTCACGACGCTTCGATATCAATTGGAAGCTGATTATATGATACGTTAGGCAAGGGATAGTCAATGATTAAGAATTAAAATGATTAAATGATTAAAGATAAAGAATTTAACATCACAAATGGCGATTGGCGGCCATAAGGCCTCGAGACAACACGCGCACACATCCCCGTGATGTTGAAGTGAGCAAAATGCTCAAAGAACTCAAAGAACTACCTGACTGAATGTTAGAAAAGAAAGAGCTAACTCTCTTTAACGATGTCTGAGAACGAGTACAGTTTAACGATATTTCAAACAAATTTCAGTTTTCGAATGAAAGAATTTTTGATAGCTACACGGTTTTTCTGTTGAGTATTAAACAGTGAATCAATTTTACTAATTACCAAAATTACAATAAATAAGCGAATCGGTTAAATAAATAAACAAACAAACAACTAAATAGATAATATAAATAGTAAAAATAAAATAAATAAAGAAATAAATAAACTAAAAAACCCAGTCAACGTTGGGTACACATGCCAGTCCTTCCCTAATCCGAACTGGTATATCCTGACCGATACTGTTCTCTTCAACGCTGACCTTAATTCTCATTCCAATGTAACTCGCTGCCTCAAAAACTTTTCAGTAAATGCTATTTACTAATTGTTGCGATATTGTAATATTGCAGCGTATGTCTTCGCCTGTGTTCCTAAATTTGACCTCCTCGAGAGTGCGTTCGTTATTTCGTTCAATACTCGGAAAGAACAGCACATTAATATTGCTACGAAATCATTTCGTTTATCATCATACGTAAGCTCGAAATAACCAAGCGAATCTGATTGGTTCTTAAGAGGTGAGTTCAATTCAAGCTTACACCTCCGACCACGTCAGAGATAAGGTCGTTGAAAAAAAAACAAACTTACCCTTCGAGAATAAGTATGGAAAGAGTTTCTGCATTTATTTAGGTATGGGCCAACGGAAATTAAACACTGAAAATTCAAACCCAAATCCAAACCTTAATCACACCCCAAACCTTTACACTAACGCAAACGCCAACCCTAATCATGCCTCGACAGGTGGGCCCAATGAACTCTGCCTTCACATCCTTGATTCGATTGAGGCTTATGACGAGACATTTCGGCGTTACGGCAGCCATAACGATTTAGAGGAGGGATTACTGTTAGTGGTATCAATAATTATGGTTCCATGTTCCCAGTAAATAATTATGGTCCATGTTCGTAGTAAAAGCAAAGCCGAATAAACAAATAAATTTAGATAATTTAGAAAACGTTGTCACGAACATCCTTCTCCATGGTCTGTTTACCTTATTGGCGTTTCTGGTCGGTCTTGCTCCGGCTCTGGAGACGGGGGTCTATAAACCAATAACACATAAAAGAAATTTAAGGCTATCAAGTTGAGTCTAACATCGGTTTTCATTCCATTAGACTGACAAATTATATTTTTGAGATTATAGTCTTTATCAGCAGATCTACAGTATATATCGTATATAAACGCCACAGCATAACTTATTATACTGTCGGGAAACGAATGTTGTCATTCATGAAATTATTGCAAGGCAAATGTCCTCGAAAGCAACGAAGGGAGGGTTTACGAAAATTTCATCGACCAGTTGATCCCAAACATTAACTTTGCATGTCGTTTTGATTCTTAAGCGTCTGATCTTGCCTGACACGTTTATACAGTTGACTCGAGATAACTCAAACCTTCGGGGGAAATCGAGGAAATTCGAGTTATCGGGAGATGGCATCAAATAAGCGGCAATCTGGGAATAAAATGTGTTTTGCCTACTTGGTTAGTTACTATTTAAATGGAGTGAGTTTTGGTCAGGTTCATTAAAGGGAAAGAGTACTAACGAAACGTTACTTTGCCAACAAAACAATGAAACACGCTTTATGTATACTTAATACCAAGATACTAAAGAACTTGACACAAAGGACAATTAGGCACTTCAACATGAATGCGTGCTGCTCAGTTTTGATTCAAGGCGAATTAAATGTTCTGAATTATGTTTTGACATCGTTACACATTACTGATAATGAGCTTCGAGTTATCGAGGGGGAAATTATAAAGAAAATAACCTGAAGGGAAAACAATTTCACTTCAAATAAGTGGGATGTTTGAGTTATCGAGGGTTTGAGTTACCGTGGGTAACATCACAGAAAAAGTATGAAGCAAATCTAGGGGAAATTGATTTTAGTTCGAGGTAGCGCGAACTTCGAGTTATCGAGGGTTCGAATTATCAGGATTCAACTGTACCTTCATCTTTCGCTGTCTCCTTTTTTTGTTAGCTGTTTCTGTTCTATCGCATCTGTTTTTGTACAACCCCAAGCCCAGCTTAGATTTCGTATAACTCTGGTATTACTTGTAAAGTGACGAAAAATTCAGTTACTGAAGAATTCTTACACTTATTCACAATTCCAGGTGTTAAGGCTGTAATAAACAATTACTGGATGAGGCTGAGTATGATATCAAGAAATTATCCAGACCGAGGTCAGTCTTACCTGCCAAAGCCGAAGGCTGAGGAGGATAACATAGACCGAAGTCTGGATAATTCCTGATATTATGCGTAAGCCGAACCCAATAATTGTTTTTTTATACATTCAAAACAGGGATAGAGGCAATAAAAGATTTCCAGTAAAAAGACTCGTGCGATTAACCTTCCAAACTGCTGCAGGCCATTTTTGCTGTTTTGTAATTTTCGCGGTCTTGAGGTGGTTACGTCATCAGCGTCCAATAATTTTTTTGTCGAATAATTCACGATATTCAGTGGAAATGATGTCACGGCTTCCGGACATTGAGAATTAACTGGTGAATGTCGACCAATAAAAAACAAGAATGAAGTTTGAATGTATAATCGGGCAACACGTTTTTCCCCCAACACTTTGCACATTATTAATAATGTAATCAAAATATTCAGTCAGTTTTTGACGTGATAGTTTGACAAGACAGGATCGAGAAACGTCAAGTATTCGGCCAACATAAGTGATGAAGTCAGAATAAGGCGGGATTGAAAATGCTTAATATTTTCTGGAAGCTAAAATTTATC
This sequence comes from Heliopora coerulea, assembly GCA_030142905.1. Lineage (NCBI taxonomy): Eukaryota > Metazoa > Cnidaria > Anthozoa > Scleralcyonacea > Helioporidae > Heliopora > Heliopora coerulea. The sequence continues at coordinate 539,571 of JASJOG010000040.1, forward strand.
AGTAATGATATGCTGGCCACCTTGAGTTTAAAAATCACCTTATTAAAACTGGCAAAACGCTAGAAACTAGCAACGATACCCACGACCTCTGATTGGCTGGTTGGAATCTCTATGATGCAAGTGTTTCGTTTTTCCAGCCATAAAAATTCAACGCCATCTAACAATACTGGAAAGTAGGATCACGAGACTTTGGAATGAGATTAAATCGGGACAGGGAATCTTTGACCCCCACCCACTATACATTAACAGGCTAAAAAATAATGGCAGCAAAATCAGTCGAGCAAAGACTTTTCTATTCTCGAAGAAGCTTATGGAGCCCAGGTCCTTCACGAGGGCATGGCAGATATAGAATGGAACAATGCAGGTGCGGACTTGACAAGCCAGGGTGAAGATAGGACAAAATGAGATACGATAAGATAGTACAGAATGGGGTCAGATTTACCATTTCCAGTCCGAGACATTTCTCCTGGACAAGCGATCGTTTGGCGTTAGTTAGCATAGAATTAAAAGTCGTTAGTTTGTCTGGCGTTAGCCAGGATAAGATTAAAAGTCGGATGAGGAACGAAAAGAGTTAAATCAGATCACATAGGATACGATAGGACACATACAATAGAATGGGATATGATAGGATCAAGAAAATGCAATGCCAAACCAAGCATAGTTAGTTAATAAAATAAAAAAAAAAATCAACGCTAATTAAACTGGAAGGCATAGCAGTAAAATTAAAGAAATAAAAAGCTGTTCATTCATAATTTTGACTTTAAAAAGGTGGTACATAAAGATAATTCGGCTAAATCAGATACAACTTAACTACCTATCCTCAATATCTTGTCTTGGTTCAAAGGCCTCCTAAATAAATATTTAAAAACCTGTAGTTACCATTGTGCTCTCCCAAATAGTAGATTCTTAAAACATACACACACACACACGTTGAAATACATTTCTTGTTTCTACAAGCTCGTTTGTAAACTTTTATGTTATTTTCATAATATGCATCTACTCTTAGAACGTAGATTAATTGGTGTATCTTTTGTCGAAACAGAGTAAAAAGTTGAATTTTGAGAGATAATCAAAAATCAAAAAATATTGACCTGCAAATTTACCAAGCGTAACGGCTTATGGGTATTCTGCAGTTTTGAGCATGTCACATTCTTACATTTAAGACCCAACCGTACATACTATATAGATAATATATATATATATATATATATAACATATAAGATAATATTTAATAATATAATTTTAAAAAACTCAATAATTTACAAGGCAAATACAAAGGAAAATCCTAACCGTGTCGTGTCTATATATGCGATAAAAACACGCTTACTTTTCTCCTCAAATTTTTGTGGCTTAGAAAACATCAATTTTCAAACTTTCTACATGTATCAATGTGTTAACTCACACAACGTGCTTTATCGGATCTAACACAGAGTCACAGAGACGATAATCCTATAAGGCACTCCTGCTCGTTTTTTAAATATTATATAAAATAAAATATATAATATGTACTACATAATACAAAATACAAAATACACAATACGTAATATGTAATATGTAATATATATGATATATGATATTTGATATACGATATATGAATTATGATATATGATATATAATATATGATATATTATATATGACATATGATATGTGATATATAATATATAATATTATAACTACATGTATTAGGGTTAGGATAAGGATTAGGATTAGAATTAGGATTGGTTGTAGAGTTAGTATTGTCCTAAAGTTTCCTCATGTTTTGTGAATCTGTGATATCTTCGTACACTAAGGCCATTTGACGTTTGACTGTGGTCACGACTGCTTTTAAATTTCCCGAGGAAAATTCATAAAATTAGTTGTTGAGCCGATTGCAAAGGTCAGCGGCCAGGTGCATCCGCTAAACTGCACTTGTACCAAGTTTTTAAGGAGACCAACTTACTAATTCTGGCAAAGTAACAGTAACTGGCAAGAGAGTAAACAGAGGTACAGGCTGTGGCTTAGAGTTTCCCAGCGAATACCGAATTTATGGAGACACATTTTCATGTGGGTAACTGAAGAATTTAACGAAAGAAGAATTTGATCGCGGATAACACAAAATCTGATATCACTTTTTAAAAGAGCTTATTAACAGCAAAATGCATGGACTTATCATTTAGTTAATCGAATCTTTCAAGTATATTATCTAATACTGTATTGTAAATTCACTCCGGCGTCCGCTTAATAGAGTTTCCTACCAATAGACAAAATGAGCTTTATTTTAGTGTCCGCGTCCGCTTAATAGAGGTGTCCGCTGAATAGCGGTTCGTTATGAAGGTAAATATAGGACGAAAATTGTGGGACCCGAGGTAGTGTCCGCATAATAGAAGTTTCACTGTATATCACAATCATGACGTAGTATAAAAAGCCTTCTTCACACAGTATACAACACAATGTAAAAATGGAATAGATACCGACTTACATTCGGCAACGTGAAGTCCTCGTTTTGTAAATCAGAGCATATATTTCGAGAGTCAAAGTGGAACTCTTGTTCTTCATTAAAATCAAACTCTACCAAAGAAGTGTTTGTTTTAGTCCTGGCTTAATAAGTATAACAAACAGGTTACGTAATCAGTTCACTTGTCGACAAAAACCTAATTTATATTAATAAAATAAGTGAATAGTGAAGCGAGGAAATACATCCTCCAAGACTGTCGTTACGCACCTTTATCCGCAAAGTATCTGTCATTTTCAGCGTTATCGTCCCCACTTGCTGATGATGAACCGTCTAAACAACAAAAATCAGCTCTTCGTGAACTTATGGACTGCACAGGAAGTATATCTAAATGTGTTATTTTGTTCTATATGAACAACAGAAATCGACGCGAGTGGACTAAATTCGACCACATGTCAGAACGCAACTCTACAGGTTTATCACATGAAGACAAACAAACCGTAGCGTTTACGAGAAAAGGTTAAAAAAGTTTAACCAGTCAATTCGATAAATTAAAGTGCCCATATGGCAAAAATAATTCTTGGTTTGTTTGAAAGCATACTTCAAATCACGAAGAATGACACGGACTGTTATTTGATATCTATTTCAGCTACCAAGTTATTCAGAATATTCATTTTGTTTCAAATAAAGATTTTTTTTTATATTACAACGACGTCAAATCAGTCAAACAGCATTGCGACAAATCTAAAATCGGGCATTTCTTTAAAATTACTCACCGAAACCCCTTGAGATGTTGTACACTTAGAATACAATGATTACCGGCCTTTAGTTCCTTCCTTCATTCTTTTTAACGAACTTTTTCGTTTTTCGAACTTGTTCGTTAGTGAGCGGCTTAGGTTTACTAGCTTGTTTTTACCCATTACTTCGTGACTTTTGTATAAATTCATCTAGTTTTCTGCTTAAAATTAATATTGAGAAGATCTAAGTAATTTTTGATAGTTTTTAATTGTAAATTGTTTGTAAAACATGCCTGAATTTGGTTTGTTTATCTTCAATTGAACGCGAAAATTTTCCCGCTAAAAACTGCCGGTCTGTACGAAAAACTTATTGCACGACTAGGCAGCCAATCACCGTGCGTCATCATCCGTAAAGACAGGATAGCGAGCTCAGAAATATAATATATATTATTCAGTCGCCACAGAACCAATTTGGACAAGATGCTTAAAAAACAGCTACCTCCTTTTTCTTCAGCAGTTTCTTTGGCATTGAAAACTCCCTGAACTTCACCATCCTCGGGATTAATTGATGATGTCTCCGCTGACCGCCCTCCTGGTCAAGATAATCACAGCAGTTTGATTATTAATCATAAAATAACTTAACATGCACACTGATTGGTTACTGGGCGTGCTGGGCAACTTGATAACAGCGAACTGACGTGATACGTCAGACAAAAACACAAATGTTTAGAAATACCTAGATACCAATGATTAACCATGTAAATACGAAGATGAAATGTTTGGGCAACACTTTTCAGACCATTTCCATCGCCATTTACTAATGCATTGTTTGCGACAACTGCAGGGCAGTTTGGTGTATGGCTTTAATTAAATCTTAAGTCTGCACTCGCCTCTCGTATTCTTTTAAATTCCTACGTGTCGTGATAACCCGATAACTGCATTCAACACAAGTTCCCTGACCTTGTAAATAACGCACGAGTTTAATGCACAACGCAGCATGGACCATCAACACTCAATTTTGCGTGGTTAACAACATTTGACGCCGTATCAATATATCACACTGTCATTCATGTGAATAGATGTTTTTATCACCGTGTTGTTAACGAGACATTATAAAGTTATGTTTGCCTGGTTTCGTGTAGGCTGTAGCAAAAAGTTATGTAGCTATGCGGACAGTTGTTATTTTTAAACCCTAAACTCAGACAGTCAAACCGAAATGGACTCTAGAATTTCCAGATGAACCTATTTCTATTGTTGAAGACTTAGAATTAATAAGTATACTCAGACAAACATTATGACACCAACAATGGTGACATCACCACCTTGTCCTGCTTATTACAAACGCATGCTTCTCAAGATTACAGCTCTCGATCATTTTCTAGGCCGCTGACAGGAAACCAAATGCGTATCCTTTAGATCGCCGGGGATATGCTCTAACCATTGTCTGGACTAGATGTCAAAAATTCACTGACGGTACCTGAGGGAGAACAATGTTCGGCATGTGGTAGTTTGTAAATCACAACGGCGCATGCGTTTCAGCATAGATACAACTTGCAGCAGTGATAGGTGATGTGACTTTTTTAAAGGGATTTTATGATAAGTAAATAAACTTAATCTCATTTACCATTGGCAGCAACGGTTTCCACGGACATCATTCCTAAAGTTTGCCCAGTGAAATTACTGGGGATAACTTTCGAAACGCTTGAGGGACTCAAGCTGGAGCCACTGAGCTTAGAAAAACCGCTGGAATATAAGACTTTTATCAAATTCCACGTCTGCGCGTGGTGGTGAAGACTTAGTTCACTACAAACCTGGAAAACATTAATTGGAAAAAAAAATGGTAAGAGGATTATTCCTGAAAGAAATGCTTCAGGTAAAAAAGCCATCAAGTGTGGATGGAAGCGCGATATCAAACAAAACGTTTTTGAAAAAAAAATTGAAAAACACTTAATCTGAATAAACGCTAGACGCCAAATAATATATACGTCATCTAATATAAATTTAGCTGCTGGGAAAATTATATCTGAGAAGTGAAACAAGTCAGCCGCGTTATGTTACATATATTACTTCAACTTACCCTCATATTCTACAATGACATCAGATCTGCAAATCTAGGCTAGAGCACTCGTTCTAGATATACTAAGCATTGAACCGCGTTGTGTTTTGAAGTGCCACGGTAAACACTTGGGTATCCAGAACCCGCGATATTCATAAAAGCGAGGGAAAAGTAGAAAATTGAGCGATAAATTTCCACCACTGCTAACATTGGGACGTAGTGATTAATTTTAAAGATGATATAAAATGAAAATTACGATTGTTCTATTTGTAAGAATTCTTAACGTGATAAATGAAAAATGAGGAATCTTTAGGAGTAAAAAAGTCTTAGTTAACAGTACTTATGTATTTCCTTCCAGAACGCTCATTTCGAACGGAGTGTCCTTCTTCATGTCAGAAGCAAAATCTGAGCAACGTGCGCTGCATTTATGCTTTTGTAGACGTAATAATATAGTATGATAGGTACTTTATTAGAAAACAAAGGTGTAGGTTAACCCTATATGAATGGTAGATCTTCCATCGACAAGAACTTCTTCAGGCGTTCACCAGATTAAAATCGTCTCGTGTTAGCCAAATGAAATACTAAATAGTCGCCACCGTGGCTTGGCGTGTTAATTTATGGTCTGAATTACGTATCATAATCTGATTCTAAGTCAGTTTTTGGGCACGGGTATTCAGTAGAAAACTAATTTTTGTTTATTTGCTTTTCAAACTTATTACGTAAAAGTAATATATAGCATGATAATAGTTTCAAACATAAAGGGGTTTTTTGCGATATAAATAATGCAAGTGCTAAGATTATGCGATCAAGATAAGTACTTCCGTTATTTTAAAGAACAAAGCTTTCAGAAACAATCCCAAAAAATGAAAACAAAACCAAATCCAGAAAAACTGATTTGAGATAATCGCCATACGCGTTTCTCGCACCGAAACGAGGTGCACTTTTTGATATTTTTGTTGTTATGAAGTTGTCACCCCCACCTTAGATATGATGTAATGCACAGTTTAATACTTTATAAACATTTTGGCGTCTCCATACAAAACTTGAAAGAACGTCTCTGCCTTTTAGGAACAATTAGTGGATTATTTAAGTCCGTAAATACCTCTGAGTTGTGGTCGCAGAGCTCGCTGAATGATTGTCCACTAAGGCGGTATTTCTTGGCCAGAGTTCGAAAGTGATCGTGGTCCTATGGGCGAAAAACGCAAAAACAATTAACAAATCAACCGAGAATACTTTAGTACGTTGATCTCGGGAAAAACTGTACCGTTCGACGGGTTTATACTAGAAATCGAGGGCTTAGTGAGCACCATCCGCAATTGCTGGATGGCTCTTTTTCAAAAAAGAAAACCAGTGATGTTTGAACTTATTAATCTATTGAAACCATTTAATAGAACGATTATCTATCTAAACATGTAGTAAGCATTTAAGCCAGGAATATAGTGACTTCGATTAAGTTTGAAAAAACTATTTAATTATCACGCCTCCATATCAACGTCTGTTTGCTGGATGTATTTTGATGTTTCAAGGGCGTTCGCTAGTATTCCGTTGCCATGCTACAGCTACCAAGGACAGTTCATTTTAGCCTTCACCTCAAACAGTTCAATTTATTTCAGGTTGGGCCTAAACATTTAAGGAACGACCAAGATATTGTAAATGTGGAATACGTAGACTAAGTTTTTTCATTGCCTGATGTAATGTGGTAACGTCACATCAAGGTTATGTGAAAACACAATGATTTTCGTCGTTATCATCGTTATATTTTTGAACGTCATTTGAACGAGAGCTACTTTCTATGGTAAAGTATGCATGCGATTCATAATTTGCGCGAATGTTTCAAACTTTCTTGCACATCTAACCGCAATCAATTTCTGACCTTCCGTCAACAGGTCTACGAGCTCAATCAATCAGGGGAATTCTTTCTCTATCCATTTTATTCCTTGAAGGTGATCAGAATTATTCAATCTAAAGGGACCACCATGTAATATACCCCATGGGCCCCCAGAAACCTCGTAGCATTACTGAAGTTGCAGTTACATGTAACTTTTGCACCAATGCTTGAATAGTTTCACTGAAAGCACACAGCATAGTCAAATATTCTAATTGGTACCCTCTCAGAGTAAGTTACGTTAAATTAGTGCTAAATATGAGCATACTGTTTTCCGAGCTTTAACAGATCTATCCTTATCTTGTTTATTCATTTTTATTCCTGCAATGAAAATTACAATTCTTTAAACTGTGCTTCAGCATTTTTAACTATGCTGCCTGCCTACACTTCCTCCCCGGCTTTTTGAGGTTAACTGCACTGATGTTAACTAATCTCCGTCGAAGAACATCATCCTGTCCAAGACTATACATGTACACTTGCAGGAATGTAAGGACTTACTGAACTGATGCCAGTCAACCAGTGATATGAAAATGTATTAAGAATGACTAGCGTTTGATACGAAACCACTAATATGTAAATTACATGCAAATCTATTCATTAAATAAGGATTAATCTTTTCTTTTTACTTGAATAAACTCACTTTCAGGGAATTAACAGGAAAATTAAACAAGGTACTAGTCACAGCAGTAACCTCCTCAACCTTGTTTGGCTGTTGTGATCGAATAGTCCCAAGAGAGTGCGTCAAGTGAATATTTGATTTCCTGTCAAAAAAAACACGATCAGGAAAGGAAAGCTCAAAAATTTCCATAGGCAATCATTATAGTAACTTCTACACTTATCATCTCTACCAGACAAAATTCATTCTGAAAGAGAAACTGAACAAAACCTACACTTTCGGTTTTGGTTCCTGTGTCTTGAGTTCATCACTTCGGGCAAATGCGATATTTCCAGTGGAGCTTATGCCGAGGGCAACAGGTGGTGCATGGTCTACTGGTCGATAGGCATCATGAAAACAATTCTGATACAGCATGGAATCCTTACCACATGAGAATAGAATATTAGGATCCTTGTGCCACACGATTCCTATAGGGACGTAATCACGTTTTAATTTCTATGCCTGTCAATCTGTTTATCTGTTACTCCGCCATATATATGTCCGTTCGTCCACCTGCCCGTTTATGCAGTCAGTGATATAGAAACAGGATGCTGCGTAGACAGTGTTAAATAAGGTAAAAAAAGCAAAGGTTGGTGACTGCCGCGACTGAACGCAAAGAATTCAAACGTTTCGAGCAAAGGCCCTTTGTCAGAGAAAGAAACATGTTCTCAACGTACGTTTCTGAGGGAGGGCCGCTGCTCGAAACGTTCTCATTCTTGCGATAAGTCACGGCAGTTACCAACCTTTGAACTTTTTGCCCGTTTATCCGTCTTCCTGTTTGCTTAACTACCTCCTTGTCCACCAGTCTATCCATCTGTACGTCGGGCAACGTTTCCGTCTGTCCGTCTATCAGTCCATTCGTCTTTCTGTCTGCCAGTATGTATGTATGTATGTATGTATGTATGTATGTATGTATGTATGTATGAATGTATGTATGTATGAATGTATGTATATATGTATGTATGTATGTATGTATGTACAGGGTGAGCCAAACGTAGGTGGACAGTAGGTTGAATAGGGTTTGTGTTATATTATACTGTATATTACAGCTAGATTTATGTAAATTGTATTAAATTTATAGTAAATTATCATTTACTGTCCACCTACTTTTGGCTCACCCTGTATTTACGTATGTATGTATTTATGTATGTTTGTATGCACGTATGTATGCACGTATGTATGCACGTATATACCTTCATGTATGCCTGAATGCCTGCCTGCCTGCCAACTTACCTACCTTTCTGCATATGAGTTGTGTCTGTCTGTCTGTCTTACTGCCTGCCGGCATGTCTTATGACATCACTATGCTGTTAGTCCGTTATTCCGTCAGTCCGCTCGTACGTTCACCAGTTTACATCTTTGTCAACCCTCCTGTTGGGTTGTGTCTTTTATGTTGCATTCCAGCGTCCATTGGTAGTCCTTGAGCTAGCCAACCAAGTCTGGTCAGCACGTTCGTACAGGTAAATCTGTATTCGTCCATGTACTTGTCTACCCATTCCTACGTTTACATCTGCTTGCTACCCTTACCAAAATTCCTATTTGTATCCAAACAGACTACCATGCAGTTTACAATCGACAACAACTTATCATAGAGTACACACAAAGAGTACACTATGAGTAACAAATGTGAAAAAAGCTCTCGACCACTAAATGATTGAAATCAGGTACCTGTCACTGCATCCGTGTGTTGCGTAAACTGGGCGTAAGGAATATACGGTCTGCGTATATCCCAAACACTCACGTTGATGTCTAGAAGTAACGCAGAACTATAACGAAACCACAGCACAGATTCAAAAGTATTCTCAAAACAGACTAGTACAGTTAGATGCTGCTCCTAGTCCTACTTCCCACGAGCCAGCCCACTCTACCGTCCTCCCTACTTTCGTCCCTTTCGCCTCACTCTCCTCCCTCCCACCGACGTGCGTAAGTGCGTGCATGTAAGCGTGCATGTAGGAAAGCGGGGAGGCCGGGCAGGAGTAGGTGCGCGCGTGCATGCATTGGTTGGCTTCGTTCGTTCGTTGCTTCCTTCTATCTTTCTTCCTTTCTTTTTGTACTTTAATGTCTTGTTTAAAAAGATAATTACATAAAATATGTTCAGGGCTCTAATCGAGTAATCTGAACACCTTTAACCAACTATACTAAATATATACATATTAAAAATCCTAAATTCTAACAGATTTAAAAAAGGTTCTTTATACGAATCGAGCCAAATATAACTGCTTTTTGCATTCTTTTCAAAACACTCTCTGCTAATTTGTCCTGTTGTAATAATTTATTTAGCAAAGTTTTCCTTCTTTTTTTCTTTCTTTCCCTCTGCCTTTCCTTACTTCCTTTTCTTTCCCTCTTTCTGTCTTACATTCGTTCGTACGTTCGTTCGTTCGTTCGTATATTCTTTTGTTCCTTCATCAGTTTGCCACCTTGTTTGTTCATTTATTTAAATTAATATTGATCATTCCCATGCCTGCTCCGAAAAATTTGCAACTGACCGGTGCACACCTAGCAATATGGTACTTCCCTGCGGGCCTCCATCTAATGCGGGCCACCTCGGCAATAGCGTGGATCTGATGCACTTTTACTGGCTTTTGTAAGGTGTCCCAAACCTAAAGAAGAAAAAATAAGAATATTAAAAGGACCTGAATGAAAGGGAAATCATCCTAATAACAGTTAAAATAAATTTATGTGTAATCCTTATGGATACGTGTCAAATAACTTCATAAACAAGTATAATTTTTCTTCAAACCGTGATCATTTGTGAACCTTTGCAAGCCTTTTAAACATGTACATATATTAATATACTTAACGAAAGAACTGCAGAAGACGTTTTATCACTGGACTCAGAGTGATATCAGGTGACGACTTGACATTTTACTGATTACTACCGATATCTTAATTGTTTTAAAATACATTGATGATTCCTCTGATTAAAACTGTCCAAACGCTGGAACAGTAGAAGGGGTAGTTACGGCAATTGTATCTATTTGGGCAATATTTGAGACAATAAATTCATGTTTGGAACGCTTTCCGGGCTCTCAAGTGCTTAATATCTTTCCATGAGGTCTCTGAATGACCTTGCATTCGTGAAGTGATTCTTTTTTATATTTTTTATTTTGTATCTCTTTTCAAAATTCTTGGTTGCGATCCAAGCTCGGACTTTGATAAAACCAGGAAGTTAAGGCATGTGAATTTAACGACAACCTAGATTTTTCATGAAATACGAATTTATTTTATGTCCTCGCTGGAGCATACTGGTGTTTCTTCCTCCCAAACTTGCCTGAACCAACTTATCCCTGCCGGCACTTCCAAGCCAAGCTCGCTCCGTGGGATGCCAATCAAGTGAGAAGACGGGACCCATGTGCGCCACAAATTGCTCGTAATAGTTCTCGGGCTTACGCAAGTCCCAGAGCTAAAAAATAAAGTACACTTAAGATAACAATAAAAACTTTAAGGTGAAAACAAAGATTTTTCTCCTTGAAGTCTTACACATGCAATCAGTGACAAATTGAATTGGAACACGACATTTAAACAACAATTAGCACTCATTAGGTCACCTTAAAATGCATTAAATACCCTCCCCTTACCAATCTGAATGTCGGTGAACCTACACTGAGTTGCATCAACTTTAAAGGAAGCAACACTGAATTGGCCGAAGGGTGTCCGTGGAGCTTTCTTATGACCGGTGTGCGGACTGCTTTGTCAGTCACTGTAGTTATGTATCTCAGTTCATAACATTCGAACTGGTTTCCTTAATTTCAAAGTAAATTCGACAAAATTGGCCACCAGAAGATCACATTAGTAGATACTTTTACCTGAATGTTACCAGTTTCAGTTGCTGCTGCGAAGCATTTTCCTTCAAAAGGCTCGAACTAAAAATAAAACAAGATAGAGTAACGTTTAACGTTCCTAGCTTGCCCGACATTTCTTTCAACCTTCCATAGCTTTGATATTCTTCTTGTTTCTGGCTTTTTCCCTTTTCTTTTTCCCTTTATTTCCTTTAATTTTTTCTTTTTCTTTTCCTTTTCCTTTTGTTTCTTGTTTCTTTTTCTTTCTCCAGGAGACGAAAAATAACAACGAATATGTATCAAAAATTCCTTGAAGCATGCATCACATCGAAAAACGTCACTGATATAGGCAATGATTCTGTTTTATGCTCGTGCTACGTTCAAGATTAATTTCCCCATTATTCTTTTGTACATCACTGACGCTAACATTTCTAAGTTTGAAAGTCGCTCAAAGACAATTAGAAAAGGACAATTAGAAAAGGAAATGCAACCATGTAGAGTGAAGTTAGTAAAGAAATTCCATATGAAATGGTAGAACTGCAAGTGTTTATTTGACGTTTTGTACCTTTTGCGCTTAGCAATTATATTTCAGTAAATTATATAATAAATTACTGATTCACCTCGCTTGTTCGGTCTGTACTAGTAAAATATCGGACCTTTGTTTTCGCCCGACCTCGACTCACTAAGCTTGTCTCGTTCCGCACTTAAAAACATCAGTCCAACATTTCACTAGTACAGACCTCACGCTCGATCAAGAAGTAGCAAACATTCGACGACAAAAATCCTGTTAAAAACGGGAAAGAAATTCAACGGAAAGCCATATAATAAACTCCCTACATAGATGTTCGTAGGACGTTTGCCAAGCTCAAATTAACCTTCGAAAAACGACTTCTGGGGCTCAGAAATCGTTTTCTGATGATATTTTGAGCTTGAAGAACGTCCTACGAACATCTATATACACCTCCAAGCTCCCACATTCCTGATATCAGTCTCCTTCAATAAATTCCTTACAAACGTTCTTTGTTTGGTCGGTATTGGAAAGTATTTGCCTTCCATCTTTTCGCATAGTTCTCGCTCCTTTCTTTTCAGTTTGCTTTATTTTCAGTCTCCTTTATTTAGTTTGAGCAATGGAGCTTTTTTCCTAATACGCAAGTCACGAAACAATACAGACCTGAACATCCCGAATGCTAGCATTCTGCGATTTTCCTTGAAAAGTAATCGCTGCCTCCTGCTTACGAAGATCCTTAGAAAATACCCAAAAAAGAAACGTCAGTCGAGTCACTTAGCTAATAAGATTGTAGCATCTGCATCAGGGACTGCCTTTTTCTACTAAAAAGAAACATTCACTAATTTCAAAATAGCTGGGAAGTTCTTTTTTTTCTTTTTTTTCCCTGTCTGACAAGACCTCCAAACATTGATACTTTCCGATAATTTCAGTATCGTTTCAGTAATGTCTTTCGTTTTATTTATTTTTGTTCTACTTTAAGTAAAGTTTCTGCTTATACGGGAAAACTCCGTGAGTTAGCTAAGTTGTTCTCCCTTGAGGTCCAACAAAGGCGACTCCATATGGGTCCAGTGTTACTACAGGAAGAAACCAGAGTACCCAGAGAAAACTGGGTAGAATCAAACTGGACAACACTCGTCTTACGAGTGACCGAGGGAATTTTAACCAGAAAACTGCACAAAGCTAGAATGGAGAAATTACAGTCGTGAGAGAAACGAGTACTGTCACTGGGCCAGCGACACCCCACTTTGACTGTTTCCGTGCACGATCACTCATCTGTTATGTTAAAATGGTTAACGCCGAACGATTTTACTTGTCAAAGGGACACATCCAGCCGGAATAGAGTTCATTTAAGAAACCACTTTCCCAAATCACGTTAAACTTGGGCAATGGATTGGAATCATCTAATTAACTTTTACTATTCAAGAAACACAATTGTTATCGTGACACATCAGTTTCCAGACCCTTTCTATTACCACTCAATTTCTGCAATTTCGAGCAAGATATTTTATTTCAAACATGTTGCGAAATAAGCTATGGCTAAATAATATGCTTGACTGATAAAATCCTAAAGAATGTTATTGTCAGGGTAAAAAACAAGGGAATTCTTTTGTAGTATAGAAGCCCTGTAAACACTATAGTTTCAATGCCAACAACGTTTCTAGGAAAGGAATGCTTGATTTAATGACATCTGGTGGAAAAATGTTTAAAGGTACTTTCAAAAATACGAGAGAACAACGCTCTGGCGTTTCTAGCGAAAGCCTTTCAACGTCTCTGAAAGGCTTTTCGCTGGAAACGTCGGTACTTTGTTCCCTCGTATTTTGGCAGACCACTACGTTTAAACGTTTTGCATTTTGTTCATAAGTGCGTACGCAGAATGACCATTTTTTGAATGATATCTATCCATATGTCGAGTTTCGTATGATTTAGATCAACAGTTTTTGAGGTTAGCTGAATCAGTCGATACAGCAAAATACTATTTCAAGGTTTTTACATCATACGCTATCTCCTATGCATACATCTTTTTAAACTTAAAATCTCAAGAACGGAAAAAATAAACAGAAGTACGGTCAAATGCATTTTTCATCATTCTGAACGCCTATTCGACGACGACAATGTTATTTTACGTTTACTATACACGTTAAACTACTGGTGCCGCCTGAATGAATGCTACTTACAAAACATCTCATAGTGCCATCTTGCGAACCACTTATCAAAATGTCGCGATCGCTCGGATGAAATGAAATTCTGTTTACTGTCCTCTTGTGCACGGCATAATCTAAATGGAAGAAAATCGTTGTTTTGCTGCGAATGAACTCTTTCCAAGCAGATTCAACGTTCTATGATTTCTTGAATGTTTGGCATTTACACTCGATCACATGAAATGGAGTTTATATACGACGAAGGAAATTTTTGAGCTTCAGAATACTATATTTTAAGACCCAACCGGGACAAGATGCAAAAAAATGCACCTCTAGGTGCTTCATGCCGGGTATCAAACCACCATTCTAAGTACAAAACCCGTGGCCTAGCTCGCGGTAACGGCGATTGTCGCATACAGTTTGCAGATCACGGCAATTGCAGGCTCAAGAGTTCGATTCCCAGTCGGATGCCCAAGAGTTGCATTTGTCGCAACTGGCCCCAGTTGGGTCTTAAAATGTAAGAATCTGACTCTCGGAAATTTTATTAGTCTTATATGAACTTCATTCTATTATTTTACTGTGGCTAACGCCAGACGATCTTACTTGTCAAGGGCAAATATCTTGCTCAGAAAAAGGTTAATGTGAAAAAAACCCCAAAACGATTGTATAATTAGGACTGGAAAAATCGGCAATTTTAAGGGTCTTTCATTGCCAAATACTAGCGGACTATTTGACAGAACGATGAAGCAGTTCTGTGCCAGCTAAATTACTGTAAATGAGGAGCGAGAAATGTTTACCCGAAGAGACTTGAAGAAAGGATTAAGGCCATGTGTGCTTCAGCTCAACAATACAGATACGAATAAAAATAGCTCAGATCATTGCGTGTCGCTAAAAAAGCTCGAAATTGGATGGTGGACGAATTTTAGAAAAGTACTCAATCTTGCAAGTTAACTTATTATTAATTAAAACCCAAATATGTCAGAACCACCTCAGCCTGAGAAATGAAGTAGGTTCGTACTTGCAAAAATTTGTAAAATTCAGAAAACCCACCCTTTAACTAAAATGTGCTTTGGAGGTCCATAATCACGACGTTCAGTGTCTTTCCACTGATTAAATACATACGCTCCAACTGTAAGTTTTGCGGTAGTTTCAAAAACTGTATCAGTGTTAAAATGTAAAAAAAAAAACCAAGACCAGCCGACAACTTAAAAAAGTATATAATGAAACAAATTCCAAAAAATAAAGGCATATTGGAAAAACTCAAGATATGAGTCAAAACAAGACGAGTATATGAGACTGTAATATGATGACTTTGTAATAGAGTCGAAATATTAGTCTTATATACTTGTCTTGTTTTGACTCATATCTTGAGTTTTTCCAAGATGTCTTTATTTTTCGGAATTTGTTTTATGTTAAAATGTAAACTCTCCCAAGAGTTCCACGTAAGTGAAAGCTCCAACAAACCAACACAAAACACTCTTGTCCTGTGTATAAACATATATTCTGAAGAAGGAGCTGGTCCCCGAAACGTAATTATGTAAACAGGTTGAAATAAAGTTTTTAGGTCAGTGACGTAGCAACACCCGGGCCTATCCGGGCCTGTGCCCGGGTGAAACCTCCTTATACCCGGGTGAAATATTGCTGACAAATCTAGCTCACATTTAGCAAAGTATAGAGTATTGTCACTACAAAAATTAAATACAATTATTCTGTGTTGAGAATGTGATGAAGGGTGTGACTCGTGTTGAGTTATTGTTTCTGTCCTTGTGATCTGTCTTGCTATGGTGTAGTTGTCTCATGTAGTAAATCTACCTTAAATAAAACTTTTATCAGGTTATGGGCCCAGATCACTAAAGAAATTTTTATCGAAATGTTGCTACGTTATGGTTTTTTCTTCGAATAACACTTGAAGTCTTGGTTCGCAACACGGAAACCTGGTTTTGTCACTTATCGAAATGGCGACGGACAACAACGCCTTGAAAGTTGAAAAATTAAATGGAGAAAATTATCATAGCTGGAAGTTTCAGATGAAAATGTATCTTATTGGAAAAGATCTGTGGGATATTACTACGGGAACTGAGGCACTGGGAGATGATGCAACAGCGGAAGAGCAAAGAAAATTTAAGAAGAAAGAAAATTTGGCTCTCGCGTCGGTATGCTTATCTGTTGCAACAAATTTACAAATTTATGTACGCTCAGCCAGCAACGCGAAGGAAGCTTGGGAAAACCTTGAAAGCCATCTTCAGAAGAAATCTCTATCTCGCAAGATATTTTATCGTAGAAAACTTTACTCCGCTTGTATGGAAGAAGGTACAAGCATGATCGATCATGTCAATTACATCAAAAGTCTGTCTGAACACTTGGAAGCAGTAGATGATGCAGTGGCCGAGAAAGATTTGGTAATCATTTTGATAAGTAGTCTTCCTGAGGAATACAACTCTTTGATAACGGCATTGGGAACTATTGCAGAAGATAAACTGAAGAGGGACTACGTACGTGACAGATTAATTCATGAATTCGACAAAATGCATGGCGAAAGTTCCAAAATCGGAAATAGCGACACGCGCCAAGATGCTCTACTTAGCGATAAATCCGCCAAACAAAAGAAGGCTGACACGAAGAAGTTTAGATGCCACTACTGTATGAAGAAAGGCCATTTTGTAAAAGATTGCTACAAAAAGAAAGCGGATGCGAAGAAGTCATCGCTTGACGAATCTGCGAATAGAGTTGAAAGTATGCAAGAATCAAAGGTTAGAAGTCCGGAAGTTGCCTTATCAAGTTACTCTGCAGCAACACCAAACGAATGGTGGATTGATTCTGGAGCTTCGCAGCACATGACTCCAGATAAAAAAGGCATGACGAGTTACATCGCATTCAGAAATCCAGTACAAGTTAAACTTGCAGACAATCGTGCATTGTATGCTTATGGAAAAGGTACTGTAAACATATCAGTTTTTGACGGTGCAAGGAAAGTGAATTTAGCGCTCCATGACGTACTTTATGTTCCGAAAATACGAAATAAGTTAATGTCACTTCCCTCAATGATAGAGAAAGTGCTGAAGTTCAATTTAAGGGCCAATTTTGTAAGGTGATAATTAACGATAAAACGTATAGCATTGGACACAAGCATGGGAAATTGTATAAGCTGAATTCAGAGCCCATAGAATCATGTTACTTTGGATCGTCTGAAGACAAAGATAGCACCCCGTCATTGTGGCATTACCGTTTTGGCCATCTGGGTTATGAAAATCTGAAGTTGTTGAATAATAAATCCATGGTGAATGGTTTAACTCTTGATCCAATGGATCCAAGAGAAAGAAGCTAGACAAGAAGTCTTCACGATGCATTTTCGTTGGTTACCCAAACAACAGTAAAGGTTACAAGCTCTATAATCCCGAAACGAAGAAGATGCTTAGAAGTCGAGACGTAATATTCCTGGAAAATACTTTTACCGGTGAACTGACGGATCGTGAAAGACAGTCATCAAAACTGTTGATTAATTTGGAAAATTCAGAGTCTGACGTCGTGTATTTTGAAGATGATGATGCCATTGCCAATGATGAACACAATGAAAATCATGTAGAAGGTGTTAGGGAAGAGCGCAATGCACCCGAAGCTGAACCGCAATGGCCTCAAAGAAACAGAGTAGCTCCTGACCGACTTGGTAGTATTACAGGTGAATGGTGGAATTATCTGCATTATGCCTCTATTGCTGCTACAGATACCGAAGAACCAAAGAGTATCAATGAAGCTCTCAATGGAAAGAATCCAAAGCAGTGGAAAGAAGCAACTGACCGTGAATATGAATCATTGCTGAATAATAACACCTGGGATTTGGTAGAGTTACCTGAAGGCAAGAATGTCGTTGGATGCAAGTGGGTTTTTAAAATAAAAAGGAACGCTGACGGGACAGTTAGCCACTACAAGGCTCGTTTGGTAGCTCAAGGATATTCTCAAGAACCTGGAGAAGATTATGATGAAGTATTTGCCCCTGTTGCAAGATACAATTCCATCCGAACTGTTCTGGCAATTGCAAACCAGGTTGATCTAGAGGTTCATTAAATGGACGTTAAAACTGCATTTTTAAATGGTGAACTTGAAAAGGAAATTTACATGAAACAACCAGAAGGCTATGTCGATAAAGATCAACCGGATATGGTGTGTAAATTGCAAAAGAGTCTCTACGGTCTGAAGCAATCAGCCAGATGCTGGAATGTCGCTATGGATCAATTCTTGAAAGTATTAGGATATGTTCAAAGTGGTGCTGATCCATGTGTCTACTCAAAAACGGAAGTTAAAGATGGAAAGAAATGTCTGATGATCATTGCCTTGTATGTCGATGACGTCGTGTTAGCTTCCAACGATGTCCAGATGTTAAAAATGGAAAAGGCTAAGTTGAAAGAACGATTTGAGATGGAAGATTTGGGCGAAATTCATCATTGCCTCAGTATGTCAGTCAGACGAGACAGAGCAGCAAAGGAACTCACGATTAGCCAGAAAACCTATCTAGAAAGCGTGTTAAAAAGATTTGGAATGTACGACTGCAAACCGGTATCAACTCCGATGGAAACTGGAAGGAAATATGAAAAACTGGCAGATGGAGGAACTCCTATGAAAACAAGAGAATTTCAGGCAGCAATTGGATCCCTTACCTACGCTGCGATTGCGACAAGACCGGATTTGTCATCTGCAGTGGGAGTACTGAGTCAGTTTATGTCAAATCCTAGCCAAGAGCACTGGCTCGGAATAAAAAGAATTTTCCGATGTATCAAAGGAACATTGGACTATGGTCTAAAATTTGAAGCGTCCAGTGATGAAGAATTTAAGCTCTGTGGGTATGCAGATGCTGATTGGGCTGGTGATGTGACGTCAAGAAAGTCTACAACTGGGTATGTCTTTCAGCTGGGGAATGCTACAATCTCCTGGAAATCAAAAAGACAGACAGTTGTTGCTCTATCTTCAACCGAAGCTGAGTACGTGGCATTATGTGCGGCAGCTCAAGAAACTGTTTGGCTACGGCATTTGCTTGCCAGCATTAGATTCAAGCAGAAAGATGCAACTGTCGTACATGAGGATAATCAGGGGACAATAGTTCTGACGAAGAATCCGAAGAATCACTCACGAACGAAGCATATTGATATTAAATATCATTTTGTACGAGAAGCTGTCGAAAAGAAAGATGTTCGTCTTGTTTATTGCCCAACAGAGAAGATGGTGGCAGACATTTTGACAAAGCCGCTACCGAAACCGAAGTACGTTGAATTACGTCGCAAGATTGGTGTGCAACAATTACCTTAATTAGAGTCACGATACATTTTACGATATAGAATTATAACACTCGTCAAGTGGGAGTGTTGAGAATGTGATGAAGGGTGTGACTCGTGTTGAGTTGACAATAGAACTTCCTGTTATTGTTTCTGTCCTTGTGATCTGTCTTGCTATGGTGTAGTTGTCTCATGTAGTAAATATACCTTAAATAAAACTTTTATCATTCTGTTTACCTAAAGTCTAAGTATTAGTTTAATTTCCACATAAATGTTAATTATTTCGTAAAAATACGTCCTTGCAAGATGAAGTAAAATACAATGTGTCAGTGTGCGCTGATGAGTAAAATGTTTAAGTACAAATACGGTGGCAAGGCGATTGTCGTTGTTCGACTGTTGTTAAATGAATCCGAATAAAAAGAGAAGGACAGAAAGTGGTAACACCGAGCGTAAGTCAAGCAACCCTAGGGGTGATGTTGAGAAGCCAGAGAAAACACAGTAGTAATAGCAGTTACTACAGAAGTGTTATTGCGTTCAAGTACTGCAAAATATCTTGAGGGGCGTGCCCCATGCCTTTTGCTAGCAGTGCGATAACTAAAAAACTACCAGGAAATGTTGACACCTGTGCCCATGTGGTGCCCAAATAACATTTGCTTCCTGGCTACGCCACTGTTTTAGATTACGTATATATCACAGTATGTAATCTTAAAAAATAATCATATATACATACATATGTATGTATGTATGTATGTATGTATGAATGAATGAATGAATGTATGTATGAATGTATGTATGAACGTATGAATGAATGTATGTATGAATGAATGAATGAATGTATGTATGTATGTATGTATGTATATATGTATGTATGAATGTATGTATGTATGAATGTATGTATATATGAATGTATGTATGTATGTATGAATGTATGTATGTATGTATGAATGTATGTATGAATGTATGTATGAATGTATGAATGTATGTATGTATGAATGTATGAATGTATGAATGTATGAATGTATGAATGTATGTATGAATGTATGAATGTATGTATGAATGTATGTATGAAGTATGTATGTATGTATGTATGTATGTATGTATGTATGTATGTATGTATGTATGTATGCATGTATGCATGCATGCATGCATGCATGCATGCATGTAAATAAAATCAATCCAAGAAGAATGAAGGATATACACCCATATTAAATTACTTTTACGGCCAGCAGCAAGAAGTAATTTTCGTCAAAAATAAGAGCCTATTCAAGAACCTAAATAGCTTAATTCCTTAATAAATATCCAGCATATAAGAACTGTTTAACAGTGTATTGGGAAACTACGGTCTCGCATGCGAGGTTTTTACATTAGTTTAAATACTTACTATTGCTTATGATTTAGGCTATAAGTCTGGGGATTTTCTGGACGAGAAAGCCTATTTTAGATAACTAACTCTTCAAAATTTCAATATCTGAGGTCCAAATAAAGACATTTGCAGCATTATACCAGATTAAAGCGTAACAAGACCATTCCTCGTGAGGAAGCCTTGATAAGTCTTGGTAAATTTTGGGGGAATAACATTTCGGACAGATTGGGCTAAATGTCTGATCCCATAAAAGCGTCATCGTGCAGGCCTGAAATTATAGAAGTATCTAATTTGACATTATCGACATATACATTACATATACATTACAATGATACAAAAAAGAGTGCTACAACGACAGTGTTTAACAATGTTTCAAAAGCCAACAAGGGCAGGGAACTGTTGAAACTCACTAGATAAGAAAATGTCGTTTCGAGCAAAGGCCCCTCGTCGGAGTGAAACGATATCAAGAGCCTTCGTTCGAAACGTCATTCTCTTATTTAGTAGATTTTGGCAGTTCCCTCTCACTACTCTACCTACTGGAGTGCTCTTTAGCGCGGCATAGGGTTTTTTTATATTAGGGAGACACGGGCCTCTAGACTCCACGCAGTCACCCTACTGATACTTGGCAGCCGATTAAGTCAGCCGGCTTAGCAAGAACGAATGCTGAGTAAAGGGAGCGGAATATCAGAGTAAAGGTCCATTTAAATGGCTGCAACATTTGCTCCAACATTTGCCCAACATTTGTTGGGTGACTGTTTTGAAATTTTCTAGAATGTTGTGAGACGCTGTTCAAACGACCCCAACAATCTACACAACATTGTGTCAACATTTGTGTGACGCCATTTTGGATATTGAATAAATTTGAAATGCGCATGCGTAATTCAACAAATGTTGAATCGATGTGTTCAAACGACGCCAACAAGGCCCAACATTTTTGAAAACAAAGAAAATGTTGAAGCAATGTTTAAACAAATTCAAATTTGTTTCAAAATGCTTTCAAAAACTTTCAACATGTTTCAACACTGTTGAAACGTCCGTTCAAACGATCTCAGCATTTTATTCAACAAATGTTGGGCAAATGTTGAAGCAAGTGTTGAAATCGTTTAAACGGGCCTTAAGGCATTCTCAGCCTCCAGTGTCTAAAAGTATTTGGTTTATCCTGGATAAGAAAAACATATTTGTGAAAAACCCCCGCGAGAAAAGCCTGGTGAGAGAAGAAATTCACACCAGTGAACATTGTGTAAAAACTTTTCATTTTGGGAAGTTTAAACTAAACTAATGTGCAGGACATTCAGAAAAGAAGAATTACTACCATATCAAGTTCAATGCAGACACAAATTTCCACCTCAATTAGCAGGGTATCGTAGAGCCCGTACAGTACATTATGTCTATTACATTTGTTGAACACCTATAGTTTGGTTTCTTCGGTTGTTCTAAATACATTTTTGTCCATTCCTCATAACCGAATCCGGTAAACAAACAGGTAGAAAACTATGACAAATTCCCGTCATTTTTCGAACCATATACTCAGAAAAAGGAAAAGAGCAATATTCTCGCTCGCTGGGCTGAGCACTTCAACGTCCTCTTGAACAGAGACTCCACTACCTCTGATGAGGTCATCGCAGTCCTTCCACAGCTCCCAGAAAATGATACTTTAGTTGCTCCTCCGGCCCATGAAGAAACCATAAAAGCCTTGCAGCAGACAACGTCTGGTAAAGCACCAGGTGCAGATGGCATACAGGTAGACATCTATAAGTGTGGAGGGGGGGCGCTCGCAAAAAGACTGACTACTTTGTTCCAGTCTATTTGGCAGAAAGGTGAAGTACTTCAAGACTTTAAGGATGTATCCATCGTTCACATATACAAGAGAAAAGGTGACAAAACATTCTGTGACAATCATCAAGGAATATCTCTCTTTTGCACTGCAGGAAAGATCCTGGCTGGAGTAGTAATGAACAGGCTGATAGACCACATCAATGACACCATCATCCCTGAGTCCCAGTGTGGCTTTCAATCAGAGGGACAAGCGACATGGTCTTTGCAGTCCGTCAGTTGCAAGAAAAATGTCGAGACCAAAACAAGGAACTGCATCTGGTGTTCGTAGATCTTACTAGAACTTTCGACTCTGTCAACCGACAAGGACTGTGGAAGATCCTACGCAAGTTCGGCTGCCCAGAAAACTTTGTCACACTGATCGCGTCCTTCCATAACGGCATGCAGACCAGAGCGCAGGAAAACGGAGATATGTCAGAGCCGTTTCCAGTTATGAATGGCGTAAACAAGGCTGTGTACTTGCGTCAACGCTCTTCTCCAAATTCTTTGCTGCGATGCTGATTGACGCCTTTACAGACTGCGACCTGGGTGTCTACATTCAGTTCCGAACAGATGGCAAGCTCTTCAACTTGCGCCAACTTCAAGCCAAGTCAAGGTGTTTGAAGCTCTCCTACGGGAATTTCTATTTGCGGACGACTGTGGCCTTGCTGCACACTCCCATGAGGACATACATCATATCATGGGCAGGTTTGCAGCTGCCTGTAAGCGCTTTAGGCTCACCATCAGCCTGAGCAAGACAGAGTACATGTTCCAAGCAGTACCGTCACGCCAGGGCGCTCCTCTTCCACCCATCACCATGGATAACAATGAGATCAAGCCTGTGGATAGATTTTGCTACCTCGGTAGCACCACCAGCAACAACGGATCTCTGGATGCTGAGATCAATCTCCGTATGGCCAAAGCCAGCTCTGCATTTGGCAGACTCCACAACTGGCTTTGGCAGGACCGTGGCATCAGACTCAGCACCAAGATGTCTGTTTACAGAGCTGTGGTCCTTACCTCATTACTGTACTGTTGTGAGACGTGGACCTTGTACCGTCGTCACATTCAGCAACTCGAGCAATTCCACCAGCGATGCACGACAAAGATCTGTAATATCAGGCGGCAAGACAGGGTTTTCAACCTTAAAGTCTTGGAGAGGTGCGGACTACCCAGCATAGAATGCCTACTGATCCAGAGACAGCTACGCTGGAGGGGCCATGTCTTTCGTATGGAAGACAGCAGGATCCTCCAAAATGCTGTTGTATGGCCAACTGAAGGAAGGTCACCGCGAAAGTGGACGGCCATACAAGCGTTACAAAGACTGTCTGAAGAGGAACCTTAAAGCCTGTGGGATTGATATTACATCATGGGAAGTTCAGGCTCAAGACAGACCCCTTTAGCGACGGCTTTGTTCCAAAGCAGTCAAGATCTTTGAAGAGAAAAGAGCCGCACAATCAATGAGAGAAGAGAGCGACGAAAGCAGTGCACTGTCTCGGAGGATGTACTCCCCTGCTGCAGATGCGAAAGACTATGTGCCTCCAAAATCGGCCTCTATTCCCACATGAGAACACACTCCGACATATAAATTGTTTGCCACTCATCCGTCGAACCAACGGGAGCGAAAAAAATGAAAAAGAAAGAGAAGAGACTCAAAAATTTTTAGAGCTTATACAGATATCCGAATTCGGCATATCACAGATCGCCAGGATCAAATTTGGGCTCTGTCAATTTAAATTATGGTGAACCTTAGTTGTCTTTTCTACCGCCTCAGCAGTTGTTGCTGACCCTGTTGTTTTTGTTGTTCCACTGCTACCGTTGTTACTGCGTTGTCCTTGTCGTCCTTATGGTTGTTGTCATTATCTTTGTTGCTGCTACTTTGTTGCAGTTGTTGTTAATGATAATGGAGTTGTTGCTGCTGGTCGTGTGCTGTTGCATCTTTTACAGTTGTTGTAGCAGTTGGTGGCAGTGGTAGTGGTGCAACTTTCCTTGTTTACGTTCTTTTTTTTATTATTATTGCTACTGTTGTTGTTTTAGCTGTTGCCGTTATTCTTGTAGTTTTAGCTATTCTTATTGTGGTGGTTGATCTTGTTGTTACAGTTGTTATTCTTGGAGTAACTGCTGATTTTCAATATTGTTTTATTTCGTTGTTTTTGTCACTTTCAAGTTTTGTTTAAGCTTGTTGCCACCCAGTTCACTTCATGAGACACTGTAATTGATTTTGCTGGCTACTTTTATCCGACTTTCGCGAACGCGCTATGGGACAAAGGTAAACATGCAGCCAGGTAAATTGTACCCGTAACAAGCGTAAGGCCCTAGCCAGACGAATGCAACATCATGATTCAACATCGTTCAACATTGTTGAATGCAACATGTTCAACTCGTTCAGCTATCATGTTGCATCATGTTTCATCGTGTTGCATCATGTTGCATCATGTTGTATGATGTTGAACGAAGTTTGATTTCCATCAAACATTTGATGCAACATCGTTCAACGTTTCTTTTGTCCTCATGTGTGAACAACAAAGCTGCTCTCGTTTGGCCACGCACTTCAACACTGTTGCACTCGCGCATGCGCACGGGTAAATTGGCCAAAAATTCGGGATCATTATTCGTCCCAGACCTCTAATCACCACAATTCGAGTCCGCACCGCACAACATGTTGCATTCGTTTGGCTACGCAGTCCAACACCATCCAACAAAGTCTAATTCAACAATGTTGAACGATATTGAATTCATTTGGCCGGGGCTTAAAAAAACATCAGCCGATTCTTTCTATAAACAACTTCGAGTGAAACAATAGTCGCACCTTTTTTCCCCTCGTTTACATGCCGACTAGTCTTTGATAAGTTTACTTGCCACACTAGAATGGTTCCATTGCCAGCTGCAGTTGCAAGTCTGTGATCTACAAATAAATAAAATAATAAGAATACATATAACATACATTACAAAAGATCGCATTGCATTACGTTACACTAATGGAAACTGATTCCCAGGTTTTACACTACACTTTTTTTTATAAGGAACACCTTTATAAGGAACTTGAGGCTGAGATTTGCCGAAAAATTAAGGAACTCTTAAGGAACTGCTCAGGCTGAGATCTAGAATCAAGGAATACCAAGGAACTAAGAAATAGTAAAGTCAACTGAAAGTTTTTTTCTTTGTCATGACTAAAGATTCAAAAAGAAAAATAAACAGAAGACTTCGTCAGAAAATAACTTTCGTGCAAAAATCGAACTATAAAGTCAAAACAATGTCAACAATGGAATTTTTACCATTTATTATCAAAAAAACCTTTTTAAAAATAAGGAACAATTTAAGGAACTGTGAGCCTCAAACTCTCCAAAAAAATAAGGAACTTCAGACTCAAATCCAGATTAAGGTTCCTTATAAAAAAAGCCGTGTATGGTACCAAATTGAACTAAGTTACCAACCGTCAATGAGATCCCATTTTCCGGGCAGCAAACGATACAGACAGATACAGCTTTTAAGTTGTCGCGAGAATCTCCCATGCTCTTAAAATGGATTAAACGAGCATACTGTTCCCAGTTGACTTGATAGCTCGATTGGTAGAGCAGCGGCCCGGAAACCCGAAGATACGAGTTCAAGTCCCACTCATGTCTGAACTTTACTTGTTCCTTAGCATGTCCGGAGCATTGGAAAAATGGACAAAATTGACACTGGGACTATCAAATCTCTCCAAATGACAAATTTGTAATCGACACTGGCCACTACTGGAAACTGATTTCCGGGTTTTTTACCATGGTACCAAATTGAACTAAGTTACCAACCGTCATTCCTCTATTATCTGAAGATATTTCCAAGCTCTCATACATTCAACATATAAACTTTACCAACCGTCAATCGGATCCCATCGTATATCTGTCATACTGTAGTCCAAGTTCATTCTCCCTTTCTTGCCACACAGATTTGCCAACTCATGAAAGGCATCTTTCTGAACAGTGATAATCTTAAGCACTGCAGTGAAAATCCATAAAGAAATGAATAAGTAACAGGGATGGACTAAAATCTCTTGCACGCATCTCAGACTGCATGGGAATCTTGGCCCCAGTATCTCATCTCTGTTTTGATTGACTTAGTCCTTCTTTCCACATATAGTTATCATTCTTATTTTAATTCTGTTTTCCTATTGGTTACTCTCTGTTATTAGCTTGCATACATATTATACATTTGGCTTTACCATGACTGTAATTTTATTCTCTGAAGGTGTTGCAAGAATAGCAATGAAACATCAGTATTCAATAAATGTTATGTGTATGAACAGAAACTAAATTTTCATGTATGTCTCTGAGGATGATTCTGTAATAGTTATGTGTATGTTTGTTTGCTTTTACTGATGCCATTCCTCCAAGTTCAATAATATATTCATTGCTAGACTGCACTTTCCATCTGGTGAATCTATTGCTGATATTCTTAGATCTCTTACTTGCAGAAGTAGCCTTTGGGAAGGATGGAAAATACCCTTCTCAATTTTGACAGTAGAAGCAAGGTTCCTCACAAGCTTTTTGCATTGAATATCCTTGATATACTTAAATTTAAAGGCTCAAATTTATTTAGCAATTTTTCATTTTGATGTTTCAAATGCAAACTGAATCCACCACAGACAACATTAATGTACTGACAAATGTAGTGGATGTACCGACAGACCTGATCTGGATGCAAAGTTGGGGACAACTGTCCCCTGCTCCTCCCCAGCCTGTGCTATTGATCTAATTCAGGATGAAAGCCAGTTAAAAAAAGAAAGTTAAATTTATACCCCAGAGGGTGTTATTCACATGTGCTAACCTCCTGACCAGAAAACACAAGGAGGAAAAAATACATATTTCATTACTATAGTAAGTATACTAAACAGAATTACAATCATAGAATATATTTCTCTGTATGCCTTACTACGTGTCTTATGATAAAATTTATTCCATGTAACAGTCCAACAAAACTAAAATCTAAAATTCTTGCCACTTGAATGCATGATCAAAACCCAAATAATGTATAATACCACTGTTAAGCAACATAACTTTAACTCACAAGCAATGAGCAAAAACCTGATTCATTCATGGGAGTATACCTCTTAGGAGGTGTGAGGTTCTATGTTCTTACTTTTGAGTACAAAAGTCGGTAAATTTTAGAATCAGAATGGACAATTATGACTTTCCATTGAATAAAATGTATATGTAATGAAAAATTATTCTGCTAATTGGTAATACAGGCCACAATGGTCAGTAAAAGAGGATGGAATCTGTGACCCATGGCCTTATTAAAACTGTCTGGGTATATCACAACTCATCCCCATTTGCTACATGTCTGCAGGTGTGCAAGTACTAGTAAGTATTTTCCAATCTGGAATGAGTCTGCATGCATTTTGGCTGTCAGTGACTTACTTA
This sequence comes from Heliopora coerulea, assembly GCA_030142905.1. Lineage (NCBI taxonomy): Eukaryota > Metazoa > Cnidaria > Anthozoa > Scleralcyonacea > Helioporidae > Heliopora > Heliopora coerulea. The sequence continues at coordinate 567,601 of JASJOG010000040.1, forward strand.
TAAGCCCTTCAATTTTTTTAAAGTCAAACAGAGATGTACTGCACATTTTGCAGTACCTAAGAGCATGGAAACCTAAGACCTAACACTATCAAAACAATAACTAAAAAACTGGTATTGTCACATTGGTTTATATACAATGCAATTATAATAGGAATAAATAAAAAATAATTACTATTCCTTACTCTTCCGTCCAGCGACAGCAATATGATTTGCATCCTTAGAGACATCCATGGCACTGATTGGATCTGATCCAAATACATTGATTCCAACAGATTTCTGTCTGGGATCCTCTTGCAACAATAATCCTTAACAACATACACAACAAACAAATAATAAAATATATGTTCTCTTTCACAGGAAAATTGCTCTGCTATAACCTCAATTGAAGTTCCAATAGCCAAAACCTGTACCAACACTAAGTTTTCTGAATAAAGGGCAGAGCTACATATATGAAAGATTGAGGTCAGGCCTTAATTTATAATGATGCCAGGAACAAAATGTCCACTACACAAGTACATACAAGTACATGTTCATCTAATCATCACGTTATTACATCTAGTTCTGGGGTTTTCTATGTTATATCTTTGTTATTTGGCGAGGGTAATAAATTAATACGACTTTCCTACATTCGAATATGATCCTCTAAATAGAGATAAAGGCAGGGTTAAATTCTGAGTGGGGGACATGCATTATATCAGATGATCAGGTACAGAACTACAAAACAAAATCGAAATGTTCTCTGGCATACACAAAACATGAGCTAAATTAAAAAAACAAAACACAAAGTTGTCAATGTAGACTCACTGTACATTCTTTTCTTTCAGTGTCAGAATAAGGGTTTTGGTCTGAGAAATTAGGTCGGCAATATTACTAAACTAATTAACTGGATCTCACTGTATGAGTCATTTACATCAATGAATCTACCGGCATTGCCGGTTTTCTCCGGGTACTCCGGTTTCCTCCTGTAGTAACGCTTACTTGACCTCAAGGGAGAACAGCTCAGGTAGTTGTTAGGGTTATCCAGTATAAATAAAGGCACTTTAACTTTAACTTTAAGATTAGCATTCCAACATCAGAAGCTACCTCTTTCTATCCCACGTCCAGCCATTCTGATTATTATCTTTTCTGTAGACTGAAAGTTGAACAAAATAACCTCATGATCTGTATTCTTGAAGACATTTTGCTTTCCAAATTCTAATCTCGGCCAAAATACTGGCACTAGTAGTGTACTAGTAGTTCCCTGGGAATCCTCTCTAATACCACCCAAATGAATCCCACTACTCAATTGAAAACGAGGTCACTCAATCGCAATACATTTCCACAACAATATATATGTATACATATATATATATATATATATATATGTATATGTATACATATGGGCAGTGGCTAGGCCTTGCGTGGAGCCGGTCTAGAATGGAGAAGTAAGACAACTCCTTCCCTCCACTAGTCTGAGGGTTCACCTTGGGCAAGTGACAGCACCCTCAAGCCTCCCAGTCCTAGGGTTACAGGAAGGGTAGATGGGGCTCTTAGGCCGTGGTGAAGGCAATCCATCTAGGAGAAGGTAAACTCTGAAATAAAACCAGGAGGGAGGGACCATAAGGCAACGGTCGGGGAGGATTGTTGCAAACCGTCCGCTGGCATCCCCTTTCCGGAGAGGTTCAACTCCGAGATACTAATACCTGCGGCTGATGTAGTTTCCAGTCATCTTGCTTTTGCTTGTCACTGGACTAAGGCTATTGATGCTTAGAGGATGATATGAGTGTAGCAAAAGCGCATATCATCATATTCTTTTCATCATCTTATGTGCAGATATCTCTTTTTCTTTCAATTTTTTCCATCTAATACGTTTTCTCTGTGTATTTTTGTCACACACCATATTTTCTCTCAAGTCCTGCAGCGATGGAGGAGTGGCGACGTGCGCAGACTTGAACAGTTGGGAGTGCATAGTCACAAATCCGCACGTAGGCGACACAAGACTTATCTTAACATCGCTGAGTAGTTTTCTGAACAGGAACTGTCTTCGGTGGAGCTTCGTGTGTCTAAGCAGCCCTATTTAGGGAGAACGCTGCTTACCCAGATTTGGGAAGGGTCTAGAAAAGGTGACCTAAACATCGTCTGTTCACATTCTAAACTGGTCAGCAACCTGCGGTTGACAGTCGTTCTTTGTAGCAGGAAAAACAAGAATATGTATTTAGAGAAAAAACAAAAGTTTACTTTTGGTTCGTGGAATGTTCGAACTTTGCTCGATCGAGAGAACTCAGGTAATCCTGAGCGTAGAACTGCCATTGTCACCAGAGAGTTATCCAGATACAACATTGACATTGCTGCCCTTTCTGAAACCCGTCTGAGCGATGAAGACCAGTTAACAGAGGTGGGGGCCGGTTATTCCATCTACTGGATAGGTAAACCTAAGGGAGAGAAGCGAGAAGGAGGAGTAGGTTTTGCTATTTGCAGTTCACTCACTAGTCGGATTGATCAGCCTCATGGCATAAGTGATAGGATTATGCTCCTCCATGTACCTCTCTCAAACAGCCGCTCTGCATCCATTCTGTCTGTATATGCTCCAACCCTTGATAGTTGTCAGGAATCCATAATGGCCTTTTACGAAGACCTCGGGAAGGTCATAACATCAATTCCGAAAGACGATAAGTTGCTTATTCTTGGTGACTTTAATGCACGTGTTGGGAGCGATCATCAGGCTTGGGACTCACTAGGAAAGCATGGTTTAGGTAAAATGAACAGCAATGGACTAATTCTTTTGCAACTCTGTACAGAATTTGACCTGATTGTTGGTAACACCTTCTTTCAGCAGAAAGATGTCCATAAGGTGACTTGGATTCATCCTAGGTCTAAGCATGGGCACATTTTGGATTATGCAATCACTCGCTTGCAAGATATCCAGGATATGTGTTCTGTCCGTGTCATGCGAGGTGCAGAATGTGGCACTGACCACAAGTTGGTGCGGGTCAAAATGAAGTTTCGCATTAGGAGAAAAGTTAGACAAAATGGTGTCAAAGTGCCTAAGCGTATCGACGTCACAAAGCTGAAAAATCCTGATGTGTAGTCTCTCTGAGGCTTATGATAGTGTTGAGTTTGATGGGACCTGGGAACAATTTAAAAGCACGGCATACAAAATTGCAGTTGATACCCTTGGTCTGAAAAAAAGAAGGCATAGAGATTGGTTTGACGATAATGATTCTGTGATTAACAAACTTCTTGAAACCAGACGTTCTCTTCATATGAAGCTTCTGAACTCTAAGGGCTCAGAACGTACAGCTGCCGAGAAGGCTTTCAAGGAAAATAAGTCTTCTCCAACAAGAGCTTCGGCAGATGAAAAACAGATGGTGGTCTGACATCTCTGTTGAGGTGCAAAATGCTTATGTTCGTAAGGATACGAAAGAATTCTATAATCTGATCAGGCAAGTGTTTGGACCACAGGTGTCTTCCGTGGTCCCTATGAAGTCAAAGGATGGTTCTGAATTGATAAAGGATGCTGAGGGCATTATGTTGCGTTGGACTGAACACTTCAGAGATCTGTTTCATAATCCATCGACTATCGATGTCACTGTTATCAATGGCCTCCCACAGCATGACATCATTGGTGAAATGATGAATCCACCTACTCTTGATGAGATAAAGTCAGCCATCAAGGAAGTCAATACAGGCAAGGCACCTGGTCTTGATGGCCTTCCGATTGAATTGTTGCGTCACGGGGGTGAGAAAATCACGGCTGAAATTCATAAACTGATATTAGGTGTTTGGGCAGGTAACCCTGTCCCAAAGGACTGGGTTGATGCCATCTTGGTATCCCTCTTCAAGGAAAAGGGTCATAAATCTGTATGTGGAGACTACAGGGGCATTAGTTTGCTTGAGTCTGTGGGTAAGGTATTTGCAAGACTCTTGCTTAATCGCTTAACAACTTGGATTTCTCCTTCTATTATATCTGAAAGCCAATCTGGGTTCAGGGCGGGACGTGGCACCAATGATATGATCTTCTCTGCTCGCCAACTCCAAGAGAAATGTATTGAGCATATGGTACCATTGATTCAGGTGTTCATTGACTTCACCAAGGCCTTCGACACAGTGAATCGAAGTGCTCTTTGGACAATCTTAGAGAGGCTTGGATGTCCTCATGAATTCGTTGACATGCTTAAGCAATTACATCTAAACATGAAAGCTCAGGTGAACTTTAACGGATCGCTTTCTGAGCCAATTCCAATTGATAATGGGGTCAAACAGGGAGATATTCTAGCACCCACCCTGTTTTCAATTTATTTTGCTGTTGCTATTGCACATGCCTTCCAGGATTGTGACATTGGTGTCTGTTTGCAGTTTCGAACCTCCGGAAAGTTATTCAATCTTAGTCGGCTTAGGTGTAAATCCAAGGTCTTTCAAAGTATGGTACGTGAGCTACTTTATGCCGATGATGCGGATCTAGTAGCGCACTCGGAGGAGGATATGCAATCTTTGATGGACCGATTTTCAAGCGCATGCTCTGCATTTGGGCTTACAATCAGCTTAAAAAAGACCAAGGTTATGTTCACCCCAGCTCCTGGACAACCTTACGTAGAGCCCAACATCACTGTGAATGGAACTAGGCTAGACGTTGTTGACACTTTTGTCTATCTTGGGTCAATGCTTTCAAGAGATGGCTCTCTAGATGCTGAAATTCATCAGAGAATTAAAAAGGCAAGCAAAGCCTTTGGTAAACTTGAGAAAAGGATTTGGTTAAATCGAGGTATTACTCTTCGAACTAAGCTCAGTGTCTACGAAAGTTGTGTCCTTACTTCTCTGCAGTATTCCTCAGAAACCTGGACGACCTATCGCCGTCACATAAAAGTTCTTGAGAGATTCCATCAGCATTGCCTCCGACGAATCCTAGGAATCAATTGGGAGTCTTTAACTCCTGACACAGTTGTGCTTGAGAGAGCTTATACCACAAGCATCGAAAAGCGTATCATCATGAATCAAATGCGTTGGGCGGGTCATCTGGTTAGAATGGAAGACTCTAGATTGCCTAAGCAGCTGTTTTATGGTGAGCTGACCAAAAACAAACGCCCTAGTCATAAGCCAAAAAAGAGGTTCAAAGACGTCATCAAAACAAATCTTACAGCGATCAATGTCGACATCTTCAACTGGGAATTGGAAGCTAAGAACAGACAGAATTGGTGTATGGCCATAAGGAATGGTTGTGAGGTTTTTGAACAGGGCAGAGTTGAAAAAGCTGAACTCAAACGCGCCATTCGCAAACAAGACACGAATTTCTTGCCTGTCAATTTTCAAGATGGTTTCACCTGTGGTACTTGTAATCGTTTGTTTCTTTCAAGGGCTGGGTTAGCCAGTCATCAAAGAGCGCATGAACGTCGGCAAGATCAATCCGATTACAATAATATCTTGCGTCCAAGACCTAAAAATACTACCTGTCCAATGTGCAGCAAGGTCTGTAAGTCTGCTGGCGGACTGAAAAGACATTTGAAAGTACATAATGATGCCCCTTCAGGGCTTGCACAAAATCCTACGCTGACATGTCACATCTGTCGAAGAGTCTGTAAATCAGAAGCTGGGCTTCTTAGTCATCTGCGTGCTCATGGCCGCGCAAGAGAGTCAAATAACAGTATTTAAAGAGATGGCCATCTTCTGACAAGAAGCGGCAATCATCATATATGTATATGAATCTAACAATACTCCTTGTTACCCAGGAATAGAACCTTTTTTACCCTAACCCAATGTCGGTTAAAGAAAATATCAGCTTTCCCTAGCAACACTGTGTTCAGAACTTTGAGTCTACAGCATTTTTAGTAATCCAGGGTTAATCTCATCGTCATTTGAACTTCTGTGTCAAGTGCAGTTGACACACAAGTTTTACGCGCCTATTTCGTCTAGTGACATTGCAATGGTGTAAAACACATGACAACTTCCTCTTTTTATCAGTGTCTACGGCTGGTTGTATGATTTAATCTCTGATTGATCTCCTCTATTGAAATGCCAATATGAACGATCATTGAATTTTCAAAACAACTCTTGTTTTCATGTTATCCGCTCCACTGTCCCTTATTCATAGTGTTATCCCCAAACATTTTTTCTACCCGTGCCAATCATTCTACATTCCCGAGCACCGACTCTGATCTAGTCTTCATGTATGTTTTTAATATCAGAACTCATAAAAGAACACATAGTTTCCACCAGGGGCGTCAGATGCGGGCTGGTCGGGGGAGCTTGGCCCCCACTTTTTTTTGTGGGGGAGCCAGAGTATGTGTGGGACCCCCACTTTTTAAGACAATGCAAGTGTTCCAATTTAAGTTAAGAAGCCATATGTACATGCAAGACTGAACTGTGTATACGACTGACAAAATTTGATTCCTGAGAGGAGAGGGCGGCAAGTCCGCAGATCGCTCAATTGACTGTTTCTGTAGAGCAGTAGTTTGCCCTCTTTTTACCTTGAATCACAGCCATAAATATGTCCGATCAATTGCATTGAGTAAACAAACCTTTAGCAAATCACAAATTCGACTTCGAACAACATTCAGGTTATCGTTTTGGCACCTCTATAATGACGACAGCTGGCCCTTGGACCACGCTGTCAGACGCACCCATACAGAGATTGGAACCTCACTGAGCCCTCCCACTTTTATTGTCTTTCCGACGCGTCTGTGGTTTCCACCATTGCACTCAGTCGTCCACTGTTTGTATATACACTATCTACGTCAGGAGCGGATCCAAGTATTTCTAAACAGGGGGGCGCCAATAAAAGTTCTGATTTTTTGCCGTCGTGCCAAGGTGACAGTACAGTTCCGTCGTTAAAAACTAACTTTGGTCCGAAATTTTTGAAGGCTAAGCTATAAGTCATCTAGGGGGGCCTGGGGCATGCTCCCCCAGAAAACATTTTAGTTTTAGAGGCTCAAAATTGCATTTCCCGCGATCCGGGGAGGTATTTCACTAGCTTAGTGCTTTTATGTTCTTACCTTTGGAAACCACGACAATGCACTAAATCGTGTTAGAAATCCTTTGTTAGTTGACTAAGTTTAATAAGTGGCAACTTACTTGAGGGAGGCTGTGGAGGTATAATTTTCTGGTTACATTTTGTGTAGTTATGCAGTTTTTATATTGTTTAAACTAATTAAAAAAGCTATGCGATAAGAAGAATAATCAGGTTTAAAAGGAGGCAACGCGCCAGAGGCTCCTATATGTGGATCCGTCACCGTACGTTACAGTGTCAGTTTGAGGAACGTTTCCGAAGCAAAGATGTCAATGTAACAGGGGTAGAACGACGATTTTCTACTAATTTTTAGTTATAGAGCATTAAATCCACGGCTAGTGGAGTGGCCAAGGGGAGGGTTCAATTGATTCAACCTCCCCTAGCAACGACAAACTTGAGTTTCCAATTCAATAATGAGTTCATGACCGTCAACTCGCAACATCACAATCTGGCCAGGTTTTATATTTGAACCCTGGTATATCCAATATAGACCCTGCTTTTTGAAGTTCAGTAAAATACCTGCAGGATGGAGCCCCCAAAATCGTCGACCTTAGTTTCATAAAATGACAGAAGTGAAGCGAAAATCGGCAGTCTTCATAATCTATCTATACGTGTTTTCTTGTACACTAACAATTCTGTAAATAAAAGTGAAATAGGCTGACAAGTAGTTTTATAAGGTACGGTCGCAAGTCTAAATCTCGTTTGCCATTATGCCAAGAAAACTCTGTCCTAATGGGATAAACTGGAGTGGAGTTGTATATATATAGGAAGATTATTCATTTTTTGGCGTCATATTGCGTGTCTCAATGAAACCAGTCTGTCACCCCGTTTACTTCTAACGCTGATTTCTTCAACCTTGATCTTTCTATATTCCGCAGATTGGGTGGTTTCTCAGTCTTATCCTTTGCCATCTCATCCATGACCATTCGCAGAATGTTAACCTTATCTTCATTACAGCCTTTACTTGTCATGTTTTCAGCAATTCGACCAAGTTGGTTGCTCCAACGTCCTTGAGGTAGGTCCTCATGACTAGCAATCCCCTCTTGATGGTGTTCCTGTTCTTCGCTAGTCAATGGTTCACTTTTCCTTTCTCAATATTCACCATTTGCATCAATGTCCCTCTTTATTTCCTCAATTTCTATCTCCGATAACCATCCATTCGTCTTAATGGCTTTCGCTTGATCATCTAACCGTTGCTCACTTATCTCGAAAACACCCTCAGAATTCCAGATATCCATCATTCATTTCTTGTATCCTCCTTTTTGGGGGTTAAAACTTCACAAGCTTATCGAGCCGTCTATTTTGTCTGTTTAAGTAAGGTTCTGATTACATAAGGCGAGCTGGCCCTGTAGCCAAACAGTGATAAACTCACTAAAGGAAATGATGTGATTGTATGTCAATTAGCAAGCCTGTTTACCAGGTCAGCTCGCTAAACGAGCCAGGTCACCTCATGTGACAATCACAATGGGCGAGCCCGGCAACAGGGCTTACTTACAACCAGGGAGCATTCGAACATAGTAAATCCAAACAAGCGAACTAGCAGGGCAGGCGGGCTATCTCACGTCATGTAATATCGAAACATAATCGTCCCTGCCACATGGCCAGCCCGTAAAGTAAAGTAAAGCCCCTTTATTTACACTGGATAACTCTATCAGCTACCTATAAACTGTTCTCCCTGGAGGTCCAGTAAGGGCCACCCCTCATAACTCCAGTGTTCACTACAGGAGGAAACCGGAGTATCCGGAGAAAACCTGCGAAGCTTGGTAAAGTCAAACTGGATAACACTCTTCTCACATGTGGCCAAGGTAACTTTAACCAGATAACTGCACGAAGCAGGAATCGAACCATAGTCATAGTGGTGGGAGACATGCGCACAACCACTGTGCCACCGTTAGCCGGGCTAGCTCGCCTTCATATAATCAGGGCCTAAGGGCCGTTGTATACATCGCACAATCGTCGCGTGTTATTCAGTCGATTTAAAGCGACGGTTATGCAACGTATAAAACGAATTAGATTCGTCTGAAGGATTAAATTCATCAGGGACGTTTTCTCCGTTATTATCTGACGGATACGTACAGCGTCTGAAATGCGTGTTGGTTTCAAACGACGTCGTAACGTGTCGCATCGAATTAAATGCATAAATTATGATGATAGAAGTTTTTACTACCCATGATCATTGATTTTTCTCATGAAAGTTTGAAAAATGATTAAATTCGTCGTCAGAAATGAACACGCATTTACGCCGACTAATCGACGAAGCTAATATGAATTTAATTCGTCTGACGAAACTGTGCGACGTATGAAACGGCGCTAAGAAGCGTTTATTCGAACGGATACAATTGACCAATCAAATTGAGCACATTTATACTTCTAGCTTTTATTGGAAATTAAACAGATCTATACTAAGAGTCTAAAACAAACTAATAACTCGCCTTCGCTTAACTTTTCATCGGGTGATATAATTGGGGTAGAGGGGTTTCGTTTTCGTCAACCAGAAAACTGGGAGCTTAGCTTCGATTTTCAGCCTTGTCTGGCTCCTATATTTTGACGGGTGTGATCGCTGACCATTTTGACCACGAGCTCTTCAAAAGATGGACGCTGAGTTAGTGTTTATATTTCAAAAACTCTTAAATGTTTACTAAAAGTTGTCGGAAGTAAGTAAGGCTTATGTTGAACCAAATAATCGTTTTTATGTCTAAGATTGTAAACTCTGCTTGATCAGACTAGCTGATCTACTGTTGCTTCAATATCTTATCACAAACATGTGCCCGTCGGTCATACTCTTAAGGTATATAATTAAAAAACAATTTTTATTCGTAATGTCAAAACTGTCCCTTTTCTTTCAAAACAGTCTGTGTTGTAAATATCCGCTTTGGCCCATCGCTCTGCGTTACTCTCCGTCTCTGCCGGTTTCCATTTTTCAACGACCGATGACAACGAACGACAAAGCTGCAAAGCAACGCTTGAAGTCACCTCTTCTACAAGAAGTTATAACACCAGAGCTACTTACAGTTACAAATGCTTTCAAGAAGGGTGGATATGACATTCGCCTCGTCGGTGGGGTTGTAAGAGATCTGCTTCTTGGAGTTCCATCTAAAGATATTGACTTAAGCACAAATGCAACCCCAGAACAAATGATAGAAGTGTTCAAGTCCAATGGTATTAAATTCATTGAAACTGGCCTTGAGCATGGTACTATTACAGCCCACGTAAACTCCCTTTCCTTTGAGGTTACCACCCTGAGGTATGACACTGAGCAAGATGGACGATGGGCCAAAGTTGTATTCACAAATGATTGGAAACTTGACGCTGAAAGAAGGGATCTGACGATCAATGCCATGAGCATGGACCTAGATTTTTGGTTGTATGATTACTTTGGTGGAATGGAGGATTTGAAATGCCATTGTGTGAGGTTTGTGGGGAATGCAAAGCAGAGGATCCATGAAGACTACTTGCGGATTCTTCGGTATTTCCGTTTTTATGGGCGCATTGCCAGTGGGCCAGATAACCATGATGAGGACACACTGAAAGTAATTGAAGAGACAGCACCTGGATTACAACGCATTGCAGTTGAAAGGATTTGGATGGAGCTGTCAAAGATTTTGACTGGAAACTTTGCTCCTTCTATACTACGACATATGTATGATTTGAAAGTGGCCAAACATATTGGTAAGCACCATACATTGACCAAGGATAAAATACCCAACAGAAGTGAAGGTCATGTATGGGATAAATTTAAGAATGGCTCTCTTGTCATTGTTGAACTTGGCTGTTACATCAATTCTAGCTACTGTACTCAGAATTTTAAATTTTACATTTAAGGTCCCATAAATAAAAAAGGGAAAAAGCAAAAAGAAAAACAACAAAAAAAATGACAAATATTTTATTTAGCATATTTTCACTTTTTAGTATTAATCTACTGTATATGTAATGCTCACATTTGTCATGTAAAAAGAGCATTCTGCTTTGGCAGAAGCATGCAAAACTGCAGTGTGTCACACCTCTTGCAGGGTTGCAATACAATATTGTTTTGTACCTGACATTTCTTTGAAAAAGATTAAATGGAAAAAAAAATTTAAAAACCTGTCTGTGCACATCACAGATTTGAGGTGACAGATGATAAACTAATGTTTTTGGGAGAACTACAATAGTCATGCCTCACTATCTAGGATGTGGCAATTTATATTTCTCAATGAACAGATTTGTCACCAAGATGGTTGACAGATCAATGAAAGAACAAATGACCTTAAAAAATATGACAAATATTTAAACTAGAATAGAATAAATTTTTTAGTACACTTCCAATACAGTTACTGTAATAAGAAAGAGTTTTCTTTTTACTATTATTCCATGTTGTTGGGTGACTTTAAAGCTTGTTCTGATGTTTTCACTTTTATTATAGGCCTCCCAGATGTGTGCTCCAGAAAACTTGAGGATTTTGAACGTGTTTGGCATAGATTGAAAAATCACAACCCACATGCTATTACATTGTTAGTAACCCTGATTGATGGTGTAGAAAATGTAGAAAGCTTGGCAAAAAAGTTGAAACTCTCAAATGCTGATCGACAGTTAGGAAAGTTCATTGTCACCAACTGTAAACCTGTTTACCATGACTTCCCACTCAAACCATATCAGGACATCCTTGTATCAAACCCAGCAAAATGTCTAGAAACTCTTCGAGCCCATGTTATTGAGTTGATTCGTTATCATGGAAGAGAGGATCTAGTTAAAGACATAACAGATTGGCACATACCAAAATTTCCAATCAATGGAAATGATCTGAAGCAGTTTAACATTAAGCCTGGACCAAACTTTGGGAAAATATTAAGCCAACTTAAGGAGATGTGGAAGGATAGCTACTTCATTTTGACACAAGAAGAACTTCTGGGAAAGGTTGAAAATCTGTTACAAAGCCAAAAACCCTAGTTCAGCACATGTGCAAAAGTGGGCAAAATTATAGTATAATGGAAGTGGTTTGGGGTTTTCAGGAGTGAAATTATATTTTAATATAAAATCCATAAATTAAAGTTTAAATTTCTTAATTATAAAGAAATACTGTTGTCATGTACACATTCTTCAAATATTGTCTAAGTCAATTCTTGTATTACTGTTCAGTGTAAATTGAAAAAGTAAACCTGAATCAAACTTGGAGCTCTGAAGCTGTTTGATAACACACATTCCCCTTTTAACAACAGGGCAGAATATATCTTATGTTCCTCACAAGTTAAGTATTAAAAGCTTGTTGAATTTTGGTCCAACAACTTGCTTTGATTTATTTCATATCACTTGAGTTTATTTCCACATACTTCTATCTTTAAAAAACTGCAGAGCTTTTGTCCCATTGGGCCTGGGATGTTTTTAGAGTGTAACTGTTATTTGACAACATCAACAAATTTTGTTAATGACACATGCATGTTGTACGTGTGCATCTCCATGCAAAGTTTCAAAGAACACATCTTGCTTTGATACTTGAACAAGATAGTTTGCTGCTCACTGACAACAGCCAGACAGTACACACTTGATGAAATAGTGATTTTGATGCAACTTGTTTAGACTTGCTACAAACATGAAGCAACATCTTCTAACAAGCCTCAGAGATTTTTGGCCCCATGTTACAGTGTATACTCATACTCTGACAAAGATACCAAAAGCACCAACTAAGGTTATAAAGCACTTGATATCTTAGTTTACTGTTACCTAAAACAGTCTTACTACCATGCAAAGTAACTGTTTCATTTCCAGGAAGTCGACTTCAAAATTCTATGGGACAATATTTATATAAGAGCACGTGTCGCAATATTAGATCATGATTTATTTATAGCACCACGAAAAAAAGATATATCATCTTTTCTTATGTCCAAATTAAAACCACTGAGGATAGCCATCAAATATTCCACAACGTATTGCAACAATCCTTCCTGTACAATATTAAGATTGTACTTATCAGCTGTCAGTTTTTTTAACTCAGATAGACACCTAGCCAACTTTAAGCTTTCAACATCAATACTAAACCTGTCAAATAAATTGGTCTTTAATGCATGTAGTTGGCAAGGTAATTCAACCCTATATCACAGCTCAAAACCTTTAAGTCATCAGTATGGATAAACGCTACTCGAATATACTTATTTAGACCAAGTTGCTGGACATTCCCTTACAGAATCACGCATTTCCTTTTTCTACGATTAGGTCTCTTTCCTCCATTTTTGGTGCCGTCCTCCATCTTTCGTGAACGGATTTCTCTCATAAGATCGTAGAAAACCTTGTCCACGTTTTCCTTAGTTTTGGCCGACGTCTCAACGTATGGGACTTTCCATTCTTCGGCCTTCGTGTTGGCAACCTCTTGGGTAACTTGCCGCTTGTCCGCCAAATCAGCTTTGTTTCCAACGAGCAAGAACGGAATATTTTCGTCACCTTTCACACGAAGAATCTGTTCTCGAAAGTCGCCCGTGGCTTGAAACGACTCAGTTTCTGTTATAGAAAATACACATAAGAATCCTTCGCCACTCCGAAAGTAGTTGTCACGAATTGCAGCATAATCCTCCTGTCCAGCCGTGTCCAGAATGTCAATTTGACATTCATCACCATCCAGCATGACTTTCTTACGGTAACTGTCTGCTTTCGTTGGCTCATAGTCTTCTACAAACTAAAACAAAAAAGGGCGTTTTAGGAGTAGGTAAAAGAACAGCTTCGTCGGAGAAGTAAGTATTCCAGTAATACATTTTTTTGCTAGCAAGTCATGCCACATTCAAAACACGACAGCTCAAGCGAAGTATGAGACTACAACGAAACTTTAGGTTTCGGTTTCGACTGACACTGCTGTATTTCTCAAACACCACAAACTAACCAACGTGTTAAACACTTCATTATGTTCAAAAACGATTTTCTTTAAGGGGTGTAGTCCTTTGGCTGAATCGTTTATACTCACCTCATCGTACATGAATTGTAAAGTGAGGGCGGACTTACCAACCCCGCCACTTCCAACCATGATGACTTTATGCAACCCAATCTGTTTTTCTTTTCCTTTTGACATTATGGATCTGCTGTACCAAAGAAAGTTTTAATCAGCCGCAATCCTGTACTAACGTGAAAAACTTAATGTCAACTGAGGCAAGCGGAAGGGGGCGAAACCGATGTTTGGGCTTGACTTTTTAATGACGTCACAAACGACAAAGGATCTTGAATGCAGTACTTCGTGTAATTGTATTAACCACACCTGGATGGCACCCAAAACCAAACTTTTCACTTAATTTTCAGGTATCTGATTTCTCGAACTTTTTAAACAGAAATATACGAAAGTGGAAAGTTTAAGGTAGAAAATGAAGAGTGAAATTTAAATTGAAGAGTTTATACTATCTGTGCTCAGTGTTCTATAGGGCTCTTAAGAGGCTCTTCACACGAGTCTGGGTTGGCTGCCAGCCCGGGTTAAAATGTCATCTCGGACGGCCAGTCACCGAATAACTCCGGTAAGCGTTTGATCGTTTACACAAACCTCTTTTTTTTACAAGAACGTAAATTTGGGGGAATAAGCTAAGTGCTCTTAAATTTTTTGAGGACTTCAGCCTCACATCTTCTTATTCTTATTTTTTTAATTTTGGAAATATTCTTAAAACAACGTACGACGTATGTACTTATTTTAGTACGTGTCACTAAAGCATAATGCCAGGATGTCGCGACAGTCGAATCTCGGCTATTTTGGCCTCAAGAAAAAGCTCGCCCACAGAGGCTTTTATTTATACTAAATATAAGAGCCTTGGTGACATGCCTTCGGCCTCTGGTATGATCTTAACATGTTTTAAATTTTGGTTTATTTTCAGTCTCGAAAATTCCCATAAAAACGTTATGATAAAAAAGAGAGAGTAAAACCGGGTAAACCAGTCTTGATGGGTAACTCATTTTTGGAACAGGGTTGATACGAGCTGGCCCGGTCGGCCCCGGTGTGAAGTTGCGAAATTAGTGCCAATTTCGTGTGGACACAGGGTAACTTGATCCGGGTTCGTGTAAAACGTTAACAGTATGATAACTTGGACCAGTTTACGTCTCTTTGCTGTATCAGAATTTCAAAACCCTATCCAAACGATACTTTTGTTTAAAATACTTCTGGGGAGTTGTTCTGGTCTACTTGTCTTTTTAAAATTAAGACGGAAGAAACCAAGCGATGGATAGGGGTGCTGGTGACACAGTGGTAGTGCACGTGTCTCACCACTGTGACTAGGGTTCGATTCCGGCTTCGTGCAGTTATCTGATCAAAGTTACCTTGGTCACATGTGAAAAGAGTGTTGTCCAGTGTGACTCTACCGAGCATCACAGGTTTCCTCCGGGTACTCCAGTTTCCTCCTGTAGTAACACTGGACCCATGAGAGGTGGCCCTTATTGGACCACTAGGGAGAATAGCTTATGTAGCTGATAGGGTTATCCAGTATAAATAAAGGCACTTTACCTTTACCTTTTACCTTTACCCCGTTCCCCACAAAAATATCTGGGGCCACCTCAGCTGGGAGAGAATTGTAAACTTTAACTAAGCACCGTCAGGTACAACATCTTCTCAGTTGCTGATGGACAAGTCAATATATGTAAGTCCCCGAGACGCACCACCGATCAAATCTATACAGGAACTCTATAAACACTATTATTATGTATACACTTATTTGTAGAGTTCAGTACTAGATCTGTACCAAATGTTAGCCCCCGAAAATTTACAAAGGCCACAGCGAGGGCCCTCACTTGAAATGTCCTGGTTCAATTCTCGTTTCGCTCAGATTGTGCCATTTTGACATGCATGACTGGTGTCGACATGTGTACGATAGGTTCTAATAGGAACGCGCGAGTGTTTGTGTTCAGCAGAAAAATATTTATGATCCTGTAGGTTTATTCTTGGTCAACTTGGGTTGGTTACCTCACCTTGGACTACGGTGAGCGGTTCATGAAGGGATTCAGGTATTGGTGGGGGAAGCCGACAACTTCGTTTTTGGGTATCAGTGTCATTAGTTGATATAAAAAAAAAATGCCATTGTCGTGGTTGAGAAAGCACAAAATTACGGGAGATGAAAGTGATCTACCACATGAAATAGTATGACATTACTTACAAGGCTTGTTTGGGAATAAAGTCCTATTACTGGTTCCTGGAAAGTTAGTCTCACAACAGCATCCAGTCTGAAGTTGAATAATATCTAATGATGCTGCTTTGATGGGTAGACCATCAACGAAGCCAAGAGGGTATCTATTATTCATCTATCCCGGAAATACGTGGTAACACCTGGCCGAAAGTGATAATGGTTTGAACGTGACACATGGTTGCTGGTTTCCTGAGTACATCTCTCTCTTTTTTACTTTCGTATTCGATCCAATTCATTCCATCTTTAGCTACCTATCAACTTCTCGACAGTAATCAGGTTACGAGTTCGATCCCCTTGCATGTGGGATTCTGAAACATCCAAGAATTTGAACTGCATGAACGTACGCCACCAAGCGCATCGTTCGAACGAACCATTCTAGTTTCCATGTACTAGTGATGACGTGCATCCGGAGGCAAAATTCAAGAGGGACGCGAGGAGTGCAACAATCCCCAAAGTTTTTTAAAATCAAGATTGGCAGGGCAAAATCAAAGATCTCGCAGGGCAACCCAGAGTATAAGTATTCAGTAATGTGACGAGATAACTTGAAAGAAATTTTTAAAACTTGACTGTAAAAACATTGTTTGTGTTCAGAAAAATATATCATGAGTGAGCCTGCTGTTTCTAAACTCCCTACTAATTGCATATGGATTTTTTACATTTCGATTAACGCATGGCATCGTTAAACAGCGTTACCCAGGCATGATCTGTGAGAATACTTATTTTGGTTGGTCTTTTTGTCAAAAAAATATATGTAAAACGTGTTGTATAATTTACAGCAAACTTGGATCATTTGTTATACATTGCCGACTACGATCACATATGCAGATTAAACAGGGTCATCGCAGTCGGGCCTTGTATTGTAAGAAACTATTTGATTAAATTTTACTACGGAGTCCCACGGCAAAAGATTCTGGCAGGGCAATTTTATGTTCACTCCCCTCCAAAGAAAAGGTCCCAGTTACGCCCCTGCGTGGCATGGTCTGATAGTCATCATTACTTTATTTTTGGGAATTTATCTAAATCAAGGGCGGACCCAAAATTCGCGCAAGAAAGGGAGGACCCAAACTAGGAGTATACCAAGGTTTATAGATAGCTATGTTGGTACCCCTGGCGGAATGTCGTTTTCTTGGGTTAAGTGTCCTTTCTGAGGAAGTTCCTTCTATGTATAACCAAGCACTTATTGTATTTTAAAAATATCAATAAAACCAATGATTCTAAATTATATGTTTTAACAGTATGAGATAGAATGTGCCTGCGGCTCGTTCCACAGTAATAGAATGGAGGATGAATCAACGACGAGAGAGTGTGTGAAATCTACAGTTGGTGTTGTCTACTTCATCGGTATCAGGAATGCACTGCTTGTACCTGTTTAGAAGTATATATAAATGCGATGTCAGCTATATGAAAGAATGTTTTAAAAACAAGAAAATACGGGTCGCACCACGAGTACATCCTCTATCATATAGAGGAAGGAACATTCTTTGCTGAGTTATCCCATGCATTTTCGTGAAATTAATTGTAAAGAAACTATGGCATTTTTAACAGCTAAAAAGGGGATCCCGGGCCATTTGGGCCGGTCCCCTGAATTGGCCACCGAAAACGTATGCCTAGTTTCCATTCAGTTGCCTTCGACTTTGCTGAGGTGTGTGACAGCCCCAAAAATTTTCCACAAAAACCCCGGGAAATCTTACATGAAACAAACAACACAACAATTCGGACAAATTTCCCTGCCACCCTCGGTCAAAGCAGTTTCACCCCATTTCCCTTGAACATATCTATCTTGAGAAGCTTATTCGAGTTCCGGTTGATTTTAGTACATTGGAATATTTCAGTTGCTTACCATTGGACTGGTTCAGTAACAAATCCACAATTGATCTTGCAAAAAGGACACCATAAATGATCTTAGCTTTTTTGTAACTTTAATGTATTCAAAAATAACATACCAAAAAGTTAAGGAATATGAAATCCTAAAAAGTGAACATTTCATGTTCACCTTAAACTGAACTAGTGACCTTTCAACTGACGTGGAAAATCATGGTATTCAGCTGGTTCTTTTCGTAGATATTCGAGGACTTTCAAAGTATAAGGGTTACATTTGACGAAAGTGCTTTTAAAATTTCATTTATAAAAGGCATACGAAGCCCTTATTAGTAAATTGTAAGAAATGCGCAATTTATGAAGTTTTCATGGTTTTATTTTCTAGCACTTCTGGTTTGCTTTGAATGCATCAAGGCAGAAAAATAGCTCAAAGGGTTTGTTGTGTTTTTGCTAAGAATACCGCTGTTTTTCACCAAACTAACCCGACTATTAAGCGCGTTTTCCACGAGTGTACTTCTTCCTCGGGAAGCGAAAAGGCAAGCTGTGACTGGTTTGCCAAAAAAATTCCTTGTAAAAAAATAATAAAAAAAAGAAGCCTTCCCCCTAAGCTGAATTTTCCGCACGCACTAACCTAATCAGTGGTTCCCAGCTTTTTTGGACAACCACCTGCCTCATACTGAACCCTCTTGCCCTACTGTGCACACCCAGTCCCTGTTCTGTGCCCACGCCAGTGCACAACTCCAAATACCGAACTGAATAACTGTAATATACATTTACTCATTTCGGTATTCCCGAGTTAGTCAGTCTTCGCATGGTCTGCGTTAGATTGAACGCTAAATGACCACAAGAAACGTATAGATGCTGTGGCAGTTAATGAACGGCCGATAAACATCTACCATTTGCATCCTAACGCCCCCATCTATGCTGCCTTTCTTCCGTCGCCTCCCCGACGCTTTCTGAACGCCCAGTGTGAGGCGGTACCGCCCCCGTTGAGAAACGCTGCTTTTTTATCCTTATGAAAAATAAATAAATAAATAAATAAATAAATAAATAAATAAATAAATAAATAAATAAACCAACCAACCAACCAATAAATAAAATAAAAAATAAAACAACGGTCAATATCGAGGCCACATTCCACTCCCTGCCTAGTCCGAACTGGTGTTTCAGAATCATCCTCAGAGATACACGAACAAATATTTTTCATTATCTGACACTGCCGAAGTCAACTGAAAAATGTTGAGTCGAACGGGATTTGAACTCGCACCTTCCGGATACCGGTCCGCCGCTCTATAGCTACCTGATGGGCTATTGAGTGCACAGGGATTTTTCCAGTTGACTTCGGCAGTGTCAGATTATCTTAAAAAAAATTCTGTTCATGTATCTCTGAGAATGATTCGGCAATAGAATTGAAACACGGCACATCCTCTCATGGATAAGCGTTAAGTTGTCGCAAGAATATATCATGCACTTAAGTTGGATAAAAATTCGCCTTCATTCCCTGTAGACTCGGTAGTTCAACAGGTAGAGCGGCGGACCGGTATCCCGAAGGTGGGAGCTCAAATCGCGCTCGAGTCAACATTTTTCAGTTGGCTTCGTTAGTGCAAGATAATCGTGGAAAAATTTCCGAACTGGTATCCTGACCATATTTTTTCTTGCACCCCGACCCTGTTTCTAATCCTGTTACCCGCTACCTTAAAACCATTTTTTGGTATATCAATGGTATTCAGTGATCACGGCAACGTTGTGATATTGCAGCATATGTCCTTGCCACTGTTCTCGAATTTGACCTTCCCGAGTGTTCTTTATCAGTTCCGTTTAAAACTCGGAATGAACGGTAATCGTGTCACTTCGATGAGATATCGACGAAGGATAAATTGAAAAGAAATTAAACGCGATATTGACATAAAACTACATATTAAAATTGACATCTGGTTCCGTTTATTTTAAGAATGAAGCCTTCGACCCCAGAGTCACCTACTTCAGTTTGTTCTCAGTTTACTTCAAGTCTTCTTAGCAATCATGAAAATACTTCAGAAAGTTAAATGATATGCTGGAGCTATAAACCAAAGGAGTTTCAAGTTTCATACTTTAAGCAGAAAACGACTTAAAACGAAGAGCTCATGAATTTCACAATTTGGTTCGATATGGTTTGGTTAATGTTTACACAGAGAATAAATCTTTGGGGAAAAACATGGAACACCCAAGTCTTGTAACGATTTTTTCGAGTTCTCGGGCGGAACTAATATTCACTTTTTACGACAGAGAAGTCGCCTCAAGAGAATAAACCGATTTTAGAAGATACAAGCAGCTTGAAAAGTACTTAGCAGATTAATTATCGGACTATAGTTGCTGAGGCAGTATCATATCGAAGCAGCGGATTTTAAAAAGTTCAATCAGATTTCGCAATTTGATCTACTGACCCCAAAGTACATGGTCTGTACCATTTCTCTCAAAATTGTCATAAAGAGTTTGCAAGTTTTGTAGCCGTACAACTACGAATAATTGTTGCTAATCTTCGCATACCACAGATAGGAAAGAAATCTATTTAAAACAACTCCGAAGGTCAAGCAGAAGTCCAATTTCATATTTACAAGTACAGTAAAGGAAGTCAATGAGGGAAAGGAATTTCGAATGCCTTGTTGATTAAGAATAGTACAAAACTAACCTAGGCTGAATGAGAATCCGCCACGGCCCATGTGCCGGACATACCCCGTCCCACGGCTAGTGTCTAGCATTAAACTAACGATAACTGGACCTTCTGGCCTCAGTGTACCCGTACGCTTCGGAGTTATACGGTTTACAATCGACGAACGAGGATTCGGACTTTCGCCGACCCTCCTCGCCGAATGTCAGTGTATCTGTCTGTTCTAATTCGAGTCGGAATCCATCAGACGTATCTAAAGGTTCTCGGGTATCCACAGCACTTCCGAGACGTACTGCGGGATCCGTGACTGGCGTGAATTTTCCTATGGATTCTTTTACTCGGTCAGCTAGCTGCGGTTCTAAATTAGTATTGCTGGGACCAAGCGATACGGGATTTTCATCATTTTCGTCCAGAAGAGGTGGCTCTACCGTTGTGGGCTTTGTTCCTGTGGACAAATTGTGCGTTTTTTGGGCCAGTAATTTAGACAGGGTTTCTTTTAGTCCATCAGCGTCAGTTAAGCCGTCTGAAGTTTTTTCAAGATTTTCCTCGGTGCGCAGTTTAGGCGGTCTTGCGTTGGACGACACCTCGGGTTTTTGAGAAGATCCGGGCAAAGGAAGGTTGTTAACAGGCTTCCCAGCCGTCGTGGTTGTTTCTCTTTTCGTCTGCTTGCCACTAGAACGGGAACTGTCCTCCTGGTTCCGTCCTTCTGGCTTTCGCCTTCGTTTCTTGCACCACATCTCGTGGCAGTCTTGCCACAGTGGGAAACTACAATGAAAAAACTTGTTAGCACAAATTTTCTACTTTTTAAAAAAATTTGTCATTTTAACAAAAAAAAGTTTGTCTGTAAGTTTACTGTTATACAGTACTTTTTCTGGCGTCCAGGCTGCCATTAGTTTTTACAGTATAATCACAGATACTTCGTTTTAACAGTGTATTTAGGTCGAATAATCAAAGGCTCCTGTGAGCTACCTCATGGATGAATAGATGCACTAGAAAAGAAGACTATGAAGTTGTAAGGCCAAATATTGTTATTCAGAGCAGGAAAAGTTGGACAAAATATACCGAAATTTTGCAACTGAAATTGGTGCAATCAAATTACAACAGAATAGTTTTATCAGCTCTCGGTACATATATTTAATACCAATGCAGCAGGAACAGTTTACCTTCGGGGAAGTTCGCTTGTGCTGTTTTACTTCTTCAACCCATTTGGAGGACTCGCCTAAAATAGGCTTTAATAAAACAACCAGACCACCGCGATTCCTCGACATGGGAAGCCGGTCGAAGACCTTATGCCTTATCAAAGCTGTTTTTCTACCATATGGTACAGTTCGTGAATAATAAATAAATCCAAGTAGCAATAATTTGGCAGTAAAAAGCACAAGCTAGGTTTGATTTGGTGTACCCCGCAATCCTATGGTCAGTAGACGAACAATTAAGTTAACAGCCCATCAACCAAGTAAACTGAACTTCACTGCTATACCTCGTGGATTACGCCATCCATGAGGTAAAACGACCGACGGACCGACCTACCAACCAACAAGCTCAATATCCCAACCACGCAATCAACCATCTATCAAACCAACATGAACAACAAAAAGAACCTATTGGTCCAGCCTAGATAAATCAATTACCAAGAAAACTAAGCAAACGCAAGTCACTTAAATACAGCCCACTTTATCAATACTTCATCAGTGATAAAAGGTTAAGAAAAACGTTTGATAAAGTAAAACGTCTCCAGTACAAATGCAGGGTCGTTTTTTCGCACACTAGAGCTGACAGATTTTAGAAATAGTATACCTCACGTTGACACAGTCAGCTTGGAATTTGGTTTGTTCGGTCGATTTGTTCATTCATGCCTTTTGTTCATCCACAGTAATTGTCACAGTAAAAATAGTTTAGAGAAGTTTTTAAAGTACATTTACTTACAAATGTAAGTGACAGAAGATTCATATTCAAAGAACATGTCGATGTCATCCTGACATTTTCAACTTGAATTGACAGGTAATACGCGGCGGTTTACATATACAGAGACATAGGAAGCGACCACGCAAGTTAACTTAGCACCAAACCAGGACAAAATTAATAATGACGTTCAATGCTGTACAATTACAGTTTAGAAACAAAGAAACAGCTTAAAGAAAATTCAACTGAAATTTAAATTCTCAAAACCCTTCAGCCAGATTAAACAAAAACTAGTTGCGTTTGAATTAAGAAATATCCTGTTTTAACGTTTTTAAAACGTGCAATCTTTTGGCGAGAGGAAGCTCAGTTGTTTTATATAATTCCTCCAAAACAAGAGGATGGAGTAACATACCTTGGAGGGGTTATTTTAGTTGGGTCTACATCCTTGAGAAAATCATGCTGTAGTGATTGCTGGGCTGTAATCCTCTTGGAAGGATCAAGAATCAGCATACGATCCAGGAGATCTAACGCCACTGGTGGAAGACTGAACAGAGGCAAAAGTTGATTTTAAAAATAACGAAAAGTTACTATCAAGCAGGGTTCGGGTTAATGGGGCCATTTAGACAAGAGAAAAAAGTCGAGCCAAACGAAATAAAAGAAATATAACACATACTGGCCCATTTATACGAGTTCGGCTCGTGAGTCTAGTCCCAGAAATGGCTTGTGCAAGACATTAACATAACGTCTATTTCTTTAAGGCAAGTCTTACCTAAGGGGTTGTTTATATAGAATTGGATCCGAGAGGACCCTATCCCGAACTGGTACGAAACAAACTCGTATTTGCAGAAGACCTCCCAGATCCCATCACCTCAAGACCAGCTATCCGAACCACCTTTTGGATCGCCAACGAAGTGTCCCCGTTAAGATCCAATATCATTTTGATTCCGTAAAAATGGTGGAATCGGATCCACTGTAGACACTCCCGAAGAGAATGGGATGGATTAAAATGCAACGGATCTCTACTGGGTCACTCCCGTCTAAACGCGGCCTAGAACGCATCTAGCAGGGGTGTAATTTGCTTCCTGTAAACGACCTGAATGTTGTGTTTTCTATAGCAATATATTAAAAAATGTATGACTTACTAAAATCCCGATTTACATAACCATGGAGGATTAACCTCGCTCGTTTGTCAGACATCTGGCACTAATGAATCCTGTCTTGAAGATGTTCACGTTAGAATGGCTAGCCCTCCTACAAGGACTTGCTCGCTAAGTAAAGCTAACTTTCAGTCAGAGTTTGCATGAGAACAGACAGTCCTTGTGAAGCGATTTCCTGTCGAGTAAATTTTCAGTTGACCAATACGGGGAAGTTGACGGTCCAAACTTAAAACAATGGGAACAAGTTCCCAACGTAGCCAGGTGAAGAATCAGACATAGTATGAAGCTACTGTTCATAATAGGTAACGAACAGTAGCTTTTAAAGTACGTTCATAAACTTTTGAGCCAGAGTAGCTTCATACTATGTCTGATAAAACAATGTGTTTTATCCGGCAATATCTCGTCTCTGTCTGAACGGCTGAACCCCACTAAGTTGACAATATGGCTTTTTACTGTGTCAGTATGGCTGTTGATCAAATGACTTTTAGTTATGTTCCAGAATAATCACTGAACAGACGGCAGGTTGTGTCATCAACAAAATCGAAGAAATATCAAGGAATCTGAGGAAATTGCTTTGGTAGCAACCGGTTTCTAATAAACTTTAGGAATAAGCGACAAGAAAAATGACGATTGCAAAAGAATTTTCCTTTTTCTTGTTTTCCTTCAGTGATGAAAACGTCTAGTACTTCGTAACATTTCATGTGAAATGAGCAATTTGGTTCGTATAGGGTTGTCAATGCATTTGTCTTGGGCTCTTTTCGTAATACCCAAAAACAGAATTATGAGAATACTTTTCGAAGTCGTTTGTTGTGATGTTAACCTAAGTGGTCGTCTTTTTGTTCGGCAGTAATATAAAGCAAAAAAAAAAAATTTGTGGGGATTGTCATTCTGTTCTTAGCTTTTTTTGCACATTTACCCTTAATTTTAGACTTCCAGCAATCGAAAATTTACCTATTTTGCTCTTGTAAATTAAATTCAATAAATAAACAAACAAGCAAACAAACAAACAAACAAATAAATAAAATGAATAAATGAATGAATAAATAAATAATCGTATGATACTAAAAAGAAACATAAAAAAAGTTAGTTGCGAACGCAATCTTCCATTCTTGATACAGGTGTACCATTGTTACGTACGATATATACTCCTCCAAAACTCTTCGTCGATACTGTTTTTTCGGCTTAACTGTACTAAAATGAGGCAAGTTAATGACATCAGGCCAGACGGCTGGAGTGGGTGTGCCACACACGCGACTAAAGACGAAGAACAAAAAAATGAGGCTAGAATGCAGTTTAGCGGACGTAAATAAACCGCTGACCTAGTAAGATTTGGGTTGGAGTTAGATTTGAAATTAGGGTCAGGATTGCCAGGACTGGGTTGCTGTTCGAATTAGGGTTTGGGTAAGCGTTAGGGTTTGTTAAGTTTTAGGGCATTGAACTCTAAAAGACCGGAACGATACATGCAAACTGTATTTTGAAGCCAACATGGAAGCTGACATATTGGTCAATTCGCAGGTCATCCCAGTCCCCTACGCGAAAAAATACGCAACCTATTGCGAAAAACTTAACCAAAATTTCGAATTTTTTGAAAGTTTTCTTTTTTATCCTTAGTGAGTAAAGGATAATGTCGGTAGGACTCCATATTTGTCAGAATTAACTGTCAATGAAAAGGAAAGGTTCAATACAACTTTTTTCCACGCGTGTTTTTGACCTTGATAGTTGCCCCCATGTCGGCTTCATTCAATCTTAAGGCCTGGTATTATGAGGTATCGTTCCAGTCTTTTTAGAGCTCAATGTTTTAGGGCTAGGTAAGTTGAGCCCGCAATTGCCTAATAAAGTCAAAGCATCCGGTATACTGTACTTGCCCAAAAAATAGTGACCTGGAGCAGTTACTTCCTCAATCCTAGCTAAATTTCTTGAGTGACCGAATACCGGGTAAACTGGCCATGATTAAAGACTTTTTTGTTCCTTTGATACACTAACGTGAAAATTGAAGAGGATACCCTTTATACATCCACTTTCAGCCATCATGCAAACTCTAATGTGGCAGTATCCAGTGAACACGAAATAAGAAAATACGTTATTTCTCAACTGAAACCGCATATGTATGTTTAAAAACTTTTAGCTTTTCCAAAACATTACATTTACAAAAACTTTTTTTTAATAATTCATTTACAGTACTCCCGTAGTACAGTGACCATTAGGATAGAAACAGCGAAGCTGCGCGAGCAAAAATTTAACTCTCAGTGTCTTACCTGATGAGTTCTAACTGTCCAAGCTCTTCGCCAGCTTGAAACAAGGGCTTCTTCATAAACAGTTCCCCAAGAATACACCTGTTATAAAACAGAAATGCGCCAGTGAGTGTGACAAAATGACCACCATATTCGCTCGAGCTCAACGATCCATTCTTTATATTACGATATTCATACTCGTTTGGTTCTTACAGCAACTCAAGCTGAAAGGCCCTTTCAAGGAGATAATGGGTTAGCTTTATTCATTCGATGAAGGACGTAGCTTTACTTAGCCTTAGCTTAGTCGAAATCAGGACATGTTCCCCATCAGCAAGTAGAAAATGATGGTGAAAGGTTGCAAAGTGTCCTTGGACAGTGTAATCTACTGTACGATATTAAATCAACCAACATAGAAAATCCTTGTATACGGAAACTCAAAAAGTTTACCTCGTGAAACGTAGCCACATCTTTAACCCCTTAACCTCCAACTGCGAATGTAGTCGCGATTCAATGTATGTAAACTGGATGCATGGACAGATTTCAATAGATTTTCAAGACGATTTTGATTCGACTGAATAATTTATAATTTCTTTTGAAAAATTTTGGGATTAAAGTGTTAAAGTACCACCACGTTGGCATTTGTAATTTCAACATGAACATTAATCGCGATAATATTTAAGGTAATATTGAAGATAATATTGAAGAATGCAAGTTAGACTAAAAGTTAGTGAATACATATTTTGGAGGAGAATGAAACAAATACTATGAAAAATGAGAAACTTCAGCATTACAAATTTTTACTAAGGAAAGCAATATACACGTTGTTGAAACTACCATGTAAAATATTTTCACACGTAAAAGAGGAAGGTGACACTCAACTTCGTTTTTATTCGTATATTTTCAATGCATAGACCACAAACGGGCAAACTTTACAAAACTCTGTAATCCCACTTTTTTTTTACTCTTAAATTAAGCATTCTGAAATCCTTTTACCTGCTTATTGATTATCCGTAAGTCAACACAAATTTTAATGGGTTAAAAATAATAATAATCGTAATTTGGAGTCACCGTGCTCTTTTCAGAGTTTAATTAGGTTGAACGGTTATTGGAAGCCATTTTGAAACATCACTATGGCCATAACAACTGCTTGACCCCTTTTCTTAGCAATACCACTTCTTGCCAAAAATATTTTAACTTTCACGTTCTGTTCCAATACTACCAAAAATATTTATACACGCTTATTGCCGGTAGAACGTTAACCAACAATCTCACTCATTTAAAGAAACTGCAAATCAATCAAACTGATTTCGGTCCAATATATTTATTGGTTTATGGGATCACATCTAAAAGATCCCGAAGGTTAACCGACTGTGCAACAACCGTGGTTAACTCACGCGATTTAAACCAAAGCGACCAACAGATTTCAAACAATGCAGGTTAAAAATATGGACACCTGTTAAACAACAATTATATTATCGCGATGCCCTTCTCGTTTTTAAATGCATGACTGGAACGGCCCCCTCTTATTTGAATTCTCATTTTTTAAGCAGAGGTTATATAAGTAGAGGTTATATAAGCGGAAGGTCAACAAGGCAATCCAAACACTTAGATATCCCACTTTTTATAAGCACAACAGGCCAAAGAACCTTTTATTATCGTGTAGTAAAATTATGGAATGATTTAAATTCAGACGTTAAATCTAGCATGACAATACAAGATTTTAAACGCAAATTAAGAAGAGATCTATTAGCTTCTTATTATAGTCATTTTAAAGAGATTTTATTTATTTATTACAGCTAATTTGTAACTATGCTACTATATGTTATTTTACTTTTGTATTTTATATTGTCACTGAAAAGCCCCAATGAGGAGTGGTCAGTTAAGTTATTATTGTTGTTGTTATTGTTAAAGAACGAGAAACAGATTTGATGGTAAGTAATAATTTTCGTTACCATAAGACATTTAAATGTTTAACAGTTGACCCTTCGTTGACACCATAAACAAACGAAATTCATTACTAGCAATTCAGTTGCAAATTCTTGTGCCACCAATCGTGGATCCAATGGTTGGTGAAGTAATTTTAAAGTATTTACTAAACACACTCTGGATGAATTATAGAGATTTCCTAACTGACTTAGGAAGTGATGTCTGTAAAATCACAGTGGTGTCTTTTCTTTATTAAAAAACTAACTTACCCACAACTCCAAATGTCAATTGACGGTCCGTATCTTTCTTCGCCAAGGAGCAATTCTGGAGGCCGATACCACAACGTAATTACTTTATTTGTGTACGGTCGACTGAAATTTTAAAATTTCAACACACGTTTCTCAGTAAACGTTAATGGTTTGATGTCTTCAGAACGGTGATTGTTAACTCGGGGATACTCGCACCCGTATAGGTGGGGATGACACCCTTTCTAGGGCATACAAGATTGATTTTGCAGTAGTAGGAGAAGGTTCAGCAGTTGCATCACGGCATATTTTCTAGTAAGTACAGTAGGAAATGTTATATATGAACCAAATCGTATTTCATAACAATTATTGAACTCTGTGATCGCAGAAGTGGGACGATATCCGCACATTCCCTAACCTCAAGCACTGAGATACCAAGTGTACATTAAAATTCCGAAAATAAATCTATAAGTACCTAACACGTACAAAATTCTTTCAATAAACAGTCCCGTCCTCAAACAAAAGCTGTGTTTTTCATGAGGAAAGCCTTCTGATACAAATGCCGTTAGCCAGGAAACCTGAACTCAGCGAACTCCTCAGGAAATTGTTCACATCACAGTTTCAATCTTGACGTTTCAGTCACAAACTGTGAGTGATTCAAATTTCACTCATGCTGTGTTCTTAAAACTAAGGCGGTTTACCAGTGCACCCACTTCAGCTGATGAATTCTTTTTTTCTCACTATTAAACTGAAATTCGTTTTGTATTCTACTTGGTACTAGACCGTCCAACCAGTCTTAGAGGGTCCAAAATAGAAATTTAAAAACAGGCGTACGAACAAAGACTATCTACAGTGAAGGATTTGCTTTACATTCAACGCAATTCTTCGTGCAAAAATGATGAGATCTGCTTAGATTTTAAGACCAAGCTTTTTCTAAAGTTACCTTTGGGATAAATGCCTTTTTAAATAAATTAAACTGGATCGTTTCTTCAAATTTCACGCCGCTTTATGAGTGTAGACGATGAAATTGACTAATGTTTCTCTCTAAGAAAACTAAAGCGAATTTCAAAGTAAACATTCAGATCTGAAACTCCAAGATACTTTGAGTACTGAAGAAGAGACTTCCTGACTGTTGTGATATATTTGAGAACGAACAGAGCTTACAAACTTAGCTGAAGATGAAGTTGTATTTTTTTTTCCAACAAATTTGGAAAACTGCTGAGGCAGAAGAGGATGTGATAAGATTACATCAGCGGGCACATCTAATCAAGAAAAACAACTTATTTTCTTGGTTTTGTCGCACATGCACTCTGGTCGAGCAGTTACCTCCTTTTCACCGCATTTTTCTTTTTTTCTGTTTTGGTGTTTTGTTCAAAGATTTTATGTACTGAGAAATACTATCGAAGAAAAAGTTAAAAATTATCTTAACGATATCACGATTTGGTATTTATTATAGAGTTAATTTTTTCATTTTAGGCAAATTAAGAGAGTGGAAACACGTTTCAAGGTAATCGTGATCTCCATCAACAGGTCAGGCTGCCTAACAATTATTGTAGTTTCTGATAACCAGCTTTGCGTAACACCAGATCACCTTATGATTGTGCCTCACAAATGAGAAGTAAGGCCTTGAACTAAATGTGGTCATAACGCCTACGTTTCAAATTCATAACACTATGATGACCTCCGTTTCTATTGTTCTTAAGGGGAGATTTGATCCCTAAATTCCCTCATCAGCATGCATACTTTCACTAATTTTCCCTCATTAACATACATCGGCGAACATCAGATAACAGTTTTAAATTTAAGAATTGAACAACTCATTTTATACAAGTGCTGGTACCCACCATGAACAATACTTACATCAAAACAAGAACTTCAAACAATACCAAGTAAATTTCGTCGGTGATCATGGTATTACAAACTAATACCATGACATGTAGGGAAATGAGTGATTAAGACTCGGGAGGTTTGTGAAAGTCCCTCGAGCTAACGCCCTCGGCACTTCCCCAAACTTCCCTCGGCTTTCGGAGACATTTAATCACTAATTTCCCTCATGTCATGGTATTACTTATAATAATTGCATGACTTACATTAGCCTCGTAAACAAAACAAGTAGCAATACGTATTCACGTTACTCTGGCTATGGAAAGTTTAAATGCTGGTCTCACATGAGATTTCCCAGAATGTACAAGGACAACAGTTACAAAGACTTTCATCACCCGGACGATTTCTATGGTGTCGAGGGCGTGGGCCACAGGTTAATTTCGAACGGTTCAGACGTAATTTTTTTAGGGCTATTACACAAGTTATGAGTTACTAAGCAAACACAGTGGATACACGCTTTTTAAAGCAAAGAGTCGCATTTGATTTACAAGGACTACTGTAAAGCAATATGAGGTAGCATAGGAAATTCTTACCTTTCATCAGAGTTATACAGCCTTGCTAAACCAAAGTCACCAAGTTTAATCTCGCCCCTGTAACAAGTAATATTTCATTGAATGCTTCATGTTTGTTGTACACAATGTAGTAGTAGTGAATGTAAAGCAGCTGTCGAATTATTCAACGAACACCCGGAACTACCCAAGGAATTCATGCACTGAAGTTGTCAATGTACCGTCAGGACACTACTCCGTGATCTGATTCTATGTTCCATCAAACACTTCTAAATGTATTTGTGTCGAAAAGAACAAGTTAAAGAAACACGAAAAATAACTTACTTGTTATTTAAGAAAATATTGGAACATTTGATGTCTCTGTGTAAGAAATTCCGCTCATGACAGTAATTCAATCCATCCATGAGTTGCCTCATGAAGGACTGGATGTGTTCGTCGGAGAAATATACCAAACCAGATTCGAGCAAGCCCATTAAGTCGTGATCTAGATATTCAAATACTAGGTAAAAGGCACCTGTTCAAAAACAGAAGAAAAAAACATTACCTGGTAGCCACTGTGTCTTTAAAGGGTGCCCTCAATCCCAGAATGTAGTGATGTTAGAAGACTCAAAACAGAAAACGTCCTTCTATTTCCTCTTCTACGGAAAAATGGATGTTGTTTACAGCACAAGACGGTTAATCGGTTAACCGGGAAAGTTCGGCTTTATTTAGAGATTGGTTTTGTCGGTTTCCTTTACGTCGGAAAACCGAAAAACCGATTCAGCATTTATCGATTTGATTTTTTTCGGCTATTCATTCAACGCGAGTAGCGTTTTGTCGGATCACAGGTGTGATTGTTCGTAAGTCAGGTTAATGTTTCGGATATCAGGATCAAAAGCATTTGTATTAAATACAAAGAATTTCTAGTTTTGATGCATAAATGATAAAGTGGCGTAGCCAAGAAAGGCGTCGGGGGATTCAACCCCCCCCCCCCCTCAACAAACTTTAGTTTTCAGCTCAATAAGGAGTTCATGACCGTCACAAAAAATGTCATAAATCGGCCAGCTTTGATTTGAGACCTCGAAACCATTTTCGATATCGCCATAAATTGATACGTATTATCTGAAATGCTGAAGTGAAGACGTGACTTGATGGGTAGCAGGCCATCGGACAGACGTTAATCACTGACGAATATTGTCTGACAAAGCGCCCTTTGCAGGCCATTGAGAATAGTCTGCGGCAGAACCAGACGACCGTGATGCTCTGACTCTCTATATCAATGACAATTTAGTGAGCATTACTGTTGACTTTTTACGGATAAGAATATCACCAAAATTACCACTCTTTTCCTACAGCAAAAATTTCTTTGTTATGGTGTTTGATGGTGCTACCATCAATTGCAATTTTCCGTAAACGACCCCAAGAGACTCATACGTCCAGTTCTTTACTGGGTCTAAACTTGGAATTTTTAAACTACATGAATATTTCATGCTATTTATTTCCGTACTTCACGCCGACTAAAACATCCAAATATGAACTACGGAAATTAATCTTCGTAAACATCCAGACTTTCAAGTTAAACCTTGATAAAACCAAATCAAACCCTGCTTTTTGAAGTTCAGTAAAATACCTCGAAGCTGGAGCCCCCAAATTGATGGTATATAAGAAAATAGTACATTATTTGGCCTGTGGAAAACTTGTAGTGGCAAGAGCTCTTCGACATTGAAACCCCCACCACCACCAAGAAAAATTCCTGGCTACGCGACTGAATTTTCAACAATATTATTGCTTCATAAAGTAAACATGTTTCCTAACTTTCTTTTGATCCACAGTACATTACTTAATGAGAAAGATCGGTTATACCGGATTTTTCGCGACGGTTTTCGGTTTTGACTTTTTTTCGAAAACCGCTTCACACGAGTTGTTTAACAATACGACCCTAATTAGGCAAAGCAACAGTGAGGTATTTGTTGATGTGAACCAGTATTTGTACAGTAGAGCCAGCTTTTC